>CM033401.1:29716118-30342095 GCA_019426215.1 Buddleja alternifolia
CAATTGTCAACCATATTTGTCTCCAACACGATCTCTTAGGCCAATACCTATTTCTCCTATTCTTACTAGGTATAGAGCTACGGTCCCATCATTCTGCTGCTCTTCAATATTCACATACATTCAGCCTTAGTCAGCAAGTTATCAAAGCTCGTAGTAGGTTTTCTTGGTGAGGAATCATAGAAATTGCCTTCATTCCATCCTTGGCAAACGCATTGGATAACACCTCTGCGTTAGATGAGGAGACTCTAGTGTGGCAGCATTCAACCTCCATATATATGGTGGATTATGCCCTCAGATGCCAAAGAGGTAGAATGATAGGGCATCTATCTTGTAATTAACTTATTTCGATATTATTAATAAACAATTATTTAGTTTTCACTTAAATCTTATTGCATCTATAAGTAGTTAAACGTTTTGTCCGTGTTTTCAGTGTGCCCTCCCTCTACTTCCTATGGGATAGGAAAATTAGCATTAGAGACATCGATCTTGATTACTAAAAAAATAAGTTCGCAAGTAAAGTGAAGTCTTTAATGGACAAATAAAGACTTAGAACACTTGTACAATCTTATCTCTGACATAGTGTTTATCTAGTATCATGAGATGGTAGGAGATTAAGATTGTAGGCACATCATTGGACTGATCTGCTCGACACGACTCACATCAGTTCTGTCGCATGGGCTTTCACTCTATGACTGTCAATGACAGAACTGATTATGCGGTAATAGGTGTAAGTGAACCTGTGACCTGAAAGTCTCATGCTGAAGATGCATTTGTGACGTCAAGTATTTCATTAGAGTAGTTAGACCCGATTCACTTGTGGTGGGTCGACCTCGAAATGCGGCTTGATGGGCAAATGACAGTCTTAGCTGAGATCTAGATGGGATTTTTCTCTCATAAGTGAGTGAGAAAGTACCTATGTGATTATTGATAAATAGAGATCAAAGTCTTTGGCCAAAGCACACAGAGACGATTGAGCTAGGCACTAAATCGATCTCATATTATATATTATAATTAGTACATGGTTACGTCCAGTGAGTTTGACATAGCCATGACTCTCACTTGACTGGGATACACGAACAGTTTATACTTACACGGTATTTACAATTGGAAGATTGCGGAATGATCCTATCATTCGTTTTCCGTTTGGGTTGCAAAGTGGGTCATGACTTGCTAGGTGTTACTTACTTCCTTTGGTTTTCTCTCATTGCCAAACGAAATCACCTAAAGAGTGGCACTAAAGGATTGATAAAGAAAAATGAAAAAGGGATTTCTATTTTTCTTCTAGGAGTTTTTTATTTATGGATAAATCAAATATTAATTATTCATTAGATGAAATAATTAATTATAAGGATAAGATTAATTATTAATTAATTTTTCTAGGGAAATAATATTGAATTAATTATCTAATTAATTTGGTTATTTAATTAATTATTATTTATTTATTGGATATAATAAATTATTATTGAATAAGAAATTAATTAAAACAAAACAAATCTCGGGCCTATAGAAGGCGTCCAAGAGGATTCCTAATATACTAGGGCTCTTTTGTTTTGACTTGTTCAATAAGTCATGAGATATATAAGGACTCTTGACTTGAACAAGTAACAAGAACTTTTATAATCTCTAGAAAGAAAAGAAGAAAATATTCCTCCCTCTCTCTATGCCTAGCCGTAACCCCTTAGAGATTAATGTGGGAATTTTTCATTTGTCGATCCGTGCGTGACAATTTAAAGACGACGTATTTTCGTTGTTCGGATCAAGTTCAAGATTTGAAGATTCAAATAAAGGATTGAAGATTTGGAAGCTTCGAATTTTTGACTACTTGGATGAGGAAGAAATTTCCAACAACTTCGTTCTAACGAGTAAGTTTTATTAGTTAAATATATTGTTCAATTTAAATATGCAATCATTAAAATCAAAAGTTTGGGTTTTTAAAATAACTTTTAAATTCTTCCGTTGCGTTTATGTTTTTTTTCACGAAACCCAACAGTGGTATCAGAGTCAATCTCTGATTCGCATATTAAATTGAGTTTATGTGATTTATGATATGCATAATATGTATTTTGAAACATGCGATTATGTGTTAAGTAAATCTGAGTGTTTATGGTTTTAAGCATGGATTTTGAATTTTTATATTTATTGTATATCTGGGTATATTTTTGATTATGTAACAAATCAAGATACGAGGAAAACGGGGTTGTGCTTGTGTTGCGTGCAGCGTGCGCTGCTGCACGTAGCGCACTGCCTGGCCACTCGCACGGTCCGACGGGTAGTGTGTTCCGACCACGACCCGTTGATTTGGGTCTTGGATCCGGGTCGGTAAATGAGCTATGTGTTGGTCGAAATTGAAATTTGGGTTGGGTAAATTTAATTATTCGGTTGGTTAAAAGGATGATGACCCGGTATAATTTAATTAAGCCCAACGAGAAATTTTAATCAATTTCAACTTATTAATTAGATTGGGCTTAATTTAATTAATTCCAAATGGGCCCATTGGATGGGTGATTTAGACTTTAATTAAAAACAGCCCAATAGAAATTACTAGTGTGTGCATGTTTTTCCGAATTAATTAATTTGAGCCCAATTGAATTAAATCCAAGTAGAACAAAAGGATGATAACTTGGGTTTGATGAAACTGAGCCCAATAAGATTAATTGGAATAAAATGTTCAATTGAAATAAATTAATTATTTCTCTTGGAGATTAATAATTAATTTATAGATTAAATATTGTTATTTTTTCCTCAACTTGGAAATTACTTGAATATTTGAATTAAGAATATAAACTATTTTTCTTGGATGATTAACAATTAATTCTTTAATCGAATAAAAGGTTTTTCGATTTAATGGTTGCTTTAAATCATAATAAAATATAAATTCCATATTTTATGTATTTATTTAGTTGGATTAATATTATTTTAATTAAAGGTAGATATACTTAATTTTGAATTTTGTATATCTAAGTCATCTAGTATGTCTTATGTGATGGAAACACTGATCATGGACTTAGGTTATGTTTCATTTACTTTCTTTTCAATGAGTTGTTGTAGAAACATAGTTTAGAATTATTTAAGCCCGTAAAGTTTTGTTTTCTGCTTTACCTTTACATGTGATGGCCTATTAGCTCGGGCCCTCTAGAAAAGTCCATGATCGAGTGTATATGGATTTATTTATTTAATTTCATGATGATATTGATAGGCAAATTTATTAGTAGTATAATTTATGCGTGTTCAATATGTGATAGTTGCGCTATATAAATTGATTAATGTGCAAAGTGAGACCAAACATTTGACAATTTAAATCCTCCCAAATAAATAATACCAAGTTAGAAAAGGATGTGTGACATCCTCGTCCTCCACTAAGCTTTCTAAAATTAAAATTACTATAAATGTGTAATGCTTCCCAGTTATGGGGGTTATGAATTTAGATATAATTTAAAATTTTATTAAGTGCATGGAATGCCTTAATCAAAACATATTTCACCCCAGAAACCTGTTTAGTTGCAAGGTAAATTCAAATGTTAGATTATAGGAGTTAGTGGGAATGAACTCGGGTAGTTCACGAGCCTAGAAATCGATTAGATTGCGGTTTGGTGAAGTATGGGGAAAGGTATTGAAACATTTATTGGATAAATTGATGTTAGACATCACTTCAATTAATTAATGGGCCAGAAATCAGTTAGGTTACACCCTATGTAATTAATTGAGGACCTCAATACCCGTTGTGGAATCGATGCCAATGATGATTCTCGATTTTCACATGGAAGTGTGAGATTGGAAAAATGTCGTGGGAGTCAAGATCAATTTTAAGTCCTTAAGTTTTCTTGATTAAGCCAAATACGAATAATCTAATTTAATCTGGTTTATTTTTGCAGTTATTTTCTCGTTAATCTCTCTCAAAATGACAAACCCACTTTCAATACTACTCGAAAAGAATACTCTTACTAGACCCAATTATGTGGATTGGCTTAGAAACTTGACGATTGTCCTCAATATGGAATCTCTGGGATAGGTCTTGGAGGCTGATATCCCAGCGGCTCCAGCCAGAACACGTGCTAACGAGGAAGAGCTCCAAGCCCATGGAAAGTGGGTAAAGGACGACATCCGGGTGAAAGGATACATGCTGGGTTCTATGACCAATGAACTTCAAAGGTCAGATGATAAGATGCCCACTGCAAGAGCTATCCTAGCTCACATGGCAGAGCTCTATGGTGAGCATAGTCAAATTGCACGATATGAGATATCTAAAGAGCTCTTCGGAGCCAAGATGAAATAAAGTGAGAAGCTTGGTGATCATGCCCTCAAAATGATTTCGAGGATTGAGAAATTGGAAGCTCTCGACTTCACCATGAACGCCACCCTTCAATCTGGCCTAGTCTTGCAGTCTCTTCCTGATTCCTTCTCCCAATTTGTGATTAACTTTAACTGCAATGAGATAGAGTGCAATTTAGCTGGGCTAATGAACAAGTTGGTTACTGCACAATCTCAAATGAAACCAAAGGGAAAGAAAACTACCTTGGTCATTTCTTCTGGACCTAAAAAATCTAAGTCTAAGCAGAAGAACAACAAGAAGTAGTCTGCCAAGTTGGAGCTGAAGGGGGTGTCCAAAAGGGTAAGGGAAAGGCTCCAGAGTTTTATAAGAACAAAGGACCTAAGAAGACGGACAGATGTCTCGAATGCGGTGAGCTGGGCCACTGGAAGAGAAATTGTCCCAAATTAGGCAAAGGCGCAAAAGGTATGAAACTATTTGTTTTTGAAACTAATTGTTCTATGATCGTTTTTTCTACTTCATGGATTCTAGACTCAGAGGCTAGTGCCCATGTGTGTTGTTTGGAACAGGATCTACAGAGAAATAGAAAGTTGGGCCAAGAAAAAGTGATGATCGAAGTAGGCAGCGGGAAGAGCGTCGCAACTACTAGAATAGGATCCACTTCTTTATATTTGAATTCTGGATATTTATTGATTTTAGATGATGTTTTAGTTTTTCCCTAGGGGCTTAAGAACATTGTTTCTATTCCTATCTTAGTTAAGACTATATATAAATTCCGTTTTTCTAAATTAAATTGTGACATTTATTATGGAAATATATTAGTTGGCAATGCTTCTTTAGTTAATGGTTTGTATTATTTTTATGTCTGTAATTCATCTGATGAGAAATGTTCTAACTAATAAACGTAGTAGACAAGAAGCTAACTTAAGACTCACGTGGCATCTGTGACTAGACTCTGCCGGATAGCACAAGATCCACAAAATGGAAAAGGATGGGCTTTTAAGCTCACTAGGGTCGGATCCTTATCCAACATGTGAATCATGTCTGTTAGGTAAGATGGCTAGATCACCCTTCACCGGGACTTTTGAAAGAGCCACTCAAGTCTTAGGATTAGTGCACACTGACGTTTGCGAACCATTTGGGGAAATGGCTCGTGGAGGTTTCTACTACTTCATCACTTTCACAGATGATCATTCAAGATATGGTCTAGTGTATGTGATGAAGTAAAAGTATAAATCCTTTGAAAGGTTCAAAGAGTTCTAAGCTTTAGTTGAAAATCAAATTGGACAAAATATAAAAACTCTGCGATCAGATCGTGGAGGAGAATATATGAGTGCCGAGTTTGATGAATTCCTTAGAGAAAAAGAAATAATGTTACAACTAACACCGCCAGCAACTCCTCAACTAAATGGAGTAATCGAGCGAAGGAACCGAACACTGTTGGACATGGTTCGTTCCATGCTTAGTTACACGGATTTACCCATTTTGTTATGGGGACACGCGCTCCTCACTGCTGCTTATAAATTGAACAGATGTCCCTCCAAATATGTTCCTAAGACTCCGCATGAGATGTGGAATAATAAGAAATCAAGTCACAATCATATTAAGATTTGGGCATGTCTTGCTTATGTCAAGAAGACTAAAGTGAATAAATTAGAGACAATATCCCTCATGGGACATTTCATTGGTTATCTTGAAAATTCCATGGGATTTTTCGTTTACCTACATAATGATCAAAGAATCATTGTGACCCTACAAGCCCACTTCCTTGAAGATGAATTCATCTTGGAAGGGGGCAAAGGTAGAAAGATTGTTCTAGAAAAACAAAATGAAACTCCCTCTGAGACATCTGTCCAAGAACCGAGGCCTAACCCTATAGTAGCACAACCACCATGAAGATCTGGTAAAATACCGCATGAACCTGAGAGTTATGGGTATCTACTGCAAGGGGAGCTAGAGCTTTACACTGTAGTACAAGAGGGTCATGAAGATGATCTTGTACCTATGATCAAGCGATGGTGGATGTCGATGCTTCAAGATGGCGAGAAGTCATGGAAGCAGAGATGGACTCTATGCAATCGAACTAAGTCTGGAATTTGGTAGATCGTCCTGAAGGTATCAAAACTATAGGATGTAAGTGGATCAACAAAAGAAAGATAGGTAGCGATGGCAAGGTTGACACTTTTAAAGCTAGGCTCGTAGCGAAAGGGTATAGTCAAAGAGAAGGAATTGACTATCAAGAAACCTTTTCGCCCGTGGCCATGATTAAGTTCATCCGAATACTATTGTCCATAACTGCATACTTAGATTATGAGATATGGCACATGGATGTTAAAATGGCCTTCCTAAACGGATTCCTCGAAGAGAATATCTATATGGGACAGCCAAAGGGTTTTATATCCGAAACCAATATCCATAAAGTATGTAAACTTAAGAGGTCCTTATACGGTCTCAAGCAAGCATCTAGAAGCTGGAATCTCCGTTTTAATGAAGTAGGAAAGAGATATGGCTTCATCAAGAACGAAGATGAACCTTGTGTCTACAAGAAGACTAGTAGGAGCAAAATCTCATTCCTAGTACTATATGTGGATGACTTTCTACTTGTAGGAAATGACGGAGAATGCTCACCACAATCAAGAAATAGCTTTCGAGTACGTTTTCTATGAAAGACTTGGGAGAAGCAACATATATTCTAGGTATTCGTATCTATAGAGATAGAACGAATAGAATGACAGGCCTCTCCCAAGCCCTTTATTTAGAAAAGATCCTAAAGAGGTTTAGGATGGATAATTCTAAGCAAAGGTTCCTTCCTATGAGACATGGAGTGCACTTGTCTAAATTTATGTGTCTTATGCCTACAGTTGGTAGCCTAATGTATGCAATGCTATGTACAAGACCCGACATTGCCTATGTTGTGAGCGTGGTGTGTCGATTTCAAGCAAACCCGGGAAAGGAACATTCGATAGCTGTGAAAAATATCCTAAAATATCTCAAAAGAATTATGGATATGATTCTCATCTATGTAGGTAGAGACCTGAAGATGGTTGGTTACACTGACTCGGATTGCCAATATGATGTCGATGATCGTAAATCCACTTCATGGTTTGTTTTCACGCTCAATGGTGGGGCGGTGTCTTGGAAAAGCTCCAAGCAAAGCACAACCGCGGATTCCACCACTGAAGCTGAATATGTGGCAGCCTCAGAGGCAGCCAAAGAAGCTGTTTGGATGAGAAAGTTGCTTGGAGAACTTGAAGTGGTTCCTAGTTCACAGCTCCCATTGCCACTTTATTATGATAACAATGGAGCAATAGCGCAAGCTAAGGAACGAAGCTCTCATAAGAAGTCTAAACTCATTGAGAGAAGATTTCACATTACAAAAGAGATCGTTGGCAGAAGAAAGATAACAGTGTAGAAAATAGCCTCAGCTGACAATATAGTTGACCTGTTCCCCAAACCACTACCTCAGGCTGTTCTGGACCGACACCTGGAAGGGATGGGTTTAAGATACCACAATGAGTGGCATTGAGTGCAAGTTAGAGATTGTTAGGATTATGCCCTCAGATGCCATAGAGGATAGAATGATAGGGCATCTATCTTGTAATTAATTTATTTTGATATTATTAATAAAGTAATTATTTAGTTTTCACTTAAATCTTATCTGCATCTATATGTAGTGTAAAACGTTTTGTCCGTGTTTTCAGTGTGATCCCTCTACATCGTACGGGATAGGAAGATTGGCACTAGAGAGATCGATGTCGATAACTAAAAAAATAAGTTCGCAAGTAAAATGAGGTCTTTAGTGGACAAATGAAGACTTAGAACACTTGTACAATCTTATGAGATGGGAGTGCCTGTCTAGTATCATGGGATGGTAGGAGATTAAGATTGTAGGCACATTAGTGGAACTGATATGCTCAAACATGACTCGCATTGGTTCTGTCACATTGGTTTTCACTCTGTGACTGTCAATGACAGAACTGATTATGCGTAAGGGTGTAAGTGAACCTTTGATCTGAAATATCATGCTGAAGATGCATTTGTGACGTCAAGTATTTCATTAGAGTAGTTAGACCTAATTCATCCGTTGGTGAGGTTGACCTCGAAATGCGGCTTGACGGGCAAATGGTAGTCTTAGCTGATATCTAGATGAGATTTGTTCTCTCATAAGTGATTGAGAAAGTACCCTATGTGATTCTAGATAAATAGAGATCAAAGTCTTTGGCGAAAGCACAAAGAGAGGATTGTGCTAGGCACTAAATCGATCCAAATGATCTCGTATTATTATAATTAATACATATGGTTAAGTCCAATGAGTTTGACATAGCCATGACTCTCACTTGACTGGAGTACACGAACTAGTTTATACTTACACAGTATTTACGATTGGAAGATTGCAGAATGATCCTATCATTCATTTTCGTTTGGGTTACGAAGTGGGCCACGTGACTGGTTAGGTGTTACCCACTTTCTTTGGTTTCCTCTCTTTGCCAAACAAAACGAACCTAAAGAGTCGCGCTAAAGGATTGATAAAGAAAAATGAAAAAGGAATTTCTATTTTTCTTCTAGGAGTTTTTATTTATTGGATAAATTAAATAATTAATTATTCATTACATGAAATAATTAATTATAAGGATAAGATTAATTATTAATTAATTTCTTAGGGAAATACATTAATGAATTAATTTATCTAATTAATTTGGTTATTTAATTAATTTATTTATTTATTGGATATAATAAATTATTAATTGAATAAGAAATTAATTAAAACAAAACAAATCCCGGGCTTATAGAAGGTGTCCAAAAGGACGCCTACTTGGCTTCATTGGGCGTCCATGAGATGCCTAATATGCTAGGGCTCTTTTGTTTTGACTTGTTCAATAAGTCATGAGGTATACAAGGGTTATTTGACTTTGAACAAGTAACAAGAACTTTTATAACTCTCCTAGAAAGAAAAGAGAAAAAATATTCCTCCCTCTCCCTATGTCTAGCTGTCGCCCCTTAGAGATTAAAGTGGGAATTTTTCGTTTGTCGATCCGTGCGTGACAATTTGGGGACGACGTATTTTCGTTGTTCAGATCAAGTTCAAGATTTGAACATGCAAATAGAGGATTGAAGATTTAGAAGCTTCAAATTTTTGACTAGTTGGAGGAAGAAGAAATTCTCCAACAACTTTGTTTTAATGAGTAAATTTTATTCGTTAAATATTGCTCAATTTAAATATGCGATCATTGAATTCAAAAGTTTGGATTTTTAAAATAATTTTTGAAATCCTTCCGCTGCGTTTATGTTATTTTTCGTGAAACCCAACAATATATCCTTCTTGGGGCTCGTTAACTCCTTGGTGCTTGTTGAATGATCTTAAAGACGTCTTCTCATACCTTTTGCCACTCGCAAACTGATGCGAAAACACTAAGCTAAATTCCTTGAAAGAATGGATGGAACTTGTTGCTGGCTGACTAAACCACTGTTGAGCAGCTCGTGTTAGGGTTGTTAGGCAAACATGACGCTTCACTCCATAAAAATATTGGTTCAACAATGTGCAGTTCTCTAAATTCCATAGATGCTCCGTAAGATATGATGAGCCAACATACTCTTGGGAAACGTTAAATAAATGCAGCAGAAACGATATAACAAAACATTTTGCATATCTTTCCCAATCAGGAATCAATCTAGATTTATTGTGTATGATGAAAAAGGGATTTAAAACACTCTACCCATCATAGCGAAGTAGTTGGACAATCTCTTGTAGCTTTTTCATCACCGGTGAAGAAATCTTCTTCTTCAAATTCTGATCCTAGTAGTGAAAGTGCCACCACCTCTGAATCACCATACAGAATTCTTAACGAAACTTTTCCTCTTCCTCTCTGTAGAACATGGTTAGAAGGCAGAGAGAGAGAGAGAGAGTTCTTTTTTGTTTGAGGCATGTGTGTAATAATTTATGTTATAACCGAGGGTTTGACTTAAAGTGACATTTAAATCACAAGTCAAAACAAGACCTAAAATTATATGAAAAATCCAACCATGGTGCACTGCCTATGCGAGTGCACTTTGTCGAGCCATGGCTCTTTTAATTTAATGTTTAGTTAATTTTTTCATTAAATCTAATTAAATTACCCAATTAATTATTTAATCAAATTTCTCCTCCAAATAAATAGCTAATTAAATAATTCTTTAATTAAATAAATTAATAAAATCATCTACTGGTTAATTAATCTTTAATAAAATTACAAATGCTAGTCACAAACTTTCTAGTTTTATTCGACTCATATCTATCCTTGACTTAACTCTCTTATCCAGCTCTTTGGGTCCATGAAAACTACGTGTTTGGAAAAGGTAAAAACATTGCGAGGGGTGAGCTACATACTCAATAAGTAATTCTCAACCTTCTCTTACCAGATGATATATGTTATTTTTACACTAGTTTTCCCCTGTTTATCGACTTAGTTTTGATTGTTGCCTTGATAATTTGATCACATATGATACTTTGACCCTTGTTTTCTCATATTTTATAGAATAACACAACATTTGGAGGAAAAGAACAAGGATTGAAGGTAAATCATGCATCAAGATACAAACTGTCAGCGCAGTGCTAGAGTTTATGGAATAGATTTCTCTACCCATGTCCACATTACACACTTAATATACCAATGGAAAGATAAGAGGCAAAGGTACATTTCTTATGTTGAAGACAAAGAACAGATATGTAGGGAAGGAGGTCAAAACGTCATCGGAAGAGACGTCTTACGATGGAGTTTTCTCATTCAGTGACTTGTTAGACAATTTTATCATCTTTAACGTTTGATTTTGGATTTGTTGTCTTCTTGAAAGTTGTAGAGATTTGGTTTAGGATTCTATAGCAACTTCAATCAGCTTATTCCGACATCGGTAGAGAACGTTATGCATATTTTACCAAAACTGGCCGGAACAGCAGGGGATGAACGCCAAGGCGTTCATTCACAAACGCCGCGGCGTTCACATGCAGTAGCCGACGCCGCGGCGTTCAACCACCAACGCCGCGGAGTTCAAAGCGGCGGACTTGGCCTATAAATAGACCATCAGGTCATTTGGACGAAAATAAGCCCTAAATACACTCTAAATACATTGGAGAGCAGCCAAACAACAAAAGGGAGGAGATAAACACTTTGGAAAGAAGATTGAAAGTCATAACGTCTCCTTGAAGCCCCAGATTCGCAAGACGACGGAGAATTCAACGAGGGATCAAAATCATCACGATTATTCGGGAGTTTTTACATCTTTATGTCTTAACTTTGTCCAACTCTCTAATATGATTTGTATGATTCAGATCCGTACTTATGATATGAATATGAGCTAAACTTATTTGATTAAGGCCGTGGCTAGGGCGTTTATGTTATTTTGATTGTTCTTGCTTTGGTTTTTATTGGATTAATGTTGGTTTTAGTTATGTATTCAATAGTTGATCTCAATGTTTCACTTGTTTGATCACCAAGTGTTCGATAAAATGCCTAGGTTAGAGATCGAGAGATAATAACCTAGGGAAGATATAAACATTGAATACCCTATAGTTAAACCGACTAGAGATAGACTCGGTTTCTTTAGGTGGCTTTCCATTCACGTGGGGAATTCCTAGACCTTAAATGCATCTTTGTTAAGACGGGTTTTCATATAGAGATATATAGAAAATCGTTAACTAAGGTAGGGCTATGCCAAGAGATTGGGTAGTACGTACGTTAGGGAATTTCGCCTTGGCTAAATCCATCTAATAATCCATTAGAACCTTAATCACAATCGAAATACATAAATGGTTGAACCATGTGCCTTAATCGCGTCACTTCTATCGTTTCTTCCACTTAATTGGTTATAACTTATTTTAGTGCTTAACTTAGTTAAATTAGTTTAAATCAAACCTTTTATCGACCGATCTAACTTAGAATTGGGTAATAAAGTAGTCTTGGTACTTAGATTATAGTTGTCCCTGCGGATACGATAAACCCGGACTTGAACATCCACTTTACTCCTTACACGATCTAGTTCTCTTGCTAGGATTTTGTCGTGTCAAATTTTTGGCACCGTTGCTGAGGACAACTATGGTATCTAATATCGAGATTCTCTTATTCGTTCTGAGCTTAAGTCAATTTTTTATTTTGTCTATTTCTAGTTCTTGAAGATATGAGTGCTTATAACTTTCAATCGCCATGGCAGGCTATGGATTCATCAATAACCACATCAAGCCCAATGCAAATGGAACCCTATGAGCCCGCCTACCATCCCGGTTGGATAAATCATCCGAGCTCAACATGTCAAAATAACATGATACATCCCGGTTGGATAAATCATCTAAACTCAACATGTCAAAATAACATGATACATCCCGGTTGGATAAATCATCCGAACTCAACATGGAGTTACGACAATGATGCAATGATATTTTCATCGGGATTTGACCATGTCAGTGGCCTTCCTTACCAACCACATGATAGCTTCCATAAACAGGAGCTAGAGACAACGTCTAATATTGAGGACTTGCTGAATAGATTTCATGCAAGCACAGAAGCTTTGAGAAAGGAAAAAGAAGTTCGTTCAAAGGAGTCAGAAGCTCGTAGAAAGGAAGTGGCAAGACTAGTAAATGAAGCAGTCAACTTATGGAAGGAGAGAGCGCCTTGCACCATGGAGAGCAGAACCAAAGAGAATGAGGCATCCCTCAATACAGAAGTTGAACAAGGTTTTGATTTAGAACTACAATGTCTACATCCTATCACTGAAGAAGAACCACCTCCCGAATCCGTGTGTGTCAAAATAGAGGCAAAACAACTGAGCATACACGAATGAAGAAAGAGATTTTTAAATCCATTTCACGACATGGCCAAGAAAGAACATTAGAAATCTTCAAGAACCCAATGCCACCTACCATCATATCCCTTAAATTCTTAAGGGAGTCCATCAATCACTGGAGGGATATAGTGGAAGATGGTCAAGTCAAAGTATGCAACCTCAATGATTCGTTCACGACATACACCATGAAATCAAGTGATACTACGGATAAAAGTGAGGAGATCAAAGGATATATAAATCACTTGGAGATTCCATCATTGAGATTCCAACCGACAAGACTAGGGGATTTTGAGACAGTCACACACCAATTGTATCCATCAATCGATGATCCCCCTCCTCTAGAATTTACACTTCACTCTTTGCATTTCAATTACATATTTATAAAAGAGAATTTGTGCTCACTTTTGATTATTCCAGGTTTTGTGATAAAGATTGGAGGGGATATGCCATTACGCAATTGGAAAAAGCATAAAAAAACTCGTCCCTACAAAGTTGGCATTTCTCCTTACAATCCACCATGAGCAATGCAAGGAGTCGAGCTAATGACATTAAACAAGCGCTTCTTGGGAGGCAACCCAAGTTTCTTTTATTGCTTTCTTTCTTTTCTTTTGTGCATTTGTCTTGTTTTCCTCCCACTTGACTCGTTTTGATATGGTTCCCTTTGAGTTTTCTCTCATTCAGGTTTTGATCACGGTTTAATCCTGGGATATAAGCCCACCACCGTGCTCCCTCCATTTCTCTCCATTTCAGGGTTGTATCGCTTATCCCTCTCACCTTGCATTTATTTCATGAACATTGAGGACAATGTTTAATTTAAGTTTGGGGGTATAACCTTGTTGATTTTGAATTCATGAATTGGTGCACCTTTGCATAAGAGCATAATGCGTTTGAATATCTCTACTTTCTCAAGGTCAAAGACCCTTATCTGTGGTCAACATGTCATATGTTGTGACTTGAAAGCCCTTTTTAGTCATGCTTATGTGAATTTTTTTGAGGATTTAAAGCGTTGAACTTTCAATTTTGTTGATTTTGAAGTGTGTATTAATGTTGTGAAGTCATAAAATGATTTAGGCCATCATTCATTGTCTTTAGCTTTACATTTTGGCTTTCTCTATATTGCATAATCTCTAGACCTTAATTTGAGCCGTATTGATAAGAATGGAGTGTGCTAAGCACACTAGAAACCACCATTCGTCTTTCTTTCATAAGCCATGACAACCACCTTCTAGACAAAAAAAAAATGTCTTGCACCCAATCAAGAGAGTTTAGAACTTCATATCATTTGACTTGAATATGGGTAGTCACCTTGTTTTGATTTGAATGAATATGAGTTAGATAGTGATGTTTTGGCTATGTTGGGATTTTTCAGGTTTGAAGTATTATGTTAAAAAGGGGATGAAATGAAAACTTGAGCAATGGGCTAAATAGTCGAGAGAGAGATATATATGAAAAAAAAATATTGTGCTCTCGACTAGGCTTGAATCTTGGCACTCAATTGGATCATTTGGCTTGGAATTCTGTGTACAACCCGACATGAAAAGAAACAAGTTTGGGGGTTGTAAGTTGAAAGGCAAAAGAGAGTGAAAAAGGGATAAGTGATAAGTTGTGAAAGTTTTTGTAGTCAATTTGCGATTTTAGATTGATGATTTTGAGTTGTAGGCTCTCTTGACTTAGTCACTTTATCCATATCTTCCGGTCCTAGCCATCACCTAGCACTAGTACAGAAAAGACCTGTTACATTGCACATTTTACAGCGGTTTTTGGAAAACCGCTGAACGGAGAGACTTATTACAGCGGTTTATAAGTGAACCGTTATAATGGATATTAACCGGGTACCTATTACAGCGGTTTTTTATCGAACCGCTGTAATAGTTCGAACCTATTATAGCGGTTCGATAAAAAACGGCTATTATCGCGCGAACAGAAAAAAAAAAAAAAATTTTTTTATAGCGGTTCGTACCGGTTTATGCCAATTATAGCGGTTCAGTACCGAACCGCTATAACTGGTAAACCGGTTTATGCCAGTTATAGCGGTTCGGTACTGAACCGCTATAATTGGTAAACCGGTTATAGCGGTTCGTTCCCGAACCGCTATAAAACGTAATTAAAAAAAAAAAAAAATTCCCTCCCTTTTTTCCCTCCAAAAACCGAGCTCTCCCCCTCATTTCTCTCTACTATCTCTCACTCTCTACTCTACTCTCTCTCTCTACTCTACTATCTCTCTCACTCTCCACCACCGCCCCCGCCATCGTCTCCACCACCACCACAATCCGCCGCCGCCGCCGCCGCCGCCGCCGCCCCATTTGATTTTTCTCTATCTCTCTACTCGATCTCTCTCCCTATACTCTACTCTCTCTCTCTATACTCTCTCTCTCACTCTCAAGCTAACCTAAACCGCCCCCGTCCCATCGCCACCACCTCCACCACCACCCGAAACCGCCGCCGCCCAAGCAGCCGCCGCCGCCGCCGCCATGACCCACCACTCTCCTCCTCTCTCTCTTTATAGGTATACATATATATATATATGTTTATATATGTTATGTTATATATATATATATATTATGTATATATTAAATTTAGGTTATGTGTTAATTTCTTGTTTGTTATATATTAATGTTATGTTAATTCGGATTTTGTGATGTATATAATGTAGGTTATATGTTAATTTGTTAATTATTGTTATATATATCATGTTATGTTAATTGGGGTTTTATAAATTATATAGTGGATTTTTGTTATTATGTTGTAGTTGATTTTTTACTAACTTTGAATGCAAATCTGATTTGTTCTAGGCATCTCATGAGTATGTTCGATATATGTATGTATATCCCTATGTGTCTAGTTTCATATGAATAAAACGGTTCATGAATCGGAGCTTTCCACAATGAGTTATGAATTTTCTCGTGAAGACGCGCACAGCTGTTTTGAAAATTGACAGATTTTTCTCTAACTTTGAATACAAATCTGCTTTTTTCTAGACATCTACTGAGTATGTGAGATATATGTGTGGATAGCCCTATGTGTCTAGTTTCATAGGAAGAAAACGGTTCATGAATCCGAGCTTTCTACAATTATTTATGAATTTTCTCGTGAAGACGCGCACAGCTTTCTGCACAATCGAGAAGCTCCAAAAACTTTATATCGTGGTGCTTTAATTTATTTGTAGTTTTATGTGCTTTTGGATCCAATTGGTGATCAATATTTATAATATGATGCTTTATTTGTAGTTTTTTATGTGATCTATGTGATCCAACTGGTGATCAATATTTGTAGTTGTTCCCCTGGAAATATGATGTTTTATGTGATCCAACTGGTGATCAATATTTTTGTATCGTTTTGTGTTCGTTGTGGGTGAAAGATTAGAGTGTTGGGTTTGTTGTGGTTGAAATTGGTAGTATTTTTTGCGTCGTTTCCCTGTTGAGATTTTAGCGGATCGTAAGATTCGACTTCTGTTGGTTACAACCCACTGAGAAGATTAAGTCGAGAACTTGGTAGAAATATTTGCGTCGTTACTCTGCCGAATTTTTTATAGAATAATGCGAAATAAATTAAAAATAAATTTATTTAATTAATTTAACTATCAACTGATGTTAAAATTATTTAATTTAATTAATTGAGAATTTAGATGGATCGAAGTTGGATTGTAGCGGATCGTATGTCGGAGCAATATGGGAAAGGGGTGAAAGAATTCATCGACTTTGCGGTTGAGCATGCATCGGATCCGACTAGGATTAGTTGTCCACGTTTACGTTGTTGTTTTGGAAAGAGAATTAGTCCACGTGACTTGGAAGATCATTTGGTGTGTAATGGAATTGATAAAAGCTACACACGATGGACAAGACACGGTGAAAGCAGTGCCACCTCAGCTGATTTGGGTGATACATCATATCGATCAGTAGATTTTGACATGGATGATTATGAGCCTGATCGTTTGGAGGAGATGACCAATGTGATCGAGGAGGATTTGCGAAATTGTCCCAAGATGTTCGACAATTTGACAAGTGATTCAAAGACACCCCTGTATAGTGGTAGTAATTTCACAAGATTGAAAGCAGTCCTAAACCTCTACAAGTTAAAAGCTAACAATGGGTGGAGTGATAAGAGTTTCACAGACTTACTTGGTCTATTAAAAAGTATGTTACCCAATGATAATGTGTTACCTAATCGTACTTATGAGGCTAAGAAGAGGTTAACTGCAATTGGCATGGGATATGAGAGGATACATGCTTGTTTCAATGATTGCATCTTGTTTAGAAAGGACTATGCATCATTGACGGTGTGTCCCAAATGTGGCACCTCACGGTACAAGAAGAATGGATCTGCTCCTGTCAAAACAGCATGGTATTTGCCCATAATACCTAGATTTAGACGCATGTACAGTAGTGAAGCGTTTGCCAAGGACTTGACATGGTATGCTGATAGAAGGCTTGAACAAGGGATTGAAGATAACAAGATTAGACATCCTTCAGATTCTCCTCAATGGAAAAAGATCGATAATGATTTCCCTGAATTTAGGGAAGAACCAAGAAATTCACGCCTTGTATTGGCTACAGATGGAATGAACCCACATGGCTTGCAAAGTAGCTCACATAGTACATGGCCGGTGATTTTGATGATCTACAACCTACCCCCTTCGCGATGCATGAAGCGAGAGCATATTATGATGCCTATACTAATTTCCGAGCCGAAACAACCTGGAAATGATATAGATGTTTACTTGGCCCCTTTAATTGAGGATTTGAAAGAGTTGTGGGAGACCGGTATTAAAGTGTATGATGGGTTTAGAAAAGAGAGCTTCAATCTCAGAGTTATGTTGTTTGGTACAATCAATGATTTTCCAGCAAGAGCTAATCTCGAGGGATATGGTGTACATGGGCAATGTGCATGCTCCATATGTGTCAAGAGTACAGATCAATATAGACTCCCACACTCTCAGAAATATGCATTCCAAGGGTATCGAAGAAGGTTGAATCGAGAACATCGATATCGTCGGTGGAAGAAAGCTTTCAATGGGAGCATAGAAGAATGTCGAGCTCCTAAGTGTTTGACCGGTGAAGAGGTGTTTGAGAATGTAAAAGACTTGGATATCAAGTTCGGAAAGACTTTTGCAAGCGGCCTTGCAAAAACTGGGTGGAAAAAAAGGTCAATTTTTTTTTATTTGCCGTATTGCAAATCTTTACATGTTAGACATTTTCTTGATATAATGCATATTGAGAAAAATGTATTTGATAGTGTCATTGGTACTCTTCTAAATGTGACCGGCAAGACAAAAGATGGAGTAAAGGCAAGGTTGGACTTAGTTGAAATGAAGATAAGAGGTAAATTGGCACCAACAATGAAGGGAAAACGTACTTATTTACCTCCAGCAGCTCACACGCTATCTAGAAAAGAAAAAATTGCATTATGTGAGTTTCTTTGTGGAGTGAAAGTTCCCGAAGGGTATTCTTCGAACATTAGCAGTTTTGTATCAATGAAGGACTTGAAGCTAAAGCATATGAAGACTCATGATTGTCATGTAATCATGGATCATTTGCTACCAATTGCTTTACGGGCCATTCTGCCAAAAAAGGTGAGAGAAACGATAACTAGATTGTGTTTCTTCTTTAAAGCAATGTGGAGCAAGGTGTTTGATCCTGAACAATTGCCTGCACTTCAGAAACAACTTGTCCTCACTTTGTGTGAGCTTGAGATGTATTTCCCACCCGCGTTTTTTGATATAATGACTCACCTACCTATTCACTTGGTTAGAGAGACACAACTTTGTGGACCAGCTTTTATGAGATCTATGTATCCGGCTGAGCGTTATATGAAGGTATTGAAAGGCTATGTGAAAAATCGTAGGCGGCCGAAAGGTTGCATTGTTGAGCGGTACATAGTTGATGAAGCTATTACATTTTGCACAGAATATCTGAATGATTCTAACGTTGCAGAGCTTCAAAAGTCTCCTGTTGTGGGGGGGGGGGGAACAGAAGGAGAAAGCGTAATTGGAAAGCAATTAGTGAGTGTTCCTAGCACACAAAAGGATCAGGCACACCTACATGTGCTCCACAACACCGATGAGGTTGAGTCATATGTTGAAGAGCACAAGGACCAACTTAGGAGAATAAATTCAAGTAAAAATGAAAGTTGGATTTCAAAAGAACATAACAAGAGTTTTATCGATTGGTTCCGAAAGTGTATTCAAGAGAAACAAAATGAGAATTCACTTTCAGTTTCAGATAAATTGACACGGTTGTCGGTGGGCCCGGGCAGATTCGTATTTTGTCATTCGGGTTATCGTATAAATGGTGTCACATTTTATACAAAAGACCAAGATGAACGGAGTACAATGCAGAATAGTGGGGTGAGTCTTGTAGCTGAAGCAATGCATATCTCAAGTGCGAAAGATAATAGCCCTATCTATGCCACTTTACCATATTATGGGGTGATTGAACGTATATGGGAGCTGGATTACAGTTGGTTTCGGGTGCCTGTATTTGGGTGTAGGTGGGTTGACCATAAAAATGGTGTCGATGATAGTGAAATAGGTTTTACTCGAGTAGACCTTGAAAAGGTGGGATACAAAGATGAACCTTTCATTTTGGCATCTCAAGCTAAACAAGTGTTTTTTGTCACCGATCCTGTCGATAAGAGGTGGTCCATTGTTTTATCGGCAAACAAAAATACTTGTATTGAGGATGATGGCCTATATAATGAAGATGATGGAGGAAATCCTATCTTAGGTGGTTCACAATCCACAAATAGTGACGGTGACTTGGATATCAGTGATGATGAATTGTATATGCGAGAAGATCACCAAGAAGGGATATGGATTAATCCTTCTGTTCGTCGGCGTACTAAACAAAATGGTCGTACTGAGGGATCAATGGTGAGTTATTTGCAATTTTAGTTATATAGTGTGTTGTATGTTTTTTTAAAAATAATTTTAAAATAACAAATTTTTGTATTTTTTAAATGTATTATTACAGGAAAGCTTATCACAGGAGGGTAGCCACAGTGGACCCGAGAACACCCGGAATGATATACTGGCTATAGCTCTTAAAAAGAAGGAGCATCCGGGTCGAGTTAGAGGTGTAGGCTTTGGGGTATCCCAAAAAGATTACTTTTCGGATTCAAAGCCTTCAAAAAATACGGTGATTGATAGCTTGCAAGACACGGTTCAAATGCTCACTCAATCACTATTCGAATTGCGACGCGAGTTTGAGCAGCATAGGGCGTCTGGGTCGCAGCAGCCACATACAGAAGATGCGGTTTCTTTGAAAGATAGCTGCCCAGAAGTGAAAGACCTTCCTCAGGTAATATATATATATATATATGTAGGATGTGGTGCAGTGTCAATTAGCACTTTCTACACCGTGTTATCGTTTGGTGGCAAGAGGAACAATGTACAATCAACCAAAGGATAGAACATTGCATACATGTCCATTAGCCTCCCACCTCGTGAAAGTGTCGATTGACATTGCAATTGAAGATATTGCACCCTTACCAGTCCCTCTCGATGATGAAGGAGTGTTCACAGTATCTGAGGCTGTGGGATACATGGTTGCTTGGCCTAAGAGTCTTGTGATTGTCGGTGATGCATCGGTACGTAATTATTAATAGCTAGTCATTATTAAATTATAACAATTGTTTAATGTTAATAAATATACTTTCATTGATAATGCCCACGTTTTTTTTTCTTTTGCTTATAGTCTCTCGAAAAATCCAAATCATCACTCGGAAAAAGCAAATCAGAGATGACGAAGCACTCACATGTCAAAAATACACCTCTAGTGGCCAACCCTCCTTCTCTTGTGGCGAACCCTCCTGCTCCACGCCCTAATTCACTTGCAATTCTTGAAAGGTTCTTTGGGATGATGGCTGCTGATAACACTATCCGGATAGACATACCAGAGAAAATCTTCAATATCCCCTTTCCAGAATATATTGGGCGGGAGGAGATCGGTGACTTTGTGCATAAAGAACAGATAGGAGCCTCTATCATTACTGCTTACATCAAGTAAGTTTTTAAATATTAATTAATAAAAAGTAAGCTTTTAATTAAATTATTTTACTGCATTAATTTGAACTATGTTTATTTTTGTTACTCAAATTTATTTTATGCTCAATTGTAGGTGTTTGTGGGTTAATCACGTGGTCCCCGAACAAAAACAAAATAAATTCGAGTTCCTTAGCCCACATTCTATATCTGCGGGAGCAGGAATTACTCCCACGCAGCTTGTTGACAAATCGCAATATATAGCAAATACTATGATAGCTAGTGCACTGGAGGGGAAGTTGTTTCTTGCACCTTACAACTCCGGGTGAGCTACTAAAGACACATTGTTATTTTGTAAAATTTGTTACGTAGGCATAACTAATTTAAAATTTTTCTTTTGAATATGCTGATTAGGGGCCATTGGTTGTTGCTCGTGATTGATCCAATTAAAGAGATTGTTTATTATTTGGATTCTTTGCACGGTAATCCAAATAACCGACAGGATATGAAAGATATGATCAATCAGTAAGTTTTATCATTCAATTAAATGTATCCATTATATTATATTTAATATTAAGTTTAAAGTATATATATTATAACTAGACTTCATATATATATATTTGCTTGATATTGACATATTTCCTTGATTTTTGATGTTTTTAACAGCGCTGTGTTGATGTTTCGAGCAAATAAAAACAACCAAAAGATCAAAACAAAAAACAAGGCCTGTACATGGAGTTGTATACAGGTTAGTTTAATTATATTATTTTAATTATAGTTTCAAGAAATTATTCGTATAAAAGTTATTTGTTCTAATACAATTTTGATTTGAATTTAATTTGTAGTGCCCCATTCAAATAAATGCCATAGATTGTGGGTTCTTCGTCATGAAATTCATGAAAGATATTATTAGACACGGAGAATCTATAATCCCACCCGCGGTATGCATAATTCTAATTAATATTAATCAAATTCTAATGTCCTTTTTAAGTTATTAAACATTTTTGTTGGATTTTAATATTTGTCTTGCAGTACTTTGCTGATTGTCAGTACGCCTCTTACACTATAGCGCAACTTGATGAAGCACGTTCTGAATTGGCACAATACATTTTTAAATGCGCTTTTGATATGCCGGCGGTGTAAGTTGAAAATTATTGTAAATTTTTATTTGATTTAAAAGCAGTGATTAGTTTATATTGGTTTATTGTAAACTCGTTATTATTTGCAATTATTGGAGATTATTATTTGGTGAATGAAATTAATTTTGGATTTGAATTTGTTGTTTCTGTTGAGCAATTGGTTTGTTTTATGTGTTATTGATGAGTTGAATTTTGAGCTTGTGGGAAGGATATAGCTCTAGCTGAAATTATAACAGAAAAAAATAAAATAAAAAAAAAATCATGTTACAGCGGTTCGTTGATGAACCGCTGTAACAGTGAACCTGTTACAGCGGTTCACCAACGAACCGCTGTAACAGTGAACCTGCTGTTACAGCGGTTCATCAACGAACCGCTGTAACAGGCTACGGCTTTTACACTTAAATTTTTTTTTTATTTACCTATTACAGCGGTTCGTTATTGAACCGCTGTAATAGGGCTCATTTTACAGCGGTTTTTAAATAGTAAACGTACCAATTACAGCGATACGTATTACAGCGGTTAAAACCGCTGTAATAGTGAAAAAAAACCGCTGTAACAGACCTCTTCTGTACTAGTGTAGCCTTACGTTACAAGCCGGAAAGACCTTTTGATTGTGACTTTTGCACTTTATACACACCGATGGGTTAACGAATGTTGACTTGTTTCAATGTCTTTACTTTCCAATTGATTTGCATAATCTTGTTTAAAGTGTGCTCTTGACATGAACATGGGCGTGGGAGTTCATGATTTAGGGATGGAAACTAAGATTTTGGGAGGTTTTCAAATTGTTGAATGTTCAAAGCATCGTGTAGCTTTTCATAATCGTTTTTGAAGGTATAATGCTTGCTCTTATGTGTATGAATTGGCAAATGAAAATTTCAATCTTCATGTGTGTGCTTGATTGTATTTGATCGAGGACGATCAAAGCTAAGTTTGGGGGTAGTTGATATATGTTATTTTTACACTAGTTTTTCCCTGTTTATCGACTTAGTTTTGATTGTTTCCTTGATAATTTGATCACATATGATACTTTGACCCTTGTTTTCTCATATTTTATAGAATAACATAACATTTGGAGGAAAAGAACAAGGATTGAAGGTAAATCATGCATCAAGATACAAACTGTCAGCGCAGTGCTAGAGTTTATGGAATAGATTTCTCTACCCATGTCCAAATTACACACTTCATATACCAAGGGAAAGATAAGAGGCAAAGGTACATTTCTTATGTTGAAGACAAAGATTAGATATGTAGGGAAAGAGGTGAAAACGTCATCGGAAGAGACGTCTTACGATGGAGTTTTCTCATTCAGTGACTTGTGAGACAATTTTATCATCTTTAACGTTTTATTTTGGATTTGGTGTCTTCTTAGAAGTTGTAGGGCTTTGGTTTAGGATTCTATAGCAATTTGTATCAGCTTATTCCGACATCGGTAGAGAACGTTATGCATATTTTACCAAAACTGGCCGGAGCAGCAGGGGATGAACGCCGAGGCGTTCATTCACAAACGCTGCGGCGTTCACATGCAGTAGCCAACGCCGCGGCGTTCAACCGCCAACGCCGCGGCATTCAAGGCGGCAGACTTGGCCTATAAATAGACCATCAGGTCATTTGGACGAAAATAAGCCCTAAATACACTCTAAATACACTGGAGAGCAGCCAAACACCAAAAGGGAGGAGAGAAACACTTTGGAAAGAAGATTGAAAGTCATAACGTCTCCTTGAAGCCCCGGATTCGTAAGACGACGGAGAATTCAACGAGGGATCAAAATCATCACGATTATTCGGGAGTTTTTACATCTTTATTTCTTAACTTTGTCCAACTCTCTAATATGATTTGTATGATTCAGATCCGTACTTATGACATGAATATGAGCTAAACTTATTTGATTAAGGCCGTGACTAGGGCGTTTATGTTATTTTGATTGTTCTTGCTTTGGTTTTTATTGGATTAATGTTGGTTTTAGTTATGTATTCAATAGTTGATCTCAATGCTTCACTTGTTTGATCACCAATTGTTCGATAAAATGCCTAGGTTAGAGATCGAGAGATAATAACCTAGGGAAGATATAAACATTGAATACCCTATAGTTAAACTGACTAGAGATAGACTCGGTTTCTTTAGGTGGCTTTCCATTCACATGGGGAATTCCTAGACCTTAAATGCATCTTTGTTAAGACGGGTTTTCATATAGAGATATATAGGAAATCGTTAACTAAGGTAGGGTTGCTATGCGAAGAGATTGGGTAGTACGTACGTTAGGGAATTTCGCCTTGGCTAAATCCATCTAATAATCCATTAGAACCTTATTCACAATCGAAATACATAAATGGTTGAACCATGTGCCTTAATCGCTTCTCTTCTATTGTTTCTTCCACTTATTTGGTTATAACTTATTTTAGTGCTTAACTTAGTTAAATTAGTTTAAATCAAACCTTTTATCGACCGATCTAACTTAGAATTGGGTAATACAGTAGTCTTGATACTTAGATTATAGTTGTCCCTGCGGATACGATAACCCCGGACTTGAACATCCACTTTACTACTTACACGATCTAGTTTTCTTGCTAGGATTTTGTCGTGTCACCAGATCAAGCATAAACGAAAAGATCTCAATTTAAAATAATTCAAATATACCTTTACGAGAACATAGAGGAATTACAAAGAATCAAAAATCAACTAGTTTTAGCTCACAGAACACAATATGCAGGACACACAATTAACCAATGCGAACAAAACAGATGAACCCTTGGTCGGAGGGTACGAACAGATGACCCCTGGCCAAGGGGATGAACAGATGAGCTCTTGATCGAAGAGCACGCAGATGACCCCGGGGACGGACAATGAACTGAAAGGGAAATGGACCATACACATGCATCTGAGAGCTAACAAAAATCAAAAAGTGTCTCCATGTATCAAAATCAAAAAATTTCAAAAGTCCCTGTCATATACATATATCGAAGAATTCATAATCCTTTATTTTATATCATGCTTGATCCTATTTTTCGAAAAATTCATATTAATCGAAAAATTCGTTTCATTATTATCGTATAGAAACATGTCAATAATCCGTGATATACATACACATTTTTATATAAAAAATAACAATAGAAAAATATCAAGAATCACTTACCTCAAGTCTCCAATTTACTGCCTATATCAGGCTCCTCAACTACTGCAGCCTTTCGTATGAAACCTGATAGTATCAAGGATAACACAACTCTGAAAGCATCCCGAAGTTGTAGCTAACCAACATGTTGTTGCCTGCTACTTTCCTATGATCTCCCACCTAATCAAATCCGTTAAGAATGAAAGGTTTCCACTAATTTTATTAATATTCTCTCATTATTTACAGGAACAAACTACCTAAACCTTCGAGAATCAGAGACTCAACTAAACACTTTTTAGGAGATCATTCAATTTCATACAAGAAGCATTAATAGAACCTCTATGAATTAAATAACTCATCTGCACACAGCAATTCAAAATAAAATTCCTTTGTAAACAAATGATTTGTATGGCAATACCAAAACCAAATCTAAATCTGAACTACCCCTCCCTATCATGATCCACCATTTCGATCTGTCATCAAACCATTTTTTTTTCAATCAACCAAGTACGATGATGATCTGACCACAAGACTTAAATCAATTCATGTTTTCATGTGGATATATATATATATATATATATATATTACAGACGCATAATTTATTCGAACCCGTCTAACAACAATCGAGGGTTACTGAAAAGGGCAAATCATCCATGGGATGAGTTCTTAAATGGCTATGTAAATTTTCTATGAGGATGTATTCACAAAGGAACCAAAATCAGCGGAATTATATCAAGGACTTACCACAAAACTAATTGAAATTGCCATCCAGTCACACATCAACTCTAGCTAAAAGACCCGTTTTGAGCAGTGCCTTCTCTTTTGTAGATTCACGTTTCCTTATACCTTAGGGTTTTTAATTAGAAATATCATAATCTTCCTTACACTAGTATTTATAAAAAGGTCCCACACCCCAAATAATATTTCTCTTTTTTTAGTCCCAAATTGGTGGAAGTGTTTTAAAAGAATCGGGGTGTTACAGTTCACTTACGAGAGAATGAATACGCTCTTGGCTATCAGATAAGACTACTTCTTGCGCATTTAGGTCATACTTCAAGGTCAGCCCCACCAACGTGTGAATTGGGCCTAACTACTCTAATGACATACTTGATGTCATAAGTATATCTTCAACTTGACACTTTCGGCCGAAGGTTTACACATACCTATCACAACAAATCAATTCTGTCACTGACTGTCAAAGAGTGCAAACCCATGTGATAGAATCGATGCTAGTCGTGTTCTAGTGCACTCAACCTATTAGTACACCTATAATATAAGATCCCACTATCTCATAGTATCCGAATGTCACATCTCATGTCAAAACCTATATTATGCATGTCTTGACGAGTCTCAATGCTCAATTGAGACTCTAAGACTTGCATATATTAGGTATATAAGTATTGGACTCTTCTATTGTCTATTTTTCTATCTTATAAGGAATGGAAAGTCTACTCATATACACATGGACTTAACATTGTATACCACTTATGAATGCGTAAATGATTTATATAAAACAACTAAAGAGACACCTTTTATTATTAATAAAAAGTTCACAATTACATCATAAAAACCCTATACTAAACTATCCTCTGGCATTTGAGGGCAAAAACCCAACAATCTTCCGCTGGCACTCAATGTCAGTCGCCATGGTATCTAATATCTATCTTCTCAAGATGTTGATCAAGCACTGCACGTGATAAAGCCTTGGTCAGTGGGTCACTGATGATGTCAGCTGAATCTACTCTCTGCATAGCTATCTCGCCTCTTCCAACGATTTTTCTGATGATGTGATATCACATGTCTATATGTTTGAACTTGTGAGACCTTGGTTCTTTTGCTTATGCAATTGCACCATTTTTGTCACAGCAAAGTGGCAATAGCCCCACTTGATGCGGTTTCGAATTTACATCAAGCAATCGTACGTTTAAGATGCGTTTATGCTTTACATAATTTGAGATGATATTCTAAGTAACGAAAGAACACGAAAAGTAAAGAGTGCAAACGAGAGATATTTTAGTGATATTTTTTGAGAATAATTACAAAAAAACCTATTTTCTTTGTAGGTAAGTGAATACAGATACAAAAAATAAATTCTAAGTTTTTCTATGGCACTATGGTCGCCACCCCCTTCCCTATTAGGAGTGTTTTCCAAATAGCGAGGCGGGGGGTGGGGGGGGGAGGGGGGAATGGGGTCACTTTTACCATTTTAGGGGATAGTGGGTGGTTGTTGACTTGGTCCACCCTTATCCCTTCATCAGCTATGCTTACGAGCTTCGCATCCAGCTATCCATCGTCTTTTTCCTAAGCTATTCCCTTAGGTGAACCGTGAGCTTGTCCACGAGCTTAATAGTTGAGCATACGCCTTCCTCTCGCCATCAGCATCTTTAAGAGCTTTCATCTTGATCCATCTTAGCCTTTTCTGATTATATTTCAGCCCAACTCATTGTACATCATCATGGCCCATTTCTCTCGGCCCAATTAGAGAAACGGGATTTACGACCGTATCAGACTCACAAATATGCGTCGAGTATGACAATTACAAAATGTTTCATAAAGATTGTGATATAAAAAATGTTCCAAGTTGTAGAATCATTAGAAAAGAGATATTATTGATTCGTCAAGACTTGCTTATACGTATGCATATTTATTGAAAGTGTACTTTAATTGAAGGGTACTTGTAACATGTACGCTAATGCATGTATTAGAGTTCTCATCAGAAAAGAGTAATCTGAGAAGCCCCGCTTTTTCGTTTTTATGTCGGATGTGAAGTTTCTTTAGTTACGTGAGTGTGAGAGTAATACTTTTAACTTCAGGGTGCATTGGGTTGTTAGGGATGGCAACGGGGAGGGTATGGGGCGGGTATAGTAGGACTTAGGACCAGTCCCATTAAGAAATTTTTGGACCGGACCCGCCCCGGACCCGGTTATTACCCGTCCCGCCCCAGACCAGGTGGGTACCCGGCAAATCCAGGTCCTACCCTTTAGATCCAGTCAATTTTTTTTTGACTGTTTTCTTACTTTTTTTTGCATATTTTGTTCTCACAAATGCATTCAAAACAAATAAATAAGTAAATAACATCGGATCGATGATTTAACGTAAACATATCCACTACAAGTCATCTGTTACTAGAGAATGAGAAGTGAGTTTTGAGTTTAAACTTTTGATTCTAATTGACACTTTTTTTTTTGCTTTTATCTAGTTAAGGTTGTAAGATAAATTGCTATTGCAAATAGCACTCTTTTGGATATAATTTATAAATACTAATATGTTTTAATAATAATTAGACATATAAAATGAAAAAATATTATTATTTTATAAACAGGGGCGGGTCCGAGTCCGGGGTGGGTATCGACTGGACTCGTTACCCGGCTGGGTCTTGAATTTCAATACCCGGACCCGGCCCGTGCCCATTTTTTTGGACTCATACCCGTCCCAAACGAGGTGGGTACTCGTTAGACCCGAATTCATTGCCATCCCTATGGGTCGTCATATATATAACCCATTGTGCCACAAATAGCTCATAAATTTTGTGTCAAACGAAAAATTATATTCACTATATTCTATAAATTTTAAAATAGACCAAAGATTTTAGATGGGCATGTTTCTATTCCCATTCGAATAAAAATATATTATACATTAAGATAAAAGTCAAAATTATAACCATCTATTCCCAAATTACACTTTTATATGAAAATAAATAGAGTAATTGACATCAATTATTTATATTTTACAGCAAAGCTTTCCTAAATAACCTTCCATATTTATTAACTATTCCAAATCTCAAAAGCGCGCGCGGGCACACACACACACATATATATATATATATATATATAAATGAAGATAAAAGTCAAAATTATAACCATCTATTCCCAAATTACACTTTTATATGAAAATAAATAGAGTAATTGACATCAATTATTTATATTTTACAACAAAGCTTTCCTAAATAACCTTCCATATTTATTAACTATTCCAAATCTAAAAAAAGCGCGCGCGCGCACACACACACACATATATATATATAAATGAAAATATAGTGTAAATTTGGGGGTATATATGATTAATTTAAAAAAGGATTTACCAAATTTATATAGGATTCTTTATTCTGTTACCAAAATAAGGTTATTGAGTATATATAGATAAAAGGAATTAAGGCTAAAACATTAGATATCAATTTAAGGGCATAACAGGCATTTAGGTGATAAATACTGTGTCTTTAAATTAAGGGACAATCTTTCTGGGACTAGCAAAAGTGAAAATGTGGATATCTTTTTTGGACGGAGGGAGTTAGTTACAATGTAGATTATCGAGTACTATAAAATATAGAAGAATCAAATTTGTAATATTTATTTGTACTTCAAAAAGACAAATAAATGATAATTGAATTATAGAGTACTATAAAATATAGTTCATCATTTAGCGTGTGAAACTTAAGAAAAAAAAATAGCGTGTGAAAGATTTTTAAAGTATTAAATTGCTAATATGTGAAATTTGATAAACTTAAAATGAATGTGTATGACATACGGTAATTGCCTAAAAACAAAAATATATGTATATATATTTAACACAACTAATTTTTTTAATATATTTATTTAAATAAATTTGACATACTTTGATAGAACTCGAAATTCACACATTTGTATGTGGACATGTTAGTTTAACAAAGAGTAAGACTATGTATTAATTATTAGCATGTTCTTAGGAATGATTGAATCAAATCAAAACTTATATTATGACAAATTTATTATGGAAAGTGGCATGTGTCATAATAGTGAAATTATAAGTGGTTCATCTCTTCCATTATCTATATATATTTGAAGGGGTAAGTGGTTCATCTCATCTATTATCTGTATATATTTGAAGGGGTAAGTGGTTCATCTCATCTATTATCTGTATATATTTGAAGGGGTAAGTGGTTCATCTCATCTATTATCTATTATCTATCTATTATCTATTATCTATATATATTTGACCAATTTGGTCTTTTGACCAAATTGAGCAATTTTGACTCAAATACTAATTTTTTAGAGTTTTGAATTATTTATTCCTGAAAAAGAATTATTAACTTTCAAATTTCGAAATTTGTTTCTTTCATCATTAAATGCACTCCAATTACCATAGCCAGATTGGAGTTTTTCATTTTAAAATCATAATGAATTTACTCTTAATGAAAGAAGAAATATCTAAATTAAAACTAAGATAGGTCATAGGCCAAACAACATTGTCGAGGTCCTCCAATCTATTTCTTCTCCAATAAAGTTTCATATGGTGGTTCAAGATGTGGTGCTGCGAGGAATTCTCAAGGAGAAAAGTCAATAGTTCTTATTGATGTTTGTTATTTTATGTTCCAAATTTGTTTAATTTATTTTTATATACTTTCATTTGGTCTTTCTTTTATTCCGTTGTTTCGTTATTCATCTTATTGTTTTTTTCTTCTATTCATCTTAAATACAATCACCAACGGACATTTATTTCCAACGGCAAATACATTCAAATGCATTAAATGTCTGATAAGTACACTAAATGTGATAAAACATTATGACTTGTAGACAAGTCATCTTTTGACTAGACTGTCAAATATCAGAGTTCAAAACCTGCTCTTGTCCAATCGGAACCAGCAGAATTTCAGGAATGTCAAAAAGGGACTGTTTAACCCGTTGCGTGAGATACACACACTCACATATGTCCAACGGAAAAAATCCAAGAAACCCTATAAATAGTACCCTTCAGCAAACCCTAAATATACACGTACATGCACAAGAAAAAGCTCAAAACTTGGCTGAAAGTATTTGAGAGAAAAGCTTAAAAACTCCATAGCCAAAAAATCCTCTCAAGCTTTTTGTTTTTTTTTACATTCCAAAGACAGTCAAAGATATATCAAACCTCTTCAAAGAAGAACTCTAAATTCCTATTGAGATATCCCAAGTTGTTTGAACTTTCCAACATCAAACAAACCCGTGACTAAAACCTCAACATCTTTTATCTAATGAGAGAGTGTGTTAATTCTGCAAGCAACATTTCTGTGTGAGAGAAGCTTGTTGAACAAAATCTTCATTGAAGCTGAAGTCTGTGTGATCAAGGAGCTTAAGATCATCTTCCCTTTCATCTATTTTGTAGAAGTCTCTGTGTGACTCTTCGGTAATCAATTTAGTGAATTCCTCCAAGTGCAAAGGAGAAGAAGGACGTAGTTGGGATTACATCACCCAGTGAACCTCATAATATCTTATGTCATTTACTATTTTATTGCTTTGCTTTACATTTGCATACTATATCTTGAAAAGCATTTAAAACGGTTAAGGGACTAATTCAAGTTCAAGAGAACGCTAAGCTACAAAATCATTTCTGCTGTGCCAACCCTGACTATGCGATTGAAATATTAACCTACTTTGGTAATTATTGAAATCACTAAGTTTAAGTTATCTATTCCTAAGCGCCTAACCTAGCGCTAAGCTTTCAAAGCATTCAAATTCTTCAAAGTAATACAAAATTTTTAAATTCGAAAAAGATTTTAGGGTCTATTCAAACCCCCCCCCCCCCTCTAGACCCTTTCGTATGACACTTGGGACCATCAAGTGGTTTCAGAGTGGTTGGATGAAACCTAAGCGTTTTCAAGCGTATCTGCTTGTTTAAGATCTATTTTTCTTAACTTAGTCGCATTATTTCTTAAAATCTCTTATCATGGCTTTTAACAAGATGCCTAAGCTGGTTGAGTCAAACTATGATTCTTGGAAACTCAGAGCATTTGCAATTCGATCATGAAAGTTGATGTAATTACAGATGGCCCCATTCAGATCATGAAAGTTGTAACTCGAGCCCCTGGAGCGACTGAAGCTACCCCAGATGGTTATGTCGAGAAGCCTAAGTTAGAATGGACGCCAGAAGATAGAGAAAGAGCTAACTTGGACAATGTTGGACGAAGTGCTCTTTACTCAGCGTTAGGAGACAATGATGCATTGTTCAACAAGATCAAGCAATGCAAGACTTCAAAAGAGATATGGGATAAGTTGGCTATTGTGTGTGAAGGTTCAGCACAGATGAAAGAGAACAAGCTCTCCAGAGCCATGCAAAAATTTGAGCATTTCAAAATACAACCCAACGAGATGCTAGATCAATTGGACGCAAGGTTCACTTTGCTCATCACAGAGTTAGCGTCACTAGACAAGGAATTGACTAACAAGGAAATGGTCAACAAGATATTTATAAGTCTTCCAAGCAAGTATTTGATTAGGACTGTTGCCATGAGAGAATCACAGACTTTGGAGACTCTAACTCCAGAACATGTGTTTTCAGAGTTAAAGGCATTTGAGTTCGAATTGGGTGAAGTCGGCGACACCTTGACTTCAGCGACTGAATCAGGAGGTTTAATCGCTACTACCAAAAGTAAAGGTAAAACGATTAGTGAGGTGAAATCACCAGAATCCAATGAGGAGAAAGAGATGGCTTTATTGGTCAGGGAATTCAAGAAATTTCTAAGATATGAAAAGAGAAATCCTATTGGATAAACATCATTTCAAACCCCTCCCCTTGCACTAGCACCTCAGTATCAAGCGCCAGTGTATTTTGCTCCTCAGCCTCTAGCGCTAGTTCAATACCAAGCGCCTCTGTCTCCTACTCAGAATCTCTCGGCCCCAGTAGTTTCCAAAAGGTTATCAACAGAACAGAAAATGAAAAATAACCTTTGTTATAACTATAGGAAACCGGGGCATTACCATGTAAATTGCCCTTATCCAAATGTTTTAAGCCCACAAACAAGACCATGCAGAGATAAACCAATTCAGGAGCAACCTTCACCATCAAGGTTTGCTAGCGGAATCTGAACCATTCTCCACACCAGAAGAGGACTTAGAATCATCAGATGAAAGCAGTGATGATGAGCCATCATGCGACTCAGCGTTAATTTATCTCATGGAAAGAGATGAAGAAGCGTCTGATGACTCGCTATCTAAGGTAACCACTGAATTATCTTATCCTCTTTCTATGATGAATTACTTGACAAAGTAAATGAATATTATAAAGATTGTCAAGAGGCCGCCAAGTTATACCACAATCACTTTGATATCATTTCATCGCTCACAAGTGATAGAATGACGCTCAAGGCAAAGTTGCAAGTTCAGTGTTAGGAAATTTCTTGTTAGATGTTTTCATGATGACAATTAGGATTCCTTGTTAGAACCCAAAATATGTAAGTTTCATTTTATTAGAGATCATGTATAAGCTTTGAGCGTCAGATTTGTAAAAGACTTTATTTATTTTTCATTTTAGTCTGTTAGACTAAGTAGTCTTAGATTGAGCGTCTGATAATTTCTAAGTAAGCTTATCCGTAGTTAAGTTTGAAGAACTCAAGCGTCTGAAGTCTGAATGAAGAATGAAGAATCCAAGCATTCAAGTGTTGAATAGGACCAGGATCATTTAGTGATTAAATGAGTGTCTATCAAACATTCACCTGAATTTATTCCCAAGTCTAGAAGGAGTTTAATGCAAATATTCTCAGATCTTTAATTGGCAACGGGAATTTATTTAAAATGCATTAAATGCTGATAAGAGCATTAAATGTGATAAGAACTCCAGGATGTATGGAGAAGCCACCCTATTCAGAGACTACAGCACCAACTTTTGTGTAGCAGATTTTCAGGAAAAAGGAAAAAAGTTGTTCACTCGCGGAAGTGAGAGACACACTCGCCTTTGCATGTGTCAAACAGACACTTTTCCAAAAATGCCTATAAATAGGACTTCAACAACAAGCCAAAATAACCATCTTATTATAAGCCAAATTGTTGTTGCATTGAAGTCTCAAGTACTCAAACTCTCAGAAAAGCCAGAATATTCAAGCAAACATTCTCTTTGCTTTTCTTCAATTCTTGAGACAGACAACCAATATCTCAAACATTCTTTTAGAAGAAATCTACACTATTACTTAGATATTCCAAGTTGGTTGAACTTTATCAAAATCATACAAACCATTATAAATATCCTATCCAAGTCTCGCGCATCTGTGTGAAGTCGAAGTTGGATACTCGCAATATTTCTGGGTGAAAGAAGCAAGGTGATAGAAGTGTCTTGGAGCAGAAATCTATGTGATCAACGAGCTCAAATCATCAATATCCATCTCTCACTAATTTGTAGAGGATTCTATGTGATTCTTTGAGAATCATTTAAGTGGATTGCCTCCGAGTGTTCGAGGAGAAGAAGGACGTAGTTGGGATTACACCACCCAACGAACCTTATAAATATTGTGTTCTTTACTTTACAGTCGATTGTATTATTACCATATCAGTGCATTAATCTGTTAAAGTAAACACAATCAAACGCTAAGCAACAAAGATACATCTTGTGACGCTTAAACTTTCAAAGAGAAGACTTTAAAATCATTCCGCTGTGCTAACACTGATCAAAGAACTGAACGCTTAAACCTAACTGGTTATAGTATTCAAATCTTGAAGTCTAAGCTAACTTTATAAAACAGTCTTCGAGTAGACACTCAGACAAGCGCCTACATTTTCAAGCGTCCAAACTAATTTTAATACGAAACATTTTGAAGTCAAAAAAGACTTCAGGGTCTATTCAACCCCCCATTCTAGACCCCTTCGTATGCCACTTGGGACCAACAAGTGGTATCAGAGCGTTTTAAGTTGAAATTTTAAAATTTCCAAGCATAACAACTTGTTTAGATCCTTTTCAAAACCAGTTGCTTTAAAAAAGTTCCTTGGCATTTGCAAAAGTTTCTAAATTGACTAAGTCAAACTATGACACATGGAAAGTCAAAGCATTTACATATCTTTGTTCATGTGATGATGACATGTGCGATATTATTTCAGATGGACCTATTCATATATACAAGGTTATCACTAGAGTGCCTAAAGCCACAGAAGAAACTTCGGATGGCTATGTGGAAAAGCCAAAGCAAGAATGGTCTCCAGATGAGCGTCGAAGAACAAATTTGGACAATGTTGGTCGTAACGCTCTATATACAGCTATTGGTGAGAATGATAACTTATTTAACAAGATCAAGTCATGTAATACTACTAAGGAAATATGGGATAAGTTGGCTACGATTTGTGGTGGTTCAGCACAGATTAAAGAGAACAAGCTTTTCATTGCCAAGGAAAGGTTTAACGGTTTTAAGATGTTGCCCAATGAGACTTTAGTGCAATTGGACATAAGATTTACAGCTCTTGTTACAGAGTTAACATCTTTGGGTATGGATTTACAGAACAGAGAAATGGTGGTTAAGATTTTCAGAAGTCTACCTAGTAGATTTTTTATGAAGACAACAGCAATGAGAGAATCGAACATGTTGGATCTTCTAAGTCCAGAAGATGCCTTTTTAGAGCTCAAAGCATTTGAGTTTGAATTAAATTCAGCCAGTGATGTCGTGAGCAGTCCGATGATTGAGTCCAGAGCGCTTATAGCATCAATCAAGGGTAAATCGGGTAACAAGGGAAAGGTTTTTGATATTAGTGAGGATGAGGAACTAGCGCTTATGAATAAATTTAGAAAGTTCTTAAGGTATGAAAAGAAAGGAAACAATCCTAAGCATCAAGGACAAGGTTCATATCAAGTGCCTGCTCCAGTACAACAACAGTATCAAGCGCCTCAATATTCTGCACCTTTTCCTTCAGTGCCAATTTAGTACCAAGCGTCTACTCAACAGAATCTCTCAGCGCCCCTGGTCTCAAAACCACACACGGCAAAGTTAACAAATGAACAAAAGATGAAAACTAATCTTTGTTATAATTGCAGGAAACCAGGGCACTACCAGGTAAATTGTCCTTATCCAACTGTATCCAAGCCCTCAAGGTAGGATTACATGGATAGAAACCAATTCAGGAGCAACCTTCGTCAACAAGGTTTGCTAGCGGAATCAGAATAAGTGTCCGCACCTGAAGATTTGGAGTCCCTTGAGTTAGTGGATGACTCAGTGCATATTTGTCTCATGGCCAGAGATGATGAAGCGTCCCTTGAGTTAAACACTGAATTATTTATCCTCTTACTTATGATGAATAACTTAACAAAGTCAAAGAATATTATAATGATTGTTAAGATGCCGCCAAATTATATCAAGATCACTTCGATATCATTTCATCGCTCAAAGTGATACTGTGACGCTCAAGGCAGAGTTGCAGGTCCAGCAACAATGCATTGAGAAGGAAAAATCACTTGAGAGTGATATAATCAATCTGAAACGTGAACTTGATATAATAGTCAATAGAAAAGCTGAGCTGCTTGCCAGACTTGCTAAATTAGAGCAGCTCGTCTCATCATTGTCTAAAGCGTCAAGAAAGCTAGACAATGTGACTGAAGTAACAAAGATGTTTAGTGAAAAGACTGGTTTAGGATGCAATAAATTCAGTAAACACTCAAACAAATCTAAAGTTACGGCGAACAACAAAGGAAAGGTTGTTTTCTGTGTTGAGAAAGGTTCAAAAAGTCAAACACCTATTGAACCAAGCGACAATGGTACGAGGCCAAATGTGAATCCAAAGCTAACTCAGGCAAGGGAAAGGCGAAAGCAAATGATTCACATAGAAAGGTTCATCCAAACACTCAAAAGGTTAAGAATAAACCTAACACCAAAAGTGCACCCCAAGCCAACGCCAAAGAAATACCAGCGTCAATATCCACAATAGTTTAGATCATATCATCATTACTATGATGATTATGATTATGACTATGATTATGATTACTATTATAATCGAGGATATTATTATACACCAAAAAAACACACACAATACAATGTGAAACCCAAGAAGGCTAATTCTCCCGCAATGAAGATTAAGCAAATATGGGTTCCTATAGTTCCAGTTCAAACTAACAGTGCAACTAATGTTAAACGACCCAAACAACAATGGGTACCTAAATAAAAATAGAACTGCCCTCTTGATTGCAAGTACCTAAAGCTAGAGCTGATACATCTCTTTAGTACTTCGATAGTGGGTCTTCAAGGCACATGACATGCTCCAACGATCTTTTGATCAACTATCGAGCTGCCATTGGTCCTCAGGTTGTATTTGGTGACAACTCTAAAGGTAAAACCAAGCGTATAGGTACTATGCATAGGGGGAACATCATGATAAGTGATGTTTTATGTTGAGGGTCTTAAGCATAATTTATTAAGCATAAGCAAATTCTATGACAAATGCTTTGAAGTTAAATTCTTAAGCGACTATTGCTATGTTAAAGACGCTAAAACTAAATCTACTAAATTGAAAGCTAAAAGAACAAAAAATGTGTACTTGGTAGATTCGGTTTCAACAATTGATAACAACCCAACATGCTTTGTGGCTAAAAGTGAATCTAAAACGGGTTGGTTATGGCATAGAAAAATGAATTCCCTCAACGTTAAGACAATCTCTCAGCTTATAAATCTAGATCTTGTAGAGGGATTACCTAAAGGACCATTTCATAAAGATCGCCTTTGTGACACTTGTCAAATGGGAAAACAAGTTAAATCATCTTTCAAGAGAAAGCTTGATCTATCTACCTCTAGGGTACTTGAACTACTTCACATGGATCTGTTTGGACCTGTTCAAACGATCAGTGTGAGCGGTAAAAGATGTACTTTAGTGATAATAGATGATTTCTCTCGATTTTCTTGGGTGCAATTTTTTTCATCCAAAAGATGAGACATGTGACAAGTGACAAGTTAACAACGCTTATTCAACAACTTCAAACTTGAAAAATCTTAAGGTTGCAAGAATAAGGAGCTATCACAGTACTGAGTTTACTAACAAGGCTGTTGAGAAGTTTTGTGCAGAGAATGGAATACATCATAAGTATTCAGCTCCCAGAACTCCCCAATAGAATGGTGTTGCTGAGCGCCAGAACAGAACGCTCAAGGACGCTACTGGGACAATGTTAGCAGAGTCCAAGGTTGCTCCTAGGTTTTTGGCCGAAGCAATCAACACTGCCTGTCACACTCAAAACCGTTGCATGATCAACAAACAGCATGAGAAAACTCCATATGAACTATGGAAGGGACGTAAGCCAAATGTTTCATACTTTCACGTCTTTGGTTCTAAATGCTTTATTGATAATAATTGATCCCAAAGCCTAAAGACATTTGATCCTAAAGCGGATGAGGGAATCTTTCTAAGCTACATAAAAAATGGAAAGAATTTTCGCATCCTAAATAAGATCAAATCGAAGGTTGAGGAATCTATTCATGTTATTTTTGATGATGCTAACAAAGAACCAAGTAATGTTAATGTGAATGATGTTTATGAAGATCTGTGTCATCAAGCGTTTAAGGTTACCATTGATGATGATAGTGACGACGATGATGAGATATTGGTGCGCCTCCTAAGATTACTCGTGAGTTTATTTCGGATAACAATATAAGATCTGCTGATGATCATGAAGAGGGTGATCATCAAGAGCAAGGCAGAATCTGTGAACTTGAAGCGCCTACGCAAGAGAATAGTCAAGCGTCTGAGCAAGTAAATCAAGCGCTTGTTCAATCTCTTAACCCATTCCAACCAGATAGATTATGGCTACGTGATCATCCACCTAAGTTGATCATTGAAGATATTGAAGCGCTTGTTAGGACTAGGGCTGCTACAATCAATGAGGCCATGTTCGCAAGCTTCCTATCTCAGATGGAAGCTAAGAAAGTGGATGAAGCATTATGTGATCCTTGTTGGATTGAAGCGATGCAAGAAGAGCTTAATCAATTTGAACGTAGTAAGGTTTGGACGCTAGTACCAAGGCCAACTCACCAAGGAGTTATTGGAACTGGATGGGTTTATAGAAACAAGATGAATGAGAATGTCATATAATAAGGAACAAAGCCAGACTTGTTGTTTAAGGATATTGCCAAGAAGATGGTATTGATTTTGATGAGACATATGCTCTTGTCACCCGTCTTGAAGCAATTCGCATGTTTCTAGCGTATGCAGTGTTCAACAAGTTTATGGTGTATCAGATGGACGTGAAGAGTTCTTTCCTGAATGGTAAACTCCAAGAAGAAGTTTATGTTGAGCAACCACCAGATTCAACAACAGCCATGGTAAGGTATGGTCTACAAGCTAGATAAAGCACTTTATGGGCTTAAGCAAGCACCCCGAGCATGGTATGCCACTCTCTCTATTTCCTTATTGGTAAAGACTTTTCAAAAGGCAGCGTTGATACAACGTTATTAAAATTACCAATGACGAAGATATTCTCTTAGTCCAGATTTATTGTTGATGATATTATATTTGGTTCTACTAATAAGCGTCTGTGCAAGAACAATTTGAAATGAGCATGATGGGTGAGTTATCTTTCTTCTTAGGATTACAAGTTAAACAACTCCCTAATGGCATATTTATTAACCAAGCTAATATACACTAGATATGATGAAGAAATTTGGTATGGAAATGCTTCATCTTCAAGAATTCCAATGAGCCAAACACTTAGTAGATAAAGATGAAAGTGGGAAGAAGGTGGATATCGCTAATTATAACGGTATCATTGGATCACTTCTTTATCTTACTGCTAGTAGACCTGATATTATGTTTCGGTGTGGATGTTGCACGCTTTCAAGCAGATCCTAAAGAGTCACACTTAAGTGCTACCAGAGAATCTCTAAGTACCTAAACGGCACACCAAATATGGCTTATGGTATCCAAGGGACTCTACTTTTGAACTAATTGGTACTCAGATGCAGATTTTCCAGGTTCTAAAATAGATCATAAGAGTACTAGCGGTACATGTCAATTTCTAGGTGATAGGTTACTTCATGGCATAGTAAGAAACAACATTCCATAGCTACCTCTACAGCTGAGCCGAGTATATAGCTGCAGGAAGTTGTTGAGCACAAGTGTTATGGATGAGGCAACAACTAGATATTATGGAATAATCCTAGGTTGGCCCCCATTCATTGTGATAACCAAAGCGCCCTACCATTACTCAAAACCCTGTTCTTCTTCTCCAAACCAAACATATTGACATTAGATACAATTTCTTCATGACCATGTTCAAAGAAAGATATCTCCATGCACTTTTTGGTACTAATAAACAATTCGGAGAAATCTTCACCAAAGCGCTCAACGAACAACGCTTCTCACTTTAAGAAGTGAACTAGTATGATTGATTTAAACGCCTAATCATTATGCATCATACTTTAATTAGACATATAGTGGGAATCCACTTTGTTATGTCTAAAAGATTTTTGAAACATTATTACAAGTATAAATTTAGGGGAATCTTAAATTGTGCTTGTACATACTTGTAAGCGTCATGATCAAAAACTTTTGCATGCATAGATCATCAACGCTCAGTATTTTTGTGCATAATAGTTGGACGCTCAAAAACAAAATGGAATTTAAATTTTAAGCGTCAAACTAAACTTACAATCTAACAGTGGTATATGTTAAGCGTTGAACTTATTCCCTTCAACACTTAATATAAACTATTTATAAAATTTATGCATAATTTTACACGCTTAATGACGTGATGGATAGACTCAAAAGTCCATTTTTAACTCTATTCACACGCTTCTATCACATCAAGCTGGTGGGTAAATTAAAACTTTTCAAAATGACGGTTCAGAGTTAGTACGTATTTGTGTACGTGTCAGTCTACCATCAAGCCCGTGCATCACACTCTGAAAATACCAAACGTTTTAAAAAATTCCCTCAGACGTCAAAATTTAATATATGGGAGTTACCAAATGTAACTTCTCTCTCTTGCCCATAACTCACGTCCGCAGTTAAAAATATTTATGGCTATGATTTAATAACTTTACAAGTGTCAAAATCCTACTGAGACGAGTGAACACAAGTTTCAAAATTTTAATTGTGTCATTTAAAAATAAATTATTTTTGCAGAAAAATTAAATTATTCACTTTTACTCAAGCTATCTGCAAAATTACTCTATCTCTCTCTCTCTCTATTTTTCAAAGCGAATCTCAATTCATCTCTTTTCAAAACACTCAAGTGGCACCCAAGAAATCTGTAAACACTATTAAAAACACCATCAAGGTTACTAAAGGCCTTGTAGTGGACTGGAAATTTTTGTATGAATAGAATCAGATCAACTTGCCTTACACGTAGAAGACTCTACGAATTACTTGCTGGTGCATCAGACTTCTGTGCTAGTATCCCCTTAGACAGATTGAATTTCCAATTCACTGACTTTCGTCAAGAGGAGTCAGCGCTTGTGGAAGTACCTATGGATTTAATTGAAGAGTCTGAACCAGAGCTTGCATCAGAAGTAACAAGTATTCCAGTGTCTGCTTAGGAACCAGTTCAAGGGTCTCCACCAGAGGTCAATCCTGACGCTTCTAAACCAGATGTTCCAGATGTTGCTGAATTACCAATTGAAGTGCGAGGCACCGTCTTTGATCCAGCACATCAAGTCTCCCTTGACTCACTCAAGTATACATCAAAGTTTAAGCGATCGGCTACTCAAGCGGTTCCTTCATATGTGAGTCAAACCTTTGGTCCATTTTTGAAATCAGTTATGGAGGAAGTGAGTGATCATGCCACTCAGAATGCTGAAGCCCTCCATTGGATCAAAACTGATTTGGCCATGATTGAGTCTCAAAACATGAGCACCCAAGTTGCTCATATGCGCGGTGCAGCTCAAGCGGCAGTTGCTGATTGCCTTAAGGATTTTGAAGAAATGAATGATGCTACATGAACAAATCAACTGGCTATGAAAGAGCATTTCGACAAACGCATCGACACTCTAGAGGCTTCAATGGTTCAGATTGCTACTCAAGTCAGCCTATTAACAGAACACTTTTTGAAGGTTGATGATGGCAATAAGTGGGAAGGAAAGAGTAAAGGGGTGAAGAGGAAAGTGTCTAGTTCAAGAGCTAAGGATCCCCCTCCGCTGCCGAAGCGTCAAGAAATACTATCTCTTCCTCCCCTGCTGAACAAACAATCTAGATACCCATCTTGGGTTGCTGCTACTGGAGTACCTAGTAGGACTTCTGGGTTTTCTCCAATACCATTTTATGTCGATCTTCCAGTGCCCTCACAAGCCTACCTAGAACAATTTGACATTCCTATTGAACGAGCGCCTATCCCAGAGCCTACTGATTCAAGGCTTATAACTGAGGAGAAGCAGTTGACTAAAGTCATTGTTTTGCATTTGTCTAAGGCACATTGGTATTGATTCAATTGAGTGGGAAAAGTAGTTTGTTGCTTTCAAGAAGAGACACACAGGAAGAGAACAAACTTGTGATTAATGAAGATCATGCGGCGATGATGACTTTAGAAGATCAACTGACTGAAGCGATCAAAACTGAAATGCTCAGAAGATACAGAGTTAAAGCAAGATGTTAAAGTCATCTGGTTGAGGCTTAACTAACTTTATCTAACCTTTATTCAAAGCTAACTTTTATATTTTGGCTATCTAACTCTTGAACTATAAAAGAGTATGTGTTGCCATCATCAAAAAAAGGGAAATTGTTAGGAAATTTCTTGTTAGATGTTTTGATGATGACAAGTAGAATTCTTTGTTAGACCCCAAAATATGTAAGTTTGATTTTATTAGAAATCATGTCTAAGCTTTGAGCGTTAGATTTCCAATAGACTTTATTTATTTTTCATTTTAGTTTGTTAAGCTAAGTAATCTTAGACTGAGGGTCTGATAATTTCTGAGTGAGCTTATCAGTAGTTAAGTTTGAAGAACTCAAGCGTCTGAAGTCTGAATGAAGAATGAAGAATCCAAGCGTACAAGTATTGAATAGGACCAGGATCATTCAGTAATTAAATGAGCGTCTATCAACGACAAACCACCTGAATTTATTCCTAAGTCAAGAAGAGTTTAATGCAAATATTCTCAGATCATTAATTGCCAACGGACATTTATTTCAAATGCATTAAATGTTGATAAGAGCATTAAATGTGATAAGCACTCCAGGATGTAAGGAGAAGCTACCCTATTGGACTGTCCACTATTCAGAGAATGCAACACCAACTTTTGTGCAGTAGATTTTCAGGAAAAAGGACAAAAATTGTTCACTCGCGGAAGTGAGAGACACGCGCCTGTGCATGTGTCAAACAAACACTTTTTCCAAGAGTGCCTATAAATAGGACTTCAACAACAAGCCAAAATAACCATCGTATTACAAGCCAAATTGTTGTTGCATTAAAGTTTCAAGTACGCAAACTCTCAGAAAAACCATAATATTCAAGCAAACATTCTCTTTGCTTTTCTTCAATTCCTGAAACAGTCAACCAATATCCCAAACATTCTTTTAGAAGAAACCTACATTATTACTGAGATACTCCAAGTTGTTTGAACTTTATCAAAATAAATGAAACCATTATAAATATCCTATCCAAGCCTCGCGCATCTGTGTGAAGTGGAAGTTGGATACTTGCAATATTTCTGGGTGAAACTAGCAACGGGATAGAAGTGTCTTGGAGCAAAAATCTGTGTGACCAACGAGCTAAAGTTATCAATATCCATTTCTCCCTAATTTGTAGAAGATTCTGTGTGATTCTTAAAGAATCATTTTAGTGGATTGCCTCCGAGTGTTCGAGGAGAAAAAGGACGTAGTTGGGATTACACCACTTAACGAACCTTATAAATATTGTGTTATTTACTTTACAGTCGATTTCATTATTATCATATTATTGCATTAATCTGTTAAAGTAAACACAATCAAACGCTAAGCAACTAAGATACATCTTATGACACTTAAACTTTCAAAGAGAAAACTTTAAAATCATTCTGTTGTACTAACACTGATCAAAGAACTGAACGCTTAAACCTAACTGGTTATAGTATTCAAATCTTGAAGTTTAAGTTAACTTTATAAAACAGTCTTCGGGTAGACGCTCAGACAAGCGCCTACATTTTCAAGCGTCCAAACTAATTTTAATACGAAACTTTTTGAAGTCCAAAAAGACTTCATGGTCTATTCAACCCCCCCCCCCCTTTTCTAGACCCTTTCGTATGCCACTTGGGACCAACATTCAGCAACAATGCGTTGAGAAGAACCAATCGTTTGAGAGTGAAATTATCCAATTAAAAACAATCAAGACCAAGTCCTAAACGGGGGACACCTCGTGAAAAATAACATATATGAAGTACCAAATACTTCTAGTGCTCTTCTTCTTAACCCCTAAGGAGTTGAAGACTCGCCTTGATATCTTGGACTAAATATTGTATGCAAACTTATAAATGCTAATAAGTAATAAATATAAATGCCTTTTACATATTTGAAGTTTAATTGCAAGTAATATGCCAGATACAATCTATTGTTGGGGAACGTGAAGAAATGAAAATGCAGCGGAAGAAATATGTAAAACCCTAAAGGTGGTCATCTCTGATTTTTCATATTCAAGCTTTAGGGAAGAATTACTTAGGTGTTCTTCCTAGTATGTATTTTTCGGAATTCTGACTCGAGCAACAAATTTGTCATTTCCTCTAAAGCCTCGCGCTGGAATCCAAAGCAGAAAATCTCCTCCTTTCTTCACTGATGTTCATGGCTAAGCGAGAGGAAAAGAGGGAAAGTTTTTGACTGAGTTCTTTTTTTTCTTTTTTGTGAAAAAGGAGGCCAGGGTTTTTAACTCCTTTTAGGTTGTATATAAATACACAATTTTAGAGTTACAAACCACTTGGAAACCTAGAGCATGGACGCCCATGTTGACCGTGCACTAGCCTTCTGGTTAGAACACCTCTTGGTTCCAATTTTAATTAATTCAATTTTTGTTTAATTAACTTATCCAATAATTAATTAAATAAATGAATCAATTAAAATATTATTAATTTCTCCAAGAAATTAATTTTATTAATTGATCTTATCATCATATGATAAATTAAATTAATAATAATTGATATCAAATACTGAAAAACTCTTTTGTCAAAAACGTTATTTTCTCTTTGCAATTCCTTTTCTCATATCGCAAATCACAAAAACTCTCGGAATACCCTATAACTCCACATAAGAAGCAAAACATCCGCAGGCGCTCATAGGTTATCCGGACCCGAAAAGACACTCCTGTAGGGCTCCTAAGATTGATTACCCATAGCAGCGGCTTCGTTATGTTTAAGCTCACCATCGTTCTTAACTTCGCCCCCCAACTAACATCATTTGTCAGTAAATCGGCTTCAATAAACACTCCTATTTTGTTCCCCAAAAACTCAGCCATGTCCCTGTTAATATGGCTCACGGGCAGATCCAAAATCTAAATGTGGAAGTCCACCCACTCCAGATTTACCTTCGTTGGATTATCAAGCTCATGGAGTTTGTTAATGACCACAAGTTGATTATCAAAATTCCATGGCCCATTTTTGAAAACCTTATCCAAATCCCTTGCATGGTAAAAAATGACCAGAAACCAACTTTCATCAAGTCTTCGAAACTCCGCCTTCTTCACGAAATTGAACGCAGCTGTCAGCGTACTCACCGTGGCTTTGAAGTTAACCCGTCTTTTCGCCATAATACGCCGTACCAATATAAACCCTGCACCTTCGAACCATGTTGCCATATCTCTTGTGGTATCTTAGCCTCTAACTCTTCCATTGCTGAAATGGATAAGAGTTTTTTCCATTCGAGCAATTTCCGATTCCATACGCCACACAAAGACAGACCCGTTCCGAGCGAGATCCGAGAGGGACCAGAAGTATAACCCTCCAACTACGGCACTAACCTGTAGAAAGAGGGAAACCAACAATGGTAAGAAAAGCTGGAAAACATAGAAAGCTATAAACGGTAAGCCCAAAACCACCCGACAGAGCGACCAAGACCAAAAACAGAAACCAAGCAAGAAGAAAAAGCCAAAAGCAATTAAAGAAAAGTTGAACAAGGACTCCGAGCTAATAAATGAGCTGAAAACAGACAGATCGCAGCTTAGAATTCATTTTTCGACGAGCAAAACTCCGGCGAAGACCCCAACTCCCATTTCCACCAGCAAAACCGAATTGGATCTCCCGGAATCCCTGAAGAAGAGTACGCTTCTCCACAAGAAGAAGGAAACCCTCGTGTATGCGCCCCCCCCCCCCCCCACCAAAACCCCTATGTGCAAAGAATCTTCGGTTTACCAAGCTCACGGCGGCGGAAAAACTAAAACCCTAAGAAAAAAGACGTACGAAAACCCTAAGGTGGAGAACCTCTCATGCAGAGAGAGAAACAAGGCTCTCACGTGGAGACAGTAATAGTCCAGAAGCTAAGTACAATAATAGGTGGAGTATATTTCCTTATTAGTCTTCAGTTTAGTTATATTTTCTAAACACTTAATGAATCAGATTATAAGTAATTAGACTTCCAGTAGTCATATTACTGGAATAAGGCATTATATCTTCTTAGATTTTCTTAACGATATCTGATAAAGTCCCTATTACCTGTAGTAATCTTTTCATTGTGCAAAGTTATCCCATTCTCTTTTCTTTTAAAACTTAGGTAGAAGCATTAGTTAATTGCTATATTTTATCTCTCATGAATCATCTTTTGTCGAATGACAGATAGATGCTTGTTTGATTGACTGTAGCTTCTATGGGACAGATTTGGATTCTGCGCAATTACAAGTTCGGTTGAAGCCATCTTTTTGTCCCTTCAATGTTCTTGTTTCTCATCAAAATTAATTTTGATGAGAAATATGCTTCGCTAGAGAGCAAAGTAGCCATGAAAAGGAATATGGAGTTTGGATTCTTGAACGACAAAGAAAAAGACGTCCAGAGTTTTAGTTAAGGAGGAAAAGAAATTTGCTGGATTTTGGACGTGAATTAAGGAAAGAGAAGAGAGATTTTAGGAACAAAATGAAGGAGAATGCCAATAAAAATAAAAAGAAAAAGAAAAAGTAGATGTTGAGTTGGACAATGAATAGGATATCCACATAGAAAGTGAAAAAAGGGTGACCCAAAATTGGGTGGTATATAACAGTTTCCTCGATGAAAAGAAGTTGGAAATAAAGAAATATGCTATTTAAAAAAAATTCAAAATTTAAAATTCGAAATACTCAAATTATGCTTCTTAGTCCCCCATCTGTACTCTTTTATTAAGTGAGAGGTGCTTAGCTTAGCGTTCAAAATTCGGACTGCCTGACAGCTTTGGTATGTCAATGTGCAATTATGAAATTGTCGTTCTTATGTTGAACAAATTAACCTCCACCGGGGTTACTTGTGTAAATCTAATACCAACAGTTATCTCCTAAAAAACCAACTCTCCAAATTCACTGCCACTAATAACCGCTCATCCAACTTATCTATATTTTTGCAAATGATTGTATGTCTTTGAATTTTTCACTATAGCAAATTGATGGGTAACTGTCTATCATCTATTTTTTTTTCTAGATTCTTATATCTATTACATCTTTGTTTCAGGATTTAAATAGCCATTTTCTTTTTTATTGATCCTTGGGAAAAAAGACTATGATCTCGCGTTCCGAATTGTATCTTCTTCCTCACTTAATATGGATTGGCTCATAATTTACTCAAGAAACTTACCATTGTTTGTGTTTGTTTTGTTTAAAAAACAAACTAGCTTAGGGATCCCAATGTTCGTCCCGAACCCCGTGATAATCTATATTTTGAGATTACTTTTCAACCCCCGCGTTCGATTCGCTACAAGGTGGTTCAAGCCTTTATGACTCAATGATTTCGAATGTGAAAGTGAAGAATGAAAACTTAAGTCAAGATACAAAACACCAATCAAATACTTAAATCTGAAAAAAGGATAATTTATACCTCCATGAAAGTCTTTGATTCTGAAGAGATTACAAACAAATGAGTGCTGGTATAAGCTTTGGAAGCCAAATCCAGCAATTCTTGACAAACTTCTACAAACTAGAATTATCGCTACTTTACACTAAAAACTACTCCTAGTTAGAACTACTCCTAAGAAGAAAATATAAAGTTGTTGACGATTTTTTCCGTCTTCTTCTTTCTTTCCCTTTTTTGTATTTATCTCAGCTCCGTGATCCCACGTCCTTAACTGCTGGGAACTGCCTCCAACTTCCTTTTCAAAAATCCTCTCGTCTTGGCGGGCTTTCTTTTTTGTGGGATTTTGACCCCTCTCGACCTATCTTTTAAGTCAATTCCTTGGAGCCCGAGATGTTATTATGTGAAACTTGGGCTTTATTGGGCTTCTTTTATTTCAAACTACTTATATAAGTTTGCTTTATAATGGGCCTAATATTTTATCTTGGGTCCATCATTTGTGGTTGGGCTATCTGGGTTTTTTAATTCGCAAAAACCCAGTTTTATTTTTAATGTAAAAAAATGCCCCCCTAATATACGTGAACGTTTCGAGTTCATGTATATTAATATATACGTCTTCTGGTTAACCCTAGTTTCATATTATAGCAGGTGTGGAAGGTCGTGTCTTTTATTAAAAGGTGGTCTGAGAATTTTCGTCTTCTGCAGGGATTAACAGGTGTGTCTTTTTGTGACTAGAAATTTAAATCTCTTAAGAGACTCTTCATATTTTTGTGGGTAAAAAACGCCTGCAACTCTTCATCTTCCCTACTCCTACTGAGTAATAAAAGTGTCTTTTCGCGATTGGACATCTGAACCCTATAAATATTCCACCATCTCCATTTAGCAGCCTTACTCACTTCACTCTCTCTCTCTCTCTCTCTCTCTTCCTTTACTTTTCGAGCAGTTGGCCATACTCGAGCTTTCTCTTCTTCGAAATCCTCATCTCTTCCGCCTATCTTCGAGTATCCATTTTTCTCGAGCTTCACCATATTCTCTGTCCAATCCTCTTCAATGGCGAATGCTCACGACCTTCCCTGTCTAGTTGCTAGAGCGAATATCTTGGATTGTGAAGATGCCCAAGATTTGTTTCAAGTCATCAAGGATTTCGAAACCCATTATAGTGATACAAAAATATCCGCTCTCGATTCTACCCACCTCATTCCTCCGTGGGTTCTTGATCGTCGTGGTTAATCGATCGATCACGTCGGGCTCGGACCCCGATTTCAGTCCGAAGTGTTCGAGCAACTGCGCTAATTTCACACTAAGTGAGAGGGCAATCAAATTATGGGGTTTGTTCCACTAGCTTGTTACCTGGTACTTTCCTTCGAGCAGGTAATGACTGACGCTCTTGCTTATTCTTGGCACCCTTCCTATAATTGCTTGTCCTGCCTCGAGGTTTTCAGACAATTATTTTGGAGGATGTGGCTTTAATCACTGGTTTGTCCTTAACGGGTATGACTCTTCCTACTGGTTAATGAATACCCATTGCTTGTGCTCTCTTACTATCTACTGATACTTGGTTAAAAGGGCACGACAAAAGTAAGGGGGCTAATATTGCTTATACAGTTTTGGTTAAGCATTCATCAATTGTGAGGACATGGTTACCTCTTTTGAAGAGGTATTGTTTTTAAACTTCATTTTTTCCCGGCTATTTAAGAATGCCGGTTGTGTCGTAAACAAAACTTTTCTTAACCTGTCTGCCAACATTGCTGTTACAATGGGACCTATCGAGTTGGCTCCACTATGATTGGCTCATTTTTATCGCATGATATTCAACCTTCATCGTGACCCTTCGAACGTGCATAAACTGGCTGGTTCCCTTTGGTTATTGTCATGTTGGTCCTTTCTATATTATCCCGAGTTATTGAATAATAGGATTATTGAAACCCTCGAAGCCTCTATTCAAAATGAAGCACGGCGGCCCTCGAAGAAATCCCCTGGTTATCGATTCGAGCCTGTCTCGAATTGGGTTTGCTATGGGGAAGCTAGCATAAATCTATTGATCCCCCTCAAGAAGACCTCATACCTCGTGGCTCTAGGTGTTGTTTATAATCCGCTCTATGTCTCTACCTGGCGCCCCTTTTTCGAGACAAGGCACGACCAGGCATTCACTCATTGGTGGCATACGGCTTTACCCAATTGGATGCGAGTAATTGACTCACTTGATTCCTCCATCGATGACCACCCTTATTGGAGGTCTATTCTATCATCTCTAAACCTTTTGTATGCTGACAATATCCCTGGAGTCAAAGTTTACAACCCACAGGTAATTCGAGCATGCTTTAAGTGTGTAGATTTGTAATTTTTGAGCATGATAAACTTTGAGCTTGTAGATTTCGAGCATATAGATTTTCGAGCATATGATGTTTCGAGTATACTTATTTCGAGCACATGATGTTTCAAGTATGCCTCATTTTGAGCACATAGCATTTCGAGTGTACCATATCTCGAGCATATAAGTTTCGTTGACTTATCCTCGTTTTTATCTTGTAGCTCTATTCGCGACAATTTGGCATAACCCAGTGCTTCCCTTTGCCATTTCTCGGTACCATGAATCGACCTTGGTTGGATAGGCAATTTCATATCACGAATCATCAGAGGGCTAAAGCCGAAGCTCTTATTCGATACCAAGCTTCCTGTCCGGTTCCTCCTTGCTTTATTCTCATCTTTTGCAGAATCCTCCGGGTGGAGAAATGTTTCGTGGACTTCTAGAACTCTGTCTTGAGACGTAGTTATTCGAGGCAAATTATTCGGAAGCAAATCACTGATATTACTAGGCTTTATGCCGGTACAGTAAACATGGCTCGACTCTCGAGCCTTTTATCGAATGAGGTAACTGCATGCTTTGTTGAAACTCATTTTCACTCAATTTTTTTTCGAATTACATTCTTGTTTCGCTTTTGTAGGATAATAATTATATCATCCCGTACGATCTGACTTCGGGTTGGAGGTTTGAGCGTGATAATCCTCGAGTCCAGGAAGTTGTTGCATTGTCCCAAGCGCTTTGAGAGTCAACTACCGCCTCTGATCCTCCTGATATTTTTGCTCCCGTTACTCGAAAACAGAGTACAATTACTATTCGGAAGCCCTCAACCTCGATTCCTCGAGAAGAGCCCCCACGAGCACTCAGTGAAGAAGAGGATGAAGAAGAAGATGCAGCCCAATATGCTCTTCAGCCAAGATCTAGGAAACGTCTTTGTACACAAGGGTCTTTCGGTGCATCGGGTAACTGCTGGAACCTTTTTATTTCATTGACTTAACTTTACTCGAAGGTGGCCTTTTACTTACTCGAGGATGGCCTCTTACTTGAAAATTGTTCATATTTGTGCGTTTTATATAGACTCCTCGGGTGGAGTCGCTTCCTTCAACATTGGAACATCAACCATTGAAGCTAATGTGGAAGGTACCACTGAGATCATTCCTGAGGAAGCCTCGCCCGAACTCGAGACTCAACAGGTTTCGATTGAAGGAGACCTTGTCATGGGCAACCTTAAAGGTATCACTTTATTTTTTATAGTCCTTTTCGGATAGTCATTCGAGGTTTCTTTGTGTAAAATTGGTACATCTTTGCTGTAGTTGCTCCTTCTGACATTCCACCTTTCCTCCCTACTTAAGGAAGTTTACCTCGAGTATACACTGGTTCTGAGACTATTACCAGTACTGCACCTGACCTTTCGAGATTCTCTTTATCAGGTAAGTTTTTGTATCATTTGTATTCTTAAATATTTTAGGCAGATTTCCATATTTCATATATACACATTCGTGATCCCTTTCGGGATCCTCTCTTCTCAAAAACTTGGGATATCTAGCTTGCTATCCTCAGTACAATTCTCTTTTGGCACTGTGGCAGGAGTATCAACCATCGTTGTGGACTCATATCTCCTTCACAACATTGGCACGAACCTTGCCTTTGGATCCCTAGTTCGGCCTGCTCTTAACCCTTTTCTTGTTTTTTCTTCAGTTCGAATAGAAGAGATTGAGGATATCCCTCATTCAACTAGCCTTTCCAGACCACTCACGGACCCTAGTCCTTCGAGTTTTACTATGGCTCTCGCTGCTCCATCTGAAGGTACATACCTATTTTACCATATGTATGATACTTTGTTAGCTTTGAAAGACTTGTGTTTAATTTCAGCATTTCATTTTCTAGGAGACACAGCACCCGTAATGTTTTCCACAGTTGCTCTACATGAAGCTCTCCATGACATAAGGCACAGGCTCCATGACTCTCGTTTGTTAGGGGAGCTTAGTTTTCTCCTCGATGAAGTAGCTTCGAGGATGGCGGATACGTGGCTGCTAATGTTCCAAACGGCACGTGAAACCTTTGAGAGCATCCTAGCTAGTCTCCATTCCTTCATGGATCAAGGCATCAATCCTCTCGAGGGAGAGACGTCTTCCAGCCATTCTCAACAAATGAGTCATCTCCATAGCCAAATCACTGTTCTAGAGGATTCTCGAGCTAGCTACTTGGCTCGAATTGCCGCGCTTGATGCCCAGATTTCCAATCTCCAACTTAAGCGCAATCGCTTGGCCCATTCGGTTGATCAAGTCGAGGAGAAATTGTCGGCCCTGAATTATCAAATTGCAGAGTTAACTTACGAGCTCGAAGAGGTAGTCAAGCCCGCTTTGCTCGAGAGAGATACCTTCGACTCTGCCTTAGAAATATTAGCTAGTTCTTCGTATTTTGTTAAGTCATAAACATTTTCAAGTAATGTTTCTTTAGTACTTTTCATTTTGATTGTAAAAAACTTTGCCAGTTTCGGGTAATCTTTCAAATATAATGGTTTCATTCTCTTTCCATATACTTGGTGTATACTTCTTTAGGTGTTTTGCATTTAACGCTCGGCCATATTTGTTCCCATTTATCAATTTGAGTTCGAAAGAATTCCCTGATAATTTTTTCGAGATTAAAACTGGTTCTTCCCATTTAGGTGACCATTTCCCATAAAAATGATCTTTTGATCCTTCAGGTAACATCATTTTCCACACTAAGTCCCCTGTTTCAAAGGACCTCGCCTTTACTTTTTTATTGTAACTTTTTTCGACTCTCCTCTTCTGAAGTTCGATTTGTTGTAGGGCTTGGACTTGTAATATTTCGTGGTCTAGCTTTTTGATATTCATACCTTCAATATATTCTTCGGTTGTAAGTTGTGTTTGTTCGAGAATTCGCCTAGACTTAATGTTAATCTCTAATGGAATTACTGCTTCGTGACCATATACTAATTGAAAAGGGGATATACCTAGACTGTCCTTTTTAATTGTCCTTAGGGCCTATAGTGCATCGATCAACAATTCGTGCCAATTTTTAGTATTTTGATTTATCATCCTTGAAATACAGCCTTTAATCAACTTATTTGATGATTCGGCTTGGCCATTTGCTTGGGCGTAATAAGGTGTCGAATTTATCAATTTTATTCTGAATTGTTTCAGAAATTCGAGCACTTCTGCAATGGTAAACACTCTAGCTCGATCGAAGGTTATGGTTTCTGGAATCCCAAATTTTGTGATTACGTATTCCTTGACAAACTCGACCACTTGTTTTGAGTTGATATTTTCGAAGGCCTTAGCCTTTACCCACACAGTGAAATAATCAGTGGCAACTAAGATATATCTATGCTTCTTAGATGAAGCTGGTTTAATTTCCTCAATTATGTCCTTGGCCCATCCTCGAAATGGCCATGGTTTTATGATGGAGTTTAACTGGACAGTCGGCTGTCTCAATATTCTTCCATATTTCTAGCATTGCTTACATCCCTTAAACATAACTTATGCAATCTCGTAAGATTTTCTGCCAATAGAAACCATATCTTTGTATCAGCCATCTCATTTCTTGCCCTGATTAATGGGCCCCGCATACCCCTTCATGGGTTTCTGCCATTATAATTAATGCCTCCTCTAAATCAAGGCATGTCAATAGTATCCCTTGGCCATCAATTTCAACTTATTTGAGAAACCTCTCTTAACTGGGTTCTGGAGATATTCGATGATTTCAAGGCGACAATCTTATTTTTCTTTTAAAATGTCAATTTTGTAAATTTGGGTTGCTCTTTGTTCGAAAGGTAGTAATATCCTCAGTATGAGTTAGATAATTGACTTAAACATATCTGGATCAATTTGATAGCCTGACGCAGTTGAGCTAAATCATTAGATACTTGATTTTTGTCTCTAGGTACGTATAAAATCACTAGTACAGAAGAGGTCTGTTACAGCGGTTTTTTTTCCACTATTACAGCGGTTTTAATCGCTGTAATACGTATCGCTGTAATTGGTATGTTTACTATTACAGCGGTTAAAAACCGCTGTAAAATGAGCCCTATTACAGCGGTTCAATAACGAACCGCTGTAATAGGTAAATAAAAATAAAAATTAACTGTAAAAACCGTAGCCTGTTACAGCGGTTCGTTGATGAACCGCTGTAACAGTGAACCCTGTTACAGCGGTTCGTTTCTGAACCGCTGTAACAGGGTTCACTGTTACAGCGGTTCATCAACGAACCGCTGTAATAGTGTTCACTGTTACAGCGGTTCAGAAACGAACCGCTGTAACGTGATTTTTTATTTTTTTATTTTTTTCTGTTATAATTTCAGCTAGAGCTATATCCTTCCCACAAGCTCAAAATTCAACTCATCAATAACACATAAAACAAACCAATTGCTCAACAGAAACAACAAATTCAAATCCAAAATTAATTTCATTCACCAAATAATAATCTCTAATAATTACAAATAATAACGAGTTTACAATAAACCAATATAAACTAATCACTGCTTTTAAATCAAATAAAAATTTACAATAATTTTCAACTTACACCGCCGGCATATCAAAAGCGCATTTAAAAATGTATTGTGCCAATTCAGAACGTGCTTCATCAAGTTGCTCTATAGTGTAAGTGGCGTACTGACAATCAGCAAAGTACTGCAAGACAAATATTAAAATCCAACAAAAATGTTTAATAACTTAAAAGGGACATTAGAATTTGATTAATATTAATTAGGATTATGCATACCGTCGGTGGGATTATAGATTCTCCGTGTCTAATAATATCTTTCATGAATTTCATGACGAAGAACCCACAATCTATGGCATTTATTTGAATGGGGCACTACAAATTAAATTCAAATCAAAATTGTATTAGAACAAATAACTTTTATACGAATAATTTCTTGAAACTATAATTAAAATAATATAATTAAACTAACCTGTATACAACTCCATGTACAGGCCTTGTTTTTTGCTTTGATCTTTTGGTTGTTTTTATTTGCTCGAAACATCAAGACAGCGCTGTTAAAAACATCAAAAATCAAGGAAATATGTCAATATCAAGCAAATATATATATATGAAGTCTAGTTATAATATATATACTTTAAACTTAATATTAAATATAATATAATGGATACATTTAATTGAATGATAAAACTTACTGATTGATCATATCTTTCATATCATGTCGGTTATTTGGATTACCGTGCAAAGAATCCAAATAATAAACGATCTCTTTAATTGGATCAATCACGAGCAACAACCAATGGCCCCTAATCAGCATATTCAAAAGAAAAATTTTAAATTAGTTATGCCTACGTAACAAATTTTACAAAATAACAATGTGTCTTTAGTAGCTCACCCGGAGTTGTAAGGTGCAAGAAACAACTTCCCCTCCAGTGCACTACCTATCATAGTATTTGCTATATATTGCGATTTGTCAACAAGCTGCGTGGGAGTAATTCCTGCTGCCGCAGATATAGAATGTGGGCTAAGGAACCCGAATTTATTTTGTTTTTGTTCGGGGACCACGTGATTAACCCACAAACACCTACAATTGAGCATAAAATAAATTTGAGTAACAAAAATAAACATAGTTCAAATTAATGCAGTAAAATAATTTAATTAAAAGCTTACTTTTTCTTAATTAATATTTAAAAACTTACTTGATGTAAGCAGTAATGATAGAGGCTCCTATCTGTTCTTTATGCACAAAGTCACCGATCTCCTCCCGCCCAATATATTCTGGAAAGGGGATATTGAAGATTTCCTCGGGTATGTCTATCCGGATAGTGTTATCAGCAGCCATCATCCCAAAGAACCTTTCAAGAATTGCAAGTGAATTAGGGGGTGGAGCAGGAGGGTTGGCCACTAGAGAAGGAGGGTTGGCCACTAGAGGTGTATTTTTGACATGTGAGTGCTTCGTCATCTCTGATTTGCTTTTTCCGAGTGATGCTTTGGATTTTCCGAGAGACTATAAGCAAAAGAAAACAAAACGTGGGCGTTATCAATGAAAGTATATTTATTAACATTAAACAATTGTTATAATTTAATAATGACTAGCTATTAATAATAATTACGTACCGATGCATCACCGACAATCACAAGACTCTTAGGCCAAGCAACCATGTATCCCACAGCCTCAGATACTGTGAACACTCCTTCATCATCGAGAGGGACTGGTAAGGGTGCAATATCTTCAATTGCAATGTCAATCGACACTTTCACGAGGTGGGAGGCTAATGGACATGTATGCAATGTTCTATCCTTTGGTTGATTGTACATTGTTCCTCTTGCCACCAAACGATAACACGGTGTAGAAAGTGCTAATTGACACTGCACCACATCCTACATATATATATATATATATACCATTATATTAGAAAATGTTGTATATCATACAGAAATATACGATTGTAAGTTACATTATCACTAAACAATATGCTTTTCATTAATTACCTGAGGAAGGTCTTTCACTTCTGGGCAGCTATCTTTCAAAGAAACCGCCTCTTCTGTATGTGGCTGCTGCGACGACCCAGACGCCCTATGCTGCTCAAACTCGCGTCGCAATTCAAATAGTGATTGAGTGAGCATTTGAACCGTGTCTTGCAAGTTATCAATCACCGTATTTTTTGAAGGCTTTGAATCCGAAAAGTAATCTGTTTGGGATACCCCAAAGCCTACACCCCTAACTCGACCCGGATGCTCCTTCTTTTTAAGAGCTATAGCCAGTATATCATTCCGGGTCTTCTCGGGTCCACTGTGGCTACCCTCCTGTGATAAGCTTTCCTGTAATAATACATTTAAAAAATACAAAAATTTGTTATTTTAAAATTATTTTTAAAAAAGCATACAACACACTATATAACTAAAATTGCAAATAACTCACCATTGATTCCACTACTCTTTTAACATTGACATTATCAATCTTGTTCTGGCTGTCAGAATGTGCAACCCTCCACACTAGTGCTCGTGTCACCTCTGTGACATCTGACCCAGCATCCTTTCTTTTATGCTTCTATATAAGAAAATTTGTAAGGAAATAAATTTGATTAGAAAATTTGTAATTAAGGAGATTTGATTAGAAAATTTGTAAGGAAATTTGATTAGAATTACAACTTGTAACGAACTACGTACCTCAATATACTCCACTTGAGCATATCCAAGACGTGATGCCCTGTAAGGATATTCAGGGTCCTTTGCTCTTTCAGAATTGTCCTTACGTAGTTGCTGTTCATTATATAATCAAGGCATTAGTCAATGTATATAGTTTCAAATAATTTAAAATGAAACCATAAATTAAAATAATTACCTGAAAAGCTTCACTTTGGCGTAATTCTACAAATTTTGTCCAATCTTCTTGAGATATACGATATTTTTCGGGTGGGCTTGAATTAATGTTCCCATCATCATCCTCTACCCAGATTCTGGTCAAGTAGCTCCTGTAGTTTCGAGCTAGCTTCCCAGCCTCGGCTAAGACGAACTTCTGTCTACTTTCGTCAATATCAAAGGCCAACTATAAAAAACAAAGAACAAAGTATATAAAAAATGTTAATTTAGAGAAAAAAAACTACATTTACCAATTAAAAACATAATATATAATAACTAACTTACAGCTATTTCATTCCAAATGGCATATTTTATTGCTGCAGGGACGCTGCGCCAATCACTGATAGTAATAGGGACCCTGTCACGAGCTATCACGCCAATGTAACCAACAAAAGTTGATTTATTTGGGTCAACTGGTTGACCATAATCGTTCCAACCAACTTGTAGCTTTATGCCTTTACTTTTGGCCTTTATTACTTTCTTCATTGCTGTAATACCTCTCCGTATCTCACTTTCAACACTTGGGTTTGCAGCACCTCCAGAATCCATCTACAAGATTTCATAAGTGAAATTCAAATATTTCAACAACAAACGAAAATAAATATATATGCATTAATCACATCATTAATCAGTTGGATCATATAAATCACATCAAAAAGTACAAAACCAAATATTGATAAGCTTACATTGGTAGTGGTCGTCGTGGTAGTGGCGGAGGAGAGGGTGACTGTGGTGGTATACGGTATCGACCTACAAAAGCAAAAAAATACAGAAGTTAGTGTAACTCATTCACTAATATAATATTACAAGCTGGTTCAATATAATTTACACTTTAACTGCATACTTAACAAAAGAGTTCAAATAAGTTACTCATATAATTATCAAATAAGTTCAAATACCTTTCATCGTTTTCTTTTTGTCGCTGGTTTACTAATATTTTGTGATCCCTCAGTACGACCATTTTGTTTAGTACGCCGACGAACAGAAGGATTAATCCATATCCCTTCTTGGTGATCTTCTCGCATATACAATTCATCATCACTGATATCCAAGTCACCGTCACTATTTGTGGATTGTGAACCACCTAAGATAGGATTTCCTCCATCATCTTCATTATATAGGCCATCATCCTCAATACAAGTATTTTTGTTTGCCGATAAAACAATGGACCACCTCTTATCGACAGGATCGGTGACAAAAAACACTTGTTTAGCTTGAGATGCCAAAATGAAAGGTTCATCTTTGTATCCCACCTTTTCAAGGTCTACTCGAGTAAAACCTATTTCACTATCATCGACACCATTTTTATGGTCAACCCACCTACACCCAAATACAGGCACCCGAAACCAACTGTAATCCAACTCCCATATACGTTCAATCACCCCATAATATGGTAAAGTGGCATAGATAGGGCTATTATCTTTCGCACTTGAGATATGCATTGCTTCAGCTACAAGACTCACCCCACTATTCTGCATTGTACTCCGTTCATCTTGGTCTTTTGTATAAAATGTGACACCATTTATACGATAACCCGAATGACAAAATACGAATCTGCCCGGGCCCACCGACAACCGTGCCAATTTATCTGTAACTGAAAGTGAATTCTCATTTTGTTTCTCTTGAATACACTTTCGGAACCAATCGATAAAACTCTTGTTATGTTCTCTTGAAATCCAACTTTCATTTTTACTTGAATTTATTCTCCTAAGTTGGTCCTTGTGCTCTTCGACATATGGCTCAACCTCATCGGTGTTGTGGAGCACATATAGGTGTGCCTGATCCTTTTGTGTGCTAGGAACACTCACTAATTGCTTTCCAATTACGCTTTCTCCTTCTGTTCCCCCTCCCCCCACAACAGGAGACTTTTGAAGCTCTGCAACATTAGAATCATTCAGATATTCTGTGCAAAATGTAATAGCTTCATCAACTATGTACCGCTCAACAATGCAACCTTCCGGCCGGCTACGATTTTTCACATAGCCTTTCAATACCTTCATATAACGCTCAGCCGGATACATAGATCTCATAAAAGCTGGTCCACAAAGTTGTGTCTCTCTAACCAAGTGAATAGGTAGGTGAGTCATTATATCAAAAAACGCGGGTGGGAAATACATCTCAAGCTCACACAAAGTGAGGACAAGTTGTTTCTGAAGTGCAGGCAATTGTTCAGGATCAAACACCTTGCTCCACATTGCTTTGAAGAAGAAACACAATCTAGTTATCGTTTCTCTCACTTTTTTTGGCAGAATGGCCCGTAAAGCAATTGGCAGCAAATGATCCATGATTACATGACAATCATGAGTCTTCATATGCTTTAGCTTCAAGTCCTTCATTGATACAAGACTGCTAATGTTCGAAGAATACCCTTCGGGAACTTTCACTCCACAAAGAAACTCACATAATGCAATTTTTTCTTTTCTAGATAGCGTGTGAGCTGCTGGAGGTAAATAAGTACGTTTTCCCTTCATTGTTGGTGCCAATTTACCTCTTATCTTCATTTCAACTAAGTCCAACCTTGCCTTTACTCCATCTTTTGTCTTGCCGGGCACATTTAGAAGAGTACCAATGACACTATCAAATACATTTTTCTCAATATGCATTATATCAAGAAAATGTCTAACATGTAAAGATTTCCAATACGGCAAATCAAAAAAAATTGACCTTTTTTTCCACCCAGTTTTTGCAAGGCCGCCTGCAAAAGTCTTTCCGAACTTGATATCCAAGTCTTTTACATTCTCAAACACCTCTTCACCGGTCAAACACTTAGGAGCTCGACATTCTTCTATGCTCCCATTGAAAGCTTTCTTCCACCGACGATATCGATGTTCTCGATTCAACCATCTTCGATGCCCTTGGAATGCATATTTCTGAGAGTGTGGGAGTCTATATTGATCTGTACTCTTGACACATATGGGGCATGCACATTGCCCATGTACACCATATCCCTCGAGATTAGCTCTTGCTGGAAAATCATTGATTGTACCAAACAACATAACTCTAAGATTGAAGCTCTCTTTTCTAAACCCATCATACACTTTAATACCGGTCTCCCACAACTCTTTCAAATCCTCAATTAAAGGGGCCAAGTAGACATCTATATCATTTCCAGGTTGTTTCGGCCCGGAAATTAGTATAGGCATCATAATATGCTCTCGCTTCATGCATCGCGAAGGGGGTAGGTTGTAGATCATCAAAATCACCGGCCATGTACTATGTGAGCTACTTTGCAAGCCATGTGGGTTCATTCCATCTGTAGCCAATACAAGGCGTAAATTTCTTGGTTCTTCCCTAAATTCAGGGAAATCATTATCGATCTTTTTCCATTGAGGAGAATCTGAAGGATGTCTAATCTTGTTATCTTCAATCCCTTGTTCAAGCCTTCTATCAGCATACCATGTCAAGTCCTTGGCAAACGCTTCACTACTGTACATGCGTCTAAATCTAGGTATTATGGGCAAATACCATGCTGTTTTGACAGGAGCAGATCCATTCTTCTTGTACCGTGAGGTGCCACATTTGGGACACACCGTCAATGATGCATAGTCCTTTCTAAACAAGATGCAATCATTGAAACAAGCATGTATCCTCTCATATCCCATGCCAATTGCAGTTAACATCTTCTTAGCCTCATAAGTACGATTAGGTAACACATTATCATCGGGTAACATACTTTTTAATAGACCAAGTAAGTCTGTGAAACTCTTATCACTCCACCCATTGTTAGCTTTTAACTTGTAGAGGTTTAGGACTGCTTTCAATCTTGTGAAATTACTACCACTATACAGGGGTTTCTTTGAATCACTTGTCAAATTATCGAACATCTTGGGACAATTTCGCAAATCCTCCTCGATCACATTGGTCATCTCCTCCAAACGATCAGGCTCATAATCATCCATGTCAAAATCTACTGATCGATATGATGTATCACCCAAATCAGCTGAGGTGGCACTGCTTTCACCGTGTCTTGTCCATCGTGTGTAGCTTTTATCAATTCCATTACACACCAAATGATCTTCCAAGTCAGGTGGACTAATTCTCTTTCCAAAACAACAACGTAAACATGGACAACTAATCCTAGTCGGATCCGATGCATGCTCAACCGCAAAGTCGATGAATTCTTTCACCCCTTTCCCATATTGCTCCGACATACGATCCGCTACAATCCAACTTCGATCCATCTAAATTCTCAATTAATTAAATTAAATAATTTTAACATCAGTTGATAGTTAAATTAATTAAATAAATTTATTTTTAATTTATTTCGCATTATTCTATAAAAAATTCGGCAGAGTAACGACGCAAATATTTCTACCAAGTTCTCGACTTAATCTTCTCAGTGGGTTGTAACCAACAGAAGTCGAATCTTACGATCCGCTAAAATCTCAACAGGGAAACGACGCAAAAAATACTACCAATTTCAACCACAACAAACCCAACACTCTAATCTTTCACCCACAACGAACACAAAACGATACAAAAATATTGATCACCAGTTGGATCACATAAAACATCATATTTCCAGGGGAACAACTACAAATATTGATCACCAGTTGGATCACATAGATCACATAAAAAACTACAAATAAAGCATCATATTATAAATATTGATCACCAATTGGATCCAAAAGCACATAAAACTACAAATAAATTAAAGCATCACGATATAAAGTTTTTGGAGCTTCTCGGTTGTGCAGAAAGCTGTGCGCGTCTTCACGAGAAAATTCATAAATAATTGTAGAAAGCTCGGATTCATGAACCGTTTTCTTCCTATGAAACTAGACACATAGGGCTATCCACACATATATCTCACATACTCAGTAGATGTCTAGAAAAAAACAGATTTGTATTCAAAGTTAGAGAAAAATCTGTCAATTTTCAAAACAGCTGTGCGCGTCTTCACGAGAAAATTCATAACTCATTGTGGAAAGCTCCGATTCATGAACCGTTTTCTTCATATGAAACTAGACACATAGGGCTATCCACACATATATCTTACATACTCAGTAGATGTCTAGAGAAAAGCAGATTTGTATTCAAAGTTAGAGAAAAATCTGTCAATTACAGCTGTGCGCGTCTTCACGAGAAAATTCATAACTCATTGTGGAAAGCTCCGATTCATGAACCGTTTTATTCATATGAAACTAGACACATAGGGCTATCCACACATATATCTCACATACTCAGTAAATGTCTAGAAAAAAGCAGATTTGTATTCAAAGTTAGAGAAAAATCTGTCAATTTTCAAAACAGCTGTGCGCGTCTTCACGAGAAAATTCATAACTCATTGTGGAAAGCTCCGATTCATGAACCGTTTTATTCATATGAAACTAGACACATAGGGCTATCCACACATATATCTCACATACTCAGTAAATGTCTAGAAAAAAGCAGATTTGTATTCAAAGTTAGAGAAAAATCTGTCAATTTTCAAAACAGCTGTGCGCGTCTTCACGAGAAAATTCATAACTCATTGTGGAAAGCTCCGATTCATGAACCGTTTTATTCATATGAAACTAGACACATAGGGATATACATACATATATCGAACATACTCATGAGATGCCTAGAACAAATCAGATTTGCATTCAAAGTTAGTAAAAAATCAACTACAACATAATAACAAAATCCACTATATAATTTATAAAACCCCAATTAACATAACATGATATATATAACAATAATTAACAAATTAACATATAACCTACATTATATACATCACAAAATCAGAATTAACATAACATTAATATATAACAAACAAGAAATTAACACATAACCTAAATTTAATATATACATAATATATATATATATATAACATAACATATATAAACATATATATATATATACCTATAAAGAGAGAGGAGGAGAGTGGTGGGTCACGGCGCGGCGGCGGCGCGGCGGCGGCGGCGGCGGCGGCTGCTCGGGCGGCGGCGGTTTCGGGTGGTGGTGGCGACGGGACGGGGGCGGTTTAGGTAGCTTGAGAGTGAGAGAGAGAGTATAGAGAGAGAGAGTAGAGTATAGGGAGAGAGATCGAGTAGAGAGATAGAGAAAAATCAAATGGGGCGGCGGCGGCGGCGGCGGCGGCGGTGGTGGAGACGATGGCGGGGGCGGTGGTGGAGAGTGAGAGAGATAGTAGAGTAGAGAGAGAGAGTAGAGTAGAGAGTGAGGGAGATAGTAGAGTAGAGAGAGAGAGTAGAGTAGAGAGTGAGAGATAGTAGAGAGAAATGAGGGGAGAGCTCGGTTTTTGGGGGGAAAAAAGGGAGGGAAATTTTTTTTTTTTTTTTAATTACGTGTTATAGCGGTTCGGGAACGAACCGCTATAACCGGTTTACCAATTATAGCGGTTCATTCCCGAACCGCTATAACTGGTAGACCGGTTTATACCAGTTATAGCGGTTCGGGAATGAACCGCTATAATTGGTTAAACCGATTATAGCGGTTCATTCCCGAACCGCTTTAAAAAAAAAAATTTTTTTTTTTTTTTTCTGTTCGCGCTATAATAGCGGTTTTTTATCGAACCGCTATAATAGGTTCGAACTATTACAGCGGTTTTTTATCGAACCGCTGTAATAGGTTCCCGGTTAATATCCATTATAACGGTTCACTTATAAACCGCTGTAATAAGTCTCTCCGTTCAGCGGTTTTCCAAAAACCGCTGTAAAATGTGCGCTGTAACAGGTCTTTTCTGTACTAGTGAATCTCAACTTCCTCAAAATGTTCAAGTAGCTCATTTATTCAAGCAAATGAGGCTACTGCTACAAGGCTTACACATTTAAATATCCCTTTTACTTGATTTACTATCAATTGGGAGTCTCCCTTAATTTTGATCTTATTTGCTTTTATATCTCGCAATACTTCTAATCCCAGAATAAGAGCTTCATATTCCGCTCTATTGTTAGTGCAATCACCTTCAATTTTTGCATACATCTTGGTGATTAATTTGGATGGAGATATGATATATATCCCAACACCTGCACTGTCTCGAGTGCTTGATCCATCGAAATATAGGATCCAAAGGGCAGTGCTTATGACATCAACTTCGAATTCTCCCAGGGTGTTCCCTTTAATAGATGGGCGATCAGCTAAAAAGTCAGCTAATGCTTGACCTTTTATTGTTTTTTGTGGTACGTAGATTAAATCAAATTGGAGCAAGCTAAGACTACATTTACTCAATTGACCTTTAACCAAAGGTTGATTAATCATAAACTTAATAACGTCACTCGGGGATACTACTTTAATAGAATATGCGGCAAAATAATGCCTCAATTTCACCGAAGCAAAGTATAGACTGAGGCACCATTTTTCTATCGGAGTATACCTCTTTTCAGCATCGTTTAAGATCCTGCTCAGATAGAAAACATCTTGTTCATAGCCCCTGTCATTTTCTTGTACTAATAAACAGCCTATCGACATCTCTGCTGTCGATATATACAGTCTCAACTTTTTTCCTTTTCGAGGAAGAATCAACACTGGAGGTTGAGTTAAATATTTCTTTATAGCATCAAATGCTTCTTTTTGTTTATCACCCTAGACAAACTCGTCAGTATCTTTTAGTCGTAACAAAGGGGAGAAAGCTTCCGTCTTCCCGGCCACATTAGCTATGAATCTTCGTAGAAAATTCACTTGTCCCAAGAAGCGCTGTAATTCTTTTTTGTTCCCCGGAGGGTTCGCTTCTATGATAGCTTTGGCTTTGTTCCGATCTACTTCGATACCTCTATTATGGATCAAAACCCTAAAAAATTCCCAGCTTCCACGCCGAAAGCACATTTTAAGGGATTCATCTTTAGTTGAAAACGCCTCATTTGTTGGAAGGCTTCTATTAAAGATTGCATGTACTCTTTATGACTTTGAGCTTTAACCACTATATCATCAATGTATATTTCCAAGGATTTTCCAATTAGATCATGAAAAATATAATTCATAGTTCTTTGATGTGTTGCCCCGACATTTTTTAAACTAAAAGGCATGACCCTCCATTCGAAGGTCCCTATGGAACCTGGACATCTAAAAGTTGTCTTGTGCCTATCCGCTTCGGAGATTTTTAATTGATAGTACCCCGAGTACCCGTCCATAAAAGACATCACTTTATGTCTAGCCGCCGCATCAATTAGTGCGTCTGCCATTGGCATGGGGTATTCGTCCTTTAGCGTAGCTTTATTCAAATCTCTAAAGTCGATGCATATTCGGACATTACCATTCTTTTTAATTACCAGTACTATATTTGCCAGCCATTCAACATATCGAGTAGGTCTAATGAACTTGGTTTCGACTAGCTTCTCTATTTCGTCTTTGATTGCTCCCATTAGATCTGGGGATAAATGCCTCGGTTCTTGTATTACTGGTCTGAATCCTGGTTTAATCGATAGCTCATGTCGAGCTACATTTGTATCGATCCCGGGCATCTCATGATGCGCCCCAGCAAAACAATCTTTAAACTGATGTAACACTTCGATTAATCCATCTTTCTCTTTTCGGTCCATTTTCGAACTTATGTATGTTATTCGAGGATTCTCGATTGTTCCTAGATTAACTTCCTCTAAATGATTTTGAACATTTTTTCTGATATTTTCGTCTGGTTCCAAAATCCTTGTTCGATATCCTTATTAAGGTTTTCATCTCTTGAGTTTGTCATGCATGTTCCATTTTGAGAATTTGTCAGGCAGATTTCATTTCGAGCGTTTGTTGTACAGACATTCGAATTGTATTTGTTATGACTAAGAGAATCAAGATAACTATAAAACTTTGATTCGACCTTTTCAATACTTAGTCTTCGAAAAATATTAAGAATAACATCGTCATTGATTACATTATACTTCTCCATTAATAACACAAATTGTTCTTAACAATAAAAACTCTCTAAACTTGCCTTAACTCGGTGTTGGCTAGCTTAAGGTCTATCTCGAGTCTAGACTCTTCTTGGAAATGTTTTCCTCCTTCTTCGTCTGCCTTTTCGATGGTTGGCCCCCTGAAACTCAATTGATCCCTTTCTTCGAGCTTCACTCCTTTATACCTGGCATTAATAATTTGCGTATCGATAAAGTAATTATTTCTTTCTACTTTAACTACTTCAAATTGATGCCCATTCCAGCAGATTAATACTTGATGTAAGGTCGAAGGGATACAATGATTCTGATGTATCTAATCTCTCCCCAGCAAGGCATTAAATGATGACGAGTCTATTTTTACTACGAAAAATGTTGAGTAAGAACTTTGAGTTCCTACTTTAACTCGACAAGGCAAAACTCCCAAGACCTTGGTAGCCTGTCCAGAGAAACCGTAGACTGCCACATCAGCAGCTACTAAGTCTTTCGAGTTTTTACCTAATCTCGTTAATGTTTTTTGGGGTAAAATATTAACAGTGGCCCCATTATATATCAAAACTTCGCTAATGGGGATGCCTTCTATTTCGGCTTTTACAAATAAAGGTTTCATGTGGTTATTATTTATCTTTTCTTTCGAAAATAATAACTTAGTAAAACTTTCCACGTTATTTTTATCCTCTTCAAAGGATTTGTTACTAGAAATCTGAACGCAAGATGGGTTACCTCTCTCTGGGCTAGTCATGAGTTCGAGTACTTTCTCTTCTTCGTTTGCACCTTCTCTTGCTGCGAATTCAGCTGGCAGCACAGTCACCATGTCCACATTCTTGTTTTTCTCGAACTGCAATACTCTTTCCAATGAAGCTTCTTTCACCTTCAAATCAGCTTCGATTTTCGATTCTTCATATGGCGTATCTCCTAACAGAATGTCTAGGTCGTCCCCAGATTCGTACGCTGCGAAGTTGCACGTTACATTTTATTAGAAGCTCCTTAGAAATTAGGTAATGTAGATTTTGTACATTGTGACTTGTTGCAAATTGAGATTTGATTTATTGTATTTTGGAAGGTCATTAGTAATTTAATTAGTTGATTGTACATTTTGTTGGAGATTATAACATTTTATTGTTGGAGGAAAGAGATGGTAATATTGAAGTTTGGGGTGGTATTTTTTTATGTTGAATATGTTTTGTTGTTAGTTGAAATTTGTTGGTTGGTTTATTGCATATTACTGTACAAGAATATTATCATAATAGGGCAATAAATAAAAAAATAAAAATTATACCATGACAGCGGTTCCGGAAGAACCGCTGTCACAGTGTGAACCTGTGACAGCGGTTTTGGCCAAAACCGTTGTCATAGGTTCGAATTTTTTTATTTTTTTTTTGGTTTTTCGACAGTGATTTTCTGAAAACCGCTGTCATAGGGTCATCTATTACAGCGGTTAAAAATCGCTGTAATAGGTCCACCCATATAACAGCGGTACCTATGATAGCAGTTAAAATCGCTGTCATAGGTCATTTCTGTAGTAGTGCCCCCAATTCCTCATCATCTTCGATTTGGATAGCTTTCCCTTTTAAATTTGCCTCTCTCAGCTGATCGCCTAACTGATCAACATCTTTTTCCACATCCTCTTGACTTGGGTTCCTCACTATTTTTTATTTTAGGATCTCTTTTGCTAAGGCCTCTTCCTCCACCCTTAGATTAGCAATCACTGTTTCCTGTTGCATTTCTAAGGCCACAACTGCTCGAGAGTAAGCCACAACTGCTCGAGAGTAAGCCACTTGCTGGGCGATAACCTTCGAAGGGTCATCTCTCTTCTTTGCGAACTGATTATGATGTCCACCCAGACGATCAAAAGGTAAGTTCCTACCAGTTGGTGTGAATCTTCCATATCCTCTTCCTCCTCTTCCCTGAAAATGCCTATTATAAGGCATTGATCCGACGAATTGATTACTCGTTTCGTGTCTTTGTCTTTTGTTCCATTCCCTTTGATATGCCGGAACCCAGTTAGGATCATTCGGAATCACTTACAGTCTTACCAACTCGTAATGCAGCATGTCGGCACATTGATTGCATAACACCTTCTGTATTTTGGGTCAAATTATTTACCACTTTCGTAGGAGTTTGGTAAATAGTTTCGCACACAGGGGTTTCGAGTACCTCCTTGTACGACATTTCCTCGCTCTTTCGAGTTGGCCCTTTCGTCTCGACGGTCGATTTTTTTTCCTTTGGTTTCCCTTCTTGGTCAAAGTTCAAGATCCTTTTGTCAATCCCTGAAAGGCTTATAGTGCTTCTTTCGTATTGCTTCGCTATGAAGCGCTTAAAAATCTAGCACTGATCGGTAGTATGCATGGTATTCATATGCCATCTGCACATGCCTTCCAACCCCTCATCTTTCACCTTCGGGAAGGTCAAAACTCCTTCATCGATCAGCATGTTGAACAATCGATTCGCCAACTTGGACTCTTTTCGTACCTATAAATCAGAATGTTCAAAAACGTTAACGTCTACAATGTTTATCTCAAAATTTAAAACAGGAAAAGGATCTTCGTCAATATTTATTTTTTGAGCATCCGGAAAAATGATATCTTTCGAATCTAACTTTTCTTGTATTAGATTTCTAAACATAACACATTCATTCGTCTCGTGAGAGAAGGCATTATGCCATTTACAGTATAGTTTTCCCTTAATCTCTGCTTTTGAAGGGATTCGATGTTTCCCCTTTAACTTAAGTTTTTTATTCGTAAGGAGCCAGTTGAATATTTGCTCGGTCTTAGTCACATCGAAACTATATTATTTTTCTTTCTTTGTTTGTAAAGAACCTGTAACTATACAGTCCTTTCTTTCGAGAGCCCCACATTGAAATGGGGTTCCCTTAACGAATTCTGCCAGATCAATTTCATAGGTATCTTCGATTGCCCATGGAATTCCAACTTCAAAGGTATTGAACCCTTGATGCTTTCTATGGCTTTCTTTTCTTAACATGTTTTCGTATCTTATCTCGCTCTCTACTAAACTTCTAAAGTGGACAAAAGGCATACTGTCAAATCTAAGCCTATATTCAAAAGACATATTCTATTGTGCTAGTTGTACAAATTTCGATTCAGGTAAATTAAGGTGACATTTAACCATAGCCTTCTTAAACCGTGAGAGGAATTCTTCGACCGATCCCCCCACATTCTGTCTAATCTTAGCAAGATCACTCATCGAGATCCCAGGATCCGTTCGAGCAAAGTGATTTTGAAATTGGAACTGCATTTCGTCCCAACTATGTATAGAGTTTGGGGATAAGCTGATATACTAGTTAAAGGCTGACCCCGTCAATGAACTGGGAAAAAGCCTTAGTTTAAGAAATTCTTGGTCTGCAGCCTCTCGACATTGACAAGTGAATCCAGATAAATGTTCGAGGCCAGATACATGGTCGTCCCCTGAAAATAGAGTGAAATCAGGGATCTTATAGTTACGTAGAAATAGAAAATTTCTATCTATCCAATCAGGATACAGTTTTCCCGGTATCATCCTATGATTCCTTCGAAAACCGGGCTTGTACATTCTCTCAATGACCATTTCGAGCAGATCTTGGACGGGATCAAAGAATGGTCCCCCAACATTTTCTCCCATATGAGCATTGGGCACGGCTTGCCCCCCTGCATAGGGTACCTGGATATTATTCGGGAACATTGGACGTCCTGGATTTATCGGTATGTTAGGGAAACCATTCTTTCCCATAGGATAAGGAGCGCTCGAGGCTCCCGCATAAACTGGTATTTGGCCTTGCCCCCCATGTAATGGCCCTTGGGTGTAATTTGGAGGTATTTCGAAACTTTTATCATAATTGTTAGTGGGGTAAGCCACTGGTATTTGTGCATAACTACTCGGTGGGGTAGTAAAACAAGGTCTCGGAGGTTGTGTTGGAAATTGATTGGTGTTAACATTTGGGAGAGTATTCGAAAGAGGACGCATATTTTGGGTAAAACCATGATGTCCTATTGATGTTTGCCCCCCAAGTATGGATGGATTCGAATTCGAAACATTGGGCTCATTTGCATTCGAGGTTTAACCTATCTCGAACTGACTATTCCTACTTCTGTTTTCTTTAGGGCCACCTGGTGGTGGCTCTCCTGAATTTAAGTGTCTAATCTGAATCATCGGTTTAACTGACACTAATTGAGTTACTTTTTCCACCAACACATTATGTCAATTAATTAAGGGCTCCAGTGCCGACACTACCTGGGCATTTATCATACCGGAAAATGCATCGCAGGTTCTATTAAAAATCTCTCCTAATTTGGTTATCACTCGGGTAACCTCTCGGGCGAGGCCTTCTCGAGCACTTACAGCAATATCTTGTACTATTGCTGTAAATATGAGAGCAGATTCCTGAGCTAAGGCCCGATATTGATCATTGAATTCTCTTCGCTGATCTTCTCGAGCATTTATCAGAGTTTGCTTCATAATTCGAACAAACTGTTCGTACATCTTATCGGCCCTAACTTTATGTTTCGAGATTGGTTGGGTCTCCAGATCCTCACCAAGTTCTTCTCGAGTAGAATCCTAAGACATTTTATACTTTTATCGGGAGTCAGTTAAGTAAAAAGCAACTCCCACTGTGGTCGCCAAAAACTTGTTTAGTTTAAAAAACAAACTAGCCTAGGGCGGATCCGAATGTTCGTCCCGAACCCCGTGATAATCTATATTTTAAGATTACATTTCAACCCCCGCGTTCAATTCGCTACAAGGTGGTTCAAGCCTTTATGACTCAATGATTCCGAATGTGAAAGTGAAGAATGAAAACTTAAGTCAAGATACAAATCACCTATCAAATACTTAAATCTGAAAAAAGGATAATTTATACCTCCATGAAAGCCTTCGATTCTGAAAAGATTACAAACAAACGAGTGTCGGTACAAGCTTTGGAAGCCAAATCCAGCAATTCTTGACAAACTGTTACACACTAGAATTATCGTTACTTTACGCTAAAAACTACTCCTCGTTAGAACTACTCCTAAGAAGAAAATATAAAGTTGTTGATGATTTTTTCCATCTTGTTCTCTCTTTCCCTTTTTTGTATTTATCTCAGCTCCGCGATCCCACGTCCTTAAATACTGGGAACTGCCTCCAACTTCCTTTTCAAAAATCCTCTCTTCTTGGCGGGCTTTCTTTCTTGTGGGATTTTCATCCCTCTGGACCTATCTTTTGAGTCGATTCCTTAAAGCCCGAGATGTTATTCTGTGAAACATGGGCTTTATTGGGCTTCTTTTATTTCAAACTACTTATATAAGTTTGCTTTATAATGGGCCTAATCTTGTATCTTGGGTCCATCGTTTGTGGTTGGGCTATCTGGGTTTTTTAATTCGCAAAAACCCAATTTTCTTTTTAATGTCATCCGTTTGCTTTTAAATTCAATTACTTTATGTTTTGTATCTCTAAAATTTTTGGCTCCGTATGGTTATGTTTTTTGATTTAAATTCTGAATGTTTTTGGAAAATGTGTATTAGAGAAATTCGTGTGAAAATATTGATTTTTCTTGTTTGTTTGGATGTGTTTTTAGAAAATAGTTGGAAGTGATATTTGATGTGATATAAAGTTGAAATTTATTGGGATTTGATATATGAAGTGATTGAATTAATTATGAATGTGTGTGTGAGTATATATATATATATATGTATGATTTGATATAAAGTCTATGTGTGTATATATATACATATATGCGTATTGATATATGTTATTTTTACACTAGTTTTCCCCCGTTTATCGACTTAGTTTCGATTGTTTCCTTGATAATTTGATCACATATGAGGCTTTGACCCTTGTTTTCTCATATTTTATAGAATAACATAACATTTGGAGGAAAAGAACAAGGATTGAAGATAAATCATGCATAAAGATACAAACTGTCTGCGCAGTGCTAGAGTTTATGGAATAGATTTCTCTATCCATGTCCAAATTACACAATTCTTATACCAATGGAAATATAAGAGACAAAGGTACATTTATTATGTTGAAGACAAAGATCCGATATGTAGGGAAGGAGGTGAAAACGTCATCGGAAGAGACGTCTTACGATGGAGTTTTCTCATTCAGTGACTTGTGAGACGATTTTGTCATCTTTAACATTTGATTTAGGCCCCAGCGTCTTCTTGAGAGTTGTAGATATTTGTTTTAGGATTCTACAGCATCTTGAATCAGTGTATTCCGACATCGGTATAGAAAGTTATGCGAAGTTTACCAAACCTGGCCGGAGCAGCAAGGGAACACCGCGGCGTTCATCACCGACGCCGCGGCGTTCGAGACAGCGGGTTGGTCTATAAATACCCCTTTTAGCCATTTTTTACCCGAACTCACCATAGATAGCAGCAGCCACGCCAAAAGAGAGGGAGAGGGAGCTTGGGAGAGTGATTTTGAAGGTCAAAACGTCTACTTGAAGGCCCAGATTCGTGAGAAGATGGAGAATTCAACGAGGAATCCACATCTCTACAAGAATTAGGGAGTTTTTACATATTTATTTCTTGAATTTGTTCAAACCTCTTATGACTTGTATGATTTATATTTGCACTTTTGACATGAATATGAGCTAAACTTGTTTGATTGAGGCCATGGATAGGCCATTTATGTTATTTTGATTGTTGATTTGTTGGTGTTTATTGGATTAATTTTGGTTTTAGCTATGTATTCAATAGTTGAGCTCAATGCTTCGCTTGTTTGATCACCAAGTGTTCGATAAAATGCCTAGGTTAGAGATCGAGAGATAATAACCTAGGGAAGATATAAACATTGAATACCCTATAGTTAAACCGACTAGAGATAGACTCGGTTTCTTTAGGTGGCTTTCCATTCACGTGGGGAATTCCTAGACCTTAAATGCATCTTTGTTAAGACGGGTTTTCATATAGAGATATATAGGAAATCGTTAACTAAGGTAGGGTTGCTATGCCAAGAGATTGGGTAGTACGTATGTTAGGAAATTTCGCCTTGGCTAAATCCATCTAATAATCCAATAGAACCTTAATCAAAATCGAAATACATAAATGGTTGAACCATGTGCCTTAATCGCTTCTCTTCTATCGTTTCTTCCACTTATTTGGTTATAAACTATTTTAGTAATTAACTTAAGTAATTAGTTAAAATCAACCTTTTATCGACCGATCTAACTTAGAATTGAGTAATACAGTAGTCCCGGTACTTAGATTATAGTTGTCCCTGCGGATACGATAACCCCGGACTTAAACATCCACTTTACTACTTACGCGACCTAGTTCTCTTGCTAGGATTTTGTCGTGTCAAGTTTTTGGCACCGTTGCAAAAACCCAATTTTCTTTTTAATGTCATCCGTTTGCTTTTAAATTCAATTACTTTATGTTTTGTATCTCTAAAATTTTTGGCTCCATATGGTTATGTTTTTTGATTTAAATTCTGAATGTTTTTGGAAAATGTGTATTAGAGAAATTCGTGTAAAAATATTGATTTTTCTTGTTTGTTTGGATGTGTTTTTAGAAAATAGTTGGAAGTGATATTTGATGTGATATAAAGTTGAAATTTATTGGGATTTGATATATGAAGTGATTGAATTAATTATGAATGTGTGTGTGAGTATATATATATATATGTATGATTTGATATAAAGTCTGTGTGTGTATATATATACATATATGCGTATATATAAATATATTTATTTATTATAAAAAATATAAAATAAGAAAGAGAATTAGTTGAAAAGTGAGATAGTTTAATTAATGATGAAAGATTGTGAGTTGATTGAAATGGTGAAATGATTGATTGTTGTATAGAGAAATGTGTAGTAGGATTTAAAATTTAAGTATTTTTGTAGAATCTACCTTGAAGTGTGCATTTTTATTTTCTGGTGATCCAAAAAATGAAAATGTTATTCTGAAAACATAACCATACGCAGCCGTAATGTTTTTCTTTCTCTTTTTTTTTCCCAAATATATATGGTGTGTAACTCTAAAAACTTCTTTTCTCTCTTTCTTTTCCGAGGAATATATGCATAGTAGAGTAAGCAAGGCACTCAAAGCAACAATGAAAGATATTATACCTGTGATGATCACGTACCTACCATCTGCAGGTAGTAAGGTTGAAGCTTATTCAAAATATTTCTCAAAGAAACTGAAAATTAATTTTTGCTTTTCTATACTCTTTTATTAAGTGAGAGAGGCTTAGAGTTCAAAATTTGGACAGTCAGGTAGTTTTGCTGTGTTACTGTGTAATTACAAAATTGACCTTCTTTATGTTGAACAAATTAACCTCCATCGGGCTACTTTCGTAAATCTAATACCAATACTTATCTCCGGAAAACTAACTCTCCACATTCATCGCCTCTAATGACCACTCAACGAACTTATCTATATTCCTGCAAATGATTGCATGCCTTTGAATTTTTCACTATAGCAAATTGATGGTTAACTATCATCCATTATTTTTTTCTGATTCTTCTATTGTATTTTTGTTTCGGGATGCTATTTTCTATTTTTCTGATTCTTGGGAAAAAAATAACTATCATCTCACGTTCTAGATTGTATCTTCTTACTCCCTTAATATACTGCATTGGCTCGTAATTTACTCAAAAAAATTACCATTGTTTATGTTGTCATCCGTTGACTGTTAAACTCGATTACTTTTTGTTTCATAACTCTAAAAGCATAATGTTTTCTTGCTCTTTATTCCAAAGTATATATGTTGTGAACTCTAAAGAATCCAAAGTATGTATGTTGTGTAACTCTAAACAATTGTGCTTTGCTTTCTATCTTTTCTGAGGTATATATATATATATATATTTGGTCGCCCACTCGGTTCACCGGAGCTTTGCCCCAACTACATTCGAATCTGACCCGGGTCACACACTTGGCAGTGGTGGGTGAGTCTCCTAGCGGAGGTTTTCTGCATTCACAAGGTTTCGAAGCCGAGACCTTACTTAAGCGAAACCGAGCTGCTTACCACTTGGACCAACTCCCGTTGGTTTTTTTGAGGTATTTATGCATAATAGCATAAGCGAGACACACAAACCAACAATGAAAGACATTCCTCCCATGATGATCATGTACCTACCATCTGCAGGTGGTAAGACTGGAGCTCAATGTGTCAAATAAGCCCAAAACAGGCCAGGCTTGTTAGGGCTTGGCAAGCCAAGCTTTTTGCGCTTGGCTTATTTAGGCTTGTCAAGCCCAAAAAGCTTGGCCCATTAGTCAACGGGCCGAGCCGACTCGGCCTGCCAGCTAGCCGGACTTTTTCGGCTCGCGGGCCGAAATAGCCCGGCCCATGAATTCATTTTTTTTTTGTAAATATAACATATATATAAAATAAATATTTTTTAAAAAAATTGTATCAATGAGTGTGTAACGGCCAAATGGCCGTTGCACACCCACAATAACGGTTAGCATAATGCTGGCCGTTTGAACATTTCCGACCGTTGCACTGTCATTTTTTTTTTATAATTATTTATTTGGTTATTTCAAATTTCCAATAAATAGATCACATTTGATTTATGACACGAAATATCCTTACGTGTATTAAACAGCAAGTGGACTGGTCGTGTGTAGTAATAAAGTGGACTTTAAGTCCGAGTTATCGATCCCACAGAGACAAGATTATTTAAAGCTAGGAATTTAAAAGCAATTAAAATTGAATTAAAAGATTGTGATTAATTTACAATAAAAATGTAAAAACGAGACTTAGCAAATAGATTTAGATTCTTATGAGATAAAACAACTAAGGCACATGCTTCAACCAAATTTACTTGTTAATATAAATATGAACTATTCTTCGTATTATTAGACTACTATTGCTTTGGTGAAAATTTCTTAATTAATTACTACCCGATGTCTCGGCTGTAATAATCCTATGATAAATTGACAGTTTTCTAAATATGTCTATCCGAGAATTTAATCAATAATCATGCATTCAAGTTCTAGAATTTCCCCGAATAAATCCGGCTAACTGCACCCGGGAATCTCTACCTATCTCTAGGGGCAATTCCCTATTTTTTACGGATGATGTGATGATTTCTTTGAACCCTAACTTATATTCTTTCAAACTATTAAGTTAGGCAATATGACAAACATATGGCGATCAAACATATGCAAGTAATTACGCACAAAATCAAAACACAAAGCAATTGTAGAATTAATACGAAGAATAATATCATATATATATACTCATAACTTTGGCCTTCACATGGCCCTAGTTAAGGGAAAATTAGTTCATAATTGAAATTGGGAAAACAATAAAAACATAGAATTACTCATAGATAAAGATGAATATCAAACTAAGAAACTCCCTATTTTGGATTGATGATCGATTCTTGATTGGAAGCTTGAATCCCTCCTTTTCCTCTTCTTAGCTCTTCAAGTATGATGATAGGATGACTCAAAACCAAGAGAATGCTCCCCCAAACCCCTGAATTTTCGTCCTCACACTCTCAAAGGATGATTTTTTGATGATCTCAAGTGAGCTCCCCACTCCCCTTTAAATACCCAAAAATCCACCTACCAAAAATTTGAGCTACCCTTCTCTTTCTTTCCTCCTACCAAGAATTTCTACCTACCAAGAATTTGCACCTACCATTCTCTTGTTTTCCACCTAACAAGAATTTCCACCTACCAAGAATTTGCACCTACCATTCTCTTGTTTTCCACCTAACAAGAACATGAGCTGCCACTTTCGTGTTTTCCAGCGCAGGGATAGTGTTTTATTCATAAACGTCTCCACAGATCTCCGAATTGGATGATTCAAGTACCCATGTAAAGATAAGACATAGATCTAAAACTTTGTAGAAGGACACTTCATCCAATTCTGTCTCTAAAAATATCAAAATGGCGTTCCAACGTGGAGGTTGTTTCTGATTTGGCGCCCAGGTGTGCGGAAATGGTACTAAAACATGATTTTGGCTAACTCCAACTTATTTCTTGCTTGTTTGGTCGTGGAGGTGTGAAACATCTTGGCGTAAACTTGTTTTATACATCATTTTTCCACCCTTTCTTCAATTGTATCCACTTAAGGCCTGAAATCACTTAATGCACGAATTAAACGCACAAGTGACAAAATCAAGTGATAAATGAACCTAAAACATAAACGCAAAGGGGCTTAAAAACACGTAAAAATGACTCCTATCAACTCCCCCAAACTTATCATTTGCTCGACCTCGAGCAATAAAAGTTCTAGGCATGAAAAACATCATCAACCAAAAGGAGAAAACAAAAACAACAAACGAACTCACTTTCGTGGAGTAAACGATTGCACTTAGCATGTGCAACAAGCCTTTAAACCTTTGAGTTACCTCAAAGGACGAGTTATAGTCTCGTGAGGGTTTGCAGAAGATATACCCACAAAATCTAACAAACTTTCAATCCCAACCAAATGAATACATCTCAACATAATTAACAAGAATAAATGGCACAAAATCATCCTTTTATAGCTCACAAATATATATACATATCAACTACTTTTGCTCATGTGACACCAATACTCGAAAAGACTCCATAGGGTGTAGTGAAAATAAATCTAAGGTATTATAGTCGAAAGGCATCCTTACCAAATTTTGGACATTAATCCCATATCTATCAACTTTTGATCAAACACAAAGCATAAGAATCATAGAAAATCTCATAGCCATTTAAATTTCATTATCTCAACCATTCAAACTTTCAATTCATATGAAACTTTCCAATTAACTTCATTAAGGCTAGATCATGTGCAATGTTTTATTCCATTAGGCTTTCTATGACACCCATGTAACAAGTTTTAGATCAATGACTCCCAAACTAGATAGTTTTGGGGCATTAAGTGTAAAGACACTCCTAAGGATTTAATCACTCGAGTGTCAAAGGCCACGAAATAAAACTAGATCTTTTAAACAATTCGCTTCTTTTTGGCTTGAGCTTAGCTCAAATTAGCATAATAGTACAGTATATAGGCATGAAACTTTTCACCTCCAGTACATATTAGCCTGACCACTTGTGGTCATACCAAACTTCAACCTTTTTAATTCATTGTTTAGCATAAAAAAATTACTACTCAACTTATAACCTTATGAAAAATCTAAGTTAATTTTTCCGGGAAAAACTCCTTAAGTGTCTCAAGATGGTTATCCTCTCAACTCCTCTACCCTCGATTTATTGTGCAATGTGAATCATCTAAGAAATCAATCCTAGTCTAGGGTCTCCATGAGCAATTTCAAAGATATATATGTTCCATTAAATTCAAATTATTTCAAGAAATCATGCCATTTTTTTTCAAGTTAATCAATTTTAATGCATCAATTGGAAAGATAAAAAAAAAAAAATTTATACTTGATTTTCTCAACAAAGAAGTATTTAAACATGATATCATACAAACTTTCCCCCAAACTCAAGCTAAAAATTAGCATTGCATTTTCAATGTTCAAAATAAGCACTCTTCTACCCCCAAACTCAAATCCAACATTGTCCTCAATGTTGTTACAACAAGTATACGTAACGGTAAAAGAACACTTACAACCAAGGATGTTGAAAAACATCCTTTAACTTCCAATGCATCGTTACAAAGCTTCTTCTCCTCTCGAGTAAAATAAGCATCTCTAAACATGGGGTCCAAATGTCTATCATATCTAACACTTCAACTTTTCAAACCATCAAGCATACGAAAACATACATGCCAAAAGTGCATGTTTGAACATAAACATAAACAAACAAACTAAACAAACAAAAACAAAAGAAAAAAAAACTTACAAACTTGGGTTGCCTCCCAAGAAGCGCTTGTTTATAGTCAATAGCTCGACTATTCAGGATCGACTTAAGTCGATGGTTCTCGGAGCTTGACTGATAATGTGTCTGCGCTCCAGTTAGTGCCCGAGTAGTGTTTCAGCCTATGTCCATTGGTTAAAAATACTTGTCCATCCTCAGTGATAAGCTCCACAGCTCCGGAAGAATACACTCGGGTGACTCGAAAGGGTCCCGACCAACGCGATTTGACCTTGCCTGGGAAGAGCTTGAGTCTAGAGTTGTACATAAGAACTTTCTCACCTTCCTCGAATTCCCGGGGTAGAATATGCTTGTCGTGCCATTGGTCCGTTCTTTGTACAGTTTTGCATTCTCGTATGCTTCATGTCTCCACTCCTCGAGCTCATTCAGTTGAAGCAACCTCTTATTACCTATAACACTTGTATCGAAATTCAGGAATTTGATAGCCCAATAAGCACGATGTTCAAGTTCGACAGGTAAATGACAAGCTTTTCCAAAGACAAGACGATATGGGGACATGCCAATAGGGGTTTTAAAAGCAGTACGGTAAGCCCACAATGCATCATCTAATTTCAGAGACCAATCAGTTCGATGGCTATTTACCGTTTTTTCTAAAATCCGTTTAATTTCCCTATTAGACACTTCGACTTGCCCACTAGTTTGAGGGTGGTAAGGGGTCGAGATTTTATGCTTAACACCATATTTGTTCAACAAGTTTTCAAATTGCTTGTTACGAAAATGTGTGCCTCCATCACTTATAATTGCTCTCGGGGTTCCAAATCGTGCAAAAATATGTTTTCTCAGAAATCTAAGAACAACCCTAGCATCATTAGTTTGCAAAGCCTCAGCTTCGACCCATTTAGACACATAATCAACAGCGACTAGAATATACCTATTGGAACAAGAACTAGGGAAAGGTCCCATAAAATCTATACCCCACACATCAAATAATTCACATTCAAGCACATTATTCATAGGCATTTCATGTCGTCTAGAGATATTACCTACTCTTTGGCATCTATCACATTTTTGAACATAAGCGTGTGCATCTTTAAATAAAGTAGGCCAGAAAAAACCTGATTGCAGAACCTTGGCAGCAGTCTTGGATGGGCCAAAGTGGCCACCTATCACCATGTCATGGCAATGAGCCAAGACGGAGGTCATTTCTTCCTCGGGTACACAACGCCTGATAATTCCCTCGACACCAATTTTAAACAAGTAGGGCTCTTCCCACAGATAGTGCCTAACATCTTTCAAAAACTTCTTTCTTTGGTGAAATGTCAAATCAGGGGGTAAAATTCCAGCAACTATATAGTTAGCATAATCAGCATACCAGGGGATTGAAATAGAAGAAAGAGTAAAAAGCTGTTCATCGGGGAATTCATCTCCTATTGGGGTCTCATCCATTTTCTTATCCACTAATTCTAGTCTAGATAGGTGATCAGCTACTACATTTTCAGATCCTTTTTTATCTTTTATTTCTAAGTCAAACTCTTGTAGTAATAAGATCCACCTGAGTAGTCTAGGTTTTGCGTCTTTTTTAGCAAGCAAGTATTTCAAGGCCGAGTGATCAGTGTATACTATTACTTTGTTAAGCACAAGATAGGAGTGAAATTTGTCAAAAGCAAAAATGACAGCTAAAAGCTCTTTTTCAGTCGTAGCATAATTGAGTTGGGCCTCATTTAAGGTACGACTAGCATAGTAAATAGTATGAAAGATTTTACCCTTCCTTTGACCTAGTACAGCTCCAACGGCAATGTCGCTCGCATCGCACATCAACTCGAATGGTAGGCTCCAATCTGGGGCGGACATCACAGGTGATGAGATTAATTTCTCCTTCAGGGTGAGGAAGGCCTGCATGCATGCATCATTAAAGTCAAACACTGCATTTTTCATGGTCAAGTTAGACAGGGGTTTAGCAATTTTAGAAAAATTTGAAATAAAACGCCTGTAAAACCCGGCATGTCCCAAAAAGCTTCTCACGGCTTTGACCGTGGTGGGTGGTGGAAGATTAGCTATCACTTCAATTTTCGCTCTATCCACCTCAATCCCCTTGTGGGAGATCTTATGACCCAGAACAATTCCTTCTTGTACCATGAAATGACACTTTTCCCAATTTAAGACTAGATCAGTCTCCTCACACCTCTGCAAAACTAAGGTTAGATTGTGCAAACATCTATCATATGTAGAGCCAAAAACAGAAAAATCATCCATGAAGATTTCAAGAAATTGCTCGACCATGTCATGAAATATAGCCATCATGCATCTTTGAAAAGTAGCAGGTGCATTACATAAGCCAAAAGGCATACGCCTATAAGCAAAAGTGCCGTAAGGACAAGTGAAAGTAGTTTTCTCTTGATCCTCGGGTGTAATAGCAATTTGGTTATAGCCGGAGTACCCATCCAAAAAACAGTAATATTCATGCCCGGCTAATCTTTCTAACATTTGATCGATAAAGGGGAGGGGAAAGTGGTCTTTTCGGGTATATTCATTCAATTTACGATAGTCTATGCAAACCCTAAAACCAGTGACAATTCTAGATTGAATTAACTCATTATTGTCATTACGAACTACTGTCGTACCTCCTTTCTTGGGCACTACCTGCGTTGGACTTACCCATGGACTATCAGAGATAGGGAAGATAATGCCGGCATCGAGTAACTTGATTACCTCTTTCTTCACCACTTCTTGAATTTGAGGATTAGACCTCCTTTGTGGTTGTATAGTGGGCCTTGAGCTTTTTTCCATTAAAATCTTATGCATGCAGATGGCTGGGCTGATCCCTTGATATCAGCAATCTTCCATCCAAAGGCTTTTTTGTGATCTCTCAACACCTCCAGTAACCTTGCTTCTTGTTGATCTGTAAGAGAAGAAGAAATGATGAGTGGCAAGGTTTCATCGTCATTTAAATAAACATATTTAAGATGAGAGGGTAGAGTTTTTAGGTCAAGAGTTGGTGGCTCTTCAATAGATGGTTTGGAGTGGCTAGACAGTGGGCTATCCAACTTCTCAAATTTCTTCGTGGGGTATTGTGCACGCCTCTCTAAGCTATGAACAACTTCCAGTTGTTTATCACTGGCCGACTCAACATCCGTGGAGTTCATTATGCATACCTCAAGTGGATCATCAGAGATGTTTTCCTGAAAGTGCTCAATAATCAAAGGATCAAAAGCATCTATTCTTAAACATGACGCATCATCACCAACATGCTTCATAACCTTGTATACGTCAAAAGTAACTCTCTCCTCACCCACATTCAAAGTTAACTTACCATTGGCTATGTCGATCATAGCTTTACCTGTGGCTAGGAAGGGTCTTCCTAGGATGAGAGGAACTTCAACATCTTCTTCCATCTCCAGAACCACGAAGTCCACCGGGAAGTAAAACTTGTCAACTTGCACGATGACATCCTCTATGATTCCCTTCGGGTGTTTGATTGATCGATCTGCAAGTTGGAGGCTCATCGAGGTTGGCTTTGGATTCCCCAAACCCAATTTCTGGAACAACGAGTAAGGAAGAAGATTTATGCTGGCGCCCGAATCACATAGCACTCGGTCGAATTTGAGTTGCCCAATAGTGCAAGGAATTGTGAGGCTCCCTGGATCCTTGAGTTTCTGTGGCAACTTGTTCAACACCACTGCTGAGCATGCTTCAGTCAAGCACACCGTTCCATTGCCTTCCCACTTCTGCTTATTGGATAGAATATCCTTGAAGAACTTGATGTAATTGGGCATCTGCAAAATCGCATCAATAAAAGGAATATTAATTCGAACTTCTCGAAGAATTTCTAAAATCCTAAGAAAACTCTTATCCATATCTTTCTTATTCTTTTTATGTGCTAGGGGGAAAGGGAGACGTATTTCAATAGGATTAGACAAAGAAGGAGTCAAAGTTTCAGAAGACGCCCTGTCTGCCTGTGAAGTACGGACTTGATCCTGCCCCAAGTACGTACTTGAGCTGTGTGAAGTACTTACTTGGTTCTGGTCAAGTACGTACTTGGGAGACAGATTTGAATTTTCAAGTTTATCAAAAGTTTGAACATTGTCCTCTTCAAGTGCGGACTTGGACTGCTTGGGAGGTGCACTTTTCAATTCTTTGCCACTTCTCAGAGCGATGGCATGGCATTGCTCTTTTGGGTTTTTCTCTGTATCACTCGGCAGTGTCCCGGGTGCTCTTCCACCTGCATCAACCGATAATTGTGCAAATTGGTGCTGCATCTCTTTCATTCCCGTCATAACACCCTGTAACATCAATCGAAGCTCTGCGAATGATTCGTCTGATTTTTGCATGTGAGCCGCCAATCTTTCTTCGACAGTCGAAGGTCTTGGAACTTGACCTTGTGGCTTAAAATTTCCAGGCCTTTGAGTTTGGTTGTTGTAAAACGGAGGCCTCGGTGCTTGGTAGATGCCTTGTTGTGAATTTTGTGCGGGATTTGGCCTTTTTGGAAAATTCTCGGGTATGTGGAAGCTCAATTGAGGCTTGTTTGAATTTCCGACATAGTTCACATCACTAATGGTTGGCTCTGCCTCTAGATTAACATTTTGTTCTACCTCTTGAGCAACAGCAACCCTTCGGGATTGTAGAGGAAACTCATCGTCATCTTCAGGGTACAGTTCATCATCCCGTGCCATCTGCTCTAGTTTAGCCCACACTGTTCTGCTATCGAGACCCAAAAGATCACCGCCTGCTCCTGCATTAAGTCTGTGACGAATCCGAGACCGGACTCCATTAAAGAAATGTAGCACTCGCTCGTCTCTTGAATAGTTGTGATCGGGGCACTTTCGAAGCAGACTCTTGTATCTTGCCCATGCTGATGCTAACGATTCATCCCGTTTTTGCTTAAAACCCTTGATCTCGCTTCTTAACTCGTTAATCCTTGATGGAGGGAAGAACTTGTTGAGAAACTCTTCGACTAACTCTTCCCACGTTTCAATGGATTGTGGGGGCAACGACTTGTACCACAAAGTCCCTTTATCCTTAAGCGAAAAATGGAATAATCGGAGGCGGATGGCATCAAGATCTCTTGGGTGGAATTGCATGGTAGATAACACATTTTCGAAGTGCTCTAGATGGTCATGAGGTGACTCTTTCGGATCACCATAAAATTGTTCAGCCTGAACCATGCTAAACATGTGAGGTGGAATGTGGAAGTTCGGCGTGGCAAAATTGGGGACCACAACAGGCCCCGGCGTAGTGTGTACACGGGCTGGCTGATTACCACGAACAGATGGAGGTGGTGCTGGTAGTGCCGGTTGCATAGCTTGGAACAGATTTTGCAACCATTCTCTATTCTCGGGCAGATTCATATCAGGGAAGTTGCCAGCCATAGCTCGATTTCTCTGGTTTGCACGAAGCGTACGCTCGATCTCAGGGTCAAATTCCTCTAAAGCCTCTCCTGAGGTTCGAGTCATTCACCAAAAGATCAACCTGTTTGAAACAAAGAAGCAAACCAACAGAAATTTAAAGATAGAAAATAACAGTGAGAATAATAGAAAATAATAAAACGACAAAAGAAATTAAAGCTAAAAATTGCAATAAAATCCGAAACTAAAATAAATCAAGTCCCCGGCAACGGCGCCAAAAACTTGACACGAAAAATCCTTACGTGTATTAAACAGCAAGTGGACTGGTCGTGTGTAGTAATAAAGTGGACTTTAAGTCCGAGTTATCGATCCCACAGAGACAAGATTATTTAAAGCTAGGAATTTAAAAGCAATTAAAATTGAATTAAAAGATTGTGATTAATTTACAATAAAAATGTAAAAACGAGACTTAGCAAATAGATTTAGATTCTTATGAGATAAAACAACTAAGGCACATGCTTCAACCAAATTTACTTGTTAATATAAATATGAACTATTCTTCGTATTATTAGACTACTATTGCTTTGGTGAAAATTCCTTAATTAATTACTACCCGATGTCTCGGCTGTAATAATCCTATGATAAATTGACAGTTCTCTAAATATGTCTATCCGAGAATTTAATCAATAATCATGCATTCAAGTTCTAGAATTTCCCCGAATAAATCCGGCTAACTGCACCCGGGAATCTCTACCTATCTCTAGGGGCAATTCCCTTTTTTACGGATGATGTGATGATTTCTTTGAACCCTAACTTATATTCTTTCAAACTATTAAGTTAGGCAATATGACAAACATATGGCGATCAAACATATGCAAGTAATTACGCACAAAATCAAAACACAAAGCAATTGTAGAATTAATACGAAGAATAATATCATATATATATACTCATAACTTTGGCCTTCACATGGCCCTAGTTAAGGGAAAATTAGTTCATAATTGAAATTGGGAAAACAATAAAAACATAGAATTACTCATAGATAAAGATGAATATCAAACTAAGAAACTCCCTATTTTGGATTGATGATCGATTCTTGATTGGAAGCTTGAATCCCTCATTTTCCTCTTCTTAGCTCTTCAAGTATGATGATAGGATGACTCAAAACCAAGAGAATGCTCCCCCAAACCCCTGAATTTTCGTCCTCACACTCTCAAAGGATGATTTTTTGATGATCTCAAGTGAGCTCCCCACTCCCCTTTAAATACCCAAAAATCCACCTACCAAAAATTTGAGCTACCCTTCTCTTTCTTTCCTCCTACCAAGAATTTCTACCTACCAAGAATTTGCACCTACCATTCTCTTGTTTTCCACCTAACAAGAATTTCCACCTACCAAGAATTTGCACCTACCATTCTCTTGTTTTCCACCTAACAAGAACATGAGCTGCCACTTTCGTGTTTTCCAGCGCAGGGATAGTGTTTTATTCATAAACGTCTCCACAGATCTCCGAATTGGATGATTCAAGTACCCATGTAAAGATAAGACATAGATCTAAAACTTTGTAGAAGGACACTTCATCCAATTCTGTCTCTAAAAATATCAAAATGGCGTTCCAACGTGGAGGTTGTTTCTGATTTGGCGCCCAGGTGTGCGGAAATGGTACTAAAACATGATTTTGGCTAACTCCAACTTATTTCTTGCTTGTTTGGTCGTGGAGGTGTGAAACATCTTGGCGTAAACTTGTTTTATACATCATTTTTCCACCCTTTCTTCAATTGTATCCACTTAAGGCCTAAAATCACTTAATGCACGAATTAAACGCACAAGTGACAAAATCAAGTGATAAATGAACCTAAAACATAAACGCAAAGGGGCTTAAAAACACGTAAAAATGACTCCTATCAATTTATGTTTTTCGCACCAAATTCTTCCAAGCTCTTACAAAAATTTCAATATTATCAAACTCTACTTTATATTCACTTTATATTTATATCAATCATATAATTCATTATATTTAGTTCAACAAATATAATATTACTTTATATTATTTTCTAAGATTGGGGGAGGCGTAATTATACTTCCTAAATTGAAGTTGTAGAGGTCTCGATTTTGCAAAGTTTGGCAGAGGCGCAATCCATCTTCCTGTTGGAAATCAGATGCAAATAAAGTACGAGTGACGTACTTACGGTAACAAATTCGAATAACACGTGTGCATTTCGAATTTCTCTAATTCGAGTTTGGACGAATGAGAAATTAAATGTTGAAGTTGTGGTTTGAAATCTGTGGGTTTACCGTGAATTTCTTCTGATCCAACCGTGTAAAACGAGGAGGAATTAAAGATACTACCCATTACGATCGATGGCCACGATCGTACGAGTTGTATTTTAACACACATGTGATTGATCGTTTTTATGACAGTCAAAATCTGTTTGGTCATTACATGTGAGTCATTAATGATTTATATGAGTCATTGATCACATCACATGTGAGTCATTAAAGTGAGTTTAATGACTCTTATGCCCCTCTTTATCCCTATATAAACCCCCCTTGGGTATTCATTTTCTTAAGAGTGAATAACAATTCCTCTTCATTCATATTCATTCTTTGAGTTTTGTTATTCCGGGAATAATGAAATCAAGAGTTGAATTATGTTATTATTGAGAGTTCGAAACAGGGTTTCGTTCGTGGGTCTCGGTTTTGAAGTGGTTCAATCCCGAGAATAATCGTTGTATCTTGGGACACAAATTGCACGAACCCGTGCCACCAATAGCAGGGCTATAGCGGGGCAATATTGTGTTAAGGATAGAGAGTCTAACTCTCGCCTCGATTCAGATTTTGCATATCCATTTTATCACAATCAAATTATTCTTTTTAACCAACAAACTTAACATAATTTTTATTCAAATTTGATGTGAGTAAAATGGATCAAATCTGGATAACTCGATTTGATGCCAAAAATCTGGATTTTAATAATTTGGAATCAGGTTTGGGGCTGGAAAATCGAGAGAGAAAGATCCGATTTGTTTGGAACAAAGATTTGGAAAAATCTAAAATTTTGTGATTTGGAATCACAATAATTTGAACTAAAATCTGATTTTGAATCGGGTTGGACCCGGTTTGGTTGAATTGCCGCCGTGCAACACAATTAATTATCGCTGGGTTTGAGACAGCAAATCTACCGTGTGGTGGGGTTAGGTGTCGGTGAACTCACCGCCATAACCCATCGCAGACGGTACTTGGGTGATGTTGCTGCCTCTGTTCGCCGGCGAAGCCATGAAAATGGCAGGTGCGATTTTTGAATCTCATGAAAAAGAAATTGCTCGGAGCGAATTTCTTGTGGCCCTCGAATCCCGTTGATGATGGGTCGCTTAGAGGCCGAAGCTGGGTTGCCGCCGGAAATGGCGAATTTCTGGCAACGCGAGGATCGACGAATCTCGCTGAAAAATCCTCCCGGATCGGAGAATCTGGTGGAGTGATATCAATGGTGATGATAGCTTTTTATTATATTAATACTAAAAGCTAAAATAGCCATCATGGAAAAGAATGCAAAAGTCTTAAAAGTGGCCGCCCATTACGGTAAAAGATGTGCCTTTTGGCCTTTTGTTTTTTCTTGTGGGCCAACACTTTTTAAATAATATATTAGTGGATGATGTAAGAATAAAAGTCACAAAAGCTCGGATGGGAAAAAGAGAGGCTTTTTGTTTTGTCTTTTATTTTGTTTTATTTATTAATATATTAAAAATGTTAAAGTATAAAGAGTTAAAGTAGTCATCATAAAAAAGCGTGAAAAAGAATTGCGCTCATTACGGAAAAGTTTTGCCTTTTGCTACTTTTCCTTTTGCTTTTTGCTTTTTGCTTTTGCTTGTTTTACATTTATTAAATCATGTGTGGGCTCGGCCCAACATGAATGTAATCATTTTGGGATTGGGCTTGGTCCAATGACACCTATTTTAAATTAAATTGGGTTGGACCCAACATATGTAAGTTTAAAATGAGAGTGGGCTTGGGCCACTGAATTTCAATTGAATTAAATTGGGTTGGGCCCAATTGACTAAATTAAATAGGATTTAATTTGGTAATTAATTAAATTGGATTTAATCATCCTATCAAAATTAAATTGGATTTAATTTTGTTGTAATCATTTTGAGTTTGTCTATTAAATAAAATAGATTTATGTTAATATGACCAAAATGATGCGCTTGGAGCGCTGTTGCTCATCGCGGATAGCAACGTTAGATGTCCCAAATCGCATCGCCAGAAGTTGTTGGTATTATTTATCCCAAAAATAATCTCGAGGAGATAAGGGGATTTAATCAATTCTGGTGTATCGCAGAATTGTGGGGGAAAGAGGCAATCCTCTTAGCGAACTACATTTTCGAAAGTAGGAGTGAGACTCCGTATGAAATGAGGAACTTTGTTATATCTTGGTGTTCTTTATTATTCAAATAGCCATTGTTAGTTATAGTTGTAGTGTTATATTGTGCTATTAAATTCGTCTAGTTAATTCTGTCGAGGAGATTGGGTTTTAAGCGCGACCGTTGTGACGCCTCCAATATTTCCTGGGAATTAAATCTAGTGTGGTTTTCTAGTACAATATTCACTCTCTATTTCTATAATTGGTGGAATATGACTCTGAGTTCCACAACAAGTGGTTAGAGCTCGGGTATTCTGAGTATGCTCTGTGGTTGCAGTTTAATCTGATCTTCCACATCAGAAAAGTTTTCCCTGGATATTTGACTTTGAAAATGTGGAGGTTTTGGAATACCGAAAATCCAAATGGTCAAGGACCATTGACTGCATATTGGATATGCACTTCATAGCGTATCTCGTACATAAAGTCAAAAAATTCTGATATTCATGACGGCAAAATCATGAAATATAGAATCGTTGTCTTTTCTCGAGGATACTGGATATCTGACACAAACGACTCTAAGTCCACGAATGGTTCTGGTTTACCATCGGTGGAGAAGCAGTGTCATTGAAATCATCTAAATCAACTTGTATAGATCATGTCAGAATTCATAGCTTTAGATAAAGTTGATGGAAAAGCTGAGTGACTACACAATATTTAGAAGAGAACCCAGGTTGGAATCTTGGACGTATAAGAGTAAAAACCAGCTTTTAACCAAGTTCCAAACCAAGTGCACATCTTACACTCCGGCTGATGAGCGGATGATGTTTATGGAAAACTTGATCATGTCACTTGTGGTTGGAATAGGTAAAGTGGTGTTGTGCATAAACTTGGACGTCGTCACTTTAAACTATACAGTTGTTGAGTGAGATCGGTCCTAATGTTTGTGGCACATATTCTCTGAAGAGAGAAACGTCTAGACGACGTGGTGTACGAAGTACACAACTTGGTCAAAAATACGAAGGATTTGACCATTGGAGTACAATCGAGAAAGTCGATCAAACATCCGATGGTGCGTTGTTCAAAGAATTTGATGCAAGTGTGGTAGTATTCACCATGGTCTAATGATATTTCCGAACGCCAAAATCATACTCTAAAGAAGATAATGATGCGTTGGATAAATTCAGAATTGTGGGGGACGTGGTCCTAGATAACTACATTCTGAACGAAGGTCCCACGTAGTAGTAAGAGTAAGAATCTGCCTGAAAGATGACAAGATTTCCTACAGTTACGTACAAATGTGGGGGTTGTGGGTTAAGGTAAAAGCACTCAAACCTTAACAAGGTTACAAGGCATACTTGTTAGCCAAAGGGAAACTTCAAATGGTAGACCTTGATTTCGTCTTTTCATGTTTTCGGGAATGGGAATTAAATCCATAAAATATTCATTGTTGTTGCTAATTTGCATAACCATGAGATATTTGAAATGGATATTAAGACTGCGTTCCTTAAACAAAAGATTAGATGAGGAAGTTCACATGGAACTAACCGAGGGGTATGTTGAGTCGGTATACGGACTCGAACATAGCTCCTAAGTAGTGGCATGGAAGGTTTGACAAAATATTATGTTATCAAACAACTTCATAATCAACTAGCATGATACATGTGGTTTTTCAACAAAACACATAGCTCATAGTATGAAATTTCACTAAGGTTCAAAGCCAAAAGCTACCTTTTCTGGTGTGAAAGTTTGATATGTTGATTATGTAAGTAATCATGACTACTGAAAGGATGTTGAAAAAGGATTTCGACATAAATGATATGGGTACGGTCCAAAGACTTGTCTTACTGAGACTATACTTGGAAAATTTAGTTTCCATAACAGTGCTCTTGTAAGAAAGTGACAAAAGACTTGGTTGAGAACCATGGTGAACCCATATTGAAATATGCACATACGCCCAATTTGATATATTGAGACAATAAGTCGGCAATAGCACGTGCATACAATTGCGACTGTTAGTCTGCAATAACAAAGGCATATAGTGGCATAAGTAATGGTAAGTCTAGACAGGCTTGTCGTAGGCATAATACCATTAAGCAGTTGATCTATAATGGCATTATCTCCACTGATCATGGAGGATAAAGTAGATCCTTTGACGAAAGGATTTCCATAGAGATCAAATAGACTGCCTATCAAGAGGAATGGGGTTAAAGACTACAAATTAAGAATGGACACAGCGGTAACCTAACCATGTTGACTGGAGATCCCAAGATCATGGTTCAATGGGAAAACTAAGTTGTGAAAATTCAGTATGGCGCTTAGGAGTTTATCTCCAAACCCATTGCCTAGGATAAAGAAGTGCAACCTGCAAGTTGTAGCAAAAGGTTAAGCCGGGCTTTTAATGATTCCTATACTGTCTAAATGAAGTGGAGTATGGCAGGATACTCTTAAATAGGAAGTCACCTATGTAAGTGTGAGGTGTAGGCCGCCTCAACATTGGGCAAAATGTAAACACTTATGAATCCAAGAGGGGGTGCCACAGCCAAAATGGACCCAACAGTGAGAACGAAATCTGTTCGAGAGATTATGGTGTGAATATCATTGTCTTGGTTTACACGAACGGCTGAACAATTCAAGACATCGCGTTCATTGGGCAGCCTAGTAAATCCGATTATATTTCACTAAGAAAGGTTCAAAGCCAAAAGCTACCTCTTCTGATGCTATAGTTTTTCACCCGAACTCTCAATGTGTCTGCATATGTTAATTTCATTCGTGTGGGGGATTGTTGGAAATCAGATGCAAATAAAGTACGAGTGACGTACTTACGGTAACAAATTCGAATAACACGTGTGCATTTCGAATTTCTCTAATCCGAGTTTGGACGAATGAGAAATTAAATGTTGAAGTTGTGGTTTGAAATCTGTGGGTTTACCGTGAATTTCTTCTGATCCAACCGTGTAAAACGAGGAGGAATTAAAGATACTACCCATTACGATCGATGGCCACGATCGTACGAGCTGTATTTTAACACACATGTGATTGATCGTTTTTATGACAGTCAAAATCTGTTTGGTCATTACATGTGAGTCATTAATGATTTATATGAGTCATTGATCACATCACATGTGAGTCATGTGAGTCATTGATCACATCACATGTGAGTCATTAAAGTGAGTTTAATGACTCTTATGCCCCTCTTTATCCCTATATAAACCCCCCTTGGGTATTCATTTTCTTAAGAGTGAATAACAATTCCTCTTCATTCATATTCATTCTTTGAGTTTTGTTATTCCGGGAATAATGAAATCAAGAGTTGAATTATGTTATTATTGAGAGTTCGAAACAAGGTTTCGTTCGTGGGTCTCGGTTTTGAAGTGGTTCAATCCCGAGAATAATCGTTGTATCTTGGGACACAAATTGCACGAACCCGTACCACCAATAGCAGGGCTATAGCGGGGCAATATTGTGTTAAGCATAGAGAGTCTAACTCTCGCCTCGATTCAGATTTTGCATATCCATTTTATCACAATCAAATTATTCTTTTTAACCAACACTTCCCAAATTAAAGTTGTAGAGGCTCGATTTTGGGACGTTTACCGTCACATTGGTGATTGGTAACATTTACTTATTCAAAAAATTTGATATTGTCATTTACTTTGTGTCAATTTAGTGTTAATTTCATATTTCATGTTATTGTTATTTGTGTGATTTTTTATCAAATCCATAAAAAATGAATCCTCATAGTGAAAGTATTTCTCGTATGTGTAAGGGTAAAAATGTAATGGGAACCGATACTCAAAATTATTTTAGACCCGAAGACACTCCCGAATGTTTTGAATCCCCACCACTATTTAGTATACCCGAGATTCGTACGACTTTTTAAAATATCCCCCAAAAACACAAAACTTCATCTAGAGTGAAAAAATCAAGGGGAAATACGAGCGACGTTTGGCCATTTATGAAAAGATTTGATGATTCTCATTTTGTATGTGTGTGGTGCCTCGATCGAAAATTTAAACACACGGAGAAATTGGGGGGGAGGGGTATCTCAAATGAGAAGACATTTAGATAAATGGCACCCGGAATGGGTTAACATACTATTACAGAGGAGGGGAAATCCGGAAGTAGACGTAAGTACACCTCATTCTGTTGAAACTTTTGTTTACAATGAAGAAGTTATGAGAAAAGGACTTGCTCAATTAGTTATTCAATTCGAACTCCCCTTCTCATTTGCGGAAAACCTTGTAGTTGAAAGATTTATACAACAATGTATGTGTCCACAATTTAAACGTATATCACGAAACACCTGTTTGAAGTATGCTAAAAATTTGTTTAGCAAAGAGGTACTTCATTTAAAGGTGATCCTTCAAGACTTAGGCTCAAGAGTTGTTCTAACTTCCGACATGTGGCGGGGTAGGGGGCGACTCATTATGTTTGTGTAACCGCACATTGGATTGATAATGATTTTTTCCTATAAAAAAGAATTATTGATTTTGCACAACTTGAACATCCTCATTCAGGAGACATGATTGCAATATCCATATATAAATGTTGTAATTATTGGGGAATTTCGGAAAAAATTATGTCTATATCTTTAGATAATGCAACTAATAATACTAATGCTATATCTTATTTAAAAAAGTATTTAAATCCCATCTTAAGTGGTTCCTTTTTTCATATTAGATGTATTTGTCATATTATGCATCTTTGTGTTAAAGATGGTTTATATAAAATAGAAAAACATATAGAAAAATTTAGAGTTTGCCTAACTCATATTTGCATGTCAACTAGAAGAACATAACAATTCAATAAAATGTGTAATGATGCTCGTTTAAAACAAAAAAGTATTTATCTGGACATGTCTGTTAGATGGAATTCAACCTATCAAATGTTGACCGAAGCACATCCGTCTGCTAAGATAATAAATAATTTATGTAATAATAACATGATTGATGAACACAGCAACTCATATATATTAGATGAAGATTGGGATGTTATTTATGTAATTGCTCCATTATTAGAAGTTTTTCGTAATGCTACAAAAAGGTTATCCAGTTGTTATTATCCTACTTTGAACATCGTATTTGGTCATATGATGAAATTGCTCAATGTTTAAAGCACATAGATCTGATGATAACGTTGCTTCTATTATTCAAAGTATGGAAAAAAAGTGGCTTAAATATTTCAGTACTATACCAAACATAGCGCTTCTAGGAACAATATTAGATCCAAGATGCAAATTGGTAGGTACATTATTTTTAATTAAACAATATTATGAATGTTTTAATAACTTAGACGAAGATATAGATGTCGAAAAATTTAAATGTGAGAGTTTGTTTACATCATTAATAGATTGGTATACCACAAATGGCATTAACCAAAATGCGTATGGTCCTAGTTGAACGAGTTCTAGTAAAAGAGAACAATGTTTATATACAGGTCTTTTGAGTTCAATGAAAAAATCAACTACTACACCAAGTGGGCCTAGTAGTGAACTACGTAAATATAAACCGGAGAGATTGATCATAATGAAGAATTTGATATATTAGGGTGGTGGAAAAATTCACAAAAAAGGTTTCCTATCTTGTCTACCATTGCTCGTGACGTACTAACCTGTCAAATGTCTGTAGTTGCTTCAGAAAGTTGTTTTAGTGCAGGTGAGAGGACAATCACGAATAAAAAATCAAGAATGACCAAAGAAACGGTGCGAGTATGCATACTCCATAAGGATTGGCTCGATCAAGCATGGAGAGAACAAGATACTCGACGAAATGGTCGGAAATTTATACCACAACCATTTATGAATGAAGAATCAAGCGACAATGAAGGCAACGTGGTAGTCGACGATGAAGACAACGATACACAAGATGACGATGAGACACAAGAAGCCAATATTCAAAACTATTATCAACGCTTAAATGGTGCAAACCAACATGACGATGTATTTTCAACGCAAGATATTGCAGACGATTTTATAGATGCTATGAACAATTGAGAATTAATAATGTTCCTAGCATAAATGTATTTTACACAATGTATTTACTAAGTTTATTTGACCATCTTAATGAAATCAAATTACTTAACATCTTTAAATATATATATTGTCATTAGTCACTAATTTTATTTTATTTTTGTTACCAATGAAGTTTTTTAATATTGGTTCTATTATCCATATTATATATTTCACTTACAAAAAAATAGTAGATAACATGTAGCAAATAAAAGATGTATTCAATAAAATAATTTAAATAAACAATTAACAACAATAAATAAATATATAAAAAGATTAAATGACATAAATAAATAATTAACAAAAAAATATATATATAATACATTAATAATTTTGGGCTTGTAAAAGGCTTGTGAAAGACTTGGCTTTGATAAGCTGTTTTTGACTTGTCAATTGAAGGCCAACATCCAAAAAAGCTTGCCAATATTTTTCACAAGTCAAGCCGGTTGACTCGTTTGGCTTGTTTGACACCTTTAACTGGAGCTTAGACAATATATTTGTCAAAGAAAAAGAAAATTAACTTTTGCTTTTCTATTCTCTTTAATAAGTGAGAAGGGCTTAGCGTTCAAAATTTGGATTGCCGGTCAGTTTTCGTACGTCACTGTGTAATTATGAAATTGACCTCTCAACTTGCGTACTACTCACCAAAAAAAAAAAAAAAACCATGGCTACTTGCGTACTAATACCAACAGTTATCTCCTAAAAACCAATTTTCCACATTCAATGCCTCTAATAACCTCTCATCAAACTTGTCTATATTACTGCAAATGATTGCAGGCCTTTGAATTTTCACTACAGCTGTACAGCAAATTGATGGGTAACTGTCATCATCTATTTTTTTTTATTCTTCTATTACATCTCTGTTTCGATATTAAGCTGCCATTTTTATTTTTCATTTTCTTGGGAAAAACATAACTTTCATCTTACCAGATTGTATCTTCTTCCTCCCTGCATTAGCCCGTAATTTACTCAAGAAAATTACCATTGTTTGTGTTGTCATCAGTTGACTGTTAAACTCGATTACTCTATTTTCCGTAGCCCTAAAAGTTTAATGTTTTTCTTTCTCATTTTTTTTCCTAAGTATATACGTTGTGCAACTCTCAAAAATTGTGCTTTTCTTTCCTTCTTTTCCAAGGTATATATGCATAACATTGTAAGGGAGGCACCCAAACCAACAATGAAAGATATTCCTCCAGTGATGATCATATTGTACCTACCATCTGCAGGAAGTAAGGCTGAAGTTTAGACAATATATTTCTCAAAGAATATGAAAATTAACTTATGCTTTTCTTCATAAGATCAAATTTCCTTTTTCTACTGTTGGAAATGTGTGTTATACACATAATTGGTGTATGAACACACATTTTTTTATTTAATTTCAAATAATCAAAATTTATGTTTATTTTAAAAATTGTTCTTTGCTGCACTTGTAATTCTTTTATGCACAGACATCGAGTGTGATCCATTTTCTTGTATTCTTTAATTGCTTTTGCTTTCCAGCAATAGAGCAATAGAAACAGTAGTTGTTGCATGCATAAAAACCCGGTTACAATTAATAAGTGTTGAATCCAACAAAAAATGGCGGAACCCACATTAAGCTTAAAGCTGTTGATCGACACCAAAGGCAAACGAGTCCTATTCGCCGAGACCGACAAAGACTGTGTAGATTTCCTCTTTCACATACTCTCTTTACCGGTGGCTAGAGTGACCAGCCTGCTTAAGAATGATGGCGTGATGGGCTCATTAGCAAACATTTATGAAAGCGTAGAAAATCTGCACGAGTCCTATATACAACCGAACCAGAGCAAAGACACGCTTCTCAAACCAATCCCTCCAACTGCAATCCGTGGTTATTCTGCTCCTCTTACGCTGCTGCTCAATGATGCGCCGACTGATAAGAAGAAGTTCTACCAGTGTAGTAGTTGTTATAATTCCAGTTATGTTACTGATGACCAAGTTGCAGCCGGAAAATGTCCCAGAATATGTCCTACGTAGCTCCGGCGAGGGGGCAGCAAGCGTCGTCTGGTGAAGGTGGATTTGTGAAGGGGGTGGTGACTTATATGGTGTTGGATGATTTGTCCGTCAGGCCATTGTCTAGTATCTCAAGCATCAATTTGCTCAACAAGTTTAATGTTAAGGACGTGAGTGCATTGGAGGAAAAAGATGTCAATTTGGGCATGAATGAGGTATAATTATCTCTTCTTTTTAATTACTCCATTTCTCCCTTAACAAAACTCTTTAATATTTCGACTACTATACTATGTTGATTGTTAAATATTTATTTTATTTTTTATGTTACTACTAATTGTACTATTTATTACTAAAGTAAGGCATATTAGCTTAGTGATATCAGTTTTCACTTTCATGCGTTAGGTCTTGGGTTCAATTTCAAGCTGTCGTTGTGACTTTTCTCTCCTTATTTGGAGTCTTGTAAGGTCTGTGTGACCCATAATTAAAAACTATGTGCTAATCGGGTCAGGGTATTCTTTTCGTCGAAAATTAATTAAATATATATATACACTCTCGATTTGACATGCTAATATAGTATCGCAAAAAAAAATTGAGAGGGTAGTTTAGGGATAGAGGCAACAATTTCTTTCAAGGATACTTATTATATTAAGCTATTTTGACTTGAAGTCTGTATTATGACTTGGCTGTAAATTTTGTTCCTAGGCTGTGAAGCTATTGAAGGCTTCTTTGCAGTTGAAAAGGTTCTACTGATGTCTCCTGGAGAATGTTACTGGATGTGAGCTACAAGTTGAAGAAACTAATGCAGGGAGCTTGGATTGAAGTGTGTAACAATTCTTCATTTGATCTTTGTAAAATTTGTACAGACCATGACAATTGCAAGTTCTTGGCTATTTTTTATGGTCATGCAATAGAGACTGGGGATCTTTTGTCTAGAATAAATAACCTGCAATAGAGACTGAGGATCCTTTCGTCTAGAATAAATAACAGAAGTATGCTTTATTACATGGATACCGCAAACAAACAATTCTGAGGCTCTATTGGGAAATTCTTAGCTCAAACTCAACTTGGTTGAATTCAATTCATTTATAAAAAGTGCATTACACTTGTTATGTGATTGGTGTAAACTTTAATGGAAGTGGACCAATCAAAGGGTAAGTGTATGTGTGGTTCAACCAAGTCGGCTTTGGGATAGAAATTCTCGTATGACTTTCACTTTTTACTTGAAAATTCGCCAGACCACTCAATCGACTCGAGCAAATATGATGTGGATCGAGCTCAAACAAGAAAATTGTGAGTGAATTCACTCACCTTCTGAATGACTTGAGTTTGGTCAAACTTGATCCAAGCTAAATTTTTTTCTATTTTTGATCATCTATTATGATCTGTTGTTTAATCTTTGTATTTTGTGTCACTAATGCACAACAATTGCATATATAAGGAAATGATGTAGTATTTCACTGTGTTCGTTGTAAGAGATGTTAATCTAGGTAAAGAAACGCCCAATTTGGATTTGAAAGTCTTTGATCCTTATGTCTAGCATTGGGCAAAGCATCGTCAATGTTTTTCGACTAGAAGAGTGATGATGCTTCTTAGATTGGGTAAAGCTCATTGTATCCCGTTAGTTCTACCAAAATTTAAATTATATCAACCCAAGTAATAGTTACAGCCGTGTTTTGACGTAAATTTTATAGGAAATTGATAAAGAAACTCCACATTTTGTTAGAGACACTCTAATTTTATTTAAATTTTACCATTAGAAAACAAAAATGACGTTTAGTCTATTAAAGTAATTCTTATCATTTTCTTTGACAAACTAATTTTATACCACGTTTCTAACTATATATATATATATATATATACATAGAATTATTCAAAATTTGATAGTTCATAACTTTAAAATTTAAAAGCGACGGATAACTACAGTAAGTAATAAGTAAAAAAAAAGAAACATAGATGTGTCTAAAACTTTTAGCTATTTATTTAGAACCAAATTAGGATAAATATTATTTTATTTTGGATAAAATTGACAACTATTTTTCATTAAATTTAACAAAAAAAAAATAGCTATTATTCTAGGTGGACATATGGAGTTCACTAATACTAACTCAGTGTAATATGATCTAACGATTATTTTTACTTTTTTGGTAGATTTTATGCCTTCGATGTTATATTGATTTTCAAAAAAAAGAATTAAAAAATATTCTTCAAATTTTATTTAGAAGGATTATTCAATTCACCTTTTACTATTAAATAAGAATTCTATATGATACATTGAGGGGCATTACGGTCAACTTAGTTAATTTAAAAAGAATGTGGAATGCCTTTAACAACATGTGGAGTGCCTATCAACTCCCATTTTATTAATACTAAGCGCATTACTATTATTTATCTAACGGCAAAATACAAAATACCCCATATACTATTTCTACTGTCACATATAGTCCACTAAACTTTAAAAGGTTCTAAAATGGTCTCTCATAAAAATTCATGATTTATGAAAATTCTCTCATCCAAACACAACCGTACATTATTTAAGCACTACTTGACTTACCTAATGATTCTTTTTATTTTTATTCAATGAATTGTCAAATTAAGTCTTATAAAATTAACAAATCATTTAAATCTTTTAATATTAATTAACAAGTTATGAAGAATAATATTCTATTATTATTATTTAAATTTGTTTAGTTAAATCATAAACTAACACAATCATTTAAATCTTATATTTGGAAATTTATAAGTTATAAATTAACAAAGTCTTTAATTTAGAATAAGTTAACAAATTATTAATTGACAAATTGTAGACTTAATTAACTATATAAGATTTGTATTTTCCAATTCTATCCAAGTTATGAAGAATAATATTATTTTTATAATTTAATTTTGTTTAGTTAAATCTTATAAAACTAACAAATCATTTAAATCTTATTATTTGTAATTTATCAGTTATAAATAACAAAGTTTTTAATTTAGAATAAAGTTAACAAATTATTAATTAACAAATTGTAGACTTAATTAACTTATAGGATTGTATTTTCCATTCTATCATAGTCAATTATAAGTTAATTAATTTTATCAATTAACAAAGAGATTTAAATCTTGAATGAAGTTTATAAGATTTGCAATTTCTTACAAAATCTTATAAGTTCAATAAACAAGAATAACCAAGTAATTAAGTTCATTTGCTACTTAATATGTAAGGTTTTATTTGGATGGAGCATTTGGCATAACTCATGAATTTTCACGAGGGACTATTTTGGTACCTTTTAAAGTTTAGAGAGATATATGCGACAATCGGAATAATTCAAGGGGGCATTTTGTATTTAGCCCTTTATCTAATGAGGATGATTATGCACATATGTAGATGCACTGCTTGTAATGGTTATCGCGAGAAACAACCTGGATTGTTAACCGTACTCATAATTCGAAGGAAGACAGTGATTGCTTGTCCTCATACAGAAGACTTATTGCTTTTCAATGAGAACATATTGTTTTGTCAGAAACAATAATAGAAGAAACCAAATGAGTATGTATTGTGTTTTAGAAAACTTTCCATGCTTCCATTCGATTTAAAACCATCCATGCTTGATGTAGTGGTCGAAGCACGATGGTAGGACATGGCTTCTTCCGATGAGCATGGATAGTCTCTTTATCTTTAGTATGATTCTTGTGATGTTGTTTCTTGCAGCACCTTAGAGGCCGGCCTGCACTTGGAAATATCATGTTACATCGCTTGCAAAAAGGTACTCCTCCTTCAATAGTATGGCTCCTTCCACAACATTATATATTTTCTGCTGCTTCAACAGTCTCTTCATCAGGCTCCTTGCAAGTAACATTTTATGCTGCTTCAACAGGCTCCTTGCCATTAACCTTTTTTGCTGCTTCAACAGTCTCCTTGCCAGTATCATTTTCTGCTCCTTCGTTAGTCTCATTCCCAGTAAAATTTTCTGTGTAAAAATTAAATAAGAAAAATCCTAATGTGCAAAAATTTATTAAAGTTGATTTTCCCAGTAACTTTGATTTTCTTTAATTTTGCGCGAAAAAACTTAAATATAGCATTGCGAAAAGAAGTAGGAAAATAATAACTAGCGGAATCCGCCGAAAATGTATATAATCACAAAAAATTAAGGTATGAACTGTCTGTGTGTCTCTTAAATTTCGTAACACAATTCAATAAAGTGCGAGCAAAAATCGAAAAAGGTAACTTTGTAAAATCTGCCCAAATAGCATATAAATCACAACAATTACGTATAAACCGTGTTTTTCTTGAATTTTGCCAACACTATTTAAATAAGCAGATATCTCTAGGACGCGAACAAAAATAAAAAAAGGCAACTCAGTTGAATCCGTACCATTTAAATCACAAAAATTAAGTACAAACCGTCTGTGTTTTTCTTGAATTTTCAAATAATATTTAAATAAAGCAGATATCTCTTGATTCGCTCAGTGAAATACACCTAAATGGTATTTAAATCACAAAAATTAAGTATGAACATTTTGTTTTTCTTGAATTTCACAAACATTAATTAAATAAAGTAGATATCTCTTGATTCCCGAACAAAATTTGGAAAAGGCAAATCAGTGAAATATGCCAAATATGGAAGTCTTCAAATTGTAAAACATAAACTCATTCAATTAAGCTTAACGTCTTCGTGTACCATGACCTAGAACTTTGATGTTTCTCTAAATCTAAATAATATTATATAAAGGCATTTTGTCCTAGGAATTACCTTAATACATGACTTGTGAAACAACTGACAGGAGCTGCAACCTTGTAAACCTGCCTAAAAGAAGAGATATACTTATATAAAGGCACTACAAATTCGCAAGACTATGCAAAAAATTAAAACAAGATGAAAGGAAAGTGCACCACATTGGTTGAAGTTGTTAGGCTATGTTTGTTTGTATTTTCAAACCCAAAAGAAAATAACACACTTTACGTCATTTTCAACTAAAAATACACATATTTTCATTTTCTACTTTCACATTTTCCAATAAATACCAATCACTTTACCAAATCACACTCACTTTTCTTTGTCTCACAATCTCCATTCTAAAAACTCACATTTCAGATAAACTTAATAGGCTCGTGCACATTTAGGACCCGTTTTGAATATTTGAATACTTTTTTGGGGTTGATTTTGATCATTTTTACTTATAAATATATTTAATCAATATAATATTATTTATTATTTTATATATATTATTCACATATTCATTACTTTTAACTAGCTAAATCATTTCATACATTATCAAATCATCAATTCCAATAATTTTCAGAAACACAACTAAACATGACTACATTTTCACACAAAAATCAAAAATCTCATTTTTTCATGCATTTTAGGAAATGACGATTAAAAATGAAACGAAAACACATCCAAACATAGCCTTAGAGTTGTACTGTGCCCGGTGCCCCAATTTATTAGGCTTCTTTTATATTCTATGTAACAGTTTTAATATATTGATAGTCATTCATAAATATGCTTCTTTATCTATGTTTGTATTTTGTTTCATATGATGGAGTCTTCTAGATTACATATGTCGACGACACGATGCGGTTCAAAATTTACACCAAGAAATCATACATTTGAGATGTGTTTATGCTTCGGATAATGCGAGATGATATTCTAAGTAACTAAAGAACACAAAAAATAAATAATGCAAAAGAGAGGGATTTTATTGATATTTCTTGAGAATAATTACAAGAAATCAACTTTTCTTTGCAAGTACGTGATTGTAGATACAAAAAAAATGAATTCTAAGCTTTCTATGGCACTATTGCCGTCGTTCCCCCTCTTCTTAGCCTTAGGGGTGTTTAATTTTCAAGTAGTGGGAGGGAAAATGGAGGTCATTTTTCCCTTTTTGAGGGACAGTGGGTGGTTGTTGACTTGGTTCATCTTTATCCCTTCATTAGGTATACTTACATGCTTCCCATCCAACTATCTGTTTTCCTCAACTATTCCCTTAGATGAACCATGAGCTTGTCCACGAGCTTTACAGTCGAGCCTACACATTGCTCTCACCATGAGCATCCTTAAGAGCTTTCATCTTGATATTTCTTAGCATTTTCTAATTATTATTTCAGCCAAACTCATTGTACATCATCGTCGCCCAATTATTCTTAGCCCAATTACGGAAACAAGATTTACGGTCATATGATAAGTCTCTCTACTATTGAGAGTTTGAAGGAAGTTCAAGGTCTCGATAGTATAATTAGTGCGCAAATTGCAATATCCGAATCATCACGCAAGCCAACCCGTGAGCCGACCCGCGGGTTTGTCCTTTGGCCGGACTCATATGAGAGGAGACTTTTTCTTTTTCCTTTTTTTCCTTCTTATTTTGCCTTTCACCTTTAAATATTGCCTTGCGGTATTTTCTCTCTATTCAAGGGATAAGCATATATCCTTTAAGGTCTTCTATCTTCCTTTCCAAGCAAATCTTCTTCCCTCTCTATTAGATTTCTTCTAGGATTAGGAAACTTTAGAAATTTCCTAATTTGATTGGATTCGGGTATATCCTCAAGAAGTCTTCACTTGCCTTTTCAACATAAACTCTTCCTATTCTTTCTTGGAATTTTTGAAAATCACAAGGATTAGAAATCCTCCAACAACTTTTCATTTATTTTCATTATCCTCTTTTATTTCTTCTAAAACTTCTTGCAGTTAACTTCCTCTCTTCCATGTAATCTTCCCCTTTATTAACTGTGAGTTAGCATGTATTATGACTTTTTTAAAAGCCTTTTTCTTCTCTTTTTTTCTTTCTTCCAGTCCCCCCAGTTTTAGGAGATGTTGGTTGGTTCATCTCTAATATTATTATAATAAATTTCATACATGCGTAAAGCAATTTAGAATCTGGCTATCTACCACCCGGACAAATGTTTCTTTTTTTTCTCAAGAGAGCGCATGTCTAGATAATGCTCTGAAGCCTTGTAAAGAGGCACCCTTGTGTACTTTGGCGGCTGCCGCCAAAGCTAAGATACTGATGGACAAGCTGTTGAACTTGCCAGAAAGGATGTTATTTTGGAGACGACTTTGAGCAATCCCAAGAATAGGAATGCTAATGGGTGTAGATATGTTAAGGAGAGTGAGGAAGCAATCGAGCCTTACTTCGAGGCTACCGATGAGCTTGCTTCTCTAGAAGCGTTTAGCGCACCCAGACAAACTATCTTTTCATAGATCTTTATTATGTTTGCCTTGGATTTTTCTATAGTTTAGGATACTTTTGTCGTTTCCCCCATAGAATTTATTGCAATGCCCGCATTTGTGGCATAAGTTTTAGTATCTTTGTTTTGGATAATCCATTTGTTGTAGTGGCACTTTGAGAAATAACTATTTGCTATTTAGAACGGATTTAGATAAGCAATGTAGTGTGAAATACTGAGCAAGCTCTGATATTATATATGGCGTATGCACATAATCAATGACACAACAAATTTAGTAATACATAATTAAAACTTTACAAGCTATTGCGCTTCGGAAGCAGGTGGTTGTGAGGTAGCATTAGTTTGGAAATGCTCACAACATATTTTGATCGCAGCCAACCCATGTCTCTGGGTCTTTGTACTTGGCGCCCACATCTTTGTGGAGATATGTACAACTTACAATTTCTTATAAACTTTTTTTAGCTACCTGCATGTTTCACATAATTGATGCCTGATTTGTTAAAGGGCCTTTTGCTTTATTTTTTACAGGGCTCTTTTGGTGCTTGGTGTTTCACAAGGATTTTTTGGTGCTTGGTGTTTCTTAAGGAATTTTTTGGTGCTTGGTGTTTCACAAGGACTTTTTGTTCTTGATTTTTCACAAGGCTTTTTTTGCTGCTTGGTGTTTCACATGACAAAGCTACTACTGTCTATGAACACTCACTCAATTTCATAATTAGCAATTGTTGTTGTAATGGCTAGAGCATCGTGATGAGGGCGACGTTGTTGGTATATTGGGTCTGGGTAGAGACCAAATATCTTCAACGACTGATCTGGCAGAACAACTCGAAAGATAAAAAAGTATCGTTAAATTATTCATGCTCATTCGAAGTATTATTTGTACAAATAAGAATCCCCATTCGTGTACCTATCCGAACTGAATGAGTGGTCCCGTGCCAACGACAGCTACTTCGTCTCCTATCTTTAAAAGAGACGGCTGGTGGAGATCTCTTACATGAGCTCACCGGGCTCTGAGGGAGTCCCCATCAGTAGGCCCTCCAGATATCATGTTGATGACTCCTTTGCGCGTGGGTTCTGTCATTTTTGCTACTTCATTCCGTTCTTAATTACCCCAGGGGTCTTCTCGAGGGCATGGCTCCAAAGTAGCTTTAGCTTGACCTTTCCTTTCATTGTGGTACCTTGCTAGCTAAGAGCTTCTCTCGAGAATCGTGGTGCTCTTCTCACGGTCCCAACATATGAGCTTTTTTAGGTGTTCACTTTCAATAAGTCGTTCTATCTCATTCAACGGATGTCGGCATTCATTAATGTCATGACCATAGTTCTTATAAAATAGGAAGTACTTGTCAGACTTAGGATTAACAGGTCCTGTATGAGCTCTCCTGGGCCATTTTATGAAACTTTTATGCTCAACAACTATTAGTGCTTCTATCGGTGTGACTTTCAGAGACGTATATTGGGTATACCAATTGTCAACCTAATATTTGTCCCCAACACTGGATCCTTTAAGCTGCTACCTAACTTTCTCCCTATTCTTCCTAGGTATAGGAGCTACGGTTCCCATCATTCTTGCAACCACTTCTATATTCACATACACTTCAGCCCGAGTCAGCAAGTTATCAAAGCTCGTAGTAGGCTTCCTGGTGAGTAATCATATGAAATTGCCTTCGTTCAATCCTTGGACAACACCTCAGCGTTAGATGAGGAGACCTCCACTGTGGCAGTATTCAACCTCCGTATATATCCTTGTTGGGGCTCGTTAACTCCTTGGTGCTTGCTGAATGCTCTTAGAGACGTCTTCTCATACCTTTTGCCACTCGTAAACTGATGCAATAACACGAAGCTAAATTCCTTGAAAGAATGCATGGAACTTGTTACTGGCTGATTAAACCACTGTTGAGCAGCTCGTGTCAAGGTTGTTAGGCAAACACGACACTTCACTCCATCAAAATTTTGGTTCAATAACGTGCAGTTCTCTGAATTCCATAGATGCTCCATAAGATATGATTAGGCAACATACTCTTGGAAAACTTTAAATAAACACACAGAAATCATATAACAAAACATTTTACGTATGTTTCCCAATCAGGAATCAATCTAGATTTATTGTGTATAGTGAAAAAGGGATTCAAAACACTCAACCCATCGTAGTGAAGTGGTTGGAGAATCCCTTGTAGCTTTTCATCACCGGTGAAGAAATCTTCTTCTTCAAATTCTGATCCTAGTTGTGAAAGTGCGACCAATTTTGAATCACCATACAAAATTCTTGATGAAACTTTTCCTCTTTCTCTCTGTAGAACATGGCTAGAAGGTAGAGAGAGAGAGAGAATTCTTTTTAGTTTGAGGCATGTGTGCCATAATTTATGCTATATCCAAGGTTTTAACTTCAAAACCTAAAATAAAATGAAAAAATCCCATGTTGGGCGTCCAACCATGGTGCACCCGCCTATGCGAGTGCACTTTGTCGAGCCATGGCTCTTTTAATTTAATGTTTAATTAATTATGTCATTTAATCTAATTAAATTACCCAATTAATTAAATTATCAATTTTCTCCTCCAAAAAAATAACTAATTAAATAAATTAATAAAATCATCTATTGGTTAATTAATTTATTTACAATAATTAACTTATCCAACAAATTAATTTTGGTATCCAATACCCAAAACACCCCTCAACACAAATTCTCCTAACTCCATCTAGATTCCATAAAGTGTGACTCTTTAGGTTCGTTTGAAATGACATTGGTGAGGAAACCAAGGATGTGGGTAACACTTAGCCAGTGACATGACCCACATCAAAACCCAAATGAAATGAATGATTGGATCATTTTAACCTTTCACATTGTAAATACTATATGAGTATAAATCCTTCGTTCTATGTCCCAGTCAAGTAAAAGTTGTGGTGACGTCAAACTTATAGACTTGACTATATGCTTGAATAATAATAAGTCGGGATCAATGAGCTTCCTCTTGTGTCTAACACAGATAGCTCTAATTCTTTGATCGAAAACTTATGATCACACATACTTATTATAGCATAGGATACTAGCCCGTTCACTTACGAGAGCATGAATACCCTCTTGGCTATCAAATAAGACTACTTCTTGCCCATCTAGGTCGCATTTCAAGATCAGCCCCACCAACGGGTGAATTGGGCCTCACTACTCTAATGACAGACTTGATGTCACAAGTATATCTTCAACTTGACACCTCAGGCCGAAGGTTCATGCATATCTATCACAACAAATCAATTCTGTCATTGACTGTCAAAGAGTGTAAACCCATGTGACAGAATCGATGCGAGTCGTGTTCGAGTGCACTCAACCCATTAGTACACCTATAATATAAGCTCCCACTATCTCATAGTGTCCGTATGTCACATCTCATGTCAAAGCCTATATTATACAAGTCTTGTTGAGTCTCAATGCTCAATTGAGACTCTAAGACTTGCAATTGTTAGGTATACAAGTATTGGACTCTTCTAGTGTCTATTTTCCTATCTCATAAAAAATGGAAAGTCTACTCTTATACACATTGACTTAACATTATATACCACTTATGAATGCGTAAATGATTTATATAAAACAACTAAAGAGACACCTTTTATTATTAATAAAAAGTTCATAATTACATCATAAAAGCAATATACTAAACTATCCTCTGGCATTTGAGGGCAGAAACCCAACAATCTTCCACTAGCACTCAATGCAAGTTTCCATGATATCTAATACCCATGTTCTCAAGATGTCGATCAAGCACTGCATGTGATAAGGCTTGGTCAGTGGGTCAGCGACGTTGTCAGCTGAATGCACTCGTTGTATAGCTATCTCTCCTATTCCAACGATTTCTCTAATGATGTGATATCACATGTCTATATGTTTGGACTTGTGAGACCTTGGTTCTTTTCCTTTTGCACTTGCCCCATTGTTGTCATAGTAAAGTGGCAATAGCCCCACTTGATGTGGTTTAGAATTTACATCAAGAAATCATAAGTTTGAGATGCGTTTATGCTTTAGATAATTCGAGATGATATTCTAAGTAACTAAGGAACACGAAAAGTAAAGAATGCAAAAGAGAGAGATTTTAGTGATATTTCTTGAGAATAATTACGAGAAATCATATTTTCTTTGTAGCAAGAGATACAAAAAATGAATTCTAAGCTTTTTTATGGCACTATGGTCGCCCCCCCCCCCCTACCCCTATTTAGCCTTAGGGTAGTTTTTCAAGTAGTGGTGGGTGGGGAATGGAGGTCACTTTTACCATTTTAGGGGATAGTGGGTGGTTGTTGACCTGGTCCATCCTTATCCCTTCATCATCTATGCTTACGAGCTTCGCATCCAGCTATCCATCGTCTTTTCCCTTAGCTATTCCCTTAGGTGAACCGTGAGCTTGTCCACGAGCTTCATAGTCGAGCATACGCCTTGCTCTCGCCTTCAGCATCCTTAAGAGCTTTCATCTTGATCCATCTTAGCCTTTTCTGATTATATTTCAGCCTAACTCATTGTACATCATCGTGGCCCATTCTTTTGGCCCAATTAGATAAACGGGATTTATGACCGTATCAGACTGACAAATATGCGTCGAGTATGATAATTACAAAATGTTTCATAAAGATTGTGATATAAAAAAGTTCCAAGTTGTAGAACCATTAGAAAAGAGATATTAGTGATTTGTCAAGACACTCTTATGTTAACCGTCCGTAACAACACGGAATCGAACAAACAATATAGTGAAAAGTAAGATCGTCTCCACAGGGAAGGTTATCAAGTACCAAACGAATTTTATCCTATTAGTTAGACTATCGATTATCAAAGATGTGATTTTTAAACTAATTAAAAGGAAAAATAAATAAAAGCATAATTAATTAGATTAATTAAAACAAAGATAATTAACATGAATAATCAATTAACAAAAAGCCTAGGGATGAAGATCTCATCAAGGTATTTCTTTGGATTATTGACTTTCAATGGATTATCATTCTTGCTTAAATTAAAGACCCAATTTTCTTAAATACATGAATACTCTCCCGAGATGTTCATGAGTACCCAACTAAATTAATTACCGTCACTCCAATGATCAAAAACTAATTTAGATGAATCCATTAAGTTCTATGAATATAGTTTAACTAGTCTCATGCAAAATTACCAATATCCCTATTAAGCAATTTACACATGTCTATTAAATCTGAACCGATAAACTAATTCACCTCCCGGTACTTCTTAATTTATCTTAAATCATGCAATTGGTGATCAAGCAATTACAAGCATAAAATACTCATTAATAGATAAACAAAACAAAAATCAAATCCATAAATTATCAATAATTCAAATTAATACACAAGACTACATCTTAAACGCTAGAAAATAATTTAGCTAAGCATAATTAAAGAAAAACAAAAAATAAATCGTATTAACATAAAATTACTCTTGTTCAACAATGCAGGAATAGAGAAATACAACTTTAGAAGATAAAAGCTTCCAATTCCAAGAATTCTTCTTCAAGTATTCTTTTATTTCTCTCCTAGTTTTCTAACTCAAGAATATGACTCTTTAACCTCTTATCTAGCCTCAAAACGTTTTTCCCTCTTTCCTTAACTTAAAAGGAGTCTTAGATACAAGTATAAGCGCATCCAAATACAAAAAATCGGCCCATAAAATTGTAAAAATCCGCAGCTAGTTGTGCAGTCTGCCTGTGCAGAATTTTTTCTCTTAATTTTTCTTCAACGAAACTTTCTCGTGTGGCCTCTCTATTGTATTTCTTCAAGTCTTTTTGGTTAGCCTTCACTATTCTCGTAAAAAATACTCCTCCAACTCATCAAAACAATCGTTTTTATGCGTACAAAAGCATTAAAACGACTTAGTAATCAAAATACGTAAATTAGGTTAAAAATAAAGGAAGAGACTAACTACAAGGCATAAAATAAAAATAAATGTGAGATAAAACATGATAAAAATATGTAAAATATGAGACCTAATAGTTTCTACGTATGCATATTTATTGGAAGTGTACTTTACTTGAAGGGTCCTTGTAACATGTACGCTAATGCATGTATTAGAGTTCTCATCAGAAAAGAGTAATCTGAGAAGCCCCGCTATTTCTTTTCACTACTACAGAAAAGGCCTGTTACAGCGGTTTTTTTCCACTATTACAGCGGTTTTAACCGCTGTAATACGTATCGCTGTAATTGGTAAGTTTCCTATTACAGCGGTTTTTAACCGCTGTAAAATACGACCTATTACAGCGGTTCAATAACAAACCGCTGTAACAAACCAAAAAAATAAATAATATAATTAAAAAAATTCAACTATTACAGCGATTCGGAAATGAACCGCTGCAATAGTTATGTTTTTTACAGCGGTTCCTTTATGAACCGCTGTAAAAAACCAACCTATTACAGCGGTTCCGAAAGGAACCACTGTAATAGTTGACCTGTTACAGCGGTTCGTAAACGAACCGCTGTAATAGGTCACCATTTTTTTTAATTTAAATTTTTTTTTAAATTCTGTTACAGCGGTTCGTTATTGAACCGCTGTAACAGTTGAGCTTTTTTTTTCTTTTTTTATTATAATTTCAGCTAGCTCTATCTTTCCCAAAAGCTCAAAATTCAAATTACATAAAACAAACCAATTGCTCAACAGAAACAACAAATTAAAATCCTAAATTAATTTCATTCACGAAATAATAATCTCCCATAATTACAAATGATAACGAGTTTAATTTACAATAAACCAATATAAACTAATCACCACTTTTAAATCAAATAAAAATTTACAATAATTTACAACTTACACCGCCGGCATATCAAAAGCGCATTTAAAAATGTATTGTGCCAATTCAGAACGTGCTTCATCAAGTTGCTCTATAGTGTAAGTGGCGTACTGACAATCAGCAAAGTACTGCAAGACAAATATTAAAATCCAACAAAAATGTTTAATAACTTAAAAGGGACATTAGAATTTGATTAATATTAATTAGGATTATGCATACCGGTGGGATTATAGATTCTCCGTGTCTAATAAGTTCTCATATAATTATCTAATACTCATATAATTATCTAATAAGTTCTAATACCTTTCATCGTTTTCTTTTTGTCGCTGGTTTACTAGTCTTTTGTGATCCCTCAGTACGACCATTTTGTTTAGTACGCCGACGAACAGATGGATTAATCCATATTCCCTCTTGGTGATCTTCTCGCATATACAATTCATCATCACTGATATCCAAGTCACCGTCACTATTTGTGGATTGTGAACCACCTAAGATAGGAGTTCCTCCATCATCTTCATTATATAGGCCATCATCCTCAATACAAGTATTTTTGTTTGCCGATAAAACAATGGACCACCTCTTATCGACGGGATCGGTGACAAAAAACACTTGTTTAGCTTGAGATGCCAAAATAAAAGGTTCATCTTTGTATCCCACCTTTTCAAGGTCTACTCGAGTAAAACCTATTTCACTATCATCAACACCATTTTTATGGTCAACCCACCTACACCCAAATACAGGGACCCGAAACCAACTATAATCCAGCTCCCATATATGTTCAATCACCCCATAATATGGTAAAGTGGCATAGATAGGGCTATTATCTTTCGCACTTGAGATATGCATTGCTTCAGCTACAAGACTCACCCCACTATTCTGCATTGTACTCCGTTCATCTTGGTCTTTTGTATAAAACGTGACACCATTTATACGATAACCCGAATGACAAAATACGAATCTGCCCGGGCCCACCGACAACCATGCCAATTTATCTGAAACTGAAAGTGAATTCTCATTTTGTTTCTCTTGAATACACTTTCGGAACCAATCGATAAAACTCTTGTTATGTTCTCTTGAAATCCAACTTTCAATTTTACTTGAATTTATTCTCCTAAGTTGGTCCTTGTGCTCTTCAACATATGGCTCAACCTCATCGGTGTTGTGGAGCACATATAGGTGTGTCTGATCCTTTTGTGTGCTAGGAACACTCACTAATTGCTTTCCAATTACGCTTTCTCCTTCTGTTCCCCCCCCCCCCAGCAGGAGACTTTTGACGCTCTGCAACATTACCATCATTCAGATATTCTGTGCAAAATGTAATAGCTTCATCAACTATGTACCGCTCAACAATGCAACCTTCCGGCCGGCTACGATTTTTCACATAGCCTTTCAATACCTTCATATAACGCTCAGTCGGATACATAGATCTCATAAAAGCTGGTCCACAAAGTTGTGTCTCTCTAACCAAGTGAATAGGTAGGTGAGTCATTATATCAAAAAACGCGGGTGAGAAATACATCTCAAGCTCACACAAAGTGAGGACAAGTTGTTTATGAAGTGCAGGCAATTGTTCAGGATCAAACACCTTGCTCCACATTGCTTTGAAGAAGAAACACAATCTAGTTATCATTTCTCTCACCTTTTTTGGCAGAATGGCCCGTAAAGCAATTGGTAGCAAATGATCCATGATTACATGACAATCATGAGTCTTCATATGCTTTAGCTTCAAGTCCTTCATTGATACAAGACTGCTAATGTTCGAAGAATACCCTTCTGGAACTTTCACTCCACAAAGAAACTCACATAATGCAATTTTTTCTTTTCTAGATAGTGTGTGAGCTGCTGGAGGTAAATAAGTACGTTTTCCCTTCATTGTTGGTGCCAATTTACCTCTTATCTTCATTTCAACTAAATCCAACCTTGCCTTTACTCCATCTTTTGTCTTGCTGGGCACATTTAGAAGAGTACCAATGACACTATCAAATACATTTTTCTCAATATGCATTATATCAAGAAAATGTCTAACATGTAAAGATTTCCAATACGGCAACTCAAAAAAATTGACCTTTTTTTCCACCCAGTTTTTGCAAGGCCGCATGCAAAAGTCTTTCCGAACTTGATATCCAAGTCTTTTACATTCTCAAACACCTCTTCACCGGTCAAACACTTAGGAGCTCGACATTCTTCTATGCTCCCATTGAAAGCTTTCTTCCACCGAGGATATCGATGTTCTCGATTCAACGATCTTCGATGCCCTTGGAATGCATATTTCTGAGAGTGTGCGAGTCTATATTGATCTGTACTCTTGACACATATGGGGCATGCACATTGCCCATGTACACCATATCCCTCGAGATTAGCTCTTGCTGGAAAATCATTGATTGTACCAAACAACATAACTCTGAGATTGAAGCTCTCTTTTCTAAACCCATCATACACTTTAATACCTGTCTCCCACAACTCCTTCAAATCCTCAATTAAAGGGGCCACGTAGACATCTATATCATTTCCAGGTTGTTTCGGCCCGAAAATTAGTATAGGCATCATAATATGCTCTAGCTTCATGCATCGCGAAGGGGGTAGGTTGTATATCATCAAAATCACCGGCCATGTACTATGTGAGCTACTTTGCAATCCATGTGGGTTCATGCCATCTGTAACCAATACAAGGCGTAAATTTCTTGGTTCATCCCTAAATTCAAGGAAATCATTATCAATCTTTTTCCATTGAGGAGAATCTGAAGGATGTCTAATCTTGTTATCTTCAATCCCTTCTTCAACCCTTCTATCAGCATACCATGTCAAGTCCTTGGCAAACGCTTCACTACTGTACATGCGTCTAAATCTAGGTATTATGGGCAAATACCATTCTGTTTTGACATGAGCAGATCCATTCTTCTTGTACCATGAGGTGCCACATTTCGGACACACCTTCAATGGTGCAAGTCATTTCTAAACAAGATGCAATCATTGAAACAAGCATGTATCCTCTCATATCCCATGCCAATTGCAGTTAACATCTTCTTAGCCTCATAAGTACGATTAGGTAACACATTATCATCGGGTAACATACTTTTTAATAGACCAAGTAAGTCTGTGAAACTCTTATCACTCCACCCATTGTTAGCTTTTAACTTGTAGAGGTTTAGGACTGCTTTCAATCTTGTGAAATTACTACCACTATACAGGGGTGTCTTTGAATCACTTGTCAAATTGTCGAACATCTTGGGACAATTTCGCAAATCCTCCTCAATCACATTGGTCATCTCCTCCAAATGATCATGCTCACAGTCATCCATGTCAAAATCTACTGATCGATATGATGTATCACCCAAATCAGCTGAGGTGCCACTGCTTTCACCGTGTCTTGTCCATCGTGTGTAGCTTTTATCAATTCCATTACACACCAAATGATCTTCCAAGTCACGTGGACTAATTCTCTTTCCAAAACAACAACGTAAACATAGACAACTAATCCTAGTCGGATCCGATGCATGCTCAACCGCAAAGTCTATGAATTCTTTCACCCCTTTCACATATTGCTCCGACATACGATCCGCTACAATCCAACTTCGATCCATCTAAATTCTCAATTAATTAAATTAAATAATTTTAATATCAGTTGATAGTTAAATTAATTAAGTAAATTTATTTTTAATTTATTCTATAAAAAATTCGGCAGAGTAACGACGCAAATATTTCTACCAAGTTCTCGACTTAATCTTCCCAATGGGTTGTAACCAACAAAAGTCGAATCTTACGATCCGCTAAAATCTCAACGGGTAACGACGCAAAAATACTATCAATTTCAACCACAACAAACCCAACATTCTATCTTTCACCCACAACGAACACAAAATGATACAAATATTGATCACCAGTTGGATCACATAAAACATAAAATTTCTAGCTAGCAACTACAAATATTGATCACCAATTGGATCACATAGATCACATAAAAAACTACAAATAAAGCATCATATTATAATATTGATCACCAATTAGATCTAAATAAATCACATAAAACTACAAATAAATTAAAGCATCACGATATAATTATTTTCACAAAAATATTAAATCTCAAGTATAATGTTCGTTGTGACATGACATGATGCACAAATACCAAGAATGCATTAAACAATGTCAACAAAACATACAACAACAATCCAATCATATATAATACCAATATCATAACATAAATCAAAAATCCAAAAATCAATAAACCCTAATTAAAATAACATATATATCACAAAAACCCACATTATATAATTAACAAAAACATACATAAATCCACATTATATACATCACAAAATCCTAATTAACAAATATATATAACAATAATTCACAAAATCCTAATTAACATTATATAACAATACTTAACAAATTAACATATAACCCACATTATATACATCATAAAATCCTTATAACACAACATAAATATATAACAAACAACAAATTAACACATAACCAATTATATAATTAAATCACAAACCCCAACACCTATATACAAACATTAACCTAAAATATATACATAATATATATATAACATAACATATATATATATACCTATAAAGAGAGGGAGGAGGAGTGATTGGTGGGTAGGGAGGCGGCGGCGCGGCCGAGGCGGAGGCGGCAGCGCGGCGGAGGCGAGGCGGCGACGGCGGAGGAGGCGGCCGAAGAGGAGCGGCGATTTGGGGTGGTGGCTAGGGGACGGGGGCTGGATTATCTTGAGAGTGAGAGAGAGTATAGAGAGAGAGTAGAGTATAGAGAGAGAGACCGAGAAGAGAGATCGAGAATGAGAGAGAAAATCGAGAGGGGCGACGGCGGCGGCGGCTGCGGCTTGTGGTGGTGGCGGACCGGCGGCGACTCGGGGGGGCGGGGGTGGGCCGGGGCGGAGAGTGACAAAGAGAGTAGAGTAGAGAGTGAGAGAGTTGAGGAGAGAGAGAGAGTAGAGAGAAATGAGGGTGGAGTCGGTTTTGGGGGGGAAATTTTTTTATTTTTTTTTAATTAACAATTAAAGCGGTTCTGGAATGAACCGGTATAACTGATAATCAGTTATAGCGGTTCAGGAATGAACCGCTTTAACTGATTATCAGTTAAAGCGGTTCAGGAATGAACCGCTGTAACCGGTTTGAATCAGTTACAGCGGTTCAATATTGAACCGCTGTTGAAAAACTTTTTTTTTTTTCGGTTCGACTTATAATATCGGTTTTTTACCGAACCGCTGTAATAGGTTTAGTCCTATTACAGTGGTTTTAAAAAAAACGCTGTAATAGGTTCCGACTTAGTTTCATTTATAACGGTTCACTTATAAACCGCTGTAATAAGTCTCTCCGTTCAGCGGTTTTCAAAAAACCGCTGTAAAATGTGCGCTGTAACAGGCCATTTCTGTACTAGTGTTTTTATGTCGGATGTGGAGTTTCTTTAGTTACATGAGTGTGAGAGTAATACTTATAACTTGAGGGTGCATTGGGTCGTCATATATATATATATATATATATATCCCATTGTGCCACAAATAGCTCGTAAATTTTGTGTCAGACCAAAAATTATATTCACTGTATTCTATAAATTTTAAAATAGACACAAATATTTTAGATGGGCATGTTTCTATTCCCATTCCAATAAAAATATATTAAACCTTAATATAAAAGTCAAAATTATAACCATCTATTCCCAAATTACCCTTTTATATGAAAATAAATAGAGTAATTGACATCAATTATTTATAATTTACAACAAAGCTTTCCTAAATAACCTTCAATATTTATTAACTATTCTAAATCTAAAGAGCGGGCGCGCGCACACACACATATATATAAATGAAAATATAGTGTAAATTGGGCGTATATATGATTAATTTAAAAAAGGATTTACCAAATATAGGATTCTTTATTTTCTCACATTGAGTATATATAGATAAAAGGAATTAAGGCTAAAATATTAAATATCAATTTAAGGGCATAATAGGCATTTAGGTAATAAATACCAAAATAAGGTTATTGAGTATATATAGATAAAAGGAATTAAGGCTAAAATATTAAATATCAATTTAAGGGCATAATAGGCATTTAGGTAATAAATACCAAAATAAGGTTATTGAGTATATATAGATAAAAGGAATTAAGGCTAAAAATCAAGGGACAATCTTTTTGGGACTAACAAAAGTGAAAATATGGACATTCTTTTTGGACGGAGGGAGTAAGTTACATTGTAGATTATAGAGTACTATAAAATATAGAGGAATCAAATTTGTAATATTTATTTGTACTTTAAAAAGACAAATAAATGATAATTGAATTATAGAGTACTATAAAATATAGTTCATCATTTAGCCTGTGAAACTTAAAAAAAAAATAGCATGTGAAAGATTTTTAAAGTACTAAATTGCTAATATGCAAAAATTGATAAACTTAAAATGAATGTGTATAGCATACAGTAATTACCTAAAAACAAAAATATATGTATATATATTTAAGATAACTAATTTTTTTTAATATATTTATTTAAATAAATTTGACATACTTTGATAGAACTCGAAATTCACACATTTGTACGTGGACATGTTAGTTTAACAAAGAGTGAAGACTATGTATTAATTATAAGCATGTTTTTAGGGATGATTGTTTCAAATCAAAACTTATATTATGACATATTTATTATGGAAAGTGGCATGTGCCATAATAGTGAAATTATAAGTGGTTCATCTCATATTCTATATAGGAGATATATGCTTGTTTGATTGACTGTAGCTTCTATGGGGAAGATTTGCATTCTGCGCAATTACAAGTTCGGTTGAAGCCATTTTTTTTCACTTCAATGTTCTAGATTTTTTTTCAAAATTAATTTCGATGAGAGATATACTTTGCTAGAGAGCAAAATAGCGATGAAAAGGAGGATGGAGTTTGGATTCTTGAACGACAAAGAAAAAGACGCCCAGAGTTGTAGTTAAGGAGGAAAAGAAATCTGTGGATTTTGGACGTGAATTAAGGAAAGAGAAGAGCGATTTTAGGAACAAAATCAAGGAGAATATCAATAAAAATAAAAAGAAAAAGAAAAACTGGATGTTGAGTTGGACAATGAATAAGATAGCCACAATGGGTGATCCAAAATTGGGTGGTATATATCATTTTCCTAAATGAAAAGAAGTTGGAAATCAAGAAATATGTTTTTAAAAAAAAAATTCCAAATTTAAAATTCGAAATCCTCAAATCATGCTTCTTACTCCCCCATCTATACTCTTTTATTAAGTGAGAGGTGCTTAGCGTTCAAAATTCGGACTGCTCGACAACTTTGGTATGTCACTGTGTAGTTACGAAATTGACCTTCTTATGTTGAACAAATTAACCTCCACCAGGACTACTTGTGTAAATCTAATACCAATAGTTATCTCCTAAAAACCAACTCTCTAAATTCAATGCCACTAATAACTGTTGGGTTTCGCGAATAACAACTTACCCGTTGAAGCGAAGTGGTTGAAAAATCTTATTCTTCACTAGAAACTTGAATTGATGAATTCTTGACTTCTTCAATCCACGTATAATCACCAATTCTTGAATTCTTCGAATTTCTTGAATTTGATCTGAACAACGAATTTACACTGTCTCTAAATTATCACGCACGGATTGATTGACGAAAAATTCCCACTAGTTTTCTCCAAGGGGTGACGGCTAGTATTAGAAAGGGGAGGAGGATTTTTCTTTCTTTTCTTTCTAGGAGAGTTATGAAAGTATGTTACTTGTTCTAGGGCAAAAGACTCTTTATATATCTTATTGACTTATTGAACAAGACAAAACAAAAGACCCATGTAAATTGGAAGTCTTCTTGGACGCACACTAAGGCCTAATAGGCATCCATTTGGATGCTTTCTCCAAGCCCGGGGATTCTTTTATTTTTTAATTAATTTCTTATTCAATTAATAATTTATTATATCAAATAAATAAATTAATTAATTAAATAATCAAATTAATTAGATAAATTAATTCATTAATGTGTTTCCATAGGAAATTAAATAATAATTAATCTTACCATTGTAATTAATTATTTCATCTAATGAATAATTAACTATTTAATTTATCCAATAAATATAAACCCCTAGAAGAACAATAGAAACTCCTTTGTTCATCTTTCTTTATCAATCCTTTAGCGCGACTCTTTAGGTTTGTTTCGTTTGGGAATGAGAGGAAACCAAAGGAAGTGGGTAATACCTAGCCAGTCATGTGGCCCATTTCGTAGCCCAAACGAAAACGAATGATAGGATCATTCCGCAACCTTCCAATCGTAAATACCGTATAAGTAGAAACCCTTTGTTGGTGTACCCCAGTCAAGTGAGAGTCATGGTTATGTCAAACTCGCTGGACTTGACCATATGTATTAATTATAATAATAAGAGATCATTGAGATCGATTTAGTGCCTCGCACAATCGTCTCCTTTTGCTTTGGCCAATGACTTTGATCTTTATGTATCTACAATCACATAGGGTACTTTCTCACTCACTTATGAGATAACAAACCCCTTATTGATATCAGCTAAGACTACCACTTGCCCATCAAGCCGCCTTTCGAGGTCGACCCCACCAACGGGCGAATTGGGTCTAATTAGTCTAATGAAATACTTGACGTCAAAAGTGCATCTTCAGCCTGATATTTCAGGTCAAAGGTTCACTTATACCTATTACGCATAATCAGTTCAGTCATTGACAATCACAGAGTGAAAACCCACGTGACAGAACCGATCCGAGTCGTGTTCGAGCATATCAGTTCCACTAATGTGCCAACAATCTTAATCTCCTACCATCCCATGGTTCTAGATAGGCACTCTTATGTCAGAGATAAGATTGTACACGTATTCTAAGTCTTTATTTTCCCATTAAGACTTTATTTGACTTGCGAACTTGTTTTAGTAATCAAGATCGATCTCTCTAGTGTCACTCTTTCTATCTCATAGGAAGTAGAGAGATCGCACTGAAAACTACTTATAGATACAGATAAGATTTAAGTGAAAACTAAATAATGCCTTTATTAATAATATCGAAATAAGTTAATTACAAGATAGATGCCCTATCATTCTATCCTCTATGGCATCTGAGGGCATAATCCTAACAATCTCCCACTTGCACTCAATGTCACTCATTGTGGTATCTTATACCCATCCCTTCCAGGTGTCGGTCCAGAACAGCCTGAGGTAGTGGTTTGGTGAACGGGTTAGCTATATTGTTAGTTGAGGCAATTTTCTGCACTGCTATCTCTCCTCTGCCAACGATCTTTCTGATGATGTGAAATCTTCTCTCAATGTGTTACGAGACCTTGGTTCCTTAGCTTGCGCTATTGATCCATTGTTCTCACTATAAAGTGGCAACGGGAGCTATGAACTAGGAACCATTTCAAGTTATCCAAAGAACTTTCTCATTCAAACAGCTTCTTTGGCTGCCTCTGAGGCTGCCACATATTCAGCTTCAATGGTGGAATCCGCGGTTGTGCTTTGCTTGGAGCTTTTCCAAGACACCGCCCCACCATTAAGCATGAAAACAAACCCTGAAGTTGATTTACGATCATCGACATCAGACTGGAAATCTGAGTCAGTGTAACTTTCCATCTTAAGGTCTCCATCTCCATAGATGAAAATCATATCCTTAGTTCTATTGAGATACTTTAGGATATTCTTCACAGTTATCCAATGTTTCTTTCCCGGGTTTTCCTAAAATCGACTCACCACGCTTACAACATAAGCAATGTCGGGTCTTCTACACAACATTGCATATAGGCTACCAACCGCAGAGGTATAGGGTACTTTTCTAATGTCCTCTCTATCTTCCTCACTTTGAGGACACGTAGATTTGGACAAGTGTACTCCATGTCTCATGGGAAGAAACCCTTTCTTAGAATTGTCCATCCTAAACCTCTTTAGGTCATTTTCTAAGTAAAGGTCTTGGGAGAGACCTATCATTCTATTCGTTCTATCTCTATTGATATGAATTCCTAGATTGTATGTCGCTTCTCCCAAGTCTTTCATGGAAAACGTACTCGAAAGCCATTTCATGATGGTGGTGAGCATTCCCACGTCATTTCCTATAAGTAGAATGTCATCCACATATAATACTAAGAACCAGATTTTGCTCCCATTAGTCTTCTTATAGACACAGGGTTCATCTTCGTTCTTGATGAAGCCATATCCTTTTACTACTTCATCAAAATGGAGATTCCAGCTTCTAGATGCTTGCTTGAGACCGTATATGGACCTCTTAAGTTTACATACTTTATGGATATTGATCTCAGATAGAAAACCCTTTGGCTGTTCCATATAGATATCCTCTTCGAGGAATCCATTTAGGAAAGCCGTTTTCACATCCATCTGCCATATCTTATAATCTAAGTATGCAGCTATGGATAACAGTATTCAGATGGACTTTATCATGGCCACGAGCAAAAAGGTTTCTTGATAGTCAATTCCTACTCTTTGACTATAACCTTTCGCTACGAGCCTGGCTTTAAAGGTGTCAACCTTGCCATCGCTACCCATCTTTCTTTTGTAGATCCACTTATATCCGATAGGTTTTATACCATCAGGACGATCTACCAAAGTCCAGACTTGGTTTGATTACATAGAGTCCATCTCTGTTTCCATCGCTTATCACCATCTTGAAGCGTCGACATCCACCATCGCTTGATCATAGGCACAAGGATTATCTTTATGACCTTCTTGTACTACAGTGTGAAGCTCTAGCTCCCCCTGCAGTAGATACCCATGCCTCTCAGATTCATGTGGTATTCTACCAGATCTACGTGGTGGTTGTGCTACTATTGGGTTAGACCTTAGTTCTTGGGCAAATGTCTTAGAGGGAGTTTCATTTTCTTCTTCTAGAACAATCTTTCTACCTTTTGTCCCCTTCCAAGTGAATTCATCTACTAGAAAGTGGGCTTAAGGCCACAATGATTCTCTGATCATTAGGATAACCAATTAAATGTCCCATGAATAATCTTATCTCCAATTTCTCTACTTTAGTCTTCTTGACATAAGCAGGACATCCCTAAATCTTAATATGATTAAAACTTGGTTTCCTATTATTCCACATCTCATGCGGAGTTTTAGGAACAAATTTGGAGGGACATCTGTTCAATATATAAGCTGCAGTAAGGAGCGTGTATCCCCACAACAAAATAGGCAAATGAGTGTAACTAAGCATGGAACGAACCAAGTCCAACAGAGTTCGGTTCCTTGGCTCAGCTACTCCATTCAGTTGAGGAGTTGCTGGTGGTGTTAGTTGTAACATTATTCCTTGTTCTCTAAGGAATTCATTAAACTCGGCACTCATATATTCTCCTCCACGATCCGATTGCAGAGTTTTTATATTTTTCCCATTGGATTTTCTACCAAAGCTTTCATATCTTGGAACCATTCAAAGGATTCAGACTTTTGCTTCATCAGATACACTACACCATATCATGAATGATCATCTGTGAAAGTGATAAAGTAGTAAAAACCCCCACGAGTCATTTCTCCAAATGGTCCGCAAACGTCAGTGTGCACTAACCTAAGACTTGAGTGGCTCTTTCAAAAGTCCCGGTGAAGAGTGATCTAGCCATCTTGCCTAAAGGACATGATTCACATGTTGGATAGGGATCCACCCTAGTGAGCTTAAAAGCCCATCTTTTTCCATTTTGTGAATCTTGTGCTCTCCAGCATGGCCTATCTAAGATGCCACTTTAGTCTTAAGTTATCTTCTTACCTACCACGTTTATTAGTTACAACATTTACATCAGATGAATTGCGGACATTTAAATAATACAAACTATTAACTAAAGAAGCATTGCCAACTAATTTATTTCCATAATAAATGTCGCAATTCAATTTAGAAAAATGGAATATATTTTCAATATTAACTAAGATAGGAATGGAAACAATGTTCTTAATCCCCTTGGGCAAAACTAAAACATTATCTAAAAACAATAAATTTCTAGAATTCACATATAATGAAGTAAATCCAATCCGAGTAGTTGCGACGCTTTCTTCGCTGCATATTTTGATCATCACTTCTTCCCGACCCAGTTTTCTACTTCTCTACAGATCTTGTTCCAAACAACACACATGGGCACTAGCTTCGAGTCCAGAATCCATGAAGTAGAAAAAACAGTCATAGAACAATTAGTTTCAAAAATAAAAAGTTCCATACCTTTTGTGACTTTGCCTAATTTAGGACAGTTCCTCTTCCAGTGGCCAAGCTCACCGCACTAGAGACATCTGTCAGTTTTCTTAGGTCATTTGCTCTTATAAAACCCTTGAGGCTTTCCCTTACCCTTTTGATCACTCCCTTCAGCTCCAAGCATGCCAGACTGCTTCTTGTTCTTCTTATTCTTAGACTTAGAATTTTTAGGTCCAGAAGAAATGGCCATGGAAGTTTTCTTTCCCTTTGGTTTCATTTGAGGTTGTGTGGTAACCAACTTGTTCATTAGCCGAACTAAATTGCACTTTATCTCATTGCAGTTGAAGTTAACCACAAATTGGGAGAAGAAATCAGGAAGAGACTACAAGATTAAGTCAGTTTGAAGGGTGGCGTTCACGGTGAAGTCGAGAGCTTCCAATTTCTCAATCCTCAAAATCATTTTGAGGACATGATCACCAACCTTCTCACTTTCTTTCATCTTGGCTCCGAAGGGCTCTTTCGATATCTCATATCGTGCAGTTCGACTATGCTCACCATAGAGCTTTACCAGGTGAGCTAAGACAGCTCTTGGAGTGGGCATATTATCATGTGACCTTTGAAGTTCATTGTTCATAGATCCCAGCATGTATCCTCTCACCCAGATGTCGTCCTTGACCTATTTTTCATGGGCTTGGACCTCTTTCTCACTAGCACGTGTTCTAGCAGGAGCCGCCAGGATATCAACCTCCAAGACGTATCCCAAAGATTCCATATTGAGGACACTCCTCAAATTTCTAGCTAGTCCACATAATTGGGTCTAGTAAGAGTATTCTTTTTTAGTAGTATTGAAAGTGGGTTTGTCATTTTGAGAGAGATTAATGAGAAAATACCTGCAGAAATAAACCAACTTAAATTAGATTACTTGTATTTAACTTAACCAATAAAAATTAAGGACTTAAAATTTATCTTGACTCCCACTGCATTTTTCGAATCCTACACTCCCATGTGAAAATCGGGAATCATCATTGGCATTGATTCCACAGCGGGCATTGAGGTCCTCAATTAATTATATGGGTTGCAACCTAACCGATTTCTGGCCCATCAATTAATTGAAGTGATGTCTAACATCAATTTATCCAATAAATATTTCAATAGCTTTCCACATAGTTCACCATGCCGCAACCTAACCGATTTCTAAGCTCGTCAACTATCCGAGTTCATTCCCACTAACTCCTATAATCTAACATTTGAATTTCACCTTGCAACCTAACCGGTTTCTAGGGTGAAATATGTTTCGATTAAGGCATTCCATGCACTTAATAAAATTTCAAATTATTTCTAAATGCATAACCCCCATAACTGGGAAACATTATATATTTATAGTAATTTTAATTTTAGAAAGCTTAGTGGAGGGCGAGGATGTCACACATCCTTTTCTAACTCGGTATTATTCATTTGGGAGAATTTAAATTGTCAAATGTTTGGTCTCACTTTGTATATTAATCAATTTATATAGCGCAACTATCACATATTGAACATGCATGATTTACACTACTAATAAATATGCCTATCAATATTAACATGAAATTAAATAAATAAATCCATTTACACTCGATCATAGACACCTGAGCCAATGGGCCATCACATGGAAAGGTAAAGCAGAAAAATAAAACTTTACGGGCTTAAATAATTCTAAGTTATTTTACTACAACAACCCATTGAAAGAAAAATAAATCACATATAACCTAAGTCCATCATCGCTGTTTCCATCACATAAGACATGCTCGCATCAATTAATACATGCTCGCAACATTTAATACATGCTCGCAATATTAAAACACTTATGTTGATAATTTAAAATTTTAGTCCCACTACAAAATCCTTTATAAAATGCTCAACTTTTATATATTATTTGTTTGAATTAAAATCATTCTAGTCCTACTAGATGACTTAGATATACTAAATTCAAAATTAAGTATATCTACCTTTAATTAAAATAATATTAGTCCAACTAAATAAATACATAAAATATGGAATTCTATTTTATTATGATATAAAGCAATCATTAAATGAAAAAACTTTTATTTGATTAAAGAATTAATTATTAATCATCCAAAAAAAATAATTTATATTCTTAATTCATATATTCAAGTAATTTCCAAGTCGAGAGAAAATTGATAATATTTAATCTATAAATTAATTATTAATCTCCAAGAAAAATAATTAATTAATTTCAATTAGATATTTTATTCCAATTAACCTTATTGGGCTCGATTTCATCAAACCCAAGTTACCATCCTTTTGGTCTATTTGGATTTAATTTAATTGGGCTCAAATTAATTAATTAGGAAAAATATGCATACTTTATTAATTTCTATTGGACTAATTTTAATTTAAATCCAAATCACCTATCCAATGGCCCATTTGGAATTAATTAAATTAAGCCCAAACTAATTAATAAGTCAAACTTGATTAAATTTATAATTGGGCTTAATTTAATTATACCGAACATCATCCTTTTGACCGATCCTGATAATTAAATTTACTCAAACCCAAATTCCAATTTCGACCCAATACATAGCCCATTTACTGAACCACATCCAAGACCCAAATCCGCGGGTCGTGTGTCAGAACACACGACCCGTCAGACCGTGTTGCCGAGTGACCAGGCCACACGGCCTGACCGTGCGTGCAGCGTGCGCGTGCGTGCCCAACAAGCGCGCAGTTGCTGCGCGTGACATGCCTGTTTTTCCTCGTTTCTTGATTTTTTTCATGAAAGACAAAAATTCTCAGATTTACAATAAACTTAAAAAATCAAAACGCACGCTTAAAACCATAAAAAACCCAGATTTAATAACACATAATCGCATGCTTCAATAACACATATTATGCATATCATAAATCACATAAACACAATTAAATTTGCGAATCAAAGATTGCCTCTGATACCACTATTGGATTTCACGAAAAATCTCATAAACGCAGCGGAACGATTTCAAAAATTAAATTACAAACCCAAACTTTGATTTCTTTGATCGCATATTAATTTTAAATTCCGCTTTACGAATAACTACTTACCCGTTGAAGCCAAGTGGTTGAAAAATCTTATTCTTCACTTGAAACTTGAATTGATAAATTCTTGACTTCTTCAATCCACGTATAATCTCCATTTCTTGAATTCTTTAATTTGATCCGAACAACGAATTTACGCTATCTCTAAATTATCACGCACAGATTGATTGACGAAAAATTCCCACTATTTTTCTCTAAGGGGCGACGGCTAGTATTAGAGAGGGGAGGAGGATTCTTCTTTTTAGGACAGTTATGAAAGTATGTTACTTATTCTAGGTCCAAAGACTCCTTATATATCTTATTGACTTATTGAACAAAACAAAACAAAAGACCCCTTGTAAAATTGGGAGTCCTCTTGGACGCCCACTAAGGCTAAATAGGCGTTGATTTGGACGCCTTCTTCAAGCCCCGGGATTCTTCTATTTTTAATTATTTTCTTATTCAATTAACAATTTATTACATTCAATAAATAAATTAATTAATTAGATAAATTAATACATTAATATATTTCGATAGGAAATTAATTAATAATTAATATTACCCTTATAATTAATAATTTCATCTAATGAATAATTAATTATTTAAGTTATCCAATAAGTTAAAACTCCTAGAAGAAAAATAGAAACTCATTTGTTCATTTTTCTTTATCAACCCTTTCGCGCGACTCTTTAGATTCCTTTCGTTTGGCAATGAGAGGAAACCAATGGAAGTGAGTAACACCTAGCTAGTCTCGTGGCCCACCTCATAGCCTTAACAAAAACTAATGATAGGATCATTCCGCAACTTTCCAATCTTAAATACCGTATAAGTATAAACCCTTTATTCGTTTTACCCCAGTCAAGTGAGAGTCATGGTTATGTCAAACTCATTGGATTTGACCATATGTATTACTTATAACAATACGCGATCATTGAGACCGATTTGGTGCCTCGCACAATTGTCTCTTTTTGCTTTGATCAAAGACTTTGATCTCTATGTATTTATAATCACATAGAGTATTTTCTCACTCGCTTATGAGAGAACAAATCTCATATTGATATCAGCTAAGACTACCACTTACCCATCAAGCCGCATTTCGAGGTTGACCCTCCCAACGGGTGAATTGGGTCTAACTACTCTAATGAAATACTTGACGTCACAAGTGCATCTTCAGCCTGATATTTCAGGTCAAAGGTCAATTTATATCTATTACGCATAATCAATTCGGTCATTGACAGTCACAGAGTGAAAATCCATGTGACAGAACCGATGCGAGTCGTGTTCGAACATATCAGTTCCACTGATGTGTCTACAATCTTAATCTCCTACCATCCCATGGTACTAGACACGCACTCCCATGTCAGAGATAAGATTGTACAAGTGTTCTATGTCTTTATTTGTCCATTAAAGACTTCATTTTACTTGCGAACTTGTTTGTAGTAATCAAGATCGATCTCTCTAGTGTCACTCTTCCTATCCCATAGGAAGAAGAGGGATCGCACTGAAAACATGGACAAAATGTTTTACACTACTGATAGATGCAGATAAGATTTAAGTGAAAACTAAATAATGTCTTTATTAATAATATCGAAATAAGTTAATTACAAGATAGATGCCCTATCATTCTATCCTTTATGGCATCTGAGGGCATAATCCTAACAATAACCGCTCATCCTACTTATCTATATTTCTGCAAATGATTGCACGCCTTTGAATTTTTCACTATAGCAAATTGATGGTTAACTATCATCATCTATATTTTTTTCTAGATTCTTCTATTACATCTTTGTTCTTAATTTACTCAAGAAACTTACCATTGTTTGTGTTGTCATCCGTTGGCTTTTAAACTTAATTACTTTGTTTTTCGTAACTCTAAAAGTTCAATGTTTGTCTTTCTCCTTTTTTTTTCCCAAATATATATGTTGCGTAACACTAAAAAATTATGCTTTTCTCTCTTTCTTTTCTGAGGTATTTATGCATAACAGCGCAAGCGAGGTACCCAAACCAACAATGAAAGATATTTTAATCATGATGATCATGTACCTACCATCAACAGGCAGTAAGGCTAAAGCTTGATTATTGAATAAGTTTCTCAAAGTAAATGAAAATTCACTTTTGCTTTTCTATACTCTTGTGCTAAGTGAGAGGGGTTTAGAGTTCAAAATTTGGACGGCATGGTACGTCACTATGTAATTACAAAATTGACCTTCTTTATGTTCAACAAATTAACCTCCGCCTCGGCTACTTGCGTAAATCTAATACCAACAGTTATCTCGTAAAAGACCAAATCTCCACATTCAATGCCTCTAATAACCGCCCAGCCAACTTATCTATATTTTTGCAAATAATTGCACACCTTTGAATTTATTCACTATAGCAAATTGATGTTAATTGCCTCTTTTTTTTTCTGATTCTTTTATGACATCTCTATTTCCGGATTTGAACTGCCATTTTCTTATTTTCTAATTCTTGGAAAAATAATAACTATCATCTTGATACAATCACAAACATAATTGCCATGTCACTGCCACGTCAAAGCTCAAGGGTCAAAAACATTCCAGGGAAGCAGCTGCCAGATTACTTGCTGACTTAGTCTAAATTGTTTGCTTTAATTATCCTAAGGAGTTTGGGCACTAAGCCACAACCCAAGATACTAGGAGTAGTTGTTGGTTGTTTCTGTTTCACGTAGTTGACAAAATAGTTTATTAGGAAATTTAGTTTTGTAAATTGTTTTTCCTCATGAATGAATTGAATCAGTTTCTCCCTTATTCTTCTTTTCTCTCTGTCAAAGTTATTCACGGAGACCACCCATCTCGAATCGGGATAACATTTCATTGGTGCTTTCATTGTCCTCCATGCCTCGTTGGAAACCCACCGACGACCTCACCGCCATCCAGGAGGTTGTCAACTCCCTTCAAACCACCACCGCCAGCCATGACGCCACCATCGCCGAACTCCTCCAAAACAGCAACTCCACCCAAACTTCTCTCGCCTCCCTCACTAAAACAATGAGCGAACTCCTCATATCTGTCGTCCGCCTCCAAAAATAGCCTGAAACTCCATCACCAAACCCAGAAACCAACACTTCTTTAAACCCGTCCCCATCCATCCTCGGCCCATCCCACTTTCTCAACAACGGCAGCAACTTACAAACTTCACCCGACGCCCCATCCGTTTAGAAATCACTACATTCGATGGAACAACCCCTCTCGATTGGATACTCCAAACCGAATGATATCTCAACCTTCACCAGGTAGCCGAGAACGATAAAATCGATCTCGTCTCTTTCTTCCTCATTGGCCCGACTCTGAGTTGGTTCCATTGGATGGAGCGAAATCAACAACTCACAAATTGGCAATCCTTCACACGTGTCTTGGAGGTACGCTTCGGGCCCTCTTCGTACACAAACCATGAGGCTGCCCTCTTCAAGCTCACGCAAACCACCACCGTTTCAAGCTACCAAACTGAATTTGAAAACTTTCTAATCGAGTTCATGGCTTAACTGAAAGCCACCTTCTCAATTGCTTCATCTCTGACCTCAAAACTCCCGAAACCCGCTTCCACCACTGATGCCATCGGCCTAGCTAAACTCGTTGAAGATAAACTCAATGATCAATGTCGTGATTCATCCTAGTGGTACGAACGTCTTGCGCTACCACCACAACCCACACAACATTTGCTTCCACCACCATCACAAACACGTCTACAATCCACTCCCATTCCCAACCGGCCTACCCCATTTCGACGTCTTTCGCCCCAAGAGCTCCAATTACGACGGGACAAAGGACTCTGTTATTCGTGTGATGAAAAATTCACCCCGGGACACAAATGCAAATCGTCCAGTTTGATGCTACTATGGGACAACCACGAGGAACACGACCCAATATCCATCTTGGACCTCGAACCACCGAAACCACCCAACGACCCCCGCCTTCCCTTAGGACTCTCTCCCACACTTCCTACACTAGCCACCTCAAACCACAATCCAAAATCCACCAACCTTGAGGACAAGGTTCATTTTGAAACGGTGAGGAATGATACAATCACAAACACAATTGCCATGTCACTGCCACGTCAAAGCTCAAGGGTCAAAAACATTCCAGGGAAGCTGCCAGATTACTTGCTGATTTAGTCTAAATTGTTTGCTTTAATTATCCTAAGGAGTTTGGGCACTAAGCCACAACCCAAGATATTAGGAGTAGTTGTTGGTTGTTTATGTTTCACGTAGTTGACAGAATAGTTTATTGGGAAATTTAATTTTGTAAATTGTTTTTCCTCTTGAATGAATTGAATCAGTTCCTCAAAAAATATCATCTCATGTTCCAGATTGTATCATCTTCCTCCCTTAATATACTACAGTGGCCCGTAATTTACTCAAAAAAATTACCATTGTTTGTGTTGTCATCAGTTGACTGTTTTTCTTTCTCTCTTTTTTTCCCAAGTATATATGCTCTGTAACTCTAAAAAATTGTGCATTTCTTTCTTTCTTAGCCGAGGTATATATGCATAACAGCGTAAGCGAGGCATGATGGGAGTTTTGTGGATTTGGATCAAAATAGGGTCAAAAAGAGGAGCCAAAATAGAGCCAAGAAGGGTCGGTGTTGACCGGGGTCGCAAAAGAAGTCAAAAGGTTGAAGGAAAAGAAATGGATTCTGCGCATCTGGCGCCACGGTCGCGGACAGCAGCTTTAATATACCCGTTTTTGACGGGTTTTTCGAGTTTTGGGTGATTTTTGGCATGTTTTGAGTCCTAATTTGATTGGAATTGTTTTCTAATTGTTTGGGATGTATTCCCTAGTATGTTAGGATTAGTTTCCCTACTTGTATTAGGGTTTGACTCTTGTAACTCTATAAATATTAGAACTCACTCTTGTAAACATTGAATCACTTTGAGAGAGTTCAAATAAAAGATCTAGTTGGAGGTGGTTTTTTCCCTTGATTGGGTTTCCACCATAAAATTCTTTGTCTTCTTTATTGCTTTTGTTCTCCCATATTTTCTTATATTTCCCGTTGTTAGTTCACCATTGAGAGCCTTGATTCCTAACAACTGGTATCAGAGCCTAAGGTTTTGAGTTTTAGGAGACGTCTTAGAACTAGATCCGAGGGTAAACACGAGAGCTTAGATTAGCTTTGAGTTTTTTGTCGAGTGGGAGCTATGCCTGGTGATGAGGGAAACGTTAAGATAGATAGGTTCAATGGTAGGGATTTTGGGTTTTGGAAGATGCAGATAGAGGATTATTTGTATCAGAAAAAACTTCACGAACAGTTGACAGGAAAGAACGGCGAAGATGATGGATGAAGATTGGGCGTTGCTAGATCGCCAAGCTTTGGGTGTGATTCGGTTGACGCTAGCGAGGAATGTTGCTTTCAACATCATCAAAGAGAAGACTACAGCGGGTCTGATGGAAGCACTATCAAATACGTACGAGAAGCCATCCACCTCGAACAAGGTATATTTGATGAGTAGATTATTTAATTTGAGGATGGGTGAAGGTGGATCTGTGACGGATCACATCAACGAATTCAATGTGATTTTGACTCAGTGGAGTTCGATAGAAATCACGTTCGATGATGAGATCCAAGCTTTGATCCTACTTTCATCCTTGCATGATAGTTGGAGTGCAATTGTGACTGCGGTAAGTAGTTCTTCCGGGAATAAGACTCTGAAGCTTCAAGAAATCCGGGATATGATTCTGAGCAAGGACATTCGTAGGAAAGAATCAGGGGAAATTATGGGAGAAGCCTTAAGTGTCGGAGGAAGAAACAGTCAAAAGAATCATCGGGGAAAATGCAAGGAGAAAGTGGAATGCTTTAATTGCGGGGAATACGGGCACTACCAAAATAAGTGCAAGGAGCCGAAGAAAGATAGGAAGAAGAAGCAAGATAAGGGATCCGCGAGTACCGTGACGGAGGATCATGGTGATGCTTTGGTTTGTTGTACCGAGGATCCAAGGGGTACTTGGATTTTGGACTCAGGTGCATCCTATCACTCTACATCGGGGGAAAGAATGTTGGCTAACTATGTTTCCGGTGAGTTTGGAAAGGTTTGTCTAGGAGGAGACGAAACCTTGAACACAGTAGGTAAGGGTGATGTTGACATCGAGGATGCCAATGGAGTAAGACTCAAGTTGAGTGAGGTGAGACATGTTCCGGGTCTTAAGAGGAATCTTATATCCGTGGGTCAGTTAAACCAAGAGGGATATACCACGGTATTCAGTGGTGGATCTTGGGCGATCACCAAAAAGAATAGAGTAGTGGCAAGTGGTTCGAGAAAGGGAACACTGTACACGTTGGAAAAGAAGAGAGAGTCCATCAAGTGGGGGTCACTTGAGCAGGATGAATTGATGGGGCATGGAGATGCCTTGATCAATCCCCAGTGAGTTTGGAGATGTTCCAACTAGATCGAGTCTTTTCACTTCGGAGAAGTGGAAAAGTTTTTTAGGTTCAAGTTTGAGTTCGGGTTATTTTCATCAATCTCCAAGTGGGAGATTGATGGGAGTTTTGTGGAGTCGGATCAAAATAGGGTCAAAAAGAGGAGCCAAAATAGAGCCAAGAAGGGTCGGGGTTGACCGGGGTCGCGAAAGATGTCAAAAGGTTGAAGGAAAAAAAAATGGATTCTGCGCATCTGGCGCCGTCGCGCCACAACAAACTGCATAGTTGGCGCTGTGGTGCCACGGTCGCGGACAACAGCTTTAATATACACGTTTTTTGATGGGTTTTTCGAGTTTTGGGTGATTTTTGGCATGTTTTGAGTCCTAATTTGATTGGAATTGTTTTCTAATTGTTTGGGATGTATTCCCTAGTATGTTAGGTTTAGTTTCCCTACTTGGATTAGGGTTTGACTCTTGTAACTCTATAAATATTAAAACTCACTCTTGTAAACATTGAATCACTTTGAGAGAGTTGAAATAAAAGATCTAGTTGGAGGTGGTTTTTTCCCTTGATTGGGTTTCCACCACAAAATTCTTTGTCTTCTTTATTGCTTTTGTTCTCCCATATTTTTTTATATTTCCCGTTGTTAATTCACCATTGAGAGCCTTGATTCCTAACAAGGCACCCAAACCAACAATGAAAGATATTCCTCCCATGATGATCATGTACCTACCGTCTTCCGGTAGTAAGGTTGAAGCTTAGACAATTTATTTCTCAAAGAAAAAGAAAATTAACTTTTGCTTTTCTACACTCTTTTGTTAAGTGAGAGGGGCTTAGGGTTCGAAATTTGGATTGCCCGGCAATTTTGGTGTGTCACTTTGTAATTACGAAATTGACCTTCTAAATGTTGAGCAACTTAACCTCCACCCGTACCAATCCGGATCCTCTATTGCAAATGATGTTGTATCTCCTATTGCATTCACCTCTATACATGACAAGTGTACAAAATTCAAAACACTTATATAATTAAGGGAATGATTTATACACTTGTCATGCATAGAATAAATGAAATAGTGGATGCAACACTATTTTGCAATAGAGGATTTTGTGTGCACCCGGGCTACTTCATTCTACTACCAACAGCTCCTAAAAACCAACTCTCCACATTCAACGCCTCTAAAAACCGCTCATCCAACTTATCCATATCTCTGCAAATGATTGCACGCCTTTGAATTACTCACTACAGCAAATTGATCGGTAACTGTCATCATCTATTTTTTTATTTTTTTTCTAATTCTTCTTTTACATCTCTATTTCAGGATTTAAACTGCCATTTTTTACTTTTCTGATTCTTGGGGGAAAAAAAACAATCATCTCACATTCCAGATTGTATCTTCTTCCTCCCTTAATATACTACATTGACCCGTAATTTACTCAAGAAAATTACCAATGTTTGTGTAGTCATCATTTAATGTTAAACTGAATTACTTTTTTTTCCGTAACTCTAAAAGTTAAATGTTTTTCTTTCTTTTTCTTTCCCATGTATATGTGTTCTGTAACTCTATAAAATTATGATTTTCTTTCGTTCTTTTCCGAGGTATATATGCATAACATCGTAAGCAAGGCACCTAAAACAACGAAAGATATTCCATCCGTGATGATCATGTACCTACCATCTGCAGATAGTAAGGTTCAAGCTTATTCAAAATATTTCTCAAAGAAAATGAAAATTAACTTTTGCTATTCTATACACTTTTATTAAGGAGAGGGGCTTAGAGTTCTAAATTTGGACAGTCCGCTAGTTTTGGTATGTCATTGTGTGATTACAAAATTGACCTTCTTTATGTTGAACAAATTAACCTCCATCGGGCTACTTGCGTAAATCTAATACGAACACTTGTCTCCGAAAAACCAACTCTGCATATTCAACGCCTCTAATAACCGCTCAGCCAACTTATCTATACTCCTGCAAATGATTGCACACCTTTGAATTTTTCACTATAGCAAATTGATGGTTAACTGTCATCATCCATTTTTTTTTCTGATTCTTCTATTACATTTCTGTTTCGGGATTTAAACTGCAATTTTTTGTTTTTCTGATTCTTGGGAAAAAAAATAACTATCATCTCACGTTCTAGATTGTTTCTTCTTCCTCCCTTAATATACTGCATTGGCTCGTAATTTACTCAAAAAAATTACCGTTGTTTGTGTTGTTATCCATTGATTGTTAAACTCGATTACTTTCTGTTTCGTAAATTCAAAAGCTTAATGTTTTTCTTTCTCTTTATTCCAAAGTATATATGTTGTGTAACTTTAAAAAATTGTGCTTTCCTTTCTATCTTTTCTGAGGTATATATGCATAACAGCATAAGTGAGACACACAAACCAACAATGAAAGATATTCCTCCCATGATGATCATGTACTTACCATCTGCAGGGAGTAAGGTTGAAGCTTAGACAATATATTTCTCTAAGAAAATGAAAATTAACTTTTGATTTTCTATTCTCTTTTAATAAGTGAGAGGGGCTTAGCGTTCAAAATTTGGATTGCCTGGTTAGTTTTCGTATGTCACTGTATAATTACGAAATTGACCTTCTGTAAGTTGAACAAATTAACATCCACCATGGCCTCTAATAACAACAGTTATCTCCTAGAAACCAATTTTCAACATTCAATGCCTCTAATAACCTCTCATCAAACTTATCTATATTACTGCAAATGATTGCAGGCTTTTGAATTTTCTCTACAGCAAATTGATGAGTAACTATCATCATCTATTTTTTTTCTTCTGATTCTTCTATTACATCTTTGTTTCGGTATTAAACTGCCATTTTTATTTTTCTGATTCCTGGGAAAAAAATAACTTCCATCTTACGTTCCAGATTGTATCTTCTTCCTCCCTGCATTAGCCCGTAATTTACTCAAGAAAATTACCATTGTTTGTGTTGTCATCGGTTGATTGTCAAACTCAATTACTTATTTTTCCGTAACTCTAAAAGTTTAATGTTTTTCTTTCTCATTTTGTTTCCTAAGTATATATGTTGTGTAACTCTAAAAAATTGTGCTTTTCTTTCCTTCTTTTCCAAGGTATATATGCATAACATTGTAAGGGAGGCACCCAAACCAACAATTAAAGATATTCCTCCAGTGATGATCATATTGTACCTACCATCTGCAGGAAGTAAGGCTGAAGTTTAGACAATATATTTCTCAAAGAATATGAAAATTAACTTATGCTTTTCTTCATAAGATCAAATTTCCTTTTTCTACTGTTGGAAATGTGTGTTATACACATAATTGGTGTATGAACACACATTTTTTTATTTAATTTCAAATAATCAAAATTTATGTTTATTTTAAAAATTGTTCTTTGCGCACTTGTAATTCTTTTGTGCACAGACATGCTCCATTTTCATGTATTCTTTAATTGCTTTTGCTTTTGCTTTCCAGCAATAGAAACAGTTGTTGTTGCATGCATAAAAACCCGGTTACAATTAATAAGTGTTGAATCCAACAAAAAATGGCGGAACCCACATTAAGCTTAAAGCTGTTGATCGACACCAAAGGCAAACGAGTCCTATTCGCCGAGACCGACAAAGACTGTGTAGATTTCCTCTTTCACATACTCTCTTTACCGGTGGCTAGAGTGACCAGCCTGCTTAAGAATGATGGCGTGATGGGCTCATTAGCAAACATTTATGAAAGCGTAGAAAATCTGCACGAGTCCTATATACAACCGAACCAGAGCAAAGACACGCTTCTCAAACCAATCCCTCCAACTGCAATCCGTGGTTATTCTGCTCCTCTTACGCTGCTGCTCAATGATGCACCGACGACGATGACTGATGAGAAGAAGTTCTACAAGTGTAGATATTGTAGTGCCAGTAATTTTACTGATGACCAGACCACTGTTTGCCCAAATTGCAGAAACATAATGTCCGGAAATATGTCCTACGTAGCTCCGGCGGGGGGGCAGCAAGCGTCGTCTGGTGAAGGTGGATTTGTGAAGGGGGTGGTGACTTATATGGTGTTGGATGATTTGTCCGTCAGGCCATTGTCTAGTATCTCAAGCATCAATTTGCTCAATAAGTTTAATGTTAAGGACGTGAGTGCATTGGAGGAAAAAGATGTCCATTTGGGCATGAATGAGGTATAATTATCTCCTTTTTTATTCCATTTCTACCTTAACAAAGTTCTTTAATATTTCAACTACTACACTATGTCAATTGTTAAATAATTATTTGATTTTTTATGTTACTACTAATTGTGCTATTTACTAATATTTTTCAATCTTAAAAAAAAAAAAGATTAGATTTATTACTAAGGTAATGTTTGTTAGCCTAGTGATATCAGCTTCTACTTTCATGCGTTAGGTCTTGTGTTCAATTCCAAGTTGTCACAAGTTGTAACTTTTATTTCCTTATTTAGAGTCTTATATATGTGTGGCCCATGATTAAAAGTTATGTGTCGGTCGGGTCAGGGTATTCCCTTCGTCTAGAATTAATTAAATATATATATATATATACACACTTGATTTGACATGCTAATAATAGGGGTTATTTGCATCCACCTCCCCTGAGATTTTATCTTTTGGCATCCACCTCCCCTCCCCTATAGTATGAGAGTTTGGCAGAGACCTCCCCTCCTATTATTTTTGATCAAATATTCTTAAATAAAATTACTATAAGACTAAAACATCCTTCTATCTTTTTTCTTTTTTTTTTAAGATAGACATATTTAACATTTAAATTTTATTTTTAGTATCTCATTTTTTAAAATATAGGTCACTTTCATCAGTATAAATATATCAACAAACTTTCAATGTCAAAAATATTTTCAAAAATTAACTATGAGTTATGTTTCATGATTATGAATAAAAAAAAGTATCTTTGATTACATAAAGTGCATATCATTATTTTAATATAATTTTTAAATAATTGATTTTTTTTATTCCAGACTCATTCTTAATATAAGAAAAAGAAAAATAAAAATAAAAACCAAATTCAAAAAAAAATTATGATTAACTTTCATATGCTCAAATTAAATGCGTAAATTTTTTAAGAAGCACAATTTAAGAATATATGACATAAAACATAAGTGATGGGTCAATATTAGAACATATGATATATACACACACATATAATATATATATATATTAATATTTATGAAAAGGTGCATTGGAAATGAATCCTTTCATTAAATACATAGTAATCTATTTATAATTGTAAAATGTTGCTACTTATTTTTTAATACATAAACATTAATATATAAATAGTGCATCATGCATGACACTCTAAAATTTTAAATTACACATTTGTTGTCTTTTTCTTTTCGAGAAAATATGATTTATAAAAATAAATATCAATTATATTTTTTAAGGGAAATATGAATTATTGAATGTAATAATATGGGATAGGGATATTTTGGTTGTATCATGTATGGTAATTTTATATTAGAATCTATGACCAAAAATAGTAGGAGGGTAGGTATTTGCCAAATTTTCAAACTACAAGGGAGGTGGATGCCAAAAGACCAAACTTCAGGGGGAGGTGGATGCAAATAACCCCTAATAATAGTATTGCCAACAAAATTGAGAGGGTATTTTAGGGATAGAGGCAGCAATTTTCTTTTCAAGGATACTTAATATATTAAGCTATTTTGACTTGAAGTCTGTATTTTTACTGACTTAGCTGTAAATTTTCTTCCTAGGCTGTGAAGCTATTGAAGGCTTCTTTGCAGTCGAAAAAGGTTCTTACTGATGTCTTCTTGGAGAATGTTACTGGATGTGAGCTACAAGTTGAAGAAACTAATGAAGGGAGCTTGGATTGAAGTGTGTAATTATTCTTCATTTGATCTTTGTAAAATTTGTACAGACCATGACAATTTGCATTTTATGGTCCTACAATAAAGACTGGGGATCCTTTTGTCTAGAATAAATAACCTGAGACTGAGGACCTTTTGTCTAATAAATAACAGAATGTATGCTTTAATGCATGGATCACCGCAAACAAACAATTCTGAGGCCCTATTGGGAAATTCCAGTTCAAACTCAATTTGGTCGAATTCAATTCATTTATAAAACAAGTGTATTACACTTGTTATGTGATTGGTGTAAACTTTAATGGAAGTGACCAATCACAGTAGAAGTGTATTCATGTGTTTCAACCAAGTCGGCTTTGGGATAAAAATTCCCGTATTACCTTCCACTTCTTTACTAAAACATTCGCCAGACCCACTTCAATCGACTCGACCAAACATGTTGTGGGTCGAGCTCAAACAAGAAAATTGTGAGTGAATTCCTCACCTTTTGAATGAATTGAGTTCGGTCAAACTCGATCCAAGCTAAATCTTTTTCTGTTTTTGATCATCTATTATGATTTGTTGTTTCATCTTTGTATTTTGTGTCACTAATGCACAACAATTGCATTTATAAGGAAATGATGTAGTGTTTCACTGTGTTCGTTGTAAGAGATGTTAATCTAGGTAAAGACACGCCCAATTTGGATTTGAAAGTCTTTTCTTTTGTCTAGCATAGGGCCTTGTTTTTCGACTAGATGAGCGATGACGCTTCTTAGATTGGGTAAAGCTCATCGTATCCCGTTAGTTCTACCAAAATTTAAATTATATAAACCCAAGTAATAGTTACAGGCATGGTTCACTGGAACAGTCGCGGTGGTTGTCGCGGACATCAATGTTCCAGTTCCATTGCAATGTCGCGCCGTTCCGCACTTTTTTGGCTTAAATTGCTCAAAACATTTAGAAAAAAATTCTAAAAAAATTCTTATTAAATAAATATTGTATTAAATGTTTAACTTGTCCAATTCAAAGATTTTGAACTTGTCTAATTCAAAGATTTTGAACACCAAAAACAAATAAGATGTTGGAATGCACTAGTGTTATTATAACTCTGAAATAATGGCATATAATTCTTGCAAATTGTTTCACTTAAAAAGTACTTTGCGCATAAAAATATTTGAATTAGACTTAATATCACCTTACAAGTACATCACTAATAAATTAAATATTAAGTTCGACTATTGAAACTATCGGTAATGCTCTCAATATAATAACAATATCCATATGAGCAATTAGTTTTTTTTTTTTTTTTGGTAAGGCAATTAGGTTCAAAATTAGACTCACAATCTCACATAATATTCTTAGCCTAAATTTAAGTAATTTTCAATCTAATACTAAATTTAAGCTATTTACCTTTAGTGAATATTCTTTTAAATCATTTTCCTTTATTTCCATTTTAATTTTAAGTTTTCCTTATTTTATTCCTTTTCCTTTTTTCCCGTTTAACTTTGGCAGATTCTTTCTTATTTCCATTTTAGTTTTAAGTTTTCCTTATTTTATTCCTTTTCCTATTTCCCTTTTAACTTTAGCCGGCTCACTCTAGAAACAGAAACAAAAAAGAAAGCGATAATTATGCAAAGCAAAAAAAAACTGGCCACATCTTTCTTCTTCTCATCCTTTCCTTTTCACCTTCCATCATTTCCATGTCTTATAGGCACCGTCGATCACAAACTGAAGCTATGTTCTTCCGTTCTGGCCGTTCCATGGCCGGGAAATCACCGGAACAACCGAGTCTCAACCTAATCTCGCCTGTCATGCCGTTTTTCGGTGCTTGTGCCTGTGCGTAATTTTCTCTTATAATTTTTGTACCGTACTTTTGGAGTTTGCTGAAGGTAAGGTATTTATAGGCAATTCTTGGGATCTGTCCGTTGGACACATGTAGGAGAGTGCCTCTCACGCGGCGCGTGATTGTACCTAAAACCTGACCTTCCTGAAAATCTGCTAGCAGCGATTGGATGGGAGCAGCTATAAACTCTGAAGTTCTGACAGTCTAGTCAAAAAGGTGGCTTGTCCACAAGTCACAGTAGCTTATCACATTTAGTGCTCTTACCAAGCATTTAATGCAATTTGAATTTATTTCCCGTTGGAAATAAATGTCCGTTGAATGATTGCATTTAAGTCCTTCATGACTTGAGGATTTATTTCAGGTGAATCTGACATCGGTCGCTTAAGTGCTTTGAGCGCTTGATCCATAAATCCTGAAAAGAGGTCCTTTAGCGTTTGACGGACGCTAAGAAACAAATCTTCATCCCTGGTTGACTTCAAACGCTGATCTTCAACTTCTTCTCTAATAGATTCACCTAGAATTCTATTAGCGATTCAGTATCTAATACTTAGTCTAAAATCTACAAAAATAAAAATTACAAGCCTAAAGATAATAATTACAAACTTTCAAACGCTTAAACAATGATCTATGAAAACATAAACTTACATTTTATTTGGGGTCTAACATTGAATCCTATCTTGTCATCATCAAAACATTTAACATGAAATTTCCTAACAATTTCCCCCTTTTTGATGATGTCAAGACTTTTAACTCTTTTATAATTTAAGAGTTATTGAAAAGAAAAGGCCCAAATGAATATAAGTTAGCGTTTAAAAAGTTAGTAAAGTTAGCTAAAGTTAGATTAGCTTCAACAAGTTGTTTCAGCGATAAATCATTCATATATTGAGAGAATAAGCATACATGATTTATACTGAAAGAATAATACTAACAAAAATCAGCCATTCATTCACTTTTTCTGTCGCTTTGCTCTTTCTTCGCCTTGGAAGACTTCTAACGCTAAGTCCATTAGGAGACGATCAATGTCGTATGTTGAACTTCATCGTAATCATGCTTACGAAGTCTAGCACTTTCATTTAACTCTAACAACCTTTCCGTCCATTCCCTTGGAGAAATTCCAAGTTCACGAATTAAATCGTGATAGATATCTTTTCTTGGATCTTTTGACGGTTTCCAATTGATAGGTCGTCTTAGCGGTCCGGCATACGGATGAAATCCCATACTTTCCAAGAACTCGACGTCCAATTCCGGAAGCGGATACTTTCCTAGATAATACCTTGGCTTTCTCTTTTTGGTTAGCATTTTCTTGATGCTTACTAACTCTTCAAACATTGATTGCCAATGTTTATTATCTTTCTTGAAAATTGCTTTGGACTTTTCTTTATCTTCCCCCTTCTCGACATTATCAAGAGAGGTCTTCAATTCAGCGATGTCTCTTCGCAAGAGTCGAACTTCGTCAACTAAGAGAGCAACTTGTTGAGCGACACTCTAAGCAGCGGCATCGGTCGAAATATGTCTTTCAGCATCGGCCGAAGCGCTCTGAGCTAAGTGACGGTTGAATTCGGATGAGAGTTCAGCGACTAGTGGTGATATGCTCTACATGATTGAAACAATGCTTTCATTTGCAGCGTTTGCAATATCACGACTTCGCGTATCAAATACTATTCAGATATGTCTATCAGCAGCCTCAAAAAGCTTGGAGCAAGAACCCTCAATGTTGATGAGCGAGTCCCATACTGCCTGTCTGAAATCTCTAGCTTCTGAATCACTCTCAGAATCCGAATCGGAAGAAGGACGCTCAGGAGACGGAATGAGTCCGTAAGAGCTAGAAACTGCTGCCTTGCCTTTGGATTTATCTATGATAAAAGGCTCTTCAGGCTTTTGAGCAATTTCAGCGTGCACTTCTTCAATCGCTTGATCTATGGAAGGATCTTCGATCACTGGGGGCTCGACTACAGGGGCGTTAGAAGAATCTGGCAAAGGAGCCTCAGAAATTGGAGCGATTTCTTCAGTAGGAGCACTTTCTTCTTCAATTATTGGATTGGGGGAGAAGGATTTTCAATAGCAATGACCCAGAGTGGGCCAAGTGCTTCCATCACATGCGTTGGATTAATCAGGCTTGATTGCGGAATAAAAAATATAGCGTCTTCGCGCTCTTTTGTACAAAGTGCAAGTTGCACACCTTCCTGCAATTCTATTCCTGAAGTATAACTTTTGAAAAAGTCCAGAATAAGAGGCATCAGTGCTTGAGCTGCTGTTTGGTCCACTGGCCTAATTAGCGAAATCATCTTGGCCACTTGAATGTTTTGTTGACTGAAGAGCACAAGGTGTAAATTGTATCCTCTGAAATTGCTTAACCCTGAGTAATGATTAAAGGAGATGTCCAGCGCTTGGGCAGTTTCTATCACTGCTCTCATTTCTCTGTGGAAGACAGCAAACTCAGCATGCCCATTTGAGACATCAACACGAATTTGACTTTGACCGGGAAGAAGCGGTTTTTTGCTGGATGAGGCTTCTTCGTTGAGGTCAGGAAAGACACATTGAACAAACGCTTGACGAGGATGCAAGATGTAGCGTCCACCTTGGCTGAATAAAGCTAGCTGGTGGCAAATGTAGGATTCTATTGGTTGCCTATAGCGTGGTAAGCCACTGACATTGCCTGCAATGTGCTGACGCTGTTGAAGCAAAAAGGTCGCAAATCCTCGACGTTTGTATTCAATTCCAAATTCGAACAAAAATGGATATCTCACGAGTTCTTCAAGAGTATAGAAATGTAGAACGAACTCTTCAGCCCATCTGGCTGTATTCATCATCCGTCTTTTGCCAAGCTTATCAGCTTTCTTTTGTTCTTGTCTAGCGGCAAGGTGTTTCTCGAAGCGCTCTAGCTCTTCGTCATAGTCCTCTGCCCCATAATTCGGCAAGATATTCTCGGGCTTCATCTTCTATCCACGAATTCACTGGATTGGGACGCTCAGCCACAAGCGGTCCTTTGCCTTTCCATAACTTGAGTGGAGTAGGAGAGAGAGCATTCTGAGGAGAGTTGACTACTTTGGGGAGAGCCGAATATCCTATTTTGTTTAGATCTTCCTCATCAGGATTTTTGTTCCAATCACCCATGTGGGGATTCTTGAAGACAATCTTGCTGGCTCGAAGAGGATAGAAAGACTCATTTGAGCGACCGGTGAAATTAAATCGTGCTTGGTCAAAATCTGCTCTATTGAACACTGGGCGACGAATATACTCAAAGCGAGATTGGAGTCGCTCCAAGCTGTAGAGTCCTAAATCAGCAAGACGCTCAAAGAATTCAAACTTTTGAGTGTTGGAAAGATCAGGCCTATGGAGAGTTGTTTGAAAAGTAATTTCTTACTCTGCAAGCGTCTGGGTGTCTCGTTCTCTAGCGGCATAATAAAATTCAACATCAGGAGTATATCCACGAAGAAAGAAATCGATGACACGAGGAGGAGGTCCTGTTGGAGTAGGAACAATGGCAATCGCTTCGGTTGGGATGGGAGCCACTTCTATCGACCTCTCAGCATTTACAGTCGCTTTACTAGCTAAAGATGTTTCAGCGTCTGGAAGGGCTTGAGATGCTTCTTTTGCAATATCCACAACAGTTGTCATATCTATATCCACTTCAACTGGAATCTCGGAGGGTGGAGGTGCATCAGCGATTGGTGCATCTTGAGCTGATACATGTAAGTGGTTGAGAAAAGCAAGAAAAATTTCTACTAAGTAGAAATTACAAAGAAAAGACTAAAACGCTTACCCTAAGGAATATCATCGACTGACATAGTCGCTTGATCTGTTTCTATATTAGGGACAGGTTCCTCAGGCTCCGGGACTTCTTCTTCTTGTTCTAAATCGAGAAAAGAAGTTATTGGATCAGCACGAATGGGAATACGTAATTCTTCAAGAGTGTTGAGAACATATTCAAAGCTCGTTTCACATTGCACTGAAAGAGATTTTATCCTAGCGTTAGAGACTTAGAAACTAACGAGGAAAGGATAGACTAATTTGCTTAGCAAATACGTACCCTGAGCACTAGAAAGGCTCTCAAATAGAGTAGCGGCTTGAGGATCTGAGCTGATTTTAGGAACAACGTCAGAGGGAGGAACACTAGCTGACTCTCCAAGCGCTGGATTCGCTAAAACCCTTGTAGACGCGGCTGGAGTAGAGAGAGGAGTACGCCTTCGGGCAAGCGGTACTTCTCCTTCTACCTCTTCCTCTTCTTCGAGAACAGAGAAGATAAATGCTGGAGGAGGAGATGGAGATTTTAGAGAAGGAGAAGGAGATTTTTGTTTCTTCTTGGGCTCTGGCTTCTGCTTCTTAGCTGACTTGGCTTGCTCAACGACTTTGAGAGCGATTTTTCTTTTTGGTCGCTTAACCACCACTTCTTCTTCAGACGAGGACGACGATGAGCAGGAAGACGCTTGCTCTTCATCATCGCTGCGAACAACTCCTTCGGCTTGAAGTTGCTCACGCTCTACTTTGGGAACCGCTGCACCACCATGTTTTCGAGGTTTGAGCATCCCGCTAATCATCTTCTTACCATAGAATTTTAAGGTTGGGATCTTCTTTCCCGCGAAGTTTGTAAAACCGCAAGCGCTGAGAATTCTACTTAACACAATCCCATAAGGCTTGGGATTAACCGACTTGGCCATCGTTGCCTTAAAGCGATAAAAAACATAGAGAGACCAATTAATCTTCAATTTGGTCAGAATGGCCACCATCATCTTGTACTGAATATTTGTAACTTTATCGAATGTCTCCTTTCTGCATTCAATCTTCTTGGCGCAAATGTCCGCAAGAATGACATATTCGCCCTTCATGTCGTTTTTCTTGAAGTTTGGTTCATAAGCAGCTTCGACTTCATCTTTCTTGATCAACTCCCAGACTTTAGTCGCATCACCGAGAGTAACATGTTCTACTTCACCACCATCATTGGGTAAGTTCAACAGGGAAGATATCAGTGAAGGAGTGAGAACAAAGGTCTCACGAGCAAAAGGGAAGACACAGGAAATGGAGTTTCCGTCATCAGAAATTTTAGCATTGTTGAAAAAATAGAGAGATTCTTCTCCAAAGTAGTTAAAAACAGTGGTAATCATATCTCTCAAACCAGATTCTTGAACGAGTGGAAGAACCGTTCGGAGAGGGAAGTTCTGGTTATCAAACAGGTAGTCCCAGTTAATAAGAAATCCGGCGTTAACCGTGACCGGTTTTTCAGCACGGGAAGTTTTTTCGGTAGCAGACTTGGATGATTTGGAAGATTTTGAAGCTTTGGGTGCCATTGCTAAAAGTTTGAAGATGAGAGAAGTTTTTGCCTTGAAAGAGATGAAGATTTTACAGCAGAGAGAGTTTTTGGAAGTGAAAAAGTCTGATTGTAAAAACCTTGAAGAATATATATGGAGGCAAAAATAACTCTTCAGTTGCTTAGATGACTGCCACGTGTGACATCATTGAATTTTGAAAAATCAAAATGTTTGAATCTGAGCCGTTTATGCATAAGTACGGATGTCAAAAGGTGCGGTAAAATAGGTTAACTGTTACAAAATAGAGAGTTTTTGGAATCCGCAGTTACCCATTTTAATTGAAAGACGTTTGAAAAATTTTGAAATTTTTAGCGTGAAATACACGCGCCTGATTGTACACTGACACGTACTCAGACTCATGCAGTCACTGAACCGCCTAGGTTTAGATAGGAATCATAACCGTCAGTTTGATTTGATAGGCACGTGTGGGTAGTTATCAAATCTAATCTTTTTGGACTTATCCACAAGTTACTTTTAGCGATGAAAACTATGCATGATCTTTTGAAAGAGAATTACTTAGCGTTAAAATGGGAATCTTTTCAACGCTGAAGTTCTTTCATAAAAAAAAAATTTAATCTGTTAAGGATAAGATCAATCGCTTGGATTTATAAAAGACAATTTTACTTATTAGAGATTGATTTTGTTATGTAAAAAAAAGATAAGCGCTAGTGGTCAATGCATATATTCTTAAAGTCATTTTTTATCACAGTAGCTTATAAATTGTTATAAGTACAATTTTAAAGTTTCCCCTAAAATTGATAACTCGTTTCAATTTTGAAAGACGCTTTTAGATGTATAGTTTAAAGTGAATTCCCCCTAAAGCCTTAAAAAAATGATGCTCTTATGATTTAAGCGTTTAAATCAATCATACCTAATTCACTTCTCAAAGTGAGAAAGCATTGTTCGTTGAGCGCTTTGGTGAAGATATCTGCCAATTGTTTGTCAGTTCCTATGAAGTGCATGGAGATATCTTTCTTTTGAACATGGTCACGCAAGAAATGGTATCTGATGTCAATATGTTTGGTTCTAGAATGAAGGACAGGATTTGGGTCATAGCTAAAGCGCTTTGGTTATCACAATGGATTGGGGTAGGACCTAAGATTGTTTCATAATCTCTAAGTTGTTGCCTCATCCAAAGGATTTGTGCACAACAGCTCCCAGCAGCTACATATTCTGCTTCAGCGGTAGAGGTAGCTATGGACTGTTGTTTCTTACTATGCCACGAAACTAGTGTATCACCTAGAAACTGACATGTACCACTAGTACTTTTTCTATCTATTTTGCATCCTGCAAAATCTGCGTCTAAATAACCAATTAGTTCAAAAGGAAAGTCCCGTGGATACCATAAGCCCACATTTTGTGTGCCTTTTAGGTATTTAAGGATTCTCTTAGTAGCATTTAAGTTTGATTCTCTAGGATCAGCTTGAAAGCATGCACACATGCATACCGAAAACATAATATCTGGTCTACTAGCGGTAAGATAAAGAAGTGATCCAATGATACCTCTATAGTTAGTGATATCAATTCTCTTTCCACTTTCATCTTTATCTAACTTAAGCGTTTGGCTCATTGGACTTTTTGAAGATGATGCATTTTCCATACCAAATTTCTTAATCATATCTTTTGTATATTTAACTTGGTTTATAAATATTCCATTAGAGAGTTGTTTAACTTCTAATCCTAAGAAGAAAGTTAATTCACCCATCATGCTCATTTCAAATGGATCTTGCATCATTTTCGAAAATTTCTCACACAATCGCTTATTTGTAGAACCAAATATAATATCATCAACATAAATTTGGACTAAGAGAATATCTTCATTATGGGTAATTTTAAATAACGTTGTGTTAACGCTGCCTTTTGAAAAGCCTTTACCTATAAGGAAGATAGAGAGAGTGTCATACCATGCTCTTGGTGCTTGTTTAAGGCCATAGAGTGCCTTATCTAATTTGTAGACCATACTTTTGCCATGGTTGTTGATGAATCCTGGAGGTTGCTCCACATAGACTTTTTCTTAGAGTTTACCATTCAAGAATACACTCTTCACGTCCATTTGGTACACTGTGAATTTGTTGAATGCGGCAAATGCTAGGAACATCCTAATTGCTTCAAGACGGGCTACTGGGGCATACGTCTCATCAAAATCAATACCCTCATCTTGACAATAACCCTGAGCAACTAATCTAGCTTTGTTTCTTATAAAACGCCATCTTCGTCCATTTTGTTCCTAAAAACCCATCTAGTCCCAATAACTTCTTGGTGAGTTGGCCTTGGTACTAGCGTCCAAACCTTACTTCTTTCAAATTGGTTAAGCTCCTCTTGCATCGCTTCTACCCAACTTGAATCACTGAGCGCTTCATCCACTTTCTTTGGTTCCATCTGAGATAGAAAGCTTGCGAACATGGACTCATTAATTCTAGTTGAACTAGTTCTAACAGGTGCTCCCATATCTTCAATTACTAGCTCTGGCGGATGGTCTCTAAGCCATTTACGGTCTGGTTGAAAAGGGTTGAGAGACTTTTGGTTATCAATTGCTTGATCTATATTTGTCTCTTGCGCAGTCGCTTCATCATTCACAGTTCCAATTTGCTATTGATGATCATTCTCTTCATGATCATCAGCGATTCTGACTTTATCATTATTTGTAACCTCACGAGTAACTTTAGGAATGAGCACAAAGATCTCATCATCCTCATTATCACTATTATCACCAAGATTAATTTGTGACGCTTGTTGGGCAAGATCTTCAATTCCTACATCATCAGGATTAACCTTACTCGGTTCTTGGTTAGCATCATCATACACAACAGGAATGGATTCTTCCACCTTCGATTTGATCTTATTTAGGATGCGAAAACTCTTTCCATTCTTGGCATAGCCTAGAAAGATTCCCTCATCCGCTTTAGGATCAAATGTCTTTAGACTGTGGGATCCATTGTTATGAATGAAACATTTTGAACCAAATACATTAAAATACAAAACGTTAGGCTTACGTCACTTCCACAACTCATATGGAGTCTTCTCATGTTGCTTGTTGATCATACACCGGTTCTGAGTGTAGCAAGCGGTATTGATGGCTTCGGCCCAAAACCTTTGAGGCAGCTTAGACTCTGCAAGCATTGTCCTAGCGGCTTCTTTAAGTGTTCTGTTCCGTCGCTCAGCAACTCCATTCTGTTGAGGTGTTCTAGGAGCACAATACTTATGAAGTATTCCAAGATCTATACAAAACTTCTCAACAAATTGGTTAGTAAATTCAGTTCCACTATCGCTTCTAATTCTCATCACCTTTAGATCTTTTGAGGTATGCAATTGACGGATTAGCGCTGTGAGGTTGACACTAGTTTCATCTTTGGTCGCTAGAAATTCTACCCATGTATAGCGAGAGAAATCATCAACTATTACTAGCGAGTACTTTTTACCACTAACACTCATGATTTGAATAGGACCAAACAAATCTAGATGCAATAGTTCAAGAACTCTAGAAGTAGATAGACATGGTTTCTTCTTAAAAGATGATTTAACTTGTTTACCCATTTGACATGCATCACATAAGTGATTCTTTTGAAAGGAACCCTTAGGTAATCCCTCTACTAGATTTAGTGATATTAACTGAGAGATTGCCTTAAAGTTGAGGTGATTCATTTTTCTATGCCATAACCAACCCAATTCATTTTGACTCTTAGCAACAAAGCATGTGGGGTTGTTATCAAATGTAGAATCCCAATCTACTAAATACACATTGTTTGTTCTTTTTTCTCTTAGTTTAGTAGACTTAGTCTTAACGTCGTTGACATAGCAAAAGTCGCTTGAAAATTTTACATCAAAACCTTTATCACAAAATTGACTGATGCTTAAGTTATGCTTAAGTCCCTCAACATAATATACATCACTAATCATGATGTTCCTCCTATGCATGATACCTATACCTTTGGTTTTACCTTTGGAGTTATCACCGAATATAACTTGAGAACCATTGGTAGCTCGATAGTTGACTAGAAGATCTTTTGATCCAGTCATGTGCCTAGATGACCCGCTATTGAAATACCAAACTGAAGTATCGGTGCTGGCTCTAGGTACCTGCATTAAGGATAGTTCTAATTCTTCTTAGGTACCCATGTTTTCTTGGGTCCTTCAATGTTAGTAACTTTGGCTTGAATTAAAACTTTAGGAACCCATATTTGCCTAGTCTTCATTGTAGGAATACTGGCCTCTTTAGGTTTCACATTGTGTTATGTATGCTTTTTGGGTGTATAGTAATATCCTCGATTATTGTAGTAATCATAGTCATAATCATAATCATCATAGTATCGATAATATGATCTTGACTGTCTTGGATATTGACGTTGGTATTTCCTTAGCGCTGGCTTGGGTTGCACTTTTGATGCTTGACGCTTAGCACTTGATTCACAGTGTTCAGGCTTACCTTTAGCCTTTTGAGCGTTTGGATGAGCCCATTTTTGTGAATCATTTGCTTTAACCTTACCCTTGCCTGAGTCAGATTTGGCTTTCTCATTTGGCCTCGTACCGTTGTCGCTAGGTTCATTAAGCGTTTAGCTTTGTGAACCTTTCTTAACAAAGGTAACACCCTTTCCTTTGTTGTTCGCCATAACATTAGATTTATTAGGTTGTTTACCGAATTTATTGCATCTTAAACCGGTCTTTTCACCAAATAATCTAGTTACCTCAGTCACATTATCCAAATTCCTAGAAGTTTTTGATAATGATGAGATGAGCTGCTCTGATTTAGCAAGTCTAGCGATCAGATCAGCTTCTCTTTTGACTATTATATCAAGATCACTTTTCAATTGAGTAATTTCACTCTCAAGAGATTGGTTCTTCTCAATGCATTGTTGCTGAACTTGCAACTCTACTTTGAGTGTTACTTTATCACTTGTGAGCGATAAAATAATGGTGAAGTGATTTTGATATATTTTGGCGGCCTCTTAACAATCTTTATAATATTCATTAACTTTGTCAAGTAATTCATCATAAGAAAGAGGATGAGATAATTCATTGGTTACCTCTGGTAGCGATTCGTCAGACGCTTCATCATCTCTTGCCATGAGACAAATCAACGCTGAGTCGCTTGTAGGCTCATCATCACTGCTTTCATCTGATGATTCCAAATCCTCTTCATGTGCGGAGAATGGTTCGGATTCCGCTAGCAAACCTTGTTGCTAAAGGTTGCTCCTGAATTGGTTTCTATCCACATAGTCTTGCCTTGTGGGCTTAGACACATTTGGATAAGGGCAATTTACCTGGTAGTGCCCTGGTTTCCTGCAATTATAACACAAATTAGTTTTCATTTTCTGTTTAGTGGATAATCGCTTTGATCCAACTGGCGCTGAGAGATTCTGAGTAGGCGATGGAGGCGCTTGATATGGAACTGGCGCTACTGGTTGAGGTGCGGAGTACACTGGCGCTTGATACTGAGGCGCTGGTGCTGGGGGAGGAGTTTGAAATGAAGTTTGTCCAATAGGATTTTGAAATGAAGTTTGTCCAATAGGATTTCTCTTTTCATATCTTAGAAATTTCTTGAATTTCTTGACTAATAAGGCCATTTCCTTTTCTTCATTTGATTCCATAGTTTTAACCTCACTAACCGCTTTACCCTTATTTTTTGTGGTAGCGATTAATGCTCCTGATTCAGTCACTGAAGTTGCTGTGTCGCTGACTTCACCTAACTCGAATTCAAATGCCTTTAACTCTGAAAACACATGTTCTGGAGTAAGAGTCTCCAAGGTCTGTGATTCTCTCATAGCAACAGTCTTAATCAAGTATTTACTTGGAAGGCTTTTGAAAATCTTATTGACCATTTTCTTGTTGGTCAATTCCTTATCTAGTGACTCTAACTCGGTAATGAGCAAAGTAAATCTTGCGTCCAAATGTTCTAGCGTCTCATTAGGCTACATTTTGAAATGCTCGAATCTTTGCATGGCTATGGAGAGCTTGTTCTTCTTCATTTGTGCTGAACCTTCACATACTATAGCCAGCTTATCCCATATTTCTTTGGAGGTCTTACATTGCTTGATCTTGTTGAACAATGCATCATTATCTCCTAACGCTGAGTAGAGTGCACTTCATCCAACATAATCCAGATTTGCTCTTTTTTTATCCTCTGGTGTCCATTCTAACTTATGTTTCTCGACATAACCATCTGGAGTAGCCTCGGTTGCTCCAAGGGCTCGAGTTACAACTTTCATAATCTGAATGGGGCCATCTGTAATCACATCACACATTTCATTATCGCAAGAGCATAAATAAGCGAATGCTCTAAGTTTCCAAGAATCATAGTTTAATTCTACAAACTTAGGCATTTTGTTAAAAGCCATAATGAAATGTTAAAAAAAATAGAAGCGATTAGTTTTTAGAAAAATGGATCTAAACAAGCAGTTACGCTCTGAAACACTTAGGTTTCTACTTCAACCGCTCTGATACCACTTGGTGGTCCCAAGTGGCATACGAAAGGGTCTAGAAGGGGTGGTTGAATAGATCCTGAAGTCTTTTTCGACTTCAAAAATTCGTATCACTTTTAAAGATTTGAACGCTTAGAAAGCTGAGCGCTTGGGTCGGGCGCTTCAGTAAAGATAACTTAGACTTAGTGATTTTAGCAATTTACCAAAGTAGGGTAACGCTTAGATCACTTAATCAGGGTTAGCACAACGGAAATTATTTTTAGCGTTCGATTGGTTAATTAATCGCTTAGCAATTTTGCTTGTCTTTTTCAGAATGAATGATGTAGAGTGAAAATAAGACAATAAAATATAAATGACATAAGATATATAAGGTTCATTGGGTGATGTAATCCCAGTTACGTCCTTCTTCTCTTTTTTCACTTGGAGGAATTTACTAGGATGATTATCAAAGAATCACACCGAATCTTCTACAAGATAGTAAAGGATGAAAAAGATCTCGGGCTCCTTGATCACACAGATTTCAGCACCAATGAAGATCGTGTTCTACAAGCTTCTCTCACTCAGAAATACTGCTTGTAAGGGGTTTCAACTTCTTTCTCACTCAGATGAAAGGTTGAAGGTTTATCACAAAGGGTTTTGTTTGTGTTTGGGAAGATCAAGCAACTTGGAATATCTCAATAGGAACATAGGTTTCTTCTTTGGAAGAGGTTTGAGATATTTGTGACTGTCTGGAATGTAGATAAAAATCTTGAAAGATTCTATGGAGTTTCTAAGCTTTTTCTAAACAAGTTTTTCTTGTGCCTGTACGTAATTTTCTCTTGTAAATTTTTGTACCATACTTTTGGAGTTTGCTAAAGGTAAGGTATTTATAGGCAGTTCTTGGGATCTGTCCGTTGGACACATGTAGGAGAGTGCCTCTCACGCGGCGCGTGATTGTACCTAAAACCTGACATTCCTGAAAATCTGCTGGCACCGATTGGATGGGAGAAGCTATAAACTCTAAAGTTCTGACAGTCTAGTAAAAAAGGTGGCTTGTCCACAAGTCACAGTAGCTTATCACATTTAATGCTCTTACCAAGCATTTAATGCAATTTGAATTTATTTCCCGTTGGAAATAAATGTCCGTTGAATGATTGCATTTAAGTCCTTCATGACTTGAGGATTTATTTCAGGTGAATCTGACATCGGTCGCTTAAGTGCTTTGAGCGCTTGATCCATAAATCCTGAAAAGAGGTCCTTTAGCGTTTGACGGACGCTAAGAAACAAATCTTCATCCCTGGTTGACTTCAGACGCTGATCTTCAACTTCTTCTCTAATAAACTCACCTAGAATTCTATTAGCGATTGATTATCTAATACTTAGTCTAAAATCTACAAAAATAAAAATTACAAGCCTAAAGATAATAATTACAAACTTTCAAACGCTTAAACAATGATCTATGAAAACATAAACTTACATTCTATTTGGGGTCTAACATTGAATCCTATCTTGTCATCATCAAAACATCTAACATGAAATTTCCTAACAGAATAATTCAAGGGGGCATTTTGTATTTAGCCCTTTAATTAATGAGATTGATTATGAGGCATACTTAATTCTTGTGGCTCTCTTGTAAAACTTTGGCTTTGCTAATCACATAAGAAAAACAATGAGCAGAGAGTAGTGGAAAAATGAATTACTACTTCCGATTTTCATGGTCGAAAGCTTGATTTGAATTTTTTGAATTGCAAAGAGCCCGCTGATTTCCACCATTCAATTCACGAGAGAGATTTGGGGAAATTTGAGCAATGAATGAGTTGGCACGTGAGGGGAAAGAAAGCTTAACCATGGTTTGGTTGAGTTCCAAGAATATTGCATATTTTCATTAAAATAATTATTTTCCACTAGGCGCATTACTATAGGTTGGATTGGCCGAACCGGGTTCAGGCTAGAATTTCCCATGCACATATGTAGATGCACTGCTTGTAATGGTTATTGTAAGAAACAACCTAGATTGTTAACTGTACTCATAATTCGAAGGAAGACAGTGATTGCTTGTCCTCATACAGAAGACTTATTGCTTTTCAATGAGAACATATTGTTTTGTCAGAAACAATAATAGAAGAAACCAAATGAGTATGTATTGTGTTTTAGAAAACTTCCATGCTTCCATTCGTTTTAAAACCATCCATGTTTCTTTTCCTTCTTCTTACTAGCTGCCCTTGATGTAGTGGTCGAAGCACGATGGTCGTGCATGGCTTCTTCCGATGAGCATGGATAGTCTCTTTATCTTTAGTATGATTCTTGTGATGTTGTTTCTTGCAGCACCTTAGAGGCCTGCACTTGGAAATATCATGTTACATCGCTTGCAAAAAGGTACTCCTCCTTCAATAGTATGGCTCCTTCCACAACATTATATATTTTCTGCTGCTTCAACATTCTCTTCAACAGGCTCCTTGCCATTAACCTTTTTTGCTGCTTCAACAGTCTCCTTGCCAGTATCATTTTCTGCTCCTTCGTTAGTCTCATTCCCAGTAAAATTTTCTGTGTAAAAATTAAATAAGAAAAATCATAATGTGCAAAAATTTATTGAAGTTGATTTTCCCAGTAACTTTGATTTTACTTAGTTTGGCCAATAAACTTTAAATATAGCATTACGAAAAGAAATAGGAAATTAATAAACTAGCGGAATCCGCCTAAAAAGTATACATATCACAAAAATTAAGTATGAACTATTTGTGTGTCTCTTAAATTTCGCGAACAAAACTCAAATAAACTGCGAACAAAAATCGAAAAAAGTAACTTAGTAAAATCTACCTAAATAGCATATAAATCACAACAATTACGTATAAACAGTGTTTTTCTTAAATTTTGCCAACACTATTTAAATAAGCAGATATCTCTTGGACGCGAACAAAACTCAAAAAAGGCAACTCAATTGAATCCGTACTATTTAAATCACAAAAATTAAGTACAAACCATCCGTGTTTTTCTTGATTTTCCCAAATAATAATTAAATAAAGCAGATATCTCTTAGTGAAATACACCTAAATAGTATTTAAATCACAAAAATTAAGTATGAACATTCTGTTTTTCTTGAATTTCACAAACATTAATTAAATAAAGTAGATATCTCTTGATTTGCGAACAAAATTTGGAAAAGGCAAATCAATTAAATATGCTAGATAGTATTTAAATCACAAAAGTTAAGTATCAACGGTCTGTTTTTCTTGAATTTCGCTAACAATACCGCCTAAATAGTATATTAATTGTAAAAATTACATATGAACAGTATGTTTTTCTCCAATTTCGCGAACAATATTTAAATAAAGCTGGCGAAAAATAACAGATTTGATGGATTAAAAACAGCTGACCTTCGTTCATTGGAGTAAACACCGTTGGAGTAATTGTAAACGAGTGAATGAAGCAGTGTCTTCTTTTCTATTTCTAATGTTTCTGTTATTGTGCTTTCGTGCTTTATAGTATCATTAAATACAAACAGATTATCAAAAGAAATATTAACTATAGACGGGTGGTGGAATCCGCAATAAAAAAATTAAAATTAAATATATTTTATTTTAAAAATATATATAAAAATATTAAATTAATTTTACTTCGAGCTCGAGCTTGAACTTTAGAAAATTAGGCTTATCAAGTTTGAGCTCAAGCTCGAACTAAAAAAAAAATAAAAAAATATCAAGCTCGAGCTTGACAACTCGACTCATGTGATTCGAGTTATGAGGTTTAGAAAATTAGGATCGTCGAGCTCGATGTCACGAACTTACTCTCGATAGTAACGAACCGTGCGGTACTTAGCTTGTCATGCATGGTTGCTAAGTTAGCACGAGAAATTAGGATCGTTGAGCTCGATGTCACGAACTTACTCTCGATAGTAATGCAGTACTTAGCTTGTCATGCATGGTTACTAAGTCAGCACGAGAAATTAGGATCGTTGAGCTCGATGTCACGAACTTACTCTCGATAGTAACGAACCGTGCGGTACTTAGCTTGTCATGCATGGTTGCTAAACCATCAGTCGTAACATGAGCCCTTGAAGAAATTAAAACTATTCTGGATTATATACTCATCAGCTAATTATTACTACTCATACGCTGTAACGAGTCATTAGCCTTTCTTAGCACCCTTGTATCGAGCTTTGAGACAACGACTCCCAAAGCAGATGGATTTAGGGCGTTCAGTGTAGAACACCTCTAAGGACTTAAACGTAAGTGTTAAGGCCTCGAAATGCTATTGAGTAGAAAATTCGCCTAACAAGAACTTAAATCCAGATCATATTTTCAACAAGGAAGTTAGCTAAGCACAGATGATAAAATCATAACAACAAACCTACGATAACATAAGGCTCCGAGCAACAACTACCAAGCTATTCGCCAAATCCTACGTATCACAATGCTTTGGAGTGAGTCACCCGGTTTACGTATAACTAACTATTTTTAACAATGTCGTAGCCTATTGAGCCACATATGATGGTGAATTTGATTTTCCCACAAACAAGCACGCGTTTCTTTCATTCCATATCAAATACACAATGGCCGCTAGTAACATACAATGAGCCACATTAATCAAATGCTTTCCTCGCCATTTACCTGATACACGTGTAACACCATGTTTCCAAGAAGTCCATGGCCAATCAAATTTTACCGGTTGCTTTAGAATTAATAGACAACCTTGTGAGAAAGAACAATTAAAGAAGAGGAGATCGTGCATTTCTATCATATTTAAATCACAAAGCAAACAAAACGAATTATTAACCCCTATCCATGATTTATCTCTGATCGGTAATCGTTCTCGAATAGCTAACCATAAGATGAAATTATGTTTAGGGAATTTACCTGGACCATGTAACAACTGAACCCACGCTTACGGGGAATGCCGATGTCAAACTATTTCTCTAGCTAGCGCAATAGAGAATTTACCAATTGGAGAATTCTTCTATCTAATCGTATCCTGGTACCATAATGAATAACAAGCAATGTCGAATTAATCCCCTCTATATCCAAGCATCGAGTCCGCGGCCAATTACAGTTCTCGCCTTGAAATACCACGGATAGTCTCAAGTCTTCTGGAATTCCAAGCAGCGCCGAATCTCTAGGATAAATATTTCCTAGGATACTATCTCATGCCACGGATATTTCCATAGTCAAATTCGGTCACCATTACCAATTTGATATTAAACATTTGGTGCCAATTAGTCTCTCATTTTTAGTAGTTGTTTCCAACTCCAAGATCTAGAAGAGACTATTTTAACACTCCAAAATGACGCATTATGGAGGCAATTAGAACTTATCCAAGAAATCCAAATCGACTCAGTATTCACAATGATAATTTTCCATAGATGGCGGAGCATTAACGCTTGATTACAATCATATAGAGATTTGATACCTAAGTCACCTTCTAATTCCGGCAAACATACTTCTTTCCAAGATAATTTACATAGCCCATTTCCCTATTCCCGTACTATAAAAGGTTTCGAAATAATTTTTTTCCAAGGCTCGAAGTACACCTGTAGGAAGTATAAAAACTCTCGACTAATAAACGTGCATAGAAGCCATCATCAACTTAATTAATTGTACTCGTCCGCATACATTAAGGATCAATTAGTCCACGATCCTATTCGAGAAGTGACATTTCTGACTAATGGGGCACAATCGGTCAGAGTTAATTGCAATGTGATTAAAGGAACGCCAAGATATTTTACCCGTAACGCCGTCGTTGGAAAACCATGAACAGCTCGAAAAAGCTGCTCTTGCGGTCGAGCCTTTGCCAACAGAAAAATATTACTTTTTTGTGGATTAGCTTGTGATATACCAAAATAAGATATGAAGCCCATTAAGAGTTAAATTAGAAACCTAGGCCCAACAAAGACTCAAAAACCAAATTTACTAGATTAGATCGACGCTAAGTAACAGTATCGGGTCGGGTCTTTCCTTGACCCGACCCCACAAGAACAAGTTATCCAGCGTTTATTAGTGTCACCTGTTAGCATCCTATAGATGCCCAACAACCATTGGTACAGGGTGTGCATTATAAATTCCCCTTCATAACATTTATTGGGGGTTGGAATCTCTAGAATATTCTCTCATAAACTAGCCTCGTATCTCCCAAAGTATCGAGTCTATAGATTGAGAAGTATGTTCCTATATACTTATAAATTAGGAAGACTAGAATCGTTCACCGGATACGATCCTCTACGCGTATATTTAATAGAGAACTACGTTGGCTTTATCCTAATTAGGTACGTAGGTAGCTTAATCATTATTGAGTACAATTATAAATATTCATCATCATACTCGTAGGGTGGTTCAGGTCATTCCAGAGTGAGAGATCCGAGTCCCCAGATTCGGGTTGAATTAGCTTGCAAACCCGATAACTGAGTGAATAAGTCTGTTCCTTGTTTCAGCACTTGAATCAACAATAAGTCCGCATTAAAAAAAATTCAAAATTTCTTTCGTGAGGAATTATTCGTAGATCTATTGGCCCATATATATATATATATATATATATATATATATATATATTTATATATTTGTAACCTATAATATTTCCCTAGTGGGAGGAGAATGTTTGTCACAAAAGTTCTTTCATATATCCCAAATCCTAGGAATATAATTTTCAAAGGTAATTAAATAATCATATGTAATAACCAAAAACGATTTGTAACCAATGCGATAATATTTAACATTGCAAATCTATATCATCTATATCTATACTACTTATAAAAGTGTGGATCTTTTTAGTGTTTTTTCCAATTGTAAAATGACATTATTATCCTCACTTAAGTAACCTTACTAATCTATATCTATATTCTATACTACTAAAAAATTATAGATATTCAAAGTGTTTCTTCCAATTGTGAAAGGACGTCATTGCCCTTACTTGGTTAATTAACCTTATAAATATATTGTTATTACTATAAATTAAATTAAATATAGATGCTATGAAGTAATGGCATACATGGTAAAAATATACTTATTAAACACCTACAACTCTGTAATCACCTAATAAAATCTAATAGACTATAGGGAGCCTCACATTCCTTGGAAGCCTAAAAGTCCAATTAAATCACTTTAACCGATTTGCTTTATAATATTTCAGTTGCTATGAGAGTCTAACATTCCATGGAAGACTAAAAGTTTAATTGAATCATTTGTAACCGTTTTTCAGTTACTATGGAAGTTCAACATTGCACTTAAATAATAGAATTAATAATTTTAAGAATTTTAACTGATACTTTTTATATAAGATTGAACATTTTGATGCTTCAGGGAATAAGAAACAATGAGCTTGTGATGAACCTATCTGGTTCAATAATTGTGAGGATGTGTATTAATTAGATATGCGAAAATGTAAATTATAAAGAACCGTTTTCTGCAATTTTTTGTACAATAGATCTGAAGTTTTTGAAATTCAGATCACAAGAAACACATTCTCATGGCAGCAGAAGGAGATTGTGTCACTGGTATATCTGATGCATAACTTGCCAACCCTCTCGAGTAGTTTTTTTACCTTTAGCTTTGTGTCTTATATTATTTTGTTTATTTGATCACCAAAGAACCAAATTCTAGCTTGTCAATACCGATATATAAAGTGCCCATCATGATGCCCATTTAGAAAACCTTTATGTTTCTATTTTATTATACCTAGATTATTATTTTTTTTATCAAAATTGGTTGTTGCATATGTTCCTCGGTTCATTGAATTTGAACTAGGTTCTGTAATCTCATAACTTAGAAACTTAGTATACATAATTTATGTATAACATATATAAGTTTATATGCATGATGTTATTGTGCTTATAATAAATATTTATTATATATGAATATATACAAATAGCTAAGAAAATTTCGACTACATTTGTTTTATATTTCAACTATTATGTCTTCAATTTTTATAATTTCTAATATTTTGTTTTAGTACACACATATATATATATAATTGATTCTTACAGAATTGAGTACGGCAAAAGTTTGGGCTATGTTTGGATATGTTTCCAAACCCAATTTGGTCCAGTTGTGTTTGGTTAACACAATTTTGGGCAAAAAAATATGTTACTTTTTTGGTCCAGAAAAATTATTCATTTAAAAATTTACAACACAAGTATTGTCTCCTACTTTTGCTTCTCCTCTCTCTTAACTTTCAATTATTAACTAATTATTAACAGACAAATAACTTCATGATTTGGTTGCTCCACTAACTTTTGTTCCCTCTGGAAATAAAACCAAACACTATCTCACCAAAAAAAATACCAAAAAATCAACTCTCAAAATAAAATCAAACACAATCTCATCAAATATGCACATGTCCTCATAAATTTTTCACCAATAATTCTCACCAAAATACTATCCCAAAACATAACCAAACATAGCTTTGGATTTCCAGCTTTTCCAAAACGTGTTGCCCCAACGAGATTATAGGAAAGGGCGCCACACACATCAAAAATTGCGGTTTAAAGCCCAAATGCAATTTTTAATGTTTCAAAAGTTGGGCCAAACGACCTCCTAGTAATCTCGTAGTAACCTAATCACAAGAAATAATTTTTATTGATTGGACATAAATGTATACCGACTAATTTAGTTTGTTTTGTGTTATATGCATGGTCTTAAATATCCTCCGAAACCTCGAAATTTCGACCAAAATTTCGGGTTTCCGGGGGTCTCGAAGCGAAATCTCACTTTCGATTCAATTTTGCAGAATATCTATCGAAATTTCACGATATTTTCGATATTTCTCGATATTTACTAATATTTACGATATTTCCCAAAATCTTGAATTCTTAATAAAATTACTTTGTTAAATATATACCGAAATTCCCAAAATATCCCGAAATTCCTAAAATAGCCCGAAATTTCGGCCAAACTCAAAATATTTCAAAATTTAAAATAATGTGGTTTTAAATGATGATTTGTATTAAAATTGTGGTTTTTTGTTTTAATGAAGTTTCTAAGAGATTTGGTTATTACTTTACTCTCAATCATTTTATTTTATATTTTTCGCCACAGATTTTAATCATACTACTTGACAAAATTCACTATACATAGATTATATATACAATATTATTTATGTAAAAGATGCATAATTATAATATTTAAAGTTACACAAGTTTCGTTGTATATTTCCAAATATTTCTTTAAATATCCATGATTTCTTTAAAATTGAAATCGAAATTTTGAATATCCCCAAAATTTCCATCGAAATTTTCTTAAATTTACTACCCCAATAACGATACCGATACCGAAATTTAATACCTTGATTATATGTTCTCTAATTTTCAAATTATAATGCAATTTGGGGATATATATTCTGAGATTTTTTTTATTCCCAATAGATTATTTAAAGCAATTCAAGCTTTCTAATTTAAAAATAAGGGATAATGCACGCGCGTGAGATGAGAGTTGGAAAGTTTTTATTTTGATTTTCGCGTAGTAAAAGTCTTTTATACCCCTCATTTATTTCCCCTTTTTTTTCCTTTTCCTCTTCTTCTTCACCTTGTTTTCCACCATAGCCACCGCCACCTCGCCCACAAAACCAGCGAAAGCGACCCACCACCCCAAAGTATTTAGTGCTCAAGAGGACCTACACACACACACACACATATATATATATAGAGAGAGAGGGGAGAGAGATGAACAGGCACACAAACACACACAGGTGAGAAATGGCTTCTGGTGTCCTCGAATGCTCATTTTCACAGTCACAAAAGCGACAAAAGAAACCGCAAATATCCCTAAATTTTTCCCACGTCAACATTAATTCAATTCTATCTCATCAAAAAGAGCCGGAGGAGCCACCAAACGCCACCACTCACCAAACCGGTCGGAGTTCGAAACCGCCGCCACCACCATAGTCGACTTCACACAAGCAGCCACCGCCACCGTCGACTGCACTTCACACAACCACCACCACCACCACTGCTTCACACAACCACCATCAGCACCACCAATTCACACCACCACCACCATGCACAGCACCACAACTTCACACAACTACGATGGAATTATCAGATTTAAGGGTTTGGGGATTGTGGGTTTGGGTTGGGCTCTTTGCAAGAAGAAGAAGAAGAAGAAAAGTCTTCTTCACTGAAGAAGAAGAACCCCCTGCATTTGGGGGTTTTGAAAATTAACTTTTTTTTTTTTTTTTAATTGTCTTATTTAAAAAATTTATTTTTCTTTTCTTTTAGCTCAAAAAAACATGAACCTTTGACTTTATGAATTTAGATCTAATGGTTAATAATTTAAGGGTATAACGGATATTTCAAAAAAGTTAACGGTGTTAAAACCCATTTAACGGTTGGGGGAGAGTGTGCAATGTTTTAACATTTCTCAGAGGGGTTTTCGCCTATTTCGTTAACACAGAGGTTTTTTTAGCATTTTCAAAATAACACAGGATTTTTTTTGCAATTATCCCTAAGAATAAAGGGAACTTGGGTGTTTAACATATAAACTTAATGAAAACCTGAAGGGTTGGCACAGTGGCTTGTCCACCACTACGCTCCTGAGTGGGGAGCGTGTTCGACTCCTCCCAGTGACAAATCCCCTCAGGCCAACGACAGACTCAGTACCGCGAAGCGGGATTAGTCCCACACCCAATGTGGTGTGAAAAAACCCGTGGGAAACCAAAAAAAATATAAACTTAATGAAAATTAAGGAGGATATTCATACCAATATACCAAACACAAGAATTGTGAATGTCAAATGTTTATAGATTAAGGCACAATTTTTTCAATTATAATTTCTCTTTTCTCATATTAACCTTTTTGCTCCATCATTAGACTTTTATAATATATAAGAAGAATTGAATGTTTACCTGTCACTCACGTACTTTATGCTAGTTTATTACAAAAGTATGATAAAGATGTGAATACATTAGCAATTCTGATGGGTTTGGTGGAGTCGGATCAAAATAGGGTCAAGAAGAGGAGCCAAAATAGAGCTAAGATGGATCGGGGTTGACCAGGATTGCGAAGGCGTCGAGAAATGAAGTCAAAATAGCACAAAACGCAGAACGGCGCCCAGGCGTGGTGCAACCGGTGCCTGGGCGCGGGTCTGTCGGCTGGAGCGGTTTTAGACGCGTTTGTTCCTTATTTTGGCATGTCTTGAGTCCTACTTTGATTGGAATTGTTTTCTATTGTGTTAGGAATTATTCCCTAGTTATTTAGGATTGTTTTTCCTAACTTGTTAGGGTTTAGACTTCTCCACCATTATAAATATGTGAACTCACACTTGTAATTGATTGATATACTCATTGAGAAATAAATATATAGTCTAGGTTGGCTTGTGGATGTAGTCAAGTTATGTCGAACCACGTTAAATCTTCATGTTGTTTATCTTCGTGTTTAGGCTTAGGTGTTTTTCATCTTCATGTTTTGGCTTAGATATTTCTTGTTTCTTGATTATTCGTTGTGCTCTGATGCTACCATCCCTAACAACTGGTATCAGAGCCATAGGTTGTAGATTTAGGAGACGTCTTAGATCTAGATCTATGGGGAAGCGTTTTTGGTTAAACGCGGATTTCATCGTGGGAACGATGGTAGGAGATGGATGAGTAATCAAGCTCGACGATTTCGTTGCAGAGAAGCACAGATTGAGGTCGTGGTGAAGCCGGAGAAGATGATAGAGGAAGATGAGATCGGGTAGAGCATCCACCAAAGAAGAGTAATCCCGTTGAACGTTAATGAGAAAATGTTGAAAAATTGTGGTGCTAACAGAGGTAGATCCGCAGCAGCAGAGGCCGATTTGTGTTACCAGGTAGGTAGAACATGAAGCCAGTGGGAGCAGTTGCAGTGCCAGAGGCAGATTCGTAGAGCCAGAGGTCAGAGAGCAAATTCGTGTTACCAAGAGGGTGCGAATATGTTGCTAGAGATCGAGGGGCAGAGCTATGGTGCCAAGAAAGCAAATCCACCTAGCCAGAGGTCAGAATGATAGAATCGATAATCGAGAGGGTAGAGCTGTGTAGTCGAGAGACCAGGAGGCAGGATTGTGGAGGCATGACCACATAGAGAGACCATGAGGACAGAAAGCGGTGCCGAGAGGGGTTGATCGTGGAGTCGGAAGCCATGGTGGCAGGATGCGAAGCCGAGTAGGCAGAGTCGCGGAGTCGTGGTGGTTTATTGGCAGAGGGATGTGACATAGCTCATGGAGTGGGAGCTCGAGCAGATGTATCAATGACACGAGTTGGCCATTGAAAATCGAGTTGGCGGATGGATCAGAGATAGCTCATGCAGGGGCACAGAGCAGATACGTGAGGGATCCGAGATTGCCGTTGGAAAAAGTCCTTGGTGGAAAGATGTCAGTAGATGGGTAGACCGAGGGAGTTTGATTGTGACATGTTCGGGTTTTAGAGTAACCTATATCCAAGGGTCAGTTGGACCAAAATGGATATGCCACGGTATTCAGGAGTTGGCTGATCACTAAAAGAATAGGGTAGTGGCGAGGGTTCAAAAGGGGGAACGATGTTCACAGAAAGAGTTCGTCAAGTGGGTGACACTAGAGGACGAATGAATTGACGAGACAGGGAGAAATCTCTGGATTTGATCTCTATTGGGTTTGGGGATGTGTCGACTAGACAAAGGTTCACTTAGGAAAAGTGAAGTGGTGGTTCAAGTTTGAGTTCGGGTTATTTTGATCAGTCTCCAAGTGGGAGATTGATGGGTTTGGTGGAGTCGGATCAAAATAGGGTCAAGAAAAGGAGCCAAAATAGAGCCAAGATGGATCGGGGTTGACCGGGATTGCGAAGGAGTCGAGAAACGAAGTCGAAATAGTGTGAGGCACTGCCCGGGGTGCCCAGACGTGGGCCCGACGGTGCCCAGACGTGGCAAGCAGAGGCCTGGGCGCACAAAACGCAGAACGGCGGACAGGCGTGGTGCAACCGGCGCCTGGGCGCGGATCCGTCGGCTGGAGCGGTTTTAGACTCGTTTTTTCCTTATTTTGGCATGTCTTGAGTCCTACTTTGATTGGAATTGTTTCCTATTGTGTTAGGAATTATTCCCTAGTTATTTAGGATTGTTTTTCCTAACTTGTTAGGGTTTAGACTTCTCCACCATTATAAATATGTGAACTCACACTTGTAATTGATTGATGTACTCATTGAGAAATAAAGATGTAGTCTAGGTTGGCTTGTGGATGTAGGCAAGTTATGCCGAACCACGTTAAATCCTCGTGTTGTTTATCTTCATGTTCTTAGGTGTTTTTCATCTTCATGTTTTGGCTTAGATATTTCTTGTTTCTTGATTATTCTTCGTGCTCTGATGCTACCATCCCTAACAAATTCTTCACGAACGTCAAATCACACATAATAATGTTAAAATAAACTAAGAAGTGTTCCAAATATGCAGTCATCCTAACATATCCAATTCAAAAGTATTCTCCATGACATTATTCATCCACCGCCATCTAGTCGTGACTATACACACAATGAGCGTCAAAATTGACTACCTTCCACAATGAAACCTGTAAACAACATAAAAAGAAAATTAAAATTTGTGAAGCGATCATAAACACTACAAAAGTGCCATGGCTTTACTAGAAAATTAAAATTAGTGAATAAATTTGTAAACGACATCTTCTTTGCTTTTGAAAAGTGTCATGGCTTTACTAGATTTTATAGCTTAATGACACGCTAGAAGCTAACATGCTTTAATAGCAACTGTACTAATCGTGATAGTAAAGTTAATCATATATGATGAATGTCATGCCACGCACTATGGAATTCAAATGTGCATAACAAAACATCTTGTCCCAATTAATCATTAATTATCCTAATGATCAATTAAGATACTAGTGAATTGAGAAATTATTCTCTTCACCTTTCAATTTGACTTGTAATCATCAAATCAAATAGCATTGTATTTGGCATTAATGGACAATCTAACATGTCTCACGCACTAATTTGATATTTTGTTCCTTGTTCTTCCAACCACAAGCAAATCAGTATTTGACTGGTTTCCTAGTCATTGTGTTTAAAGAATATCAATTTATTCTTTTCCCAATGAAATCTAAAATCTCCAAATATCGTCATCTTTCCAATCTTTCTGTCACTTGATTAACAGACTTCACCCCGCAATTCAATAAATTAACATATCATGGCCCTTCATATAACACTTATAAATTCTCGCATGATAAATGAAGTGTCTATATTCATATGAGATTTTCTTACCAACCAATTTCAATAGGGTTAAAATTCTTAACATGCATGAAAGAATTCCCGGCAGCAGATGTACCAAGGATCTGCATATCCATTGAACTCAATGACAATGCACCAACCAAACATTGCGTCCATAACAGGGCGCTGTTGAGATATCTACAGAACAATTGCAAGTTTTGGTTCAAAAGATGCCAACACATTTTTCATGATCTAACTAAATTAGATTACAACTCATAGTTTTTATCCTCTTAATCTAGTTTGACCCACCATTTGTAAATTCATTTCCTAGAGGCCATTTCACTGCAAATCTTCAGATTATGCATTTGTATTTTGATGTGCGCCAAAAATGTCTAAGGGCATTATGGTAATTTGTATACCCTTGGCTTGGACAGGGGCGCCACCTGTGGATCAAGTCCGCGGGTGAAATACTAGTCAAGCCCAAAGGGCTGACGACCCGTTTGGAATTATGGCCCGCTATGTTATTAAGGCCCTAAAGCTAATTAGGCTATTATATTAATCTAAGCATTAAGTAATGAGTATATTAATAAATTTGGTGGGCTACTTCTAATTACGAGCCCACGACCCATAGCCCACTAGAGCTCCATATAAATACCTTAAAGGAGCTGGTAAAGGCTCATTATCTACTCTCTTAGAAAAAATCCACTCGCTACTCCTGAGAGTAATTTCATTGTAGAACTACGAACTGACTTGATTCCATCTCATCGGGTACATAGGCAGCTCACTTAAAAGTGAATGCAGTCTATTAATTCATCAACCTCCCAACCTAGTTTGTCATGAGTTGGATTGGATTCCTTCCCCACGTGGTGAATCACGTGATAACTTCTGACTTACGAATGTTACCATCATCAGTTTGGCGTCGTCTGTGGGAATAGCAGTTCAACTACTGAGTATACAGACTAGGTACCAAACACATACCAATAGTGATAAGATGACCAGCAGCGGTATGCCTAGGGGAATTCCAAACCCCAGGCCTAGGGGTGGGTGTCAGGTGGGTAATTCGGGTTAGGGTAGCAAAAATTGCCACCCAATTAATGCCCGAAAAACCGGGTACCTGAAATTTCGAGTTTCGGGTACCCCGTCTTTGCAAATAATAAATTTTATTACTTAAAATTGAAAAACCTCCCAAATATCTCAAATGAACATTTTATCAAACACTTTGTGGGCAATGAAGAAAAGAGATAAATATTCAAAATTTTGTGGACAAATACAAATTTTTACCTTCAGTAAACTTCAATGATAGGTAGGAGAACAATTCCCGTGATGATTTGAAGTGGGCACGAACGATTTGAAGGAATTGAAGTTAAAAGATTTTGAAAAAAAGTAAGAAGTGGAAGTGGGAAGTGTTTTAGCTCTTCAAAGGGTTGAAGTATCTATCAACCTTTCTACCCCACTCACTTCACTGCCCAGCATGTTTAAAGTGAAATGTGAAGTATATATATATATATTAAAAAATCCACTACCCGAATTACCCTAACCCGATCGGGTCAAGTGGGCACCCAAATAACCGACGCGAACGACCACCCCTACCCACGCCTACAGGAAAGATACCCGGCGTTCAAGGTGTTGGAGGTCCAGATTTACTACCCCCTCAATAGTAAGCAGCATGCACCCCAGCGAACACTAGCTGTGATTCCACCCCTTACGAAAGAGTGTTCGAGATCACTCAGAAGGTGTCACCCGGCAGTCATCGTTCACACAGCTAAACCAAACATTCAAGTAGAGCCGGAGACACCAAGCATTAAGTTTGGGGCCCGATATTTGGAGAGCCAAATCCCTTCCCAAGACGAAGCTCTAGTGATCTCGGCCACCATCGTCAATTTCTGGGTCAGCAGAATTCTCATAGACGGTGGGAGTCTTGCTGACATTGTTTTCTATGATACCTTTGCTCGGTTATCAATTGATGGAGCCAAGGTCCAAAAGATGAACACCTCCATCATAGGTTTCACAGGAAAAATGGTAGAACTTCATGGAGAGGTGACCCTACCCTTATCTATGGTTACCCTTCTTAAGCGTGCAACCAAAGAGGTGAAATTCCTGGTCGTCAAAGCTCCCTCCACATATAATGTTATATTGGGGAGGCCAAGCTTGAACATTGTTCGAGCTATTCTATCCACCTTCCACCTAAAAGTTAAGTTCCCAACCCCCTATGGGAACAGGAGAAGCAGTAGGAGATAGGTGGTTCGCTAGAGAATATTACGCCAGCACCCTCGCCAAGCTAAAAAGAAATCGGAGTGACTCGGATCCTGACGCGGGGTGCAAACTAATAGAAGTCGATATGATATCCCAAGTTGAGGGGGAGCCGAATAAGACCCCGAGGGACGAAAGTGACACTTGGGGAGAGGCAACCGAAAGTTTAAAGATAATAGAGCTAGTACTGAGAAATCCCGAGAAAACAACCAAGGTCGGAGCGACTCTAGGGTCGGCGCTCGAAAGTGACTTGGTCAAAAGCAAGAGAGGAATGTACCATATACATGATTTGCAAGAGTGCTTTGAAGTGCTCAGGCGCTACAAGTTAAAAGTCAACCCCTCGAAGTGTACTTTCAAGGTATGTGGAGGAAATTTTTTGGGCTTCATGGTGAGTGAACGCGGAATAGAAGCAAACTCAGAGAAAATCAGAGCCATCATGGATCTAACTCCCCTCAAGTCCAAGAAGTAAGTTCAAGAATTGATGGGGCGAGCTGCAACCCTTTATAGATTCATCTCGCGGTCGGCCGATGAGGGATTGCCTTTCTTCAAAGCAATAAGGAAGATCAAGGGTTTCGAGTGGGACACCTCATGTCAATCGGCGTTTGAGAAGCTAAAAGAGTATCTAGTTTCCCCGCCACTGCTCACCAAACCCCTCGATGGAGAAACACTTTTCCTGTATCTAGCAGCCACCCATGAAGCTGTTAGTGCTGTATTGGTCTGTGATGACCAAGGGGATCACAAACTCATATACTATATCCTGTAAATTTATAATAATATGCATGATAGATGACAACTAATATAACAAATATTGCCATATATAAGAACCATATAAAAAATGGTTTAACCTATCATAAGTTATAAAAATAAAATATATTTGATTTTTAAAAGATATTTTATCTCTAGATGCTATAAGTTCGGGCAAGAAATGACGGTGTTGATTAACTATGATGAGCATCGAAATATTACGGAAGCGCATCTAACATTAAAGTCATAAAATAGTTTTTTGGATAAATTTTTGGACAATGTATTTACTTATTGTCTAGAACCTACTTCAGAACTTTTATTTATTATTTAGTAGATTAGGTTTTTCTTTGGAAATGAAGCTAACTAATGAGCTTTTATTATCCTAATGTAAATTTCGATAGGTCCGAACCGAAATTCACCCTATTAAAAGTAGGATTGTACACGAGTCGAGTCGAGTCGAGCCAAGTCGAGCCGATTAAGTTGTTGTTCAAGTTTGTTTGAACTACTATCGAGCTTCAATATTTGTGTTTGAGCTTGATTTGATTTTTAATCGAATTGAGTTGAATATCAAGTAGTTTGATTCGTCTTTCAACCAAAGTAAAAATCATACCAGTTCCCATTTGATTGTGAATGTTTCTTAAAGAATCTTGTTCCATTTGTAGACCAATTAATGTTGAAGAAAATGACACTGAAGACTCGAATTGCTACTTGTTAGCCTAGTAGTGTCAGTTTTTATTTTCAAGTGGAAGGTCCTGAGTTCATTTAAATGTTGTTATAAGTTGTGACTTTTGTCTCCTTATTTAAAGTCTTATAGGGTTTATGTGGCCCATGATTAAAACTATTGGTCCGAATTTGTCGGATCAGGATATCGCCCTAGATTTAGATTTAAAAAAATAAGATAAGAAATAAAACAGTGCTGAAAAAGTGGTTGTCCAGTTCAATGTAATTTCAACATGCTGCTGCATTTCACTTGGGTGCAGGTGCGAGCTAGTGCATGATATTGCTTGCAGATATTGTTGGAAAATAGCTTGTGCGATGACATGTTCTGTCCCGCATAGGAAATAGAAGAAAGTGCAGTACATCTAGTAAAGAGGTATTCAACAACAAATTTGATTTGAACTTGGAGGAAAAGATGGAGGGAAGTCAAAATATATAGGGTAATGACATTTTCCCATCAAAACTATTCGGGTTTTTGCACTTTTGTAAATAATTTTTTTTTTTTGCACTTTTTTATCTGAACTAAATGGGTTTTGCATTATTTTATCTAAACTTGTTTATTTTTTACACTTTCTTATATGAACTACACGAATTTTTACAAAATTTTATATTTTTAGCATTTTTCAATCAAATTTTACTGAAGTTTTTAGCCGGTTTTGCATTATTTTATCCAAACTTGTTTATTTTTTACACTTTCTTATATGAACTACGCAAATTTTTACAAATTTTTATATTTTTAGCATTTTTCAATCAAATTTTACTTAAGTTTTTAGCCTTATAAAGTTCGGATAAAAAAATGCAAAAGAAAAAAATTTGTTTACAAAAGTGCAAAAACCCGAATAGTTTGGATGGGAAAATGTCATTACCCCAAATATATAATAGAGTATATATTTATATGCCAAGACTTCGTATGTGTCACATGCACGTGCTTCAAAGAAGTAAATAATCTTTTTATAATTTTTTTCGAATACTACTTTTTTTAATCAAATTTTGGTGATAATAAATAAAATTATTTATTTATTTTTGAAATTAATTTAGAATTAAATTTCAAAAAGTTGTGACAATTAAATTCTGCAGCTTTTAAAATTATGTGAAAAGTTGCAAGTGAAACAATAAAATTCTGTGAAAAGTTGCAAGTAAAACAACATATCTTTGGTCTGTTTTAAATTCAAGAACATGCAATGCTTGAAGAAGGCTTTTGATTAAAACATTGCAGTAATCCAAAAGGTTGCTAATTGGTCTATATAGGTCAAGACAAAAGTTGAACGCCTCGAATTTTCTTTCTGCATAACTCTATCAATTTTCTTTTCACTTCTTCATTGAGTGTCTTTGAAATTGTTATTCGTAGACTTCGGGTGATTTGTTGTGTTCCAGAAGTGAATTGTATATAATCCATTAACAAATTCGGAGTTGAACAATTATCACTTTAAGACAAATGTGATCACAATTCAAGTCTACACAATACTTTACTTTCAATTTAACTGTTTAAATAATAATTTTTCTCGAGAATAAATAAAATACATATACACAATCATCTTCCTCTACAGTAATAATTATACCTTGGGATTGTTAAAAACAATCTAACGGACAAATCCAAACAATTTCCATACGAGCATCCTATTTTGTTGCTGATCCATAATGTAGTAATTCAACCATTGAATTTTTTTTTGATAAGACAACCATTGAAATTCTATTTGGGAAAATTACATTTTTGGCCCCCATATTTGTGCCCCATTTCAATTTTCATCTCATTGTTTATAGGTTTGTGACATTTAATCTCACAGCTTTCAAAATGTCTCGCATTTAGTGTCAATCGAATTTCTATCCAAAAAATTAGTGGTTAAAGTCATATGCTCATTATTCAACATTTCTAACCAACTTTTTTAGAAGAATTCATGTGTGAGTGACACATGATATTGAGTAGAATTCGTGAGTGTCATTCACGTTAGAATTCTCCCCAAAAACCGGTTAAATTTTTTACTAACACATCATATAGGTTCAACTGTTAAATTTTGAATGAAAATTTTGATTGCTACTAAATGTGAGACGTTTCGAAAGTTTAAAGAAATATTTGAATAGAAAAGAAAAACTAGAAATGAATACTTATTCCATTTTATTCAGGTGAATAACAAATTACAATATTTCAGCACAAATTTACACTTATAGGAAATTATTTAATTAATTCTCTTCCCTTTTGACTTGATTCTACATAGGTATATCAATCACTCTACTTGATTCTACAGAGGTATATCAATGCCCTAGTGACCTCCAAAGGTGTTTATTTTTTCGTTCAGCTATACTATTTTGTGGGAGTGTGTCACTACCACGTACCTTGATTTACTGTGCCTTTTTTTAAAAGAAATCCCCTAAACCCTTATTAAAGTATTATATGTTATTATCGCTTCTAAACATTTTGAATTTTTCCTTAAATTGTGTCTCAATCATGTTATAATAAACTTTAAAAATCTGCTTCTATATTTTAAAAATAGTATTGATTCCTTTGTTCACCGTTGAAAATATTTTAAAAATTGTATAGGTTCTGTAGATTTATATGTGGGAGTAAGATTAACAATATTGTTGGAAATGGATATTATATTCATTTCATAAGTGGTTAAGTTAATACTAATTGGTTAATATTAATGATTATGAACAATTATTTCAAGGGTTATTAATAATTGGTGGTTGTCATTAGTAAGTTTCTAATATACAGTTTTATTGATTGTATTAACTACATATGAGTTTTCTCCCTAAAAACTTATATTATTTCACTGTTCTTGTAACTTATTTTGTAGAAACACGTAAAGGATTCGAGTTACTTAAATACTTTATTATAATATAATACATCCATTCCAAAATACGTTCGTTAAACTTACTTTCATAGGTAAATATGATAATAAGATCACTGACTTTGTTCCATTGATTACAGGTTCAAAAGTAGAAAACTAGAACAACATATATCCATATATTTTGTAACGAATCTACTAAATATATTTATGAAAGTGTTATGTGTCCAACGAGCCATTTGTTGGCTTGAATATTAACATTGTGTTAGTCTTATCATTTAGATTATGTGAAACCTGTCACGGAATGCTTCTTTATTGTTATAACTAGTGATAATATAGATAAAGATCCCTTGGATTACATATGGTTAGGGGAGGCGGTCAGGGAAAAATATGGAATGCTCTCAAAGACCGTAATCCTAAATATTGTTCCAAGTCATAGAGGCTATGAGATGTGGGATATCACTGGCCTCGTCAAGACTTGTTCATGCATGTAACTCTTTCGAGAGATCGACGCGTTCCATTGTCGATGCCTTGTATGGCAATACATGTATGAAGATTCATACTGGATTATAGAATTTAATGGCCCCACAAGGATTGCTCGTTGGCGTTGTTGAACTTGGAGTCCTTAGGTTTTCGTAGTGTGAGATAATCCTTAGACCTGAGATGTCATTGGAAAGGGTACTACTACTCTGCTTTGATATGCACGTGCACTCCAGGAGAGTCATACGGCGCGTATGTTGGGTATAGTCTGGTAGTTACAGCCGAACAATTGACAGTCAGAGGGGATTCATCCAGGGTTATGAGTACCCGATATTTCCTATGTTGTTGAGTGAAACTGAATGATCGAAAAGTCTCTTGCCAGAGCATTGTCTTATAAGAGAGATTGGTGATCCTTGCTTAGAAGATCGGATCATTAGTTGAACCAACATAGTCATAGTTTCCAAGGCTATACGGGTTTCGACCGTCGCCAAACCCTAGGTCTTGGACGGGAAAAAGATGAAGGGATTCGACTCACACAAAGATCGAAATCTGGAGAGGTTTGCATTTTCATCGTTAACATCTAGGAAGTCGTGGCGACGTTGCTAGACATCGAACCATGACCAATAAGTGCCTTGGATTAATTGGTGAAATTAATCCAAGGCCTAGTTAATTATTCATTAATCTAGCCTATGGAAGGACTTATTGCTAGCTTGTTAATGAGCCTAAGGGGTCACACACAATACTTAGTGTAGTACCTATTGGCTAATTAATTCTTTGTGAATTAATGGAGAGATTAATTAATTGGGAAAAGGAATAAATTAATTAAGTGGTATTATAATTTAATATTGGATTATTAAATTAGGAAAGACTAGTTAATTAATTAGTGGTCTAATTAATTAATGTGAAAGAGAAAACAAATATATATATATATATATATATATATACATATATATATTTAATATATCTATCCTATAATATATTTGCTAGATCTATTCTAATTAATTAGATAACTAATTGATATGGAAAGATCTTATGAATATATATTAGGATAAATATTGAAGATATGGAAATACCTTATTTGATAAGATATGATATATTTGACATGTATCAAATATATGGAAATATCTTTTTAGTTGGAAAGATATCCAATTAATTGGGGAAGAGAGTTTGAGAAAGAATGGAAACTAAATAAAATAACATAAATATATATATTACAAGTGTGAACACACACAGGGCGTGTGCCCTATATATATGTGTGTGTGTGTGTGTTGTTTTATTTTTTTTTAGAAAAAAGGATTCATTCAACTAATTTTAAGTTTCTCTCAAGAAGTTTTTTAAGATAAAAACAAGGTTTAAAATTTTAATACTTTCTCTCCAACTTTTCCACCTCTTTCACAATATTCTTCCAACTCATGTGTTGAGTACGAACAACACCAAAATATATTCCTACCCAATTTTCATAAGCCAAAATTCGATATTCTCCTTGCTAGCACTAGTGGAGATAATCGAGGGTACGAGCTAAGGTGTGGACAAACTTAGAGGCGCAATGCTTGGGGCGCTAGGGCAAATCCATCCGGAGAGGTGTAGCAGGGAGTTGCTTAAAAAAAGACGTTGCTGAATTTTGGGCTTCAAGAGGTAAACACGAGTAAACCTCCTCTAGGATAGTTGTTGAATCCGATGGTACCATGTCTACCTAACCCTAATTTTGGGGATGCCGCGTTAAATTTTAAATTTATATGTCTTCCGCTGCGCCGGCGTCCCCGGGGGTTGTACCAATCCCAACAATTTAACCATTAAAGGAATGTCTGTTATATGATGTTTTTTTTATTTTGCATATTTGTCTAGTTTTCTCCCACCATGTATGGGAAAATCGCATTTTTAGTCCCATAACTTTGCCCCATTTCACTTTTGGTCCCATAAGTTACGGGAATCTCACTTTACGTCCCACATCTTCTACAAATTCTCACTTTTGGTCCCAAACCCCTGATTCTATCTATTTTTAACAAGAAATGGCACGTGAATGGCTCGTGCGTCGTTAGCCAGCTGGGTTTGGGTGGAAATTGTTCACTTTGACTGTTTGGGAGGCAAAACTGGAGGTATGATTGGGCTATAAATAGGGGAAATCAGATTTGGGGCAAAATTAGATATGATTTTCTCAATTCTTTAAATTGAAGATTGAAATGGCTTTCTCAAAGAAGAACTTTCAGTCAAATGGGGAAATTCTATGTGATTGCGGCGAACCTGCAACTTTGCAAACTTCATGGGAGGATAAAGATTGTGGTAGAAGGTTCCATGGATGTAACAAAATTGAAGGTAAGTGTCGTTTTGCCATTTGGGAAGACCCATCGATGTGCGCCCGAGCGAGGATAGTGATACCTCAGCTCCATAAACGATGAGAGAAAATGCAAGATGAGATCCCAGAATTGATGCTCATGGTAGAATTATTGGCTGAAAAAGTGAAGAAAATGCGACAGAGGGAGAAGAGAATGAATGTTTTGTTGTATTGTTTGTTTATTTGTGTGTTTTTTCTCCTTTTCTGTATTTTGTTTTGATGTGAGGTGTAAGGTTGTATGGAAGTTGGGTTCCTATGGAGTTTAGTTTATATTTCAATTTTAGTGTTGTTATTCCAGTGTTGTATGTTTAGTTTAGTTTTAGTTTTAGTTTTAGTTTAATATATATGTAATGTTAGGTTATGTTTATAAAGTAGTGTGTCTTTTGTTAATGGATAATGCAGTGTATAACTGTTCACTAAAAAATCCAAATTGTCGGCCAAATTGACAGGAAAAATGACATTACAACGCAAGATAAAAATCAATCATTCATAAACTGATGAAAGGTAAACAAGAACAACAAAAAAATATCTTCAACAAAGCAATGTAAAATCACAATTCCATTCTGAACTCATAAGTCTTTTAGCCAAGTCACTACATAAAGTCTTTGTTCCAAAAACAGAGACACAAGTTGCAGTTTGACAAAACTATACTACTAAATTACCCATCCAACACAAGCTGCATTTTGACAAAACTAAACTATCAAAACACAAATGATTCCAAAAACAGAGAGCAATTCAGTTTTACCAAAAATAACCAAATAGACTAATACAAAAAACCAATCACTTCTTTCCTTGTTTGGCTAAATCTTCATCTCTCATTGCATTCAATGCAGCTGTCAGATTCTTCATAGTGACAAATTTTTCCCATCTTTCTAGATAACTTTACAGGGTGGCATAATGGGCTTTCTCTTTCTTGTTGTCAAGGACACACAAACTCTAGGATGCTCTGGTGCAATATTGACTCCCTAATCTTAACACAAAGCATTTGTCTTGAGGTGGTGGCATTGATGAGCTTGCACTGAATAGTGGTTGCATTAGTGGCCTTGGTGCTTGAACAGGTGCCCTTGATGGTGGTTGAACAGGTGGCCTTGGTGGTGCTTGAACAGGTGGCCTTGGTGGTGCTTGAACATGTGACCTTGATGGTGCTTTTAGTGGTGGACTTGATGGTGCTTTTGGTGGTGACCTTGTCATCTTTTTAGGGGATAAATTGTCTTTCACTGGCCTCTGACTGACAGTAGATGAGGAGTCTTGTTTGTTATTGCTTCTCAAAATCTGTATATATGAAATGTAAAACATTAAGTGAAACATAGTAAATACCAAGTAAATGGACAATATTAAACTAATAACAAATAGATCCTACTGAAAAAGTGGCTCTTATTTCAGTCATTGAAGATGGTGCATTTTTTTGGATCCTGATGTTCAACCGCTGCAATAAATGGAACACAAAGATAAATGTATTGAAATGCTTGTATAAGTTAAGTAGGTTATGTTAGTTACTTAGTGTTTTTTTGGGTACTGGTTCAGTTTGATTGCCTTTGCCCTTGTCTTTTAAGCCTTACAAAATATGGAATACAAATATAAATGACACTGAAGTTATTCTATATAATTAAGTTGGTCAACATAGTTATAACTTACTGCTTTTCTTGACAGTGCTTCTACTTCTATTTTTTTTCCTTTCCCCTTATCTTTCAAGCCCTGCAAAAGATGGAACACAAACATAAATGACACTGAAGTTATTTTATATAATTTAGTTTGTCTTTAACTTACTGCTTTTTTGGACACTGGTTCTACTTCTACTTGTTTTCCTTTCCCCTTATCTTTCAAGCCCTGTAAAATATGGAACTCAGTATATTTGATATTCTTATTATGTTAAATTAAAACAATATAAAGTGAAAGAATTTACTGTAAGTTTGGCAACTTATGCATAGTGCCTCAACTTGGTCCTTTTCCTTGTCTAACAAACAAATATAGAGATTAATCTAATTATTTAAAAAGATTTACATAAATATAAAAATCAACAAATTAAAAATTAAATACTTACAGTTAGTTTGTTTCCATCTTGAGTAGGCACATGGGCAGCTGAACTGGTGCTAAATTGCACACTACATTGGGAATCAATACCTTGAATGCCTGACTCAATGTTGCTAACTTCCATGTTAATTTGCTCCCAATGTGGTTCCTGGCCCCAACCAGCTTCATATGGTCCATTGGATGATGCTTCTTGTCCCCAGTCACCTGCTTCCACATGTGCATTTTGAATTTTTTCCCTCCAAATTTGCTTCTATGTCGTCCTTTCTTTTTTAGCATCCCTTTTTATTGTGACCAGTTTCTTCACAATAGCTACACTTGACGCCTTTTTGTTGTCTCTTCATTTTTGTTTGCTTCTTTCTGCATTTGGTTTTCTTCTTTTGCTTGTTTGCATTTTCACCAATCTCTAATCTTCTTGCACTAGGTGGTCTCCTTATCCCTCTACCCAAATTTGGTATAACTAAAGGTACCTGCCCAGTTTTCTTCCACTTTTCTTGGCCATTAACAAGGTATATCCAATGTATATATACCTTAGCATAAGTCTCAACAGAATAGCAGGGGTGGACAAAATCTTGAGGGTCTAACCTGTTAGGAAATTTCATGTTAGATGTTTTGATGATGACAAGATAGGATTCAATGTTAGACCCCAAATAAAATGTAAGTTTATGTTTTCATAGATCATTGTTTAAGCGTTTGAAAGTTTGTAATTATTATCTTTAGGCTTGTAATTTTTATCTTTGTAGATTTTAGACTAAGTATTAGATACTGAATCGCTAATAGAATTCTAGGTGAGTCTATTAGAGAAGAAGTTGAAGATCAGCGTCTGAAGTCAACCAGAGATGAAGACTTGTTTCTTAGCGTCTGTCAAACGCTAAAGGACCTTGTTTCAGGATTTATGGATCAAGCGCTCAAAGCACTTAAGCGACCGATGTCAGATTCACCTGAAATAAATCCTCAAGTCATGAAGGACTTAAATGCAATCATTCAACGGACATTTATTTCACAACGTGAAATAAATTCAAATGCATTAAATGCTTGATAAAAGCATTAAATGTGATAAGCCACTGTGACTTGTGGACAAGCCACCTTTTTGACTAGACTATTAGAACTTCAGAGTTTATAGCTGGTCCCATCCAATTGGTGCCAGCAGATTTTCAGGAATGTCACGTTTTAGGTACAATCACGCGCCGCGTGAGAGGCACTCAACTACATGTGTCCAACGGACAGATCCCAAGAATTGCCTATAAATACCTTACCTCCAGCAAACCCCAAAGAGACGGTACATAATATTATAAGAGAAAATTACGTACAGACACAAGAAAAACTTGCTTAGAAAAAGCTTAGAAACTCCATGGCCAAATCTTTCAAGCTTTTTATCTACATTCCAGACAGTCACAAATATCTCAAACCTCTTCCAAAGAAGAAACCCAAATTCCTATTGAGATATTCAAAGTTGTTTGATCTTTCCAAAAACAAACAAAACCTTGTGATAAACCTTCAACCTTTCATCTGAGTGAGAAAGAAGTAGAAACCCCTTACAGGCAGTATTTCTGAGTGAGAGAAGCTTGTAAAAGATGATCTTCATTGGTGCTGAAATCTGTGTGATCAAGGAGTCCGAGATCTTTCTCATCCTTTACTATCTTGTAGAAGATTCTGTGTGATTCTTTGATAATCATCCTAGTAAATTCCTCCAAGTGAAAAAGGAGAAGAAGGACATAGCTGGGATTATATCACCCAGTGAACCTTATATATCTTGTGCCATTTATATTTTTATTGTCTTATTTTCATATTACATCATTCCTTCAAAAAAAGACAAGTAACATTGCAAAGCGATTAAATTAACCAAACGAACGCTAAAATCATTTCCGGTGTGCTAACTCTGATTAAGCGATCTAAGCATTACCCTACTTTGGTAAATTGCTCAAATCACTAAGTCTAAGTTATCTTTGCTGAAGCGTCTGACCCAAGCGCTCAGTTTTCTAAGCGTTCAAATCTTTAAAAGTGATACGAATTTTTGAAGTCGAAAAAGACTTCGGGGTCTATTCAACCCCCCCCCCCTTCTAGACCCTTTCGTATGCCACTTGGGACCACCATAACCTTTGGCAATTAATGGCACAAATGGCATGTTTGCAAGGAGTCCCTGAAAGTTTTCATTTCCTACGAGCATGTATGCTTCTCTAAATCAACTTTACAGTTACCATCTGAGCATGCAATTTCATAATGGTAATCTATTGCTTTCAGTGGTATGCAGTCTCTTGGTTTTTCACCATTTCTCATCAAAAGAAACTTAATTTTAGGACAAACTTTACCCTTCCATCTCTTTGAACATCTATCCCTATTTTCTTGCAGCCTACCCATTAACCATGCCCTTATCCACTCTAACATTGATAAATGTTATTTTTCTCTTTCATCAAGAATATTGGAATTGAATGATTCACAAAAATTATTCAATAAAAGGTCACATTTAGAAAATGTATTGAAATGTGCCTCAACTTAGTCCTTTTCCTTGTCTAAGAAACAAATATAGAGATTAATCTAATTATTAAAAAAGATTTACATAAATATAAAAATCAATAAATTAAAAATTAAATACTTACAGTCAGTTTGTTTCCATCTTGAGTAGGCACAGGGGCATCTGAACTGGTGATGAATTGCACACTACATTGGGAATCAATACCTTGAATGCCTGACTCAATGTTGCTAACTTCCATGTTAATTTGCTCCCAATGTGGTTCCTAGCCCCAACCAGCTTCATATGGTCCATTGGATGATGCTTCTTGTCCCCAGTCACCTGCTTCCACATGTGCATTTTGAATTTTTTTCCCTCCCAGTTTGCCTCCAAATCTGCTTCTATGTCGTCCTTTCTTTTTTGGCATCCCTTTTTATTGTGACCAGTTTCTTCACAATAGCTACACTTGACGCCTTTTTGTTGTCTCTTCATTTTTGTTTGCTTATTTCTGCATTTGGTTTTCTTCTTTTGCTTGTTTGCATTTTCACCAATCTCTAATCTTCTTGCACTAGGTGGTCTCCCTATCCCTCTACCCAAATTTGGTAGAACTAAAGGTACCTGCCCAATTTCCCTCCACTCTTCTTGGCCATTAACAAGGTATATGCAATGTATATATACCCTAGCATATGTCTCAACAGAATAGCAGGGGTGGACAAAATCTTGAGGGCCTAACCTTTGGCAATTAATGGCACAAATGGCATGTTTGCAAGGAGTCCCTGAAAGTTCTCATTTCCTACGAGCATGTATGCTTCTCTAAATCAACTTTACAGTTACGATCTGGGCATGCAATTTCATAATGGTAATCTATTGCTTTCAGTGGTATGCAGTCTCTTGTTTTTTCACCATTTCTCATCAAAAGAAACTTAAAGGACAAACTTTACCCTTCCACCTCTTTGAACATCTATCCCTATTTTCTTGCAGCCTACCCATTAACCATGCCCTTATCCACTCTAACATTGATAAAATCTGTTTTTCCCTTGCATCAAGAATATTGGAATTGAATGATTCACACAAATTATTCAATAAAAGTTCACATTTAGAAAATGTATTGAAATGTGACTTACTCCAATTAACAGGGGGCTTGTCATGCAACCATTCAACAACATTTTTATCCAACTTTGACATTTCTTTCATCCTACACTCAAATTCAGAAATTGTACTAGCTCTAACAGCTTTCCATACTGCCCTTTTATATGCCTTTCCTCTAAATCCAGTTGTTTTCATCTTACCAACAGTGTTTTAAAAGGCGAAGGCACGGGGCGGGTCGTTTTAAGACTTTCAAAGCGAGGCGTAAGCCCCGAGGCATGGGGTGTATGCCCCGCGAATTTTGCTATTTAAGTTTTAAAAAAATATAATATAATGTTAAGAATTAATTTAAATTAGCTAAAAATTATAAAAATTGAAGGAAAAAATTAAGATAGAGAAAGTTAAAAATAATAATATATTCAACCATGCAAACTAAAAAGTCCAAGCTCAACTCTTGCCAAAAATAATCAAAAACAATCAAGATAGATAAATAATTATTTTAAATTCTAGCATTACGCAAAACAAAGATTTAAAATAATAGTTGACGAGCACTAATTTACTCAATCACTATCAAAAGTCTGAACAGTAAGATCATTATCTTCATCTTCGGCTCTCAATACTCGAGCACTTAGTCTGTTGTTGTTGCTGCTTGTTGCTTAGTTTTTTTTAATGTTTGATTTAACTAAATAAGTGGGTCATGGGTTTTTACTAAAAGAATTAAAACATGTAAAAAGTTTATGTGGGCTTAAATGGGCGGGTTTTAGATTGGAAATTGGAAAAAAAATCAATTTAGACCTAAAATCATACCGTATGGACATGAAATACATTGGGCATACGCCTAAGGATTGGGCGCGTTTTTGCCCGGGGCATACGCCCACGAGGGGTTACACCCCCTCCTATTGCACCGGGCCTTTCAGCAACGCCTCGTCCAGGGCGTACGGCCCTTGCGCGCCCTGAGACTGCCTTTTAAAACACTGGTTACCAAACAAATGTTTAATACAAAATCTGTTATCACTACCTGGGAAAACAATTTCAAAGGCTCGAATTAAACCTTTTTGTTTATCTGACAAAAATGTCCACTCAGAATCATTTTCAATTTTCAAATCAAATGTTAGCAGTTTTAAAAACCACTCCCATGACTCTTTAGTCTCCCTATTTACAACTGCATAACAAATGGGATAAGAGTTGTTATATGGATCTATGCCTACTGCTGTCATAACCCAAAATCTCACTTTTCATTAAATCACACATTACTTTTCATTAAATCATACATTAGTATAAATACATGCATTTTGGTAGAATAATGATTTTTGTTCATGAGATTTTATAATTTATTCAATTTCCACGATTCGTGCTCGACCCTAAATATTCTACTCTTTGGTCATATAACTAAAATTATGCTCTAACTATATACTAGCTTTTGTGTGTAGAGTAATATGAATTCCTATATAATATGGGTATAAGTTTAATTCTTATATATATAGATAAGTTATATAATTATGTATAGGTAAGATATTTTTTTCATAAGAGTTTAGGTGTCATCTTGGAAATGGTACACCTTTAATCCCCTTTCAACCTTGGCAAATAAAGGGAGCTTCTAATTCTTTTGTGAGGATCTATCTGACCTTCACTCTCACACACACACCACGCCTGAAATTTCCCTCAAAATCAGCTCTTTAGCTCTCTCAAAAACACAAGAAGTGGAGTAAAGAAATTCAGTTTGAAGGGAGAAGAAAAAGATACCTAGTTAGGAAGCATCCTCCTCTCTTATTTCTTTTAAGGTATGGTAGCTAAGTTATATATTTCATATAATTGTTTGTAATAGATTAAAGGTTATATTTTTAGGTGAATTAGAGGCCTGAAATTATATGTAAGTTAGCTAAGTAAATTGCATGACAACCAGTTTTCAGACTTTCAGGTTCTGTAATTAGAATTTAAAGCTGTAATTAGGTATCTAAACGTGAGTGTTTGATTATGTAAAATTTTATGGATAAACTTATATGTGTCTTGAATATCTCTGCAAAATTTCGTAATGATTGGAGTTCTGTGGATATTTCTAAAAATCGTTGAATAACACTGCCAGTCTGTTCGGCGGGATTGGCAAAGGCTGCTGTTTTGAGGTTATTTAGGTAACCTAGAATTTTTTTTCAATCTAAACGTTTTACAGTAGATATATACAGATGTTATAGATACGTCACCCAAATTTCAGAACTTTTCAATAAACAGGGGATTTTAGAAAAATCGTTGAATATAGGGTGTCGGTTCTAAAAAAATCTGTTGGGACAGCCTGTTTTGTTAATCGAATCGGAAATTAAATATGAACATATTATGTCATGTTCTTCAATTTATTGTATCAAGGGTATTTGTGTATTTTGATGTATTTAATAGGTCGAAATTCCAATAGAGGAGCAGAAAACGCCGACTAGACGAAGACATCTTGACGAGCCACTATTTGTGAGTATAATTGGGTGGCTTGATAATTGACTCATCCATTGTTTTGATTGCTTTGTCTAAATAACTGCTTTATTTGTCTACTTGTGTGATCGGGAAGCTTACGGTGTTATGAACGTGGTTATATGATGATTGAGTAATAGAAACGAATATGGTGAATATAATTCGTTGTGTAATAGATGTGAACTACATGAACTTTAACAAGGTGGAAATGTTATTGATGACTTGATGATGAAAATGAGATATATGCTATGAAAATGCATTCACTTGACATAAGAGGCTCTGTTATGGCTGCTATTAACCTTGAACCATGTGTTAAAGAATTTCCAGTAAAACTGGACCACAAAGTACCGTACGGCCACCCGAGTTCACTTAACTCCCATGTGTTATATGAATTCCAGAGTGCCATGGCCATTTTCGTGATCACGATTTACTCTTGGTTATAGCAGGCCATTAACAGTAAAAGAAAATGACTAAGCATGTGCATCCTGTGTTTCTGAATGATATGAATTGAATGTGATATGATTATGGATGACGTTCTTATGTGACTTCAAATGAGTGATTGGTTGCTGATTTTGTGTTCTTATAGGATGTCAATTATCTCGTACTTGATTATACTTGCTGAGTTTGCGACTCACCAAATGCTATTTTTTTTTAGTGCTGTAGATAGAGTTGATCCGTGAAGTTGTGTACATAAAGCTGAAGCATGGATCAAAGGTCGGCTGACTGGTTTTCAAGTCCTTCTCCCTCAGCTTATCATTTGCATATTATATAGGGCTTCTTTTTGGTCTCTGGTAAAGTATAATTACTAGATGTGTTTATTTATGTTTATGTCCAAGTTGAGGATTGTGCAACTAGTACGTGAATGATAACACTTGTATATAATGACCGAATGGGTAACGTATATATGTGTGCTCTTGGTATCTATGTGTCACGTGTAAGGGTGTTACATTTTAGTGGTATCAGAGCCCGGGTTGGGGTTCTGTAGACACCAACATGCCATGCGCATCATCATTTTATGATATATGTTGGCATAAGTAACCATCTGTGTAACATCTTTGGCAAAGCATGGCAAGTCAACAAGCACGTGCAGTGAATGATGAGCATAGTGTTCATGGAGGGGAAGGATCAACTGACCTAGAGTCTCATTCATCTCATCCACCTCCACCCCCTGGGCATAGAGCTGCTAAATTCTCTACTACATAAATGACCTATTACCGCGGTTCTTTTTTACCCATTACAGCGGTTTTAACCGCTGTAATGGGTTTATACCTATTACAGCGGTTTTTGAACCGCTATAATAGGGACCAATTACAGCGGTTTTTTCCGAAATTGCTGTAATAGTATTTCTGCAATTTTGTTTTTTTTATACCTATTATAGCAGTTTTCTGAAAAACCGCTATAATAGGTGTATTTTTAATTTTTTTTAATTTTTTTTCTTGTTATACTGTACAAAATTTATTGTAATCAGCTTCCCACCAGTTCAAAATTCAACACACTAACACAACAAACCATAAAATCAATTCAACAGAAACAACAAATTAAAACCCAAAATTAACTTCACCAAATTAAATGATCATCTCTAACAACAAAAACCAACAAATGTATTGTTCCAATTCGCATAATCTCCAACAAATCAAATTTGACGTATAATCTCCAACAAATAATAACGAGTTTACAATCAATTAAATACAACAAATCAAATAAAAATTTACAACAATTTACAACTTACACCATACCAAAAGCGCATTGGAAAATGTATTGTGCCAATTCGCAACGTACTTCATCAAGTTGCTCTATAGAGTAAGTGGCGTATTGACAATCAAGAAAGTACTGCACGATAGAGATTGAAAACCCAACAAAGGTTTAATAACTTATAAAGGGAAATTAGAATTTGATGATGAGTATTAATTAGGATTACGTATACCATTGGTGGGATTTTAGATTCTCCGTGGCTAATAATATCCTTCATGAATTTCATAATAAAGAAGCCACAATCTTTGTCGTTTAACTGTATGGGGCACTACAAAAATTGAAATCAAAAATTGTATTAGAACAATAACGTTTATACGAATAATGTCTTGAAAATATAAAATTACACTAACCTTTATACAAGTCCATTTACAGGCCATGTTTTTGGATTTGGTCTTTTGGGTGTTACGATTTGCACGAGACATCAACACAGCACTGTTACAAACATCAAAAAACAAGGAAAGATGTCAATATCAAACAAATATATATGTAAAATCTAAGAAAATATATACACTTTAAAATTAATATTAAAGAGATTGGATACATTGATTGAATGAAAAACTTACTGATTGATTGTTTCTTTCATATCACGTCGGTTATTCAGATCACCGTGCAAAGAATCCAGATAATAAACGATCTCTTTAATTGGATCAATCACAAGCAACACCCAATGTCCCCTAAATTAAAAAGCATTCAAAAGATAAGTTCAAAATTAGTTTTGCGTACGTAACAAATTTTACAAAATAAAGTTGGGTATTTAGTAACTCACCCGGTGTTGTAAGGTGCAATAAACAACTTCCCGTCTGCGCAATCTTTCATGGCATTTGTTATATATTGCGCTTGTAAGATACGCTGAGAGGGATTAATACCTGCTCCCGCAGCTATAGTATGTGGGCTAAGGAACCCGAAATTATTTGTTTTCTGTTCGGGGACCACATACTTAGCCCACAAACACCTAAATTGAGCATAAAATAAATTTGAGCAACGAAAATAAACATAGTTCAAATTAATGCAGTAAAATAATTTAAAAACTTACTTTTTTTTAATTCATATTTAAAAACTTAGTTGATGTAAACTGAAATGATAGAGACTCCTATCTGTTCTTTGTGCAAAAAATGACAGATCTCCTCCCGCCCAAGATACTCTTGATAGGGTTCGTTATTATAGATTGCCTCGGGAATGTCTATAGCGACCAGTTTTTCAATAGGCATTATTTGCAGGTACCTTTCAAGAGTTACAAGTGGTTGAGGGCGTTGATCAGCTGTTACAACGTCTGCTGCTCTGTCATCTTCACGTGAAGGGTTGGCCACTGGCGGTGTTCGTTTGACAGCTGAGTGCTTCGTCATGTCTGATTTATGTTTTCCAACTAATGATTTGGATTTTCCAAGAGACTATTCAAGCAAAGAAAACAAACATGAATGTTACAAACCAAAGTATATTTAGTAACCTTAAACAATTGTTATAATTTATTAATGGCTAGATATTAATAATTACGTACCGATGCATCACAGACAGTGACAAGACTCTTAGGCCAAGCAACAATGTATCCCACAGCCTCAGAAACTGTGAACACTCCTTTATCAGCGAGAGGGACTGGTAGGGGTGCAATATCTTCAATTGCAATGTCAATCATCACTTTCACAAGGTGGGTGGGTAATGGACGTGTATGCAGCGTTCTATCATCTAATCGATTGTACATTTGTCCTTTAGCCACCAAACGATAAGACGGTGTTGAAAGTGCCATTTGGCATGGCGCCACAACCTACATATAATATATATATATATATATATATACCATTATATTAGAAAATTTTGTGTGTTTTAGAGAATTGCAAGTTATATGATCACTTAATAATTTCATATCATTACCTGAGGAAGGTTCTTAACTGGATCTGGGTAGCTATCTTTCAAAGAAACCGCCTCATCTTCATGTGGTTGCTGCGACCCAGACGCCTTATGCTCGTCAAACTCGCATCGCAATGAGGATAGTGATACAGTGAGCATGTGCACCATGTTTTTCAAGTTATCAATCTCCTCATCTTTAGAAGGCTTTGAATCAGTAAAATATTTTTTTTGTGATACCCCAAAGCCTACACCCCTAACGCGACCCGAATGCTCCTTCTTTTTAAGAGCTTTAGCCAATATATCATTCTGGATCCTCTCGCTTCCACTATGGCTACCCTCCTGTGATAAGCACTCCTGTAATAATACATTTAAAAATTAGTGAACTTTGCTCTTTTAAAAAAATTTCAAAAAAAACATACAACACATGATATAGCTAAAATTGCAAATAACTCACAATTTCACCCGCTACTCTTTTAACATTGACATTATCAATGTTATGCTGGCTGTCAGAATGTGCAATCCTCCACACGAGTGCTCGTGTCACATCTGTGCAATCTGACCCAGCTTCCTTTCTTTTTTCCTTCTATATTATGATTAAATATATATATATTAACAAGGAATTTTTATTAGAAAACTTGTAATGATTCACTGTTAAATGAACTACGTACCTCAATGTGCTCCAGTTGAGCATATCCAACACGTGATTTTCTATAGGGATATTCAGGGTCCTTTGCTCTTTCCTGATTGTCCCTACTTAATTGTTGTTCATTACATAATCAAAGCATTACTCAATGTTCATATAAACGTAATATGCACCAAATTAAACTGTAAATTAAAATAATTACCAAGAAAGGTTCACTATTCCGAATATGTAAAAACGCTGTCCAATCTTCTTGAGATATATTATATTTTTTGGGTGGGCTGTAATTAATATTCCCATTATCATCCTCTACCCACACTTAGCTCAAGAAGCTCCTGAAGTTTCGAGCTAACTTTCCAGCTTCGGCTAAAACAAATTTTTGTCTACTTTCTTCAATCTCAAAGGCCAACTATGAAAAACAAACAACAAAGTATATATGAAATTATAATTTTGAGAAAATTGAATAAGAAAAAATACATTAACCAATTAATTAGAAACATGATAATAACCAACTTACAGCTATTTCATTCCAAATTGCTGATTTTGTTGCTTCCGAGACGTGTCGCCAATCACTGATGGTAATCGGCACCCTGTCACGAGCTATGACTCCAATGTAACCAACAAATGTTGATTTATTTGGGTCAATTGGTTGGCCATTCTGATTCCAGCCGACTAGTAGCTTTAAGCCTTTACTTCTGGCATTTATGACTTTTTTCATTACCACGATACCTCTACGTATCTCATTTTCAACACGTTTGTTTGAAGCAACCCCAGAATCCATCGACCTACAGAAGCCAAAAATATAGAATTTAGATTCATATACCAAACATATAGTACCAAGTAACGCTACCATTATTTTAGAAAAAATTCGGCAGAGTAACGACGCAATTTTTTTTACCAAGTTCTCGACTTAATTTTCCCCCAAAATTGCAAACAACAAAACCAATCCATCAATTCTTTCACAAAACCAATCAAATTTCACAAAACCATAAATGCATTTAACGATGTCAACAAAACAACACATATTGATCCAAACACGATACATAATCAAAATACATATCAACAAACAGGTTATACTCATGATATGTATTCAAATAATAATACTCGTTATCATATAGAGAGAGCGAGAGAGAAGAAGCTTACAACGGTGGTGGTGGTAGTTGTGGAGGGGGTGGTGGTGGTCGTAGAGGAGGAGGAGAGAGCGGCTGTGGCTGTGGCGGTGGTGGTGGTGGCGCCGGTATACAATATCGACCTACGAAAGCCAAAAATATAGAAGTTAGTTTCATATAGCAACAACATAATTTTTCAATTCATAAACTAACAAGAGACGCCCTGACTCATACACTAACAAGTGCTTATATGAAGAAAAGTTTAGGAAATAAGTATATCATATAATTATCACATAAGTTGAAATACCTTTCATCGTTTTCCTTTTGTCGTTGACTTAGTAGTCTTTTGCTTTCTCCCAGTACGACCCTTTTGTTTAGTACGTCGACGAACAGATGGATTAATCCATATCTCCTCTTGGTGCTCTTGTCGCATATATAATTCATCATCACTGATATCCAAGTCACCATCACTATCAGTGGCTTGTGAATCACCTAAGATAGGATTTTCTCCATCATCATCACTATATGAACTATCATCCTCAATACAAGTATTTTTGTTTGCCGATAAAACAATTGACCACCTCTTATCAATAGGATCGGTGACAAAAAACACTTGCGTAGCTTGAGATGCCGAAATGAAAGGTTCATCTTTGTAACCCACCCTCTCAAGGTCAACTCGAGTGAAGCCTATTTCACTATTATCGACACCATTTTTATTGTCAGCCCACCTACACCCAAATACAGGCACCCGAAACCAACTATAATCCAGCTCCCATATATGTCCAATCACCCCATAATATGATAAATGAGCATAGATAGGGTTATTATCCCTCGCACTTGAGATATGCATTGCTTGAGCTACAAGACTCACCCCACTATTCTGCATTGTACTCCGTTCATCTTGGTCTTTTGTATAGAATGTGCGACCATTTATACGATAACCTGAATGACAAAATACAAGTTTGCCCAGTCCCGTCGACAATCGTGCCAACTTATCTAAAACTGAAAGTGTATTCTCATTCTGTTTCTCGTGAATATGCTTTCGAAACCAATAAGAGAAACTCTTATTATGCTCTCTTGAAATCCAACTCTCATTTTTATTTGGATTTAATCTCCTAAGTTGATCCTTGTGCTCTTGAACATATGGCTCAATCTCATCAGTGTTGTGGAGCAGATATAGATCTGCCCGATCCCTTTGTGTGCAAGGAACACTAACTAATTGCTTTCCAAGTACGCTTTCTCCTTCTGTTCTCCCTCCCACAACATGAGACTTTGGAAGCTTTGCAACGTTAGAATCTTTCAGATATTCTGTGCAAAATGTAATCGCTTCATCAACTATGTACCGTTCAACAATGCAACCTTCCGGTCGACTACGATTTTTCACGTAGCCTTTTAATACCTTCATATAACGCTCAGCCGGATACATAGATCTCATAAAAGCCGGTCTACATAGTTGTGTCTCTCTAACCAAGTGAATAGGTAGGTGAGTCATTATATCAAAAAATGCTGGTGGAAAATACATCTCAAGCTCGCACAGAGTGATGGCAATTTGTTTCTGAAGTGCAGGCAATTGTTCAGGATCAAACACCTTGCTCCACATTGCTTTGAACAAGAAACATAATGAGGTTATAGTTTCTCTCACCTTTTTTGGCAAAATGACCCGTATAGCAATTGGTAGCAAATATCCATGATCACATGACAATCGTGAGTCTTCATGTGCTTTAGCTTCAAGTCCTTCATTGATACAAGACTGCTAATGTTTGAAGAATACCCTTCTGGAACTTTCACTCCATTAAGAAACTCACATAATGTAATTTTTTCTTTCCTGGATAGAGTGTGAGCTGCTGGAGGCAAATAAGTACGTTTTCCCTTATTTGTTGGTGCTAATTTTTCTCTTATCTTCATTTCAACCAAGTCTAACCTTGCCTTTACGCCATCTTTTGTCTTTCTGGGCACATTTAGAAGTGTACCAATGACACTATCAAATACATTTTTCTCAATATGCATAATATCAAGAAAATGTCTAACATGTAAAGACGTCCAATACGACAACTCAAAGAAAATTGACCTTTTTTTCCACCCGGTTTTTGCAAGCCCATCTGCAAAAGTCTTTCCAAATTTAACCTCCAGGTCTTTTATATTCTCAAACACTTCTTCACCAATCAAGCACTTAGGAGCTCGGCCTTCTTCTATATTCCCATTGAAAGCTTTTTTCCACCGACGATATCTATGGTTTCGATTTAGCCATCTCCGATGTCCTTGGAATGTATATTTTTGAGAGTGTGTCAATCGATTTTGATCTGTACTCTTGACACATATGGGGCATCCACATTGGCCATGTACACCATATGCCTCGAGGTTTGCTCATGCCGGAAAATCAATGATTGTTCCAAATAACATGACTCTGAGATTGAAATTTTCTTCTCTGAACCCATCATATACTTGAACACCGGTCTCCCACAACACCTTCAAATCCTCAATTAAAGGAGACAAGTAGACATCTATATCATTTCCAGGTTGTTTCGGCCCAGAAATGAGTATAGGCATCATTATATGTTCTCGCTTCATGCATCGCGATGGTGGGAGGTCGTAGATCATCAAAATCACCGGCCATGTACTATGTGAGTTACTTTGCAAACCATGAGGGTTCATGCCATCTGTAGGCAATACAAGGCGAAGGTTTTTTAATTCTTCACCAAATTCAGGGAAATCATCATCGATCTTTTTCCATTGAGGAGAATCTGAGGGGTGTCGAATCTTGTCATCTTCAATCCTTTCTTCAAGTCTTCTATCAGCATGCCATGTCAAGTCCTTGGCCAACTCTTTACTACTGTACATGCGCTTAAATCGTGGTATTATGGGCAAATACCACATGGTTTTGACAGGAGCAGATCCGTTCTTCTTATACCGCGAGGCGCCACATTTCGGACAAACCTTCGATGATGCATAGTCAGTTCTAAACAACATGCAATCATTGAGACAGGCATGTATCCTCTCATATCCCATGCCAATTGAGGTTAACATCTTCTTAGCCTCATAAGTACGATTAGGTAACACATTATCCTCGGGTAGCATGTTTTTTAATAGATCAAGTAAGTCTGTGAAACTCTAATCACTCCACCCATTGTTGGCTTTTAGCTTGTAGAGGTTTAGGACTGCTTTCAATCTTGTGAATTTACTACCACTATACAGTGGTGTCTTTGAATCACTTGTCAAATTGTCAAACATCTTGGGACAATTTCGCAAATCCTCCTCAATCACATTTGTCATCTCCTCCAAACGATCAGGCTCATAATCATTCATGTCCAAATCCCGTGATCGATATGATGTACCACCCAAATCATCTGAGGTGACACTGCTCTCACCGTGTCTTGTCCAATGTGTGTAGCTTTTATCAATTCTATTACACACCAAATGATCTTCCAATTCACGTGGACTAATTCTCTTTCCAAAACAACAACGTAAACACGGGCAACTGATTCTAGTCCGATCTGATGGATGCTCAATCGCAAAATTGATGAATTCTTTCACCCCTTTCTCATATTGCTCCGATATACGATCCGCTAATATCCAACTTCGATCCATCTTGATTCTGAATTAATTAAATTAAACAATTTTAATGTCACTTCATAGTTGAATTAATTAAATAATTTTTATTTTGATTTAATTCCCATTATTCTATAAAAAATTCGGTAAAGTAACGACACAAATTTTTTTACCAAGTTCTCGACTTAATCTTCCTCCGGGTGGGTTGCAACTAACAAAATTCGGATCTTACGATCCGCTAAAATTCAATTTTGATACATCCATCTTGATTCTTCATTAATTAAATTAAATAATTTTAACATCAGTTCAGTTGAATTAATTAAATTATTTTAATTTTAATTTATTTCCCATTATCCTAGAAAAAATTCGGCAGAGTAACAACGCAAAAATTTCTACCAAGTTCTCGACTTAATCTTCCCCCAAACTTGCAACCAACAAAATTCGCATCTTTCAACCACAACAAACCCAACATTCTAATTTTTCACCCACAACAAACCCAAAATGTCGATCTCACTATACGAAAAAATATTGATCACCAGTTGGATCACATAAAGCAACATATTTCAAGCACCTTCAAATATTAATCACCAGTTGGATCATATAAATCACATAAAACTAAAACTAAAGCATCATTTTATAAATATTGATCACCAGTTGGATAACATAAAGCATCATATTTTCAAAAATTCGACAGAGTAATAACGCACAAATTTCTACCAAGTTCTCGACTTAATCTTCCCCCAAAATTACAACCCAACAAAACCAATCCGTCAATTTGTTCACAAAACCAATCAAACTTCACAAAACCATGAATGCATTAAACGATGTCAACCAAAAAAATACAACAAAAATGCAATCATAATACCAACATATCATAGCATAAATCAAAAATCCAACAATCAAGAAACCCCAATTAACAAAACTTATATATAACAAATACCCACATTATATAATTCCCAAAACCAATTAATATAAATAACTATAACATAACAACAATCCACATTATGACATAATCAACTATAACATAACATAACATAACATAACAAAAATGCACATTATATAATTCACAAAACCCCCATTTAACATTACATATATATAACAACAATCAAGAAAGTAACATATAACCCACATTATATAATGCACAAAATCCCAATTAACATAACATATATATAACAACAATCAAGATATTAACTTATAACCTACATTATATAATTCACAAAATCCCAATTAATTAACATAACATATGTATAACAACAATCAAAATATTAACATATAACCCTAATTATCACAACATATATAAACATATATATATATAAGTATATACCTATAAGGTGAGAGAGAGTCGAGAGAGAGAGAGAGACGAGCGGCGCTCGGGTGGTGGTGGTGGCGGCTATGGTATAAGGTGGTGGTGGTGGCGGTATATGGTGGGTGTGGTGGTGGTGGCGCCGATAGTGTATATATATATTTATATAGCTAGAGATATATATAGAGTAGTAGAGAGAGAGAGAGAATAATGGTGGTGGCGGCGGCGAATGCGGTAGTGGTGGTTGCGGTGGTGACCGGGGTTGGCGACGGTGGGGGTGGCGGCGGTGGTGGTGGAGGAGTCGAGTGAGAGAGAGAGAGTAGAGAGAGATGAGTGAGAGAGAGAGAGAGAGAGTAGAGAGAGATGAGAGAGAGAGAGAGAGATCGGCCGAATGGGGAGAAAAATGGGGGGGAAATGGGATTTTCATTTTTTTTTAAATAGCGGTTTATTGATAAACTGCTGTAACCGGTTTGGGCTATTACAACGGTTTTTCAATAAACCGCTATAATTGAAAAATTAAAGCGGTTTTGTGAAAAACCGCTGTAACAGCCCGGACCTGTTACAGCGATTTTTCAAAAAACCGCTGTAACCGGCCCAGGGCTGTTACAGCGGTTTTTCACAAAACCGCTTTAATTGTTCAATTATAGCGGTTTTCTGAAACAGCGCTGTAACAGCCCTGGACCGATTACAGCGGTTTTTTGAAAAACCGCTATAATTGGTCCCGCGCGAAACCCTATTATAGCTGTTCACCAAAAAACCGCTGTAATAGGCCCCTCCGTTTAGCGGTTTTCTAAAAATCGCTGTAATAGGTGCGCTGTAATAGTGTATTTTTGTAGTAGTGTCCTTCTCACATTCTTCGTGATGATCCAATTGAGATTTCTGATAATTTAAGTTATGTTGAAGAAGCAATGGAAATCATAGGCCACAAAGAAAAGCAGCTTTGGAATAGAACAATTCCATTGGTGAAAGTGTTATGGAAAAATCATTCGAGACAAGAAGCAACTTGGGAGACAGAACAACACATGACAGAACAGTATCCGTGGTTATTTAGAGATATAGGTACAAATTTCGAGGACGAAATTTAAAAAAAAAAGGGGGTGAGGATTGTCATAACCCAAAACCTCACTTTTCATTAAATCATACATTAGTATAAATACATGCATTTTGGTAGAATAATGATTTTCGTTAATGAGATTTTATAATTTATTCAATTTCCACGATTCGTGCTCGACCCTAAATATTCCACTTTTTGGTCATATAACTAAAATTATGCTCTAACTATATGCTAGTTTTTGTGTGTAGAGTAATTTTAATTCCTATTTAATATGGGTATAAGTTTAATTCTTATATATATAGATAAGTTATATAATTATGTATAGGTAAGATATTTTTTTCATAAGAGCTTAAGTGTCATCTTGGAAATGGTACACCTTTAATCCCCTTTCAACCTTGGCAAATAAAGGGAGTTTCTAATTCTTTTGTGAGGATCTATCTTACCTTCACTCTCACACACACACCACGCCTGAAATTTCCCTCAAAATCAGCTCTTTAGCTCTCTCAAAAACACAAGAAGTGGAGTAAAGAAATTCAGTTTGAAGGGAGAAGAAAAGGATACCTAGTTAGGAAGCATCCTCCTCTCTTAGTTCTTTTAAGGTATGGTAGCTAAGTTATATATTGCATATAATTGTTTGTAATAGATTAAAGGTTATATTTTTAGGTGAATTAGAGGCCTGAAATTATATGTAAGTTAGCTAAGTAAATTGCATGACACCCAGTTTTCAGAATTTCAGGTTCTGTAATTAGAATTTAAAGCTGTAATTAGGTATCTAAACGTGAGCGTTTGATTATGTAAAATTTTCTGGACAAACTTATATGTGTCGTGAATATCTCTGCCAAATTTTGTAACGATTGGAGGTCTTTGGATTTTTCTAAAAATCGTTGAATAACACTGCCAGTCTGTTCGGCGGGATTGGAAAACGCTGCTGTTTTGAGGTTATTTAGGTAACCTAGAAATTGTTTTTCAATCTACCAGTTTTACAGTAGATATATACAGATGTTATAGATACGTCACCTAAATTTCAGAATTTTTCAGTAAACAGGGGATTTTAGAAAAATAGTTGAATATAGGGTGTCGGCTCTAAAAAAATCTGTTGGGACAGCCTGTTTTGTTAATTGAATCGGAAATTAAATATGAACATAATATGTCATGTTATTCAATGTATTGTATCAAGGGTATTTATGTATTTTTATGTATTTAATAGGTCGAAATTCCAATAGAGGAGCAGAAAACGTCGACTAGACAAAGACATCTTGACGAGCCACTATTTGTGAGTATAATTGGGTGGCTTGATAATTGACTCATCCATTGCTTTGATTGCTATGTCTAAATAACTGCTTTATTTGTCTACTTGTGTGATTGGGAAGCTTACGGTGTTATGAACGTGGTTATATGATGATTGAGTGATGGAAACAAATATGTGACAGGTTATATGTGATGGAAACATCTTCTCGAGATCCAATATATGTGACAGGTCCCAAAACAATAAATTATCGAGATGAATTATGTATGGCAGGCTCTCAAAAAGATGGCACTCATAATGAAGATTCTCGAAACAATAATCATGGAACAGACGGCCAGAACGGAAAGGATGTAGCTAATTTGCAAACCGAAAACATCAAAGAAGGAATCCTAGAACCAGACGGAGATACCAGAAAAAATGGTCAGGATCAGTTGGAAGAAGTTAATCTAGGGACAATCGAAAATCCTCGAATTACCTACGTAAGTTCAAAAATGAACCAAACAGAGAAAAGAGAATTAATCGAAATATTGCACCAATTTAAAGATTGCTTCGCTTGGGCACATCATGAAATGCCCGGAATTGATACAAATGTAGCTCGACACGAGTTACCCATTAAACCAGGATTTAAACCTGTGATACAAGCACCGAGGTGTTTATCCCCAGATCTAATGGGAGCCATCAAAGAAGAAATAGAGAAGTTGGTGGAAGCCAAGTTCATTAGGCCAACTCGATATGTTGAATGGTTGGCCAATATAGTACCAGTAATTAAGAAGAATGGTAAAGTACGAATATGCATCGACTTTAGAGATTTGAATAAGGCTACACCGAAAGACGAATACCCGATGCCAATGGAAGATGTATTGATTGATGCAGCTGCTAGGCATAATAAGATGTCCTTTATGGATGGGTATTCTGGATATTATCAGTTGAAAATAGCTGAAGAGGATCGGCATAAAACAGCTTTCAGATGTCCAGGGTCCATAGGGACATTTGAATGGAGGGTCATGCCGTTCGGCTTAAAAAATGCCAGAGCCACCTACCAGAGGACAATGAATTACATTTTCCATGATGTAATCGGAAAGTCTTTAGAAATATATATCGATGATATAGTGGTTAAAGCTCAAGATCACGAAGAACATAAACGATTTTTAATTGAATCTTTCCAGCGAATGAGATTATTTAATTTAAAAATGAATCCTTTGAAATGTGCTTTCGGCGTGGAAACTGGAAATTTTTTGGGGTTCCTAATACATCATTGAGGCATCGAAGTGGACCGAAACAAAGCCAAAGCCCTTATAGAAGCTAAACCTCCGAACAATAAAAAAGAACTTCAGAGTTTCCTCGGGCAAGTGAATTTTCTACGAAGGTTTATAGCCAACTTAGCCGGAAAAAGAGAGGCTTTCTCCCCTTTATTACGGTTAAAAGATGAGGATGAATTTGTATGGGGCGATGAGCAAAAAGAAGCATTCGATGCTATAAAGAAATATTTAGTTCAGCCTCCGGTGCTGATTCCTCCTCGAAAAGGAAAAAAGTTAAGATTGTATATATCAGCAGCAGAAATGTCAATAGGATGCCTTTTAGTGCAGGAAAACGACAGAGGCTACGAACAAGCTGTATTTTACTTGAGTAGACTTTTAAATGAGGCAGAAAAAAGGTATACTTCAATAGAAAAATGGTGCCTCAGCCTATATTTTGCCTCTACTAAATTAAGGCATTATTTTGCTGCATATTCTATCGAAGTGGTATCCCCGACCGACGTCATCAAATTTATGATCAATCAGCCTTTGGTTAAGGGTCGATTAAGTAAATGGAGTATTAGCTTACTCCAGTTTGACTTGATCTATGTACCACAAAAAGCAGTAAAAGGTCAAGTCTTGGCTGATTTTTAAGTGGAACATCCATCTATGGATAAGGAAACCAGCTTCAAAATTGATGTCATCAGCACCGCTCCTTGGATCCTTTATTTCGATGGATCAAGCACTCGAGATAGTGCAGGGGCCGGGATATATATAATAGCTCCCTCTAAACTAATTACTAAATTATATGCGAAGATCGAAGGTGATTGTACTAAAAACAGAGCAGAATACGAAGCTTTTATTTTAGGATTAGAAGTGTTACGAGACATGAAAGCAAAGAATGTGAAAATAAAAGGAGATTCCTAGTTGATAATAAATCAAGTGAAGGGGATATTTAAATGTGTAAGTCCCGTAGCCATAACCTATTTTGCTCGAATAAATGAGTTATTCAAATGTTTCGAGACAGTTGAAGTTTCGTATGTACCATGGGAAAAGAATCAAATATCTAATGATTTGGCTCAATTAGCATTAGGGTATAAAATCGATTCAGATATGTTTGAGTCAACTATCCAACTTAAACAGAGGATAGTATTACCTTTCGAGAAAAGGGTGGCTCGAATTCACAAAATAGACATTCTTAAAGAAGAGCAAGATTGGCGCCTTCAGATCATCGCATATTTCCAAGCATGAAATGCCAGGAATTGATACAAATGTAGCTCGACACGAGTTACCCATTAAACCAGGCTTTAAACCTGTGATACAAGCACCGAGGCGTTTATCCCAGATCTAATGGGAGCCATCAAAGAAGAAATAGAGAAGTTGGTGGAAGCCAAGTTCATTAGGCCAACTCGATATGTTGAATGGTTGGCCAATATAGTACCAGTAATTAAGAAGAATGGTAAAGTACGAATATGCATCGACTTTAGAGATTTGAATAAGGCTACACCGAAAGACGAATACCCGATGCCAATGGCAGATGTATTGATTGATGCAGCTGCTAGGCATAAGGTGATGTCCTTTATGGATGGGTATTCTGGATATTATCAGTTGAAAATAGCTGATGAGGATCGGCATAAAACAGCTTTCAGATGTCCAGGGTCCATAGGGACATTTGAATGGAGGGGGGTCATGCCGTTCGGCTTAAAAAATGCCAGAGCCACCTACCAGAGGACTATGAATTACATTTTCCATGATGTAATCGGAAAGTCTTTAGAAATATATATCGATGATATAGTGGTTAAAGCTCAAGATCACGAAGAACATAAACGATTTTTAATTGAATCTTTCCAGCGAATGAGATTATTTAATTTAAAAATGAATCCTTTGAAATGTGCTTTCGGCGTGGAAGCTGGAAATTTTTTGGGGTTCCTAAAACATCATCGAGGCATCGAAGTGGACCGAAACAAAGCCAAAGCCATTATAGAAGCTAAACCTCCGAACAATAAAAAAGAACTTCAGAGTTTCCTCGGGCATGTGAATTTTCTACGAAGGTTTATAGCCAACTTAGACGGAAAAAGAGAGGCTTTCTCCCCTTTATTACGATTAAAAGATGACGATGAATTTGTATGGGGCGATGAGCAAAAAGAAGCATTCAATGCTATAACGAAATATTTAGTTCAGCCTCCGGTGCTGATTCCTCCTCGAAAAGGAAAAAAGTTAAAATTGTATATATCAGCAGCAGAAATGTCAATAGGATGCCTTTTTGTGCAGGAAAACGACAGAGGCTACGAACAAGCTGTATTTTACTTGAGTAGACTTTTAAATGAGGCAGAAAAAAGGTATACTTCAATAGAAAAATGGTGCCTCAGCCTATATTTTGCCTCTACTAAATTAAGGCATTATTTTGCTGCATATTCTATCGAAGTGGTATCCCCGACCGACGTCATCAAATTTATGATCAATCAGCCTTTGGTTAAGGGTCGATTAAGTAAATGGAGTCTTAGCTTACTCCAGTTTGACTTGATCTATGTACCACAAAAAGCAGTAAAAGGTCAAGTCTTGGCTGATTTTTTAGCGGAACATCCATCTATCGATAAGGAAACCAGTTTCAAAATTGATGTCATCAGCACCGCTCCTTAGATCCTTTATTTCGATGGATCAAGCACTCGAGATAGTGCAGGGGCCGGGATATATATAATATCTCCCTCTAAACTAATTACTAAAATGTATGCGAAGATCGAAGGTGATTGTACTAAAAACAGAGCAGAATACGAAGCTCTTATTTTAGGCTTAGAAGTGTTACGAGACATGAAAGCAAAGAATGTGAAAATAAAAGCAGATTCCCAGTTGATAATAAATCAAGTGAAGGGGATATTTAAATGTGTAAGTCCCTTAGCATTAACCTCTTTTGCTCGAATAAATGAGTTATTCAAATGTTTCGAGACAATTGAAGTTTCGTATGTACCACGGGAAAAGAATCAAATATCTAATGATTTGGCTCAATTAGCATCAGGGTATAAAATCGATTCAGATATGTTTGAGTCAACTATCCAACTTAAACCGAGGATAGTATTACCTTTCGAGCAAAGGGTGGCTCGAATTCACAAAATAGACATTCTTAAAGAAGAGCAAGATTGGCGCCTTGAGATCATCGAATATCTCTAAGACCCAGCTAGAGGGGGATTCTCAAATAAGCTAAAATTGATGACACATCATTATTTTTATGATGGGCAAGAGTTATATAGAAAGGTTCCTCAGGGGGTTTTGTTGAAAGGTCTCGATCTGGAGGAGGCACTAATTGTAATGGCAGAAACCCACGAAGGGGTGTGCGGAGCCCATCAGTCGGGACAGAAAATGAGGTGGCTGATGCAAAGATATGGATTCTACTGGCCAACTATCTTACGAGATTGCATAAGCTATGCTAAGGGATGCAAACAATGTCAGAAACATGGGAAAATTTTGAGGCAGCCGACGCTCAGTTTAAATTCCATAGTAAAACCCTGGCCATTTCGAGGTTGGGCCATGGACATAATTGGAGAAATTAAACCAGCTTCATCCAAGAAGCATAAGTACATCTTGGTGGCCACTGATTATTTTACCAAATGGATAGAGGCTAAAGCTTTCGAGAATATAAGTTCAAAACAAGTGATCGAATTCATTAAGGAGTATATCATCACAAGATTTGGTATTCCAGAAATCATAACCTTCGATCAGGCTAAAGTATTTAATAGCACAGAAATACTCAAATTTCTGGGACAGTTTGGAATAAAATTGATTAATTTGACACCTTATTATGCCCCAACAAATGGCCAAGCTGAATCGTCAAATAAACTAATCAAAGGTTGCATCTCGAAAATGATAAGCCAAAACCCGAGAAATTGGCACGAATTGTTAATCGACATGGTTTGGGCGTTAAGGACAATCAAGAAGGACAGTCTAGGAATATCCCCTTTCCAATTAGTGTATGGTCATGAGGCAGTAATTCCTTTAGAAATCAATATCAAGTCCAGACGAATACTCGAACAAGCACAACTCTCAACCGAAGAGTACATGGAAAACATGAATATCGAAAAGCTAGATCATGAAATATTGCAAGTTCAAGCATTGCAACAAATAGAACTACAAAAGAATAGAATCGAAAGGAGTTATAATAAAAAAGTGAACGCAAGATCCTTCGAAGTAGGAGATTTAGTTTGGAAAGTGATTTTGCCTGAAGGATCAAAAGATAACTTTTATGGGAAGTGGTCATCTAAATGGGAAGGACCATTTCAAATATCAAATAAATTATCTGGAAATGCTTTCGAACTCCAGTGGATGAATGGAGATAGATATGGAAAAGCATTAAACGCGAAATACTTAAAAAAGTATACACCAAGTATATGGAAAGAAAACAAAACCATTATATTTAAAAGATTACCCGAAACGGGTAAGAATTTTTACAATAACAAAATATAGAAAGTAACATCACTCGAAGATGTGCTAAGATTGAAGAAAAAATAAAGAACTAGATAAAATATCCAAAAGTATCCCTTTCGAGTACAGCAAGTTCGCTATTTCTTCGAACTCGAATGATAGAGCTGCAATTTGGTCATTCAAAGTTGAGATATTCTCTTTGGCTTGGTTGGCTGACTGAACTAAGCGATCCTGTTCGAGTTGGAGATCAGCAATCTGGGCATCAAGAGCAGCAACTCGAGCCATATAACTATCACGAGAACCCTCTAAGATGGTGACCTGGCCACGGAGTTAACTTAGTTGTTGAGCATGATTCGAAGATACTGCTTCGGTAAAAGGGTTGATGCCCTGATCCGCTAAAGAATGGAGGCGTGCAAGACTATTCTCGAAAATCTCACGAGCGGTTTGGAACATGAGTAGCCAGGTACTAGCCATCCTCGAAGCCGCTTCATCAAGAAAGAAGCGAAGTTCCGACAATAAATGAGGATCATTGAGATTATGCCTTATGTCCATAAGGGCTTTGACACGACAAAATCCTAGCAAGAGAACTAGATCGTGTAAGTAGTAAAGTGGATGTTCAAGTCCGGGGTTATCGTATCCGCAGGGACAACTATAATCTAAGTACCAAGACTACTGTATTACCCAATTCTAAGTTAGATCGGTCGATAAAAGGTTTGATTTAAACTAATTTAACTAAGTTAAGCACTAAAATAAGTTATAACCAAATAAGTGGAAGAAACGATAGAAGAGAAGCGATTAAGGCACATGGTTCAACCATTTATGTATTTCCATTGTGATTAAAGTTCTATTGGATTATTAGATGGATTTAGCTAAGGCGAAATTCCCTAACATACGTACTACCCAATCTCTTGGCATAGCAACCCTACCTTAGTTAACGATTTCCTATATATCTCTATATGAAAATCCGGCTTAACAAAGATGCATTTAAGGTCTAAGAATTCCCCATGTGAATGGAAAGCCACCTAAAGAAACCGAGTCTATCTCTAGTCGGTTTAACTATAGGGTATTCAATGTTTATATCTTCCCTAGGTTATTATCTCTCTATCTCTAATCTAGGCATTTTATCGAACACTTGGTGATCAAACAAGCAAAGCATCGAGCTCAACTATTGAATACATAGCCAAAACCAACATTAATCCAATAAACACCAACAAATCAACAATCAAAATAACATAAATGGCCTATCTATGGCCTCAATCAAACAAGTTTAGATCATATTCATGTCAAAAGTGCAAATATAAATCATATAAGTCATAAGAGGTTTGAACAAATTCACGAAATAAATATGTAAAAACTCCCTAATTCTTGTAGAGATGTGGATTCCTCGTTGAATTCTCCGTCTTCTCACGAATTCGGGCCTTCAAGTAGACATTTTGACCTTCAAAATCACTCTCCCAAGCTCTCTCTCCCCTTTTTGGTGTGTGGCTGCCCCTCTAGGCTATTTAGAGTGTATTTAGAGCTTTTTTTCGTCCAAATGACCTGATGGTCTATTTATAGGCCAAGTCCGCCGCCTTGAACACCGCGACATTGGTGGTTTAACGCCGCGGCGTTGGCTACTGCATGTGAACGCCACGGCGTTCGTGAAAGAACGCCTCGGCGTTCATCCCCTGCTGCTCCGGCCAGTTTTGGTAAAATATGTATAACTTTCTCTACCGATGTCAGAATAAGCCGATTGAAGTTGCTATAGAATCCTAAAACAAATCTCTAAAACTTTCAAGAAGACACCAAATCCAAAATCAAACATTAAAGATGATAACATTGTCTCAAAAGTTACTGAATGAGAAAACTCCATCGTAAGACGTCTCTTCCGATGACGTTTACACCTCCTTCCCTACATATCTGATCTTTGTCTTCAACATACGAAATGTACCTTTGCCTCTTATCTTTCCATTGGTATACGAAGTGTGTAATTTGGACATGCGTAGAGAAATCTATTCCATAAACTCTAGCACTGCACAGACAGTTTGTATCTTTATGCATGATTTACCTTCAATCCTTGTTCTTTTCCTCCAAATGTTATGTTATTCTATAAAATATGAGAAAAAAAGGGTCAAAGCATCATATGTGATCAAATTATCAAGGAAACAATCAAAACTAAGTCGATAAACGGGGGAAAACTAGTGTAAAAATAACATATATCAGGCTTCATTTAAAGCAACTTGAGAAAACACGGTCGGCGCTACATTGTTGAAAGAAATAAAATCCCAAAGTTAGTATGTCAAACACCAGAATGAAATAGAACATTGTGCATTTCAACGAAATAAATCTATAGCTTCAGCCGGGGTAGCAAGGGCCATGGTAGAGCTGGAAGGTCCAGGGTCCATGACCGGACTAGGTGAGATAGCCAACAGAGAGATATCTTCAACCTCTTCTATTCGTACTGAAGAGGAAAGAGGAGAATCCAGGGTAGGCCAAAATTGTGATCCAAGAGCAAGGTTCGTGCCAATTCTGTGAAAAACAGCAGAATCCATGACAATGGTGGATATTCCCGCTGTAGTACCAATTGAGAATCGCACCGAAGAAGGTAAACTAGGCACGGCTGGAGGTTCGAGGGACAAGGTTATTCAGGAAAATGAATAATTAGGTCGTTAAAAAATCTTCCTAAACATAAAATGTGTGTATGGTAAATTGTCTTACCTGACGAAGGTAATCTCTAGAGGTTGGGAGCAGTGCTCGTGGTAATCTCAAAACTGGGGCCTATTCTCTCGAAAGTGTCACTCGATGAGTTTCCTAGGGAAAAAAACAACATCAAGATAGGGTAGAGTAACAAAAGCTCATTAATGATTAACAGCGTGAGAAATCCTAAAGGGGTTAACCGATTTAGGGGAATATATGATATTTTCAAAACATACCTGAAGAGCGATCTGTTTCGATTGGGTTTTGATGAATCTCGGGATTAGGTAAAACTTCCTCGAGGACGGCCGAAGTCGGTCGGGGTTCAAAGTCGGGTGAACCCTCTTCAAGAATGGTTTCGAGAATATCGTCGACTCCAGTCACAATAACCGACGTCTCCTTGTCGAGATCAGCAGTTCTACTCGGAGAACCTGAATGAGAAATACGAGTAAGCAAGTATCGAATGAAGAAGCGATTTACGAATAAAAAGTTAAGGATAATTGAGTAGTTAATTGATTCACCGGAAGTCCCTTGCGTACGTAAGCATTTCCTGGATCTGGGTTGAAGAGCATATTGACCTGCATCGTTGTCATCATTTTCTTCTTCTTCATCAAGTATTCAAGGGGGTGCTTCTCGAGAAATAGAGGATGCGGGCTCCCGGATAGTAAGTGCACTTCGTTTTTTAGTGGCGCAAGTGGGCATGGAGAATAGCTCAGTTGGGACAGATGAGTCTCGAAGGGCTCGAGACAGTGCCACCGCTTCTCGGACTCGGGGGTTGTCTCGCTCGAACCTCCACCCCGAAGTTAAATCATACGGAAAGATGTAATCATCATCCTGTAAAAAAGAGTATAAGATTGAATCCTAAATATTTTGATCGAAGTTACACTAGTATATGAAAGTTACCTGATTCGACAAAAGATTCGAAAGTTGAGCCATATCCACTGTACCAACACACATTCTAGCGATGTCCATAATTTGCTTGCGGATGATTGGTCTCGAATAACTACGCCTCAAAACTTTATTCTAAAAGTCTACGAAGCATCTCTCGACTTGGATGATTCTGCAAAAAATGGGAACAAAGCACGACGGAATCTGACAAGAAGCTTGACCCCGAATAAGAGCTTCAACTTTGGCCCTTTGATGATTCGCAATGTAAAATTGCCTACTTGACCAAGGGCGATTCATGGTACCCAGAAATGGTAGAGAGAAGCATTGGGTTATGCCAAATTTCCGTGAACATAGCTACAAAATAAGGACGAATTAAACAAAACTTGGATATCGGACTTCCTGCTCGAAATCAAACATGTTCGAAGGAAGCATGCTCAAAATCGAACATACTCGAAATCAAACATGCTCGAAAGAAGCATGCTTGAAATCGAACATGCTCGAGGTAATGAGCATACTCGAAAATGGAACATGTTCGAAGTAGAATATGCTCGAAGTACAACTAATCCATGTGTTCGAGAAACGTCAAAATGTAACGATCCGAAATTTATAAAGTTTACTATACTCAAAACATGTTGGAATACCTGAGGGTTGTAAACTTCAACACCGGGGACATTAGCTGCATATAATAGGTCTCGGGACGATAAGATAGATCTCCAGTAGGGGTGATCATCTATGGAGGAATCCAGCGAATCAATCATTCGCATCCAATCGGGTAAAGCAGTATGAGACCAATGATTTTGGGCCTGGTCGTGCCTTGTCTAGAAAAAAGGGCACCATGTGGAAACATAAAGTGGGTTATAGATAGGCTCAGGACCTCGAGGTACGACACCTTCTCGAGGGGAATCAACAAATTTATAGTAGCCTCCCCGTAACAAACCCAATTCGAAACTTGCTCGAGTCAGAAATTGGAAGATTTTTTCGAGGATTGTCGTTTCTCAATCAAGATCGATTTTTCAAGTGATGGTACAGTCCGGGTATTTAATAACTCGGGATAATATAGGAAGGACCAACATCACTACTACAGAAAAGGCCTGTTACAGCGGGTTTTTTTTCACTATTATAGCGGTTTTAACCGCTGTAATACGTATCGCTGTAATTGGTAAGTTCCCTATTACAGCGGTTTTTAACCGTTGTAAAATACGACCTATTACAACGGTTCAATAACAACCCGCTGTAACAAACCAAAAAATAAATAATATAATTAAAAAAATTCAACTATTACAGCGGTTCGGAAAGGAACCGCTGTAATAGGTCACCATTTTTTTTAATTTAAATTTTTTTTTAAAATTCTGTTACAGCGGTTCGTTATTGAACCGCTGTAACAGTTGAGCTTTTTTTTTCTTTTTTTTATTATAATTTCAGCTAGCTCTATCCTTCCCAAAAGCTCAAAATTCAAATCACATAAAACAAACCAATTGCTCAACAGAAACAACAAATTAAAATCCTAAATTAATTTCATTCACGAAATAATAATCTCCAATAATTACAAATGATAACGAGTTTAATTTACAATAAACCAATATAAACTAATCACCACTTTTAAATCAAATAAAAATTTACAATAATTTACAACTTACACCGCCGGCATATCAAAAGCGCATTTAAAAATGTATTGTGCCAATTCAGAACGTGCTTCATCAAGTTGCTCTATAGTGTAAGTGGCGTACTGACAATCAGCAAAGTACTGCAAGACAAATATTAAAATCCAACAAAAATGTTTAATAACTTAAAAGGGACATTAGAATTTGATTAATATTAATTAGGATTATGCATACCGTCGGTGGGATTATAGATTCTCCGTGTCTAATAATATCGTTCATGAATTTCATGACGAAGAAGCCACAATCTATCTCATTTAATTGAATGGGGCACTACAAATTAAATTCAAATCAAAATTGTATTAGAACAAATAACTTTTATACGAATAATTTCTTGAAACTATAATTAAAATAATATAATTACCCTAACCTTTATACAACTCCATTTACAGGCCTTGTTTTTTGATTTGATCTTTTGGTTGTTGTTATTTGCTCGAAACATCAACACAGCGTTGTTGAAAACATCAAAAAACAAGGAAATATGTCAATATCAAGCAAATATATATATATATATATATGAAATCTAGTTATAATATATATACTTTAAACTTAATATTAAATATAATGGACATTTAATTGAATGATAAAACTTACTGATTGATCATAACCAATATTATATACATTAAATCACAAAACCCCAACACCTATATACAAACATTAACCTAAAATATATACATAATATATATATATAACATAACATATATATATATATATACCTATAAAGAGAGGGAGGAGGAGTGATTGGTGGGTAGGGAGGCGGCGGCGCGGCGGAGGCGGAGGCGGCGGCGCGGCGGAGGCGGAGGAGGCGGCGCGGCGGAGGCGGAGGAGGCGGCGCGGCGGAGGCGGAGGAGGCGGCGCGGCGGAGGCGGAGGCGAGGCGGCGGCGGCGGAGGAGGCGGCCGAAGAGGAGCGGCGGTTTGGGGTGGTGGCTAGGGGACGGGGGCGGGGTTATCTTGAGAGTGAGAGAGAGTATAGAGAGAGAGTAGAGTATAGAGAGAGAGACCGAGAAGAGAGATCGAGAATGAGAGAGAAAATCGAGAGGGGCGGCGGCTGCGGATTGTGGTGGTGGCGGACCGGAGGCGACTCGGGGGGGCGGGGGTGGGCCGGGGGCGGAGAGTGAGAGAGAGAGTAGAGTAGAGAGTGAGAGAGTAGAGGAGAGAGAGAGAGTAGAGAGAAATCAGGGTGGAGTCGGTTTTGGGGGGAAAAATGGGGGGGAATTTGTTTTTTTGTTGTAATTAACAATTAAAGCGGTTCAGGAATGAACCGCTTTAACTGATTATCAGTTAAAGCGGTTCTGTAATGAACCGCTGTAACCGGTTTGAATCAGTTACAGCGGTTCAATATTGAACCGCTGTTAAAAAAACTTTTTTTTTTTTCGGTTCGACTTATAATAGCGATTTTTTACCGAACCGCTGTAATAGGTTCCGACTTAGTTTCATTTATAACGGTTCACTTATAAACCGCTGTAATAAGTCTCTCCGTTCAGCGATTTTCAAAAAACCGCTGTAAAATGTGCGCTGTAACAGGCCATTTCTGTACTAGTGCATGTCAATAACCAAAGGGGGCCAGACAACTTGTGAGCATTCGAAGGGTCACTACTCAAGTTTAACATCATGCGATAAAAGTGAGATAACACTAGTGGAGCCAGCTCGACGGGCCCCATGGTGACAGCAATATTAGCAAACAAAGTGAGAAAGGTTTTTTCACTACACAACCGGCATTCATAAATAGCCGGGAAAAGATAAAATTCAAAAATAAAACTTCTTCGAAGGGTGTAGGCGGATCATCACAACCGATAAAGAACTTGATTAAAGTAGTATAAGCAATATTCACACCTTTTGATTTTCCATGATGTTTTAGACAAGTTTCGGTGGCTAATAAGAGAGACCGAGAGTTAGGCAAAGGCTCACCCATAGGAAGGGTTGTATCCGTAGGGGAAAGACCAGTAATTAGAGCAACGTCTTCCAACGTGATTGTTTGAAAACCTCGAGGTAGTACAAAACAATTATACGAGGGATGCCAGGAATACGCAAGAGCATCTGTTGTTACCTGCTCGAAAGGGATAACTGGGTAACAAGCTATTCGAATGAGCCCCAGAATTCGGCTACCTTCCCATTTGTTATGAAGATGGTGCAACCTTTCGAACCAAGGATATGCATCGATGGCCCCGATCCACCCATTGATCGGTTTGGTTCTGTTCGTCCAACCATATTTGTTCTCCACCCTAGACTGAAAAAGAGGGGCCTCACCCTCCAAGGCGGGCCAAATACCCAATAAATTGGGAATACCATCCTCAGAAGGTTCGAACGCCTCGGGTCGAAAATGGGGCCCGAGCCCAACATGGTTGATGGATTGACCACGGCGATCGCGGACCCAAGGCGGTATCATATGGGTAGACCCAAGAGTCGAAATCTTCGCATCGCTATAGTAAGTCTCGAAGTTCTTAATGATTTGATAAAGATCTTGGGCGTCTTCACAATCTAAAAGAGTCGCTCGAGCGACTAAACGCGAGATAGCGTGAGGGTTAGACATCCTCGAAAACGATTCAAGAAGATTGTCAAGAAAAATGGAGAGAAGAAATTCGAAGAGGAAGATGTGGTGAAGAAGGAGAAAACTTTCGAAAATGGAGGAACAAGATGATGGAGGATTCGAGAGAGAGGAGAAAGTAAAGGGTGATAGTGACGGCTAAGAAAAGGGAAGAGATATGTATAGAGTTCTAGGTGTCCGATCACGAAAAGACACTTCTATGCAGAAAAGGAAAAGAGAAATTTCAATCATTTTTTTTTACCCGCCTAAAAATACGAAGAGGTTCTTGCAGAAAGAACACGCAAGTTAAAAAAGGTTTAAAAGCCTGATCACGAAAAGGTACGTCACATCGGTATTAAAGATAAAAGATGTCTGGGAAGATGACCTTTTGAATAGCGGACACGATCTCCTGATACGAAACGATGGTTAACCAAGAGACATGTATCTTAATGTACATGAACTCGAAATGTTCACATACATTAGGGGGGCATTTGTTTACACTAAAAAATAAAAGTGGGTCAGCAAAGTAAAAGACCTAGAAAAGGCCCAACAGCGATTAGTGGGCCCAAAAAATTAAAGGCTAAGCCCATTACAATAACAAGGCAAGCCCAAAGAAGTCAGAACCAAAAACAGAATCAGAGAGTCCGGGAACTCGGTAACCCGCCAAGACGAAAGGATTTTGAAAGAGAAGTTAGAAGCAGTCCTCGACGGTTGAAGATGTAGGACCACCCGCCAAGACGAAAGGATTTTGAAAGAGAAGTTAGAAGCGGTTCTCGACGATTGAAGATGTAGGACCACGATGCAGAAATAAAAACGAAAAAAAGGAGAGAGAAGAAGATCAGAAAATCAAACAACAACTTATTTTTCTCTTATCATAGGAGTAAGCGTAGACATAGTTAGGAGTAGCATGTAGCGTAGATTTGTTCAAGAATTGCTAGATCCGGCTCCCGGAGTTTGTACCAGTGTTTCACTCGTTTGTAATTTTTACGAATCGAAGACTTTTATGGAGGTATAGATTACATGCTTTCAGATTTTAGTATTTGACAGTAATTTGTATCTTGATCTAAGTTTTCTATTCATTATCATCGTTTTGAAAAAGAAAGGTTCTCACGTAGGTACAAAATTATCTTGTGTCAGATTTAAGTATCAGAGAGATAGTTTTTACCTGTACTTGAATTTTCTTTTATGGTATTATCGTGTCATTCGAAGACAATATATATATTTTAGTCAATTGCGGTCCGAATAATTAGTTTAAACAACACACCGAAGTGTTAAAGTCTGAACCACTGTCTAGCGCATCGAATTCGAGCGCACGGGGGTTGACAGATAATCTCAAGATATAGATTATCGCGAGGTTCGGAACGCGTATTCGAATCCACCCTAATCTAATTTGTTTTTTTTTTTACGAAACAGTTGTTTATTTTTGTTATGCCGGCCTAATAGTATTAAATGATTCTTGTTCTAGCTGAGAGACCCAGCAACGAGGGAGAAGATCAACAGGGTGAAAGAGCATTTTAACTTTAAAGAAAGCTGGATATCAGAGGTATGTCAACTCTCAAGAAGGAAGAGGAAAGATATCTGCTTATAGACGCAGAGAGAGAAAAAGAACTATGTTTATTTTATATTTGGGCAAAATGAACTTTACCCCCCTTCAAAATTTGATTTCTTAATTAAGACTCCTGCCTTCCCCAATCTCTCTCTCTCTCTCTCCTCGTTCTTCTGCATATTTACTTTCATAGGAAAATATGATTATAAGCTCGTTGAATTTGTTCCATTGATTTCAGGTTCAAAACCAGAAAACTACAACATATATACTTATATTTTGTACATATGGTATATTTCACCATTAAAAGAATGTCCGTTATACGATGATTTTTTTTTATTTTGCATATTTGTCTGGTTTTCTCTCACCATATATACTAAAAAGTTGAAAGATCGAAAACTACCAGAACGCTCTTTGCACCGTCATCACATTCAACGATCTCGACAAAGCCATGCAATCCATCGATCACATGTTATGGGACGTTTTGATTGATGTGTTGAGGGAGATTCTCTGACGTTTGCTCAGGCAATAGGGACGTTGAAACACCCGGCGTTTTAGGAGGAAATTGCTCATTATGCTCTCTATAGGTTTCCACCTCATGTTGCTTTGTTTGACAAATAGGTGGTAATTATAACGTTAAAACTCGCCAGGTAGCATGGTGACAAGAAGTACTCACTGGCATTGTTCAAGAATCTGGAATGAGAAGAGTATTAAAGTAGAAACTCTAGTTAACAAAAAACACAAAAATATAAATCCTAATCATTAAAATTACTAATCAAATAAATCCTAAATATTAAAATATTATAGTAGAAATCCTATTAATTAACATAAAACATAATTCCCTTTTCTAGGAATCTTCTTGGAACTAGTAATAGTTAAACAAATCGAAAACATTAGTAACCAGTATTGGTTAAACAAATCTAAAAACAATTGAATATTAATGTAAGAACCCTAATTATCAGAAAACACAAATTCTCTACTGAATAAAGTAGTATTAGGAAAAAAGGAACAACACATACCTTTATTGATAGCAGTAGCCATTGGAATGAGTTTCTAGGTTAGGGTTTTCGAAGTTCCAAGTTGATATCAACCTTAATCAATCAACTTGAAATGACTTGCGACCTGCTAGGCCCAAAAAGACCTAATGTCAACCATCTATTGGTTCGACCCATGATGACAAAATTACTTTACTGGTAAAATAATGTCAATGTATTATATTTGAGTAGTGCTAATCTCACAGAAATCTGTGAGATAGCAAATGACAGACCCCTTTGTGAATCGGGTATTATTTCTATCAAAATCCACTTCAACTTTTCTTTATTTTTCAAATAACCCCACATCAATTTACTTAGTATAATACTAACACTTCATCTCAAACATGACTCTAATATTATTCGTTTATTAACATATAAATAATATAATATTTTATAATATTTTATGTGGATAAATAATGATATATTTAATATTTATTATGATTATATTTAATTATGCTCGAGCTCGACTCGACTCGACCCAAACTCGAGCTCATTTTCTCAGACTCGTCGAACTCGAAAATATCGAACTCAAGCTCGAGCTGAGAAACTTGACTAAACTCGACTCGTGCACTATGTGTAGGTATGGAATTTAGTGGTACAATGTTGCATATGATTACAATAACCTTTATGCGAAAAACTAGAGATTTTGTGTTAGAGTGAAACATTCTTATAAAGGAAGAAATACTGAGAAAAAAATAAGGTGTTGTGATTTGTTGTGTACCTAAAAATATAAAGAAGATAATAGATAACCAGGGAAGGATCGAGGATGCGAATTACACTAATGCAATTTTTTCAACAATATTGTAAGTAGTAAACACAAATCTATTTTGGTTTTAATGGATAAGTAAGATCATGGTTCGCAGGAACATTCGCGGAGGCCACCGTTCCAATTCCATTGCAACATCGCGGAACAGTCTCGGCCGTTCCATCTAGAAAAATTGTTTTTTAAAACAATTGATATATGATTTTTATTACACTCTAATAAAAAATTTGAGTGTTGCGATTGATGCATATAATGACTTCAATAACTTTTATGCGAAAAATTTAGGGTTCGGCGTTAGAGTGAAAAGTTCTTATAGATACTAAGGAAAACAAAGTACTGTAATCCACCAAGGATTTAAAGAAGACAACGAAGTGAATAACCCAAGGATAAAGAAAAAAATTTCTCATCCATTTATAATGAAATTAATCTAAAGAATTAATTCTACAGATGAATATTTCTAGGCGTAAAGAGTTAATTAAGAAAGGAAAGTTGGGGCAAAATATGAAGCTTTAAATTATATTTGGGGCTAATCTAAATAATATGCAAATATTTTGCCTAATATATAAAATATTATAAATATGACCTGGCAACTTGCTAAGCAAGTTGCCGGTTTATCTCAGCCACAATTTGTGGTTGAGAGCTGTCTGTAAGGATAAAAATCCTTACAGACAGTCAAAAAAGCATTTTCCATTATATATCACATAGGAAATGCTTTTCTGACTGTCTGTAAGGATAAAAATCCTTACAGACAGCTCTTAGCCACAAATTGTGGCTGAGATAAACCGGCAACTTGCTTAGCAAGTTGCCAGGTCTTCTATATATTAGGCAAAACATTTGCATATTATTTAGATTAGCCCCAAATATAATTTAAAGCTTCATATTTTGTTAACTCTTTACGCCCATTTGTAGAATTAATTCTTTAGATTAATTTCATTATAAATGATATCAACAAAATAAAAATAGATTAGAAATATTTTTTATCAGATATATCATTCAACGACTAAGCTTTAAAGAAATATCATGATTACTGAATTAAGTATTCTATAAGGTATGATAATTTAACTTTTTCGCACTATGATTTTGCATTCAAATGAACTTTTTCGCACTATGATTTAAATCTATCTAGTTAAAATTAAGCTTGCGATCATTAAAGAACGTTATTTTATTTATTAAATAACTAAGTGAACAAAATCTAGACATGTTTCCTACTGAATAAAGTAGTATTGGGAAAAAAGGAACAACACATACCTTTATTGATAGCAGTAGCCATTGGAATGAGTTTCTAGGTTAGGGTTTTCGAAGTTCCAAGTTGATATCAACCGTAATCAATCAACTTGAAATGACTTGCGACCTGCTAGGCCCAAAAAGACCTAATGTCAACCATCTATTGGTTCGACCCATGATGACAAAATTACTTGGTAAAATAATGTCAATGTATTATATATCACATAAGACTATATAAGATTGAATAATATGCGGGTATCTATATATTTTCATATATATATTTTTTATTTATTCTAGAGTTTTTCAAATCTCATGGAATATTGTTACTACTCTCATCTTTATATTGGTTATCAATAATATTGACCTAAAAAGTGATCTAGACAATATTAATGATGTGTTGGAATATTAATTTTTTCTAAACTTAATCAGTTATACAGATAATTGTTATGCATTTTGTAATTGCCTTGTATGACTTTTTCTTTCTTTGGTTTTTCTATCATGAATTGGTAAATTGTAGTTTTCTTTTATGCCTATAAATGAGTTGAGCCTAGTCAAATGCAAACTCGATCAAGTATTGTTTGTTTGAATATTTTTGAATTTAGAAAAAATGTACTCTTGTTTGAATATTATTAATACGATTGATATTGAACGAGTTTTGGTCATGACTCTAGAGCAATTTGATCTTTTTAAACATGTAGTTATCATTTTTTTTAATTCGTCTAGTCGAAACCAATCTTCAAATTTTATCAGACAAGAACTTATGTTCAAGAGTTTGATTTGTTATGCTTAATAATCTGATCTTAAATGAACTTTTAAGCATGAATTCCATATGAAATACAAAAACAAATTATTCTTTTTCAATCCTATAGTAAACATGACTATAGTTATTCTGGATCAATTAGTTTCCCCGGCCTCTCACGTAAACAATTATAATGTTGCCTCTCACATAAACATGTGATAATGAGATGTGTAATATCCTTTCAGATGGCCACATTCAGATTATGAAAGTCATAACTAGAGCCCTTGGAGCGGATGAAGCAACTCCGGATGGTTATGTCGAGAAGCTGAAAGTAGAATGAATGCCAGAGGACCGTAGAATAGCAAATTTGGATAAGGTTGGACGTAATGCTCTCTACTCAGCGTTGATCGATAATGAAGGACTATTCGATACGATTAAGCAATGAAAAACCTCAAAGGATATATGGGATAAGTTGGCGATTGTGTGTGAAGGATCTGCACAGATAAGAGAGAACAAGCTCTCCATAGCTATGCAAAGATTTGAGCATTTTAAGTTGCATCCCAATGAGACACTAGATCAATTGGATGCGAGATTTACTTCGCTTATTACAGAATTGGAGTCATTAAACAAGGACTTGACCAATAAGGAAATGGTCAACAAGATTTTCAGAAGTCTTCTAAGTGATGGAAATTCTAACACTAGAACATGTGTTTTCGGAGCTACGAGCTTTCGAATTTGAGTTGGGAGAAGTCAGTGATGCGCCGACATCAGTGATTGAGTCTAGAGCGTTAATTACAACTGCTAAGAGTAAAGGTAAATTAGTCAGTGAGGTGCAAGTGACAGAATCCAATGAGGAAAAAGAAATGGCCCTATTGGTAAAGAAGTTCATGAGATATGAAAAGAAGAATTCAAATGGAAATGGACAAGCTTCATACCAAACGCCTCCTACTGCATAAGGGCCTCAGTATCAAGCGCCAGCGTATTCTGCACCACTTCCTCCAGCACCGATTCAGTACCAAGCGTCTCCGAATCAGAATCAAAATCAAAATCTCACAGCACCAATGGTTTTCAAGCCACATCATGCAAGGTTAACAACTGAACAAAAGATGAAAATTAATCTTTGTTATAATTGCAGGAAACCAGGGCACTACCAGGTAAATTGCCCTTATCCAAATGTGTCTAAGTCCACAAGGCAAGACTATGTGGATAGTGTTGGGTTTTGCCAAAAATTGCGCAGCGGAAGGTTTAAAATACCCATAGTGTTTTCTCGATTTGCATATTGAATTATGAATTTGCTAAAATGAACTATAACATACCCGTTGAAGCGAAGTGGTTGGAAAATCGATCCTCCTTCAAAAATTTGAATGGTTGGAGCCTCCAAGTCTTCAATCCTCGTGCTATCCACTCTTCACGAATTCCTTGAAGCTTTCTTGAATTTTTTATCCAAACAACGAAAACACGTTGTCTGTAAATAATCACGCATATTGATTGACAAAAAAATTTCTTCCTCTTTCTCCTTGATGACAGATGGCTAGTTGCTTTGGAGAGAGGGAGGAGTTTTCTTTTTCTTTTCTAGGAGAGTTGTATAAATTATGAATTCATCTAGGTCAAAAGTGTTTAAGTTTTATTTTATATCACTTAACTTGTTGACCAAGACAAGAGGCAAGAGTCCAAGTTGGTCATCCTAATGGACGCCCAACCCACCCATATGAGGCGTCCATGTGGACCCTCTTATTTGGCTCGGCTTGTCTCTTTTTTTAATTATCTAATATTTAATTAATTATTTATTATATACAATAAATTAATTAATTAAGCAAATTAATTAATTAATAATTAATCTTATCTTTATAATTAGTTATCTCATCTAATGAGCAATTAATTAATCATATTTAATTTATCCCATAAATCAAATCTCCTAAAATAAAATAGAAAAATCCCTTTTATTTTTCTTTATCAATTCTTTAGCGCGACTATTTAGGTTTGTTTCGTTTGGAAATGAGAGGAATCCAAAAGAAGTGGATAACACCTAGCCAGTCAATGGCCCACTTCATAGCCCAAACGAAATCAAATGAATGGATCATTCCACAACCTTCCAATCGTAAATTCCGTATACGTATAAACCCTTTGTTCATGTGTCTCAGTCAAGTGAGAGTCATGGTGATGTCAAACTCACTGAACTTCACCATATGTATTAATTATAATAATACGAGATCATTGAGATCGATTTAGTGCCTTGCACAATCGTCTCTATTACTTTGGCCAAAGACTTTGATCTCCATTATATATAACCATATAGGATACTTCTCATTCACTTATGAGAGAACAAATCCCATGTTAGTTATCATCTAAGACTACCATTTGCCCATCAAGCCGCATTTCGAGTTCGACCCCACCAATGGGTGAATGAGTCTAACTACTTTAGTGATAGACTTGACGTCACAAGTGTAACTTCAGCCTTATATTTCAGGTCAAAGGTTCACTTATACCTATTACGAATAATTAGTTCTGTCTGTAACAGTCACAGAGTGAATACCCATGTGACAGAACCGATGCGAATCATGTTCGAGCATATCAGTTCCACAGATGTGCCTACAACCTTAAGCTCCCACCATCACATAGTGTTCGAATGACACTCCCATGTCAATGCTCAGATTGTACAAGTATTCCTAGTCTTTATTTGTCCATTAAAGACTTCATGTCACTTGCGAACTTGTTTAAGTAATCAAGATCAATCTCTCTAGTGCCTATCTTCCTATTCCATATGAAGTAGAGAGATTGCACTGAAAACATGGACAAAACGTTTTACACTACTTATAGATGCAAATAAGATTTAATCGAAAACAAAACAGTGCCTTTTATTAATATAAGATAATAAGTTTATTACAAGTGAGATGCCATGTCATTCTATCCTCTATGGCATCTGAGGGCATAATTCTAACAGATAGAAACCAATTCAGGAGCGACCTTCGTCAAAAAGGGTTGCTAGCGGAATCTGAACCATTCTCCGCACCTGAAGAAGATTAGGAATCTTTCGAAGAAAGCAGCAATGATTAGCCTTCTAGTGACTCAGCGTTAATATTTCTTATGGCAATAGATGGAGAAGCGTCTAAAGACTCACTACCAGAGGTAACCACTGAACTATCTAATCCTCTTTCTTATGAAGAATTACTTGACAAGGTCAATGAATACTATGGAGGTTGTCAAGGTGTCGCCAAACTATATCAAGAACACTCTGATGAGATCTCAGCGATTAAAGGTGAAAACGTGACGCTCAAAGCAGAGTTGCTAGTTCAGCAACAGTGCATTAAGTAGAACAAATCACTTACTAAATCAGAGCAGCTTGTCTCATCATTGTCAAAAGCTTCAAGAAAACTAGACAATGTGACTGAGGTAACCAGATTTTTTGGTGAAAAGACCGGTTTAGGTTGTGCTAAATTTGGTAATAAACCAACAGCGTCTAAGGTTACGGTGACCAATAAAGAAAAAGGTGTAGCCTTTGTTGAGAAGAGTTCAAATAGTCAAACGCTGAATGAACTAAAAGACAATGGTACGAGGCCAAATGAGAATGCCAAAGCGAACTCAAGCAATAAGGGAAAGACTAAACTGAATGATTCACAAAGAAAAGGTTATCCAAATGCTTAAAAGGCTAAGGAGAAACCTTGCAAATGTGAATCAAACGCTAAGAGTCAAGCACCAAAAGCGCACCCTAAGCCAGTGCCAAGGAAATACCAACGTTAATATCCACAAAGATCAAAGTCATATTATCATTACTATCATGATTATGATTACAATTATGAGTATAACTATGATCAAGGACATTAATAGACACCTAAAAAGCACACACAACATAAAGCGAAACCCAAAAAAGCCAATCCTCCCGCAATGAAGACTAGGCAAATATGGGTTCCGAAAGTTTTAATTCAGACTAACGCTACTAATGTGAAAGGACCCAAGTCACAATGGGTACCTAAAAAGAATTAGAACTGCCCTTTAAATGCCCGTACCTAGAGCCAACGCCGATACATCAATTTAGTACATTGATAGTGGGTCTTCAAGGACATGACAGGCTCAAAGGATCTATTGATCAACTATCGTGCAACCAATGGTCCTCAATTTATATTCGATGATAACTCTAAAGGTAAAACCAAAGGTATCGGTGTCGTGCATAAAGGGAACGTCATGATAAGTGATGTATATTATGTTGAGGGCCTTAAGCATAATTTATTGAGCATTAGTCAATTCTGTTATAAAGGCTTTGAAGTTAAATTTTGAAGTGACTATTGCTATATTAACGATGCTAAGACTGGATCTACTAAATTGAAAGGAAAGAGAACACATAATGTTTATTTAGTAGATTGGGGTTCAACAATTGGTAACAACCCTACATGCTTTGTGGCTAAAAATCAAAATGAAATGGGTTGGTTATGACATAGAAAAATGAATCACCTCAACTTTAAGGCAATCTCTCAATTAATATCGCTAAATCTTGTAGAGGAATCACCTAAGAGTTTCTTTCAGAAAAATCGCTTATGTGATGCATGCCAAATGGGTAAACAAATTAAATCATCTTTTAAGAAGAAACCTCATCTATCTACTTCTAGAATTCTTGAACTATTGCATATGGATTTGTTTGGTTCAATTCAAATCATGAGGGTACGTAGTAAAACGTATTCACTAGTAATAGTTGATGACTTCTCACGCTATACATGGGTAGAATCTCTAGCATCCAATGAAATTAGTGGCAAGCTCACAGCACTAATTCATCAATTACAAACCTATAAAGATCTAAAGGTCACGAGAATTAGAAGCGATAGAGGAACTGAATTTAGTAATCCTATAGTTGAGAAGTTTTGCACAAATTTTGGAATACTTCATGAGTATTCTGCGCCTAGAGCGCCTCAACAAAATGGAGTTGCTGAGCGACGGAACAGAACGTTTAAAGAATCCGCTAGGACTATGTTAGTCGAGTCCAAGCTTCCTCAAAGGTTTTGGGCCTAAGCAATCAGCACCGCTTGCTACACTCAAAACCGGTGTATGATCAACTAGCAACATGGAAAAACTTCATATGAGTTATGGAAGGGATGTAAGCCTAACGTTTCTTATTTTCATGTATTTGGTTCGTTTTAATAGAATTATTTTTAAGTGATTTTGCTAACATTTGAATATTTTACATTCAATTTATCAAATTTTTTGCTACTCTATTTTATATTTTATGCGCATGTATCATTTTTGTCATTTTAATTCATTTTTTATTTTTCGTTTGATCATTTTTTTAGATTATTTCATTTCTTCTTTCTAATTCTTATCTCTATTGTAACTATTAGATTCATTGAAATTTTTCATTATTGTAAACATTATTTCCTTACAAGTATCCATTAATATTGCATTTAAATTATTTTGACGGAATTTGTTTTCTTTTTATATTCTTTTATTTGTTATCTCTTTCTTATGTTATTGCATATACATTTCTTTTTATATCCCTTTATGTTTTTGTATTTGGACTATTAAATACGTATGCTTTTACGGTGTATTTGGGTTATCGAATCATGTGTCTAGTATGTTGAGTATATATTATGTTATCCCTTACGATTCTTTAGGGAGAGATCTAGCAAATGATATTGATGCGTTCAATTTCTTTTCTTTCTTTTATTTGTTTGGTTAAACATCTTCAATGAACATACCAGAAACTTATGAGTATAAATTTCATTTTAGAGCACAATGCTATGCAATCACATATACTTTATGATTTGAGCCTTTTCCCCCATTTGTACTTTTTCTAGGAGACACTATTTTTGAGTTAGTTTCTTTGTCTTCTACACCAATTCTAATTAATTTCAGGGTATATATAATAGATAGCATTCTTTGACTATTCTTCTTTTAAGTAATTTTACTTGTTAAGAATTTCATGTTAGATGTTTTGATGATAACAAGATAGGATTTCATGTTAGACCCCAAAAGAATGTAAGTTTGTACTTTCATAGAAATATTGTATAAGCGTTTGAAAGTTTACTTATTTTGTTAGGCTTGTAATTTTTATCTTTATAGATTTTAAACTAAGTATTTAATACCAAGTCACTGATAGAATTCTAAGTGAGTCTATCAAGGATGAAGTTGAAGATCAGCGTCTGAAGTCAAGAGAAGATAAAGATTTGCTTTGAGCGTCTGTCAAACGCTAAAAGACTACTTCAGGATTTATGAATCAAGCGCTTACTATTCACGCATCACTATTCACACGCTTACTACTTCAAGCGCTCGGCTGATTCAAGCGCTCGGCTGATTCAAGCACTCGGCTGTTTTAAGCGCTCGGCTGATTCAAGCGCTCGGCTGACTCAAGCGTCTGAGCGACTCAAGCGTCCAGCTTTAAGATTCCCCTGAAGGATAAAACCCAAGTTATCAAGGACTTAAATGCAATCACCAACGGATATTTATTTCCAACGGAAAATAAATTCAAAATGCATTAAATGCTTGATAAGTGCATTAAATGTAAACAGACAGTATGACTTGTGGACAAGCCACCTTTTTTTACTAGACTGTCAGCTTTTCAGAATTCAAACCTGCTCCTGTCCTATTGGAATCAGCAGAAATTAAGGAATGTCAGAAAATAAACTATTTGAAGCTCTGTGTGAGAGACACGTGCCTGATTGTGTCCAATGGATAAACCCCAAGAATCTCTATAAATAGTACCCTTCGGCAAAACCTTAGTGAGCAAAAAAAAAAAAAAGAGAGAAACTTTGCTGAAATAATTTGAGAGAAAAGCTTGCAAACTCCATAGCCAAAATCCATCAAGCTTCTCAAATACATTCCAGACAGTCACCAGATATCTCAAACCTCTTCCAAAGAAGAAACCTAAATTCTTACTGAGATATCCCAAGTTGTTTGAACTCCCCAACATCAAACAAACATGTTACAATAAATCCTCAACACCTTTCATCTGAGTGAGAAAGATTGTTGACTTCCACAAGCAGTATTTTTGAGTAAGAGAAGCTTGTTGAAGAAAGGTCTTTATTGGAGCTGAAGTCTGTGTGATCAAGGAGCTCAAGGCCATCTTGGAGAAAATCTTTATTGGAGCTGAAATCTGTGTGATCAAGGAGCTCGAGATTGTCTTTCCAGAATCAGAGGATTGAAGTGGCCTGCAGCAGAAATCTATGTGACCAAGGAGTTCAAGTCATCTATATCCATCTCTTCCTGTTTCCCTATTTTGTAGAAGTCTCTGTGTGACTCTTCGAGAATCAATTTAGTGGATTGCCTCCAAGTGATCAAGGAGAAGAAGGACGTAGTTGGGATTACATCACCCAACGAACCTTACAAATTATTGTGTCATTTATATTTTACTGTCTTATATATGTCATATTACATTATTCTAAAGGACAAGTAAAATTGCAAAACGATTAAATTATCTAAAAGAACGCTAAAAATCATTTCCGCTGTGTTAACCCAGATTAAGTGATCTAAGCGTTACCCTACTTTGGTAAATTGCTAAACTCACTAAGTCTAAGTTATCTTCACTGAAGCGCCTGACCCAAGCGCTCAGCCTTCCAAGCGTTCAGATCTTTGAAAAGTAACTCGAAATTTTTGAAGTCTAAAAAGACTTCAGGGTCTATTCAACCTCCCCCCTCCCCCTTCTAGACCCTTTCGTATGCCATTTGGGACCATCATTGCTAACATTTGATATTTTCCATTCAAGTTATCAAATTTTTTGCTACTCTATGTTACATTGGGTGTCGCATGTATTAATTTTTCATTTGATTTATTCTACAAACTATTTTATTTTCTTTTTTTTGATTCTTATCTTTATGTTAACTCCTAGATTCATTGAGTTTCTTCACTATTGTAAATATTTTTCATTTATGAGTATCCATTAATATTGCATTTAAATGATTTTGATGGAAATTTTGTACATTTTTATATTTTTTTTATTACAATTCTTTATATTCTTTTATAAATAATTTTTACAATTGTATTTATTCAAGAAAAGTTCGTCATTATTTCCTTACATTTAATAAGACTGCACGTTAAATATTTAAGCTACTTTTTTATTCTATATTGAAGTACGTAGTTGTATATCTTTCACTCATGAAGTTTTCATGGTAAATCATTGTATTTCATTTTTATTAATGTGAGGTATGTTGCTTACAATGAGTGGCATTCTTCTTTCTTTAAAATTAATTAAAATTTGTATCACAGTATGTAAGTCGGCATTGTTTAGTTTATATTTATTACAAGTCAAATCTTAATCTTTTTTCCCATCTTCATTTATATTGTATGTTATTTTTTCTCATTCTAGCATCTAATAGAAATAGGATACATCATATGTTCATTATCTTTCCTCTCTTTTTATTTGTGTTTGTGGACATGTTGTTCTATTTATAGGATGAGAGGGATTGATTGGCCATGCTTTGTAATGTAGAAGTTTAAAGTGGTACACAATAAATATATAAACTAAAAAAAAAAAAAAGAAGTTTAACAATTAGAAAAAGATCAGGCTCTATATTGAGAATTGAATATATTTCCATAAAAGAGAGTACATTTTATTGAATCTGTGAAAGTGATTACAATGCTGAATTAAAGAAAGCAGCAAAGGAAAGGCTATTTAAAGCCATACAAGAACTAAGAGAAATAACTAACTTAACTAACGAAGCCTAATCCCTTAAAATAGCCGTTTCAAGTGGTTGACCAAGTGTTGAACTTTACCTTCTAACCTGATTCATCAAGTATAGAATCATCTTCTTCTTTACGCTCCTCCTCAAGCTTAGTGGTTTGATAAAGATTAACCACATCAAGCTTGCTTACCAATTCATCAAATTGTCCTTTTCAAAGAGCCTTGGTTAACACATGAGCAAGTTACCAATTTGTTCTTACATACTCTGTTTTAATTGAGCTTTCCAATAGATTTCCTCTGACAAAATGACAATCAAGCTCTATGTGCTTGGTTCTCTCATGAAACATAAGATTTGAAGAAATGTGGATTACAACCTTGTTATTACATTTTAGTAAATCTGGTTTCAAACAATTTACACCTAAATCCTAAAACAACCTTTGAATCCATTCAATCGCACAAGCTGCTGACAACATTGACCTATATTCTGCTTCTGCACTGCTTCTTGAAATGGTGCTTTGCTTCTTAGTTTTCCATGAAATCAAAGAACTGTCTGTTTAATACCGAATCCAGTAAAAGATTTTCTGCTCATGGGACATGTGGCCCAATCTGAGTCACAAAAGCTTCAAACTTTAATTCATTGGATGATGAAAAAAGTTTTCACATTTCTGTTGCCTTTATATATTTCAAACTATTTTGCAGCATCCATATGAGACATCTTTGGACAGTGCATAAACTGACTTAAGGTTTGAACTTCAAAACAGATGTCAGGTCTAGTAATACTAAGATAGATTAATTTTCCAACTAATCTTTTGGTAGGAAGTTTTATCAGTTAAGATAGGATCAACAAACACATTTCTTTGCTTTGATCAAACTCCACAGTAGTTAGTTTAACATTTGGATCAATAAGCACACAAAACAGGCTTACAACCTATTATACCAGCATTCTTTAGAAGATCAAAGCATATTTTCTTTGATTTAAAACAATTCTTTTTGAGGACCTAACAACTTCTATGCCAAGAAAATACATCAATCTGCCAAGATCTTTCATGTAAAACTTTTGACTTAAAAAATCCTTTAGATCTTGAACCAATTTCAGATTACTGGCAGTGATTAGAATATCATCTACATAGACTAACAAAATAACAATATCCTTACAATACTTTCTTGTAAACAAATAATAGTCATTGAGAGATTGTATGTAACATGCTTCTTTCATTGCATCAGTGAATTTGTGATTCCACTGCTTTGGAGCTTGTTATGCCCGTACTAACTTTTAAGCAATCTACACACTTTATAATTCTCGCCCTGATTGCTAAAGCCTGGTGGCAGTGACATATAAACTTCTTCACATAAATCTCCGTGCAAAAAACATTAGTGACATCCATTTGGAGCATATGCCATTTTTTTATAGCAGCTAAAGCTATAACACCTCTCGTAGTAACCATTTTGGCGACATGTGAGAGTGTTTCAGTGTAATTCAGTCCTTCCTTTTGTGTGTATCTTTGGCTACAAGTCTTGCATTGAACCTATCTATACTTTCATCAGAATGATACTTGATTCTATATACCAACTTGTATCCATTAGGAACCTTATTCGTGGGAAGATCAACAATTTCTCATGTTTTATTTAAATCCAAAGCATGTAATTCATCTTGCATGGCCTTTTTCCACCTGCTATCTTGTATAGCTTCTAAATAAGATTGTGGTTGCTTTATGACAGCTAATGAGGCTAGCAAAGACTGATATGAAGACCTAAGGTGAAAATAGTCAAACAAAGGAAGTTGTGGAAGATTTGTCTTATGTAGACAAAGTAGGACAAACATAATCAAAAGACCAAATAGGAGGTCTCACCTCTCTTGTAGATCTTCTAAGATATTGATAAACAAAAGTAAGAGAAGAATCATATGAATTATGAATATTTTCATGGAGAAACTTCAGAATTAGATGAGACATTATTATCTAAATCATGAGCATGTACTTGATCATATAAATACATGAATCTGTATAAGATTGTTCAACAAACATGTTCGAAAGACATTCCCATAAAATATTATGTCTCTGAAAATTATAAAAGAGTTTATTTGGATATCAAGAACTTTATATGCATTTTGACTTATAGAATAGCCCATGAATATACAAGGTTTTGATCTAGGCATGAAGTTGTCTAATTGTGGTATAATCTTCACAAAGCAAAGACATCTGAAAACTCTTAAATGAGACAAAACAGGAGGTTTATTAAACAAAATCTAGAAAGGAGGTTTACCTTGTAATAAGGGGGTTGGAGTACTATTAATAAGATAAGTGGTTGTGAGAACACAATCACCCTAGAACTTTATAGGAGCATGAGATTGAAAAGGTAAAGCTTTAGCAACATTAAGTAAATGTCTATGTTTCCTTTCAATTGTGTCATTTTATTGAGGTGTATAACTCGCAGATGTTTGATATACAATGCTCGGAGATTAAAATAATTATGTAGCTTCATTGGATAGGAGCTCTTGAGCTCTGTCAGTCCTAATTTTCTGAATTTTTTCACTAAATTGAGTAGCAATATATTTAAAGAAGTCCTGATAGGCATCTGATTTATTTTTCAACAGAAAGGTCCAAGTGGTTCTTGAGAAGTCATCAACTATAGTTAAGAAGAATCTTTCGTTATTGTAAGTAAGAAACTTGTATGTACCCCATATGTCAAAATGCAACAATTCAAACACGTGAGAGTAAATAGTAGTTCTGATATTAGGAAAGGGAGTTCTTGCATGTTTAGCCATAGGACAAACTATACATAATTGTTGTTGATTACACAAGAAGAGCCTATTCCGGTTGACAGACTAAGTATAGAAAAAGAAATGTGACACATTCTAATATGACACAAGGTGGCTTTATTGCTAGGTACAAACTAACTTATAGTATCAGAATTTGATCAAATGGAATTAGCATGAGAGTTTATGGAAGAATTCAGATAGCACAAGCAATTTATATCCTTACCAATCCCCTTTATCCTGTCAGTCCATAGATCCTTAAAAAAATAGAAGTTAGGATAAAAATTGGTAACACAGTTATTGTCCTTGGTGAATTTGAAAATTGATAAAAGATTATATTTGAAGTCAGGAACGTATAAATTAAACTTTAAGTTCAATTAAGAATTTAATTGAATATTTTCTGTCGTTGAAACACATGAAGTATTACCATTAGGCAAAGTGACATTGGCATTGGAACAAAGGAGAATCTGGAGTGATATGATTAGAGTTATATGCAATGTGATCATTTGCAACAGTATTAAGAATCCACAAATTTTGTGCAATAAATGAGACAGAAGGACTGAAAATTACCTTCCATTGAAGAGGTTACATTAGATGTATTAGCCATAGGTGTGGGGGTAGAGAAATTTGTTAACCTTTTTGGTTCTCTCATCCTTAAGTTTTGATGATGATAAAGGACTCGTTTGATTGTCACTAATTTCTCTCAATTTGTTTTTGCAGGAACTATTCTGGAATTTCGCAGGAAACATTCTGGAACTATATTTGGAAAGTACATCCCATAAAGATGTCATCTTCCAGAAGAATTTAAGGGAAATATTTTTGTCTATCCTCCTTGCCTTTTATATAGATATTCTGCACATGTTTTATATGCTTCATATGCCTTGTTAAATCAGAATTAATTAATGATAACTACTTATAAGGAAAGTTAAAGATCGCATATTGCTGGAATTTCATTTAAGGGAAGCATCCATTTTATGGAAAGAGACGTTATCCCTTATTATCTTTCCTTTATCGTGCTTTATGATCTACCTATATATACATTCTTTATTATTTCAGGAAATAACTTATTCTACAAGCATCTTTCAGCATACTATTGATAAAATTGTTATGTGCGTTTTAAGTACTTGTTCCAGTTAAGTTCCAGTGAGGAAGGAGTGATACTAGAGAGTGCTTGGAGTTCTGAGTGACATACACGAGTGGTCCAGTGAAACGTTCGAGTCGAGTCTCTCATAATTCCCTTTTGAAGTCGTTGTTTGTGGATTTACCATCTGGTTCCACCGATTTTGTTTCAAGGGTGTAGTAGAGTGACACTCACTTCATTGTACTGAGTGTGCATTGTCTTTTTACATTTGTAGTGATTGAATTCACCTCTGTGATTCAGCACTTAATTTTATTCTTTCATTTTTTGTAATTCTTCCTTTTGGATTCTGTTTTTGGAACTCGCAAAGTTTCAGTGGTATTTTATTTAAGTATTTTTCAGTTAAACCTTTGGTACTTTATAATTCCGTTGTACATTCTAACACATTTTTTAGTACCCTAATTCACCCTCCCTCATAGGCATATCTTGAGTTACAATTGGCATCAGAGCCAGGTGGCTCATTTCTAAGGGTTTAACCACCCAAGTTAAAAGATCTACATGGCTGCCTCCATTTTTGATATGTATGCAGAGGGGCAATCTCACTTCCGTCCACCACTCTTCGACGATTCAAATTATGTCACCTGGAAGAATTGGATGGAGGAGTATTTTATTTCCATTTATTTCAAACTTTAGAAAATAGTCATGAAAGGACCTACGATTCCAATAAAGAAAGTTGATGGACAAAACGTTCCAAAAGATTGGGATGACTTTAACAGCAGTGAAAAGATTCTACAAATGAATGCAAGAGCTAAAAACATCTTGTCATGTGCTCTGACTAAGGATGAATACAATCAAGTAAGCACTTGTATCTCGACCAAACAAATGTGGGATATGTTACAAGTCATATACGAAGGTACCAGTCAAGTCAAACAAGAACGGATCGCTCTTCTCGTTCACCAATATGAAATGTTCCAAATAAAACAAGATGAGACGATCAGTCAAATGTACACTCGATTCATGCAGATCATCAATCCCATGGTCGGTCTTGGAAAAATCATTCCAGGAGATGAACAAAGTCGCAAAATTTTAAAATCTCTTCCAAGAGGATGGACACCTAAAGTGACTGCCATTCACGAAGCCAAAGACATGAATGCCATGACAATGGGAGAACTCATTGGTTTTCTTACCTCTCATGAAATGACTCTCATGTCTAAAGAAGGAAGTTCCAAAACAAAGATCCAGAAGTCACTTACCTTTTCTTCACTTCAATAGAAATTCCTGCTAATCCAGAAGAAATGAGTGATGAACAATTCAATGAAAAACTTGCTATGATTACTAGAAGAATGAAAATTCTCCTACAGAGCCGGAAGTTCCAGCAAAATCCCAAATCTAACTTCTAACAAAGAGATCCTCAAAAAAATGATAAGATAATATGTCATGAATGTTTTAAACCTGGTCACATCAGACCTGACTGCCCTATACTGAGAAAGTTCTAGAGGAATGATCGAAATTCCAGACAGCGAGCTCTATCCACACCTTGGGAGGAATCTAAATCAGATGCATGCAATGATGAGGACAACTGTCTTATGGTAAACAAACAGGTATCTATTGAATCAAAATCTGATTTAAATTATTCTGATGACGATACTACTGAAAATTCTGACTTATATGATATTCTTAATAATTATGAGAATCAGGTCGAAAACTTGATTTATAAGAATAAATTGCTTCAAAGTCAACTCAAAAATTTCTCTTTAGAAAAGGTTGAATTGGAAAAAAAAAATTGATGATCTCATGAAAGATAAACTTTCCTTGAGAAAGAAAAGGAGTATCTATTTGAAGAAAACACTTCTGTGTGGGAACAAGTTTCTGATTTGAAAAAGCAAGTCAAAGAAAAAGATGTCATGCACACACCACATATACATCATAATCATACTTGTCATGCATCTACTTCCAGAACATGTTCCAACACAAAATTTGTGAAAACTACTCATAATCATGCTCATCGTGCTGAAGCCAAAAATGACACCACTCATTATCATGCTCATCGTGCTGAAATAAAAAAACATTGCCTCTTATAAAGTCTGTCATACATGCGGTAGAAATGGTCATGTTGTATATAGGTGTCACTTAAAAAAGGATATTGGTACCAAACTTATATGGGTACCAAAAGTTAAATACGCTAACTTTGCATGATCCACAGATAAATGGGTACTAAAACAAAAATAGCAATTATTGCAGGAACTTCCTCGGAACCAAGCCCGGAAGAACACATGTTACTTAGTCAGTAGATGTTCTAGGCATCTGACCAGTGACATCTCCAAATTCGTAACCCTCAGCACTTTCACTGGTGGTAAAGTCTCATTCACAGACAATATAAAAGAAACCATTGTTGGTAAGAGATCAATTGGTAAGAATGGATCCACTATTATCAATGAAGTTTATTTAGTTGAGGGTTTGAAATGTTACTTGCTTAGCATAAATCAATTATGCAATAAGGGTTATCAAGTCCAATTCTTTCCTACTCATTGCTCTTTTATGGAAAATAATGAATTGATTTTTAATGCCTCTCGAGATGGAATTGTTTACTGCATAAATCTTGATAAACTTACCAAACAAAAGGTAGAGTGTCTGGTAGTTTCATATGAAGAAAACAGGAAATAGCATCGGAGAGTTTAGCCTGCTAACATGGAACTTCTTCATCTCGACCTTTTTGGACTTATGAAAATTGCTTCTATGGTTGGTTACTTAAATCGGAGCAAATCTTATCGTATTTTTCACAAATGTAAAAGCATTATTCAAAAACCTATAAATGTCACATTTGATGAAACTCACTCTCTTTTAGCCAAAATTACTTTGAGCTCAAAACCTGCAGGTATTCCAAAATTATCAAGCAACACTGAAGCAGAACCTAAGCAAAAGAACCTGGCCTGGATCTTCCAGATGAGAATCTTAATACCAATGGAACTTCCAGTTCTCTTGAGCCAAAACTAGAACCTTCAGGCCCAATAGCTCTTCTACTCCTAAAGAAAGAAAATATAAGTATGCGTCCAGCCATCCTACCAGTGTTATTATGGGAAATCCAGCAGCCGGTATCACCACTAGATCTATCTTAAAGAAGAATATTGGAAGTTGTGCTTTCATGTCTCATACTGAGCCTATCAATGTTGAAAAGGGTTTTATTGATGAATCGTGGGTCAAAGCCATGGAAGAGGAACTTGTCCAGTTTGACAGGAATCAAGTTTGGAACCTAGTCAAAAGACCGACAAATCATCCGATTATTGGCACCGAATGGATTTTCAGGAACAATCTTGATGAAAATGATATACAACAGGAATTCGAGGTGAGCTTTATGGGAGAATTGAACTTCTTTCTCGGATTCAAGTTAAACAGACCAAGAATAAAAACTTCATATCTCAAGAGAAATATACAAGGAAACTTCTCCGGAAGTTCTGGATGGATGAGTGTAACCCTCTCTCTACTCCCATGTGCACATCCACCGAACTTGATAATGATGAAACAGGTAAACTTGTTGATGATAAACATTTTCAAGTATGATTTGTAGCTTGTTCTACTTAACTACAAGTCGTCCGGATATTATGTTTTCTACCTGCCTTTGTGCCTGTTTTCAATCCAACACTAAAGAATATCTTTTACTTCCTCTTAAATGCATTCGTAGATATCTAAATGGCACTATAAATTTTGATCTCTGGTATCTATCATCTATCGATTTTGATCTCTTTGGATATTCCAATGCTGATTATACTTGTGGTAGGGTGGATCGCAAAAGTACCAACAGTACTTGTCAATTTTTAGGGGAAAGTTTAGTGGCTTGGTATAGTAAGAAACAAAGTTCGGTTATTCTTTCCACCACTGAAGCTTAATATATGGCTGTTGGTCATTGAGTGTGCTCAATTACTCTGCATGAAACAATCTTTGCATGATTTGCATTTTGATCAAATTCCCATTTTATGTGATAACACTAGTGCCAGCAGCATCACTAAAAATCTAGTGCATAATTCTCGTACCAAACATATTGAAGTTAAACATCACTTTGTCCTTGATCATGTTCAAAAAGGTGATGTTTCTATTAATTTTATTTGCACTGATTTACAACTAGATGATATCTTTACTGCTCTTAGAAATGTTAGATTTTCTGTTTTAAGTTCTAAACTTGGTATTATGGATCTTCCTAAGTTTGTGCACACTTGATATCTTTACATTTCTCGCACTTAGATTATTTTTGATGATGTAGGGCGAGAGAAATGGTACCTCATTATGGTCCTTCATATAGTCCTCTATTATTATATATGCTCTGTGATCAATGATTTTATGCTTCTTGGCAATTATTATTTAGACAGGGGGAGGAATCAACTATTCAGGGGGAGCTCCTGGTAAGATCGTTCCAACCAATACTTTATTAACCCGAGAGAGGCATCTCATTCCTTGTCATCATCAAAAAGGGGGAGATTGTTGACCTTTCTGGTTCTCTCATCCTTAAGTTTTGATAATGATAAAGGACTCGTTTGATTGTCACTAATTTCTCTCAATTTGTTTTTGCAGGAACCATTCTGGAACTACATTTGGAAAGTACATCCCATAAAGATCTCATCTTCTATAAGAATTTAAGGGAAATATTTTTGTCTATCCTCCTTGCCGTTTATATAGATATTCTGCACATGTTTTATATGGTTCATATGCCTTGTCAAATCAGAATTAATTAATGGTATCTACTTATAAGGAAAGTCAAAGATCACATAGTGCTAGAATTTCATTTAAGAGAAGCATCCATTTTATGGAAGGAGCTGTTATCCCTTATTCTCTTTCCTTTATCGTGCTTTATGATCTACCTATATATACATGCCTTATTCATTTCAGAAAATAACAAATTCTACAAGCATCTTTTAGCATACTATTGATAAATTGTTATGTGCGTTTTAGGTACTTTCTCCAGTTAAGTTCCAGTGAGGAAGGAGCGATGCCAGAGAGTGCTTGGAGTTCTGAGTGACATACTTTTGGGATCTTGGTATGAACCCCCGGGGACGCCGGCGCAGCGGAAGGTATAAATTTAAAAAATTAAAGCGGCATCCCCGAAATTAGGGCTAGGTAAACAGGGTACCATTGGATTCAAAACTATCCTAGAAATTAGTTTACTCGTGTTTACCTCTTGAAGACCAAAAAGCAGCAACGACTTTTTAATCAACTCCCTGCTACACCTCTCCGGATTGAATTTGCTCTAGCGCCCCAAGTGTTGCGGCTCTAAGTTTATCCACGCCTTAGCTCGTACCTTCAATTATCTCCACCAGTGCTAGCAAGGAGAATATCGAATCTTGGCTTATGAGAGAAGGGGAAGGAATATTTTGGTGTTCTTCGTACTCAACACATGAGTTGGAAGAAGTTCTTGTGAAAGAGATGGAGAGAAAATAAGAGAGAAAAAGATCACACAACTCTTAGTTGTGATAAGTGAATTAATTAATTCATTCAATATTATATTAATATATATATATAAGGTCGCCAAAGTTGGTTACCTTACATACACACACGGCACATATATATATATGTATATAGTGTGTATGTATATATATATAATATTAAATAGAATTCTTTCTTTTTCAAACTCTTACACATCTTTCTTAATTAATTGGATACTTTCCAACTAATTAGATATTTCCATATATTTGATATCATATCAAATATACCATATCTTATCAAATAAGATCTTTCCATATCTATAATATTTATCCTAATATATATTTATAAGATCTTTCATATCAATCAGTTACCTAATTAATTAGAATAGATCCTATCAAATATATTATAAGATATTTATTAAATATACATATATATATATATATATTTACATAGACTTGGTGAACAAGATAAAAAAATCTTCCACCAAATCTATACACACATACACGCCATGTGTACACACATACACACACACACACACACATATATATATATATATATATATATATTCTCTTTCCCACAATAATTAATTAGACAACTAATTAATTAAATAGTCTTTCCCAATTTAATATTCCAATATTAAATTATAAGACTTTTATTAATTAAGACCACCCAATTAATTTATTCCATTTTCCCGATTAATTAATTCCAATCAATTAATCTCTCCATTAATTCACAAAGAATTAACTTGCCAATATGTACTACACTAAGTATTATGTGTGACCCCTTAGGCTCATTAACAAGCTAACAATAAGTCCTTCCATAGGCTAGATTAATTATTCATAATAATTAACTAGACCTTGGATTAATTTTACCAATTAACCCAAGGCACCTCTTGGTCGTGGTTCGATGTCTAGCAACGTCGCCACGACTTCCTAGATGTTAATGATGAAAAATGCAAACCTTTCCAGATTTTGATCTTTGTGTGAGTCAAATCTCTTCATCTTTTTCCCGTCTAAGACCTAGGGCTTGGCGACGGTCGAAACCCTAATAGCCTCGGAAACTATGACTATGTTGGTTCAACTAATGATCCGGTCTTCTAAGTAGGGATCACCAATCCCTCTTATAAGACAATGCTTTGGCCAGAGACTTTTGGATGATTCAGTTTCACTCAACAACATAGGAAATACCGGGTACTCATGACCTTGGATGAATCCCCTCCGACTGTCAATTGTTCTACTATACTACCAGACTATACCCAACATACACACCATATGACTTTCCTGGAGTGCACGTGCATATCAAAGCAGAGTGGGTAGTACTCTTTCCAATGACATCTCATGTCTAAGGATTATCTCACACTACGAAAACCGAAGGACTCCAAGTTCGACAGCACCAATGAGGAATCCTTGCGGGGCCGTTCAATCCCATAAATGTATGGATCGTCATGCATGTATTGGCTATACTTGCCATTGACAATGGAACGCGTCAACCTTTTGGAAGAGTTACACACATGAACAAGTCTTGGCGAGGCCAGTGATATCCCACATCTCACAGCCTCTATGACTTGGCACAGTATTTAGCATTACAATCTTTGAGAGCATTCCATATGTATCCCGATCGCTCCCCTAACCATATGTAATCCATGGGATCTTTATCTATACTAACACTAGTTATAACAATAAAGAAGCATTCCATAATAGGTTTGATATAATCTAAATGATAAAACTGATACAGTGTTAATGTTCAAGCCAACAGATGGCTCGCTGGGCACATAACACTTTCACATACACGAGTGGTCCAGTGAAGCGTTCGAGTCGAGTCTCTCATAATTCCCTTTTGAAGTCATTGTTTGTGGATTTACCATTTGGTTCCACCAGTTTGTTCCAAGGGTGTAGTAGAGTGACACTCACTTCATTGTACTGAGTGTGCATTGTCTTTTTACGTTTGTAGTGATTGAATTCACCTCTGTGATTCAGCACTTAATTTTATTCTTTCATCTTTTGTAATTCTTCCTTCTGGGTTCTGTTTCTGGAACTCGCAAAGTTCCAGTGGTATTTTATTTAAGTATTTTTCAGTTAAATCTTTGGTACTTTGTAATTCCGCTGTGCATTCTAGCACATTTTTTAATACCCTAATTCCCCCCCCCCCCCCCCCCCTCTTAGGCATATCTTGAGTTACCAAATTTGATTGGTTTCCTACAACAATCATTTGCATAATTTGCTAAAACTGAGAAGGTGTAAACATAGAACCTTGAAGGTTTGATTGATTTGTGGATTGATTCATTTGTGAATCTGAAGTAGGTTGAGAATTGTAACTTCCAAGAATTTAAGACTCTCCTTGAATTTGATCACTGTTGACATTATTGTTATTGTATGATCCTCTTGATGAATTGTTGCCACCTCTTCTCCCTCTTCCTCTTGAAAAATAATTTGGTAGATACCCATTTATCTTGTAACAATTTTGTCTTGAGTGCCCAATGATATTGCAGTTGTCACAGTATAATGAACCCTTCTTGGTGGCTTGATTATTGAAGTTTCCTCTGGATGTGTTTCCCATGTTATTGAAACCTCCTCTGAATGTATTTCCCATGGTATTTCTATTCGTTCCTTGAGAGCCTTGAGAATAGAAAGCCAATGATAAATCATTATTAACTATATTGGCATGTAATCCTCTTTGTTTCTCTTTATTCTAAATCATGGAACATGACTGAGTATCAGTTGGTAGAGGAATCATCACTAGGATTTGAGATATTACTGCATTGTTAGACTCCTTTAATCCCATTAAGAATTGCATCATTTTTAGATTCTGAGTATATAGAACATACTCTTTTCAAAATACAGTAGAGGTGAATGGAATGAGAGATTCATATTCATCCCATAGCTTCTTAAATCTTAAACAGTAACTGGATACAGAATTAGAACCTTGACTAATTGTGTTAATCCGTCTCAATAGGGCAAACATTCCAGTGCCACTACTTTGATCAAATCTCTCTTTTAATTCACTCCACACAGATGAAGCTAGATCATAGTAGACTACTACGCTAAGAAGTTCGCTACTTATGACATTATGTATCCAAGAAAGGACTAAGGCATTGCATCTTTTCCATTGAGGATAGAGATCATCATTTTCTGCAGGTTTGGTGTAAGATCTATCCACAAACATCAATTTATTCTTGGCTTCTAAGGAGATTATTTCCTTTGAGAGGATCTGAAACAAGGATGATGTAGGGGATCAGACGGATGAAGCTATGAAGGATTGTGAAATGTGATGGCAGTTTCTGCAGTGGTAAGGGTTTGATCAGTTGCCATCTGGAATATGAGAGTCTAAGAACTTTATGAAGATATGAGGTTTCTTGAAGGAATGAATTGAGGCTCTAAATGAAGATATGAAGATTCTTGAAGAAGAGGATTGAGGATCTTGAAGTAAAATTCAAGAATCTTGAAGAATAGAGGAAGAATATTCTAAGATGAGAAGAACTTGGAAACAGGTTGAAGAATAATTGATTTGAAGATATTAAGAACCTTATGCTCTTGATGCCATACTGAAAATTGAATAAATTGACATAAAAGAGAGAATATTTTATTGAAAAGTCCTCCTCCTACATAACTCAAGTCATAACTTACACACTTGATAAGCTCGTATTTTACACCTTTTTAAGCGCCTCTTTTCTTGTATTTTGATGAGTTCTTGAGTGTATTTATGCCACATATGCTTTGATTTTGTGATTGGTTGTGTTTTTATAAGTTATTTGAGAATTGGAGCAAAAATGAATGAAAAGATCAAAGAAGTTCTCAAAATACTCCTTTAGCCACGGCTATAAAGACCCTTAGCCATGGTAATCATGAAGGAACCTTTGTGCTTTGAAGATATGAAGTTACCAAGGCTAAAATAGGCTTATTAGGGAGTTTTAATTTCATGCTTTTAGATTTGTTTTCACTGAACATGTCTTTCAAGATGAATTATCTCTTTACTTTTATGATTATGACTTAATTTCCCTTTGATTGAGGCCATGTGAAATCCAATTACTATGTTTGATTTATGAGTATTATTTTTCGGATTAAATTTGTTTTGGATTATGTGTTTAATATTTGTTCTTAATGCTTATGATTGCTTAGCTACCAATCGTATGAATTTGTGCTTAGTTTTGAGACCGAGAGGAGATAAACTAGGGATGCATGTAGGTATTAAACACCACAACGTAAAATTGACTAGAAATAGATTCGATTTCCTTGTGTGTGCTTTCCGTGAAAACGAGAAATTCCATGAATCTGTGTAATGCGTTTTCATTAATTTGAATTTCATATAGAGATATAGAAATCGTTAATGAAAATAGAATTGCTATACCAAGAGATTGGATAGTAAGTAATTTAGGGAATTTCGCCTTAACCTAATCAATCTAATAATCCGGTAAGATAGAATCATAGTCAAATTGAATAATTGGTTGAATCATGTGCCTAAATCACTTTTCTCATTGATTTAATTCAAAGTTGATTTCTCTCATTAGTTGGTAATTGTTATTTAGTATTTTAATTCATAATTCATATCTTTATCTCTTGATTTAACTTAGAATTAGATAACACAGTAATTTCAGTACTTAAATATAATTGTCTCTAGGGTACGATAATCCGGACTTACATCCACTATATTACTTGCACGACCTAGTACACTTGCTAGGATTTTTGTGTGTCAAGTTTTTGGCGCCGTTGCCGGGGACAATTGTTTATTTAATATTGAGATTCTCTTATTTGTTCTAAGCTTAAGTCTTTTTTAATTTTTTATATTTTAGTCTTTTTATTTTTATTCTTGAAGAGATGAATAATAATAACTTTTATTGGTCACAATGTGGATGGAACGTAGGAGCCTATGGGAGTCAAGTGCAAGATTTATGTTCGTGGTGTAGAGGCGTTCATCATAGCGATTACTGTCAACACGGGGGGAGGAATCATCAAGATTTTCCATTAAGTTTTTATGTTAAGAGATCTTCACCCTCATACTTGCAACATGATAGTATGATGCAAGAAGAATTTCAGCCGATTGACTTTCAGAATCAAGGGGATTATCATCAACAACGTGATAGGAGCCCGAGGTTTGAAGAGTTGATAATTCAATGGATGAAGACGAATGATGAGTGATATCAGAATATCGAAGCATCTATGATTACATTGCAAACACAAATCAATCAACTTTCCAACTTATTGGCAGATAGATCATCAGCCACTTCGCAAAGTAGCATAGAAGAGAATGATGAGGTACTTAGTACAGAAGTTGAACAAGTTGTTGATTCGGCACCACAATGTCTGCACCCTATTACTACACCAGCACTACCTTCAGAATCTATGTGTGGTAAAGCAGAGACAACATCACTGGAGCACCTTCAATTCACCACAGAGATTCCAAAATCCACTCCATCACATGACCATGAAAGGAAGTTACCAATCTTCAAGAGCTCAACACCACCTACCACCATATCTCTCGAATTCTTACAAAATTGTATCAATAACCAGAGAGACAGAGTGGAGGAGGTTGAAGTCGAGGTTTACAACTCTATTGATTCATTCGATGCATATTTTGAGAACCCATGTGATACTACGGTCGGGAATGAGAAAATCAGAGGATATATAATTCACTTGGATGAACCACCATTTGAGTTGTCAAAACTAAGGCTAGGGGAGTTTGGGACAGCCACATATGAGTTGCAATCATCCATTGAAGATTCTTTCTCACTTCCAATTAAACTTTCATCTTTACACTTCAATTATGTATTTTTGAAAGGGACCTTATGCTCACTTCTAATTTTTTTTAGGTTGTGTGAGAGAGATTGGAGGGGAGAAGCCTCTACGCAACTGGAAAAAGCACAAAAAATTCGTCCATACAAAGTTGGCATTGCTCCTTTTGATCCACCATGAGCAATGCAAGGGAGTCGAGCTAATGACTTAAAACAAGCGCTTCTTGGGAGGCAACCAATGTTTATCGTTTTCTTTTATTTCTTTTGTTCTGATTTAGTTGAGTCTTTTGTTCTCTTTTAGTTTGTTTTCGTGTCTCAGGTTTATGCAATCCATGCAAGAGAGACAGTTGAGAAGAACAACGACGTTCCTTACAAGCTCAAGAAAAATTTAGCTTTGGTGTTCGGTATTTTGGTTGTGGTGTTATATCACTTTCGCCGTGGCTTGCATTTAAAATTTTTGATTTTTTTTTTGTATCTCTACTTCCAGGTAATTTAGCCATGGCTAAGAGTTCTCACATGTTATGAATAGCCTTTGTTTTTATCACCACGGCTCGCGGTCATCTTAACCATGGTTTAGTCGAAAATTCACAAAAAAAAAAAAAAAAAATTGCTCCCAGGTAAATTTAGCCGCGGCTACCAATCACCATAGCCATGGCTAAAAATTTGAAACCATTCTGTCCCGGTAGCCGTGGTTACCCATGGTTTTAGCCACGGCTAAATGGCGATTTTAAAAAAAAAAATTCTAAAATTTCAAAACCCTTAAAATCCCCAACTCCTATTTTTCTTTATCTCAGCAGCAAAAGGGATCTATCTCTCAACTCTCAATACTCACGTCGTTCGTTGTTCAAGATATGTTATGTTTATTCTTGCTTTTTGGTTATGTTTTCCTGAGACTTTTGTTTTGTTTTTAGTTTCTATTTTTTTTTTTTTTGGTTTTTGAAGACCATGTCATGAATATTAATCTCCTAATTACAAGTATTTGTGTCTTCTTTCTGGTTTCTTTTGTTTATGTGTTTAGGTCACACCTATTCTCCAACTTTGCGAGTGATTGTCGTTTGCTCCCATGCACTTTCTGTCTGTCCAACCTCACTCAATGATCAGGGCGGTATTCTTTCCCCTAGTTATTTTTATTTTTCATCATTTGGCTCATTGAGGACAATGCGCTAATTAAGCTTGGGGGTGGATACATGTTATGCATGATAATTTTTTGATATGCCCAGAAATTGATGTAATTTATACACATATGTGCAAGTGAAAATGCCTTGAATGATTCTAACTAATTGTCATTTTTCTGATGAAGCTTGATGATTTTGTTGTCTCATTTGTTTTTAGCTTCCAATTCTTTTCTCTGTGATCAACATGCTTTTCTGTGTCTTGATATCCTTTTTAGTCAAGCTTATGTAAATTTTGAGGACTCGAGGTATGAACTTTCTACGTTTGTTTAATTTTGAAGAATGCATTGATATTGCATGACCATGATATGATTTAGGCCATTTTTTATTTGTCTTCAGCCTTATATTAGCTTGCAGTATATTCATTGTCTCTAGAACCTTTATTTGAGCCTTATTGATAAGAATGGGGTGTGCTAAGCACACCATAGACCACCATTCGCTTTTTGTTCATAAACCACATCATCTACCCGTTAGCCTAAAAGAAAAAGAAAGACAATCACCCGGTTATGGGAGCTTACAATTCGGTATCTTTTAGCTATGTTTGGGTGTGTATTTTATTGTTTTGTGCACATAAGGATAGGGAGGTTGATGTTGGTTTATTTGGAAAATTGATGAAGGTTTTGAGATATACTAGATGAATGAGAAGGATGTGAGAAGCACTTGAATAAAGTTGAGCCAGAATAGTCGCAAAAAAAAAATCGAAAAAAAAAAGAAAAAAAATCTCTACTAAGCTATATATGTGATGCTTCGATGATCATTGGTTAGGTATTGTAACTCGTACACAACCCAAGTTCAACAAGAAATAAGTTTGGGGGTTGTGAATTGGAAAAGAAAAGAAAAAAAAAGGAGAAAGGAATGTGATGAGAATTTTAAGTATGTTGCTTAGTTAGTGAGTGTAGCTTGAAGATATCGAGTTTTAAGCTCTCTAAACCCTTAGTCACTTTCTTTCATATATTTCCGTACCAAGCCAACACCCGAGCCTTACATTACAAGCCGGAAAGACCTTCTGATCATGGTTATCGCGTATTGTGCAGTCGAATAAGTTATATTTTCAAAGTTGGTTTGTGTTGATGAGTTTGAGTTGTTTACATAATCTTGCTTAATGTGGATTCTAGACATATGAGGAGACGTGGGTGTTCATGATTTGGGATAGTGTTGCAGAAATTTTGAGGAATATGAATTTGAAACTTTTTGATGAATAAGTGATTCTTCATAAGTCTTGTTCTAAGGTGTTTATCTTGCCTTTGTGTATGAGTTGTAGAATTTTCGAGCTTATGTGTTTGCTTTAATTTCTTTGCTCGAGGACGATCAAACTTAAGTTTGGGGGTGTTGCTAAGCTCGTATTTTACACCTTTTTAAGCGCCTCTTTTCTTGTATTTTGATGAGTTCTTGAGTGTATTTATGCCACATATGCTTTGATTTTGTGATTGGTTGTGTTTTTATAGGTTATTTGAGAATTGGAGCAAAAATGAATGAAAAGATCAAAGAAGTTCTCAAAATACTCCTTTAGCCACGGCTATAAAGACCCTTAGCCAAGGTAATCATGAAGGAACCTTTGTGCTTTGAAGATATGAAGTTACCAAGGCTAAAATAGGCAAAAAAACGTGAACAGCAGATTTTAGCCGTGGCTACCGTCTTTTTAGCCACGGCTAAGGGCCGATTTCAACATCTATAAATACGCGTTATTAGGTCAAAATTCGGGACTTTTGCCCACTTTTGAGGGTTTGACACTTTGAAACACACCAAGAGGGTTGAGAGAAGCCTGGGGAAGAAGAAGAACGCAAGGATACTCCATCTTTGTCTATGAAGACGGAGAATTCAAGCAAGATCTATCAAGAAACGTTATTAGGGAGTTTTAATTTCATGCTTTTAGATTTGTTTTCACTGAACATGTCTTTCAAGATGAATTATCTCTTTACTTTTATGATTATGACTTAATTTCCCTTTGATTGAGGCCATGTGAAATCCAATTACTATGTTTGATTTATGAGTATTATTTTTCGGATTAAATTTGTTTTGGGTTATGTGTTTAATATTTGTTCTTAATGCTTATGATTGCTTAGCTACCAATCGTATGAATTTGTGCTTAGTTTTGAGACCGAGAGGAGATAAACTAGGGATGCATCTAGGTATTAAACACCACAACGTAAAATTGACTAGAAATAGATTCGATTTCCTTGTGTGTGCTTTCCGTGAAAACGAGAAATTCCATGAATCTGTGTAATGCGTTTTCATTAATTTGAATTTCATATAGAGATATAGAAATCGTTAATGAAAATAGAATTGCTATACCAAGAGATTGGATAGTAAGTAATTTAGGGAATTTCGCCTTAACCTAATCAATCTAATAATCCGGTAAGATAGAATCATAGTCAAATTGAATAATTGGTTGAATCATGTGCCTTAATCACTTTTCTCATTGATTTAATTCAAAGTTAATTTCTCTCATTAGTTGGTAATTGTTATTTAGTATTTTAATTCATAATTCATATCTTTATCTCTTGATTTAACTTAGAATTAGATAACACAGTAATTTCAGTACTTAAATATAATTGTCTCTAGGGTACGATAATCCGGACTTACATCCACTATTACTTGCACGACCTAGTACACTTGCTAGGATTTTTGTGTGTCAACACTTAACCTAGCCTCCTAATACACAAAAGAAAGAAGAAAAATCTTCATCCTCCTCCTACAAACTAGTTGTCGGTCAAGAGAGGAAGAAAGAGATTTCCAGAATTGCTTCGCGTGTCAATCTAGAGGTGAGGAATCAAGGGGTTCGTCGCTACACACGTGGATTAACAACTATTCGCATCAAAAGTTTAATTCTTTTCCTGCTTTAAATTAAATAGATTAATTATATTAAAATTATTAAATCCCAAATCAATACGTGACTAAGGTGATCTAAATTTTAATTTCCATTGTGCATGAGTTTTCGATCACCAACAATTACAATGCTGAATTAAAAGCAACTGTTGGAAATTGGATATGGGTCATGGGTCGCCCATGAGGGCTTGACCCTACCCATATTAATTTGAAAGAAAGAAAAGGAAGGAGTAGTTTTTTGTAGGATAAAACTACCCCAATTCCCTCCCTCTCTCATAAGTATTTCTTATGTTTGAAATAAGAAAAATAGAACAAGAAAGATAACTGAAAATTCGCAGAAAAATGGAGGGGTAAAATGCAATGGCATGAAAATCATATTTTGGTGTAATTCGACAAAGAAGATTCACCATTTGAAGTTCTTGGATTGTGGATAGTCATCTCTCTCTCCGTGATTGAGATTGCAGACCTTATGGAGCGTCGAAGCCGTGTGGAAGAAGTGTGAAACAACCAAGTAAAGATCCGAATTCTGTAAGTGTTTATATATTGAATTCGCATGTTATATGTTATAAATTTCTGACATTGGTATCAGAGCGAGTTTGGTTGTATTCCAGACTTGCTTTCACATGAAAATGTGATATATTTATGGCTTGAAATGATGCTTTACCATGTTTCCCGTTTTTATGTAAGATATGGGTCTATCAATGGTGATTTTGTCAAATGTCCGTCTTATGCCATGAAATTCGAAATGTAGCATACCTAGACCATGTATAAGCATTGTATGAAGTTATATATAAGCATGCTTGACATTTGATGCGGATTTGAGTTTTTATGGTGATTTTTTCAGTGACTTTAAACGTGATTTTGAACCCCGTTTTGTTGATTTTTTTTTGTGTATATTTTATATGGTTAGAATCCTTATCTCAAGGGCTTTCCAACAATATATCGCATGTTCAAAACGGATTAGAAATGAGAGAGATATAGCCTCTCAAAGTTATGATCGCACAAGGATGATTCTGAAATTCTGAAATTACTAAAGAAGACGATAAACGGTAACCGATGACCAATCCCACTCGCGCGTACGGAGAGTGAAAACCACTCCTTATCTTCGACTGCTCGGAAAACAAAACGGAGACCACCATTGGATTCGTTATAGTCGAAAACGGGGGGGGGGGGTAGCCAAACGTTCTAAGCCGCAAAACGAAGGGACGACGGCGCGTGTGGAACACGCGCCGCCGCTGTCACAAGCGCCCAAGCGCCTGGGTGGCGCGTGGGGGTGCGTGCGTGACCTCCCTGGGCCGTTTTGTGGCCGGAAAAATTTCTATACGGTCAGAAATCTATTTTGGGAATTTTTGGATATTTAAAATGAATTTTGTGAAAAACAAAAATATTTTTTCTTTGATTTTCGAAATTAAAAATGATGAAAAATGATAGAAAAATATTTTTTGGACAAGAAAAATTCTGAAATTTTTTAATTAATTTTCTGAAATTATTTCTCATGTCTACCTAGAGGAAGAGTTTTGAACACTTTTTAATATTATGCTCATTTTTTGTTAAATGAATTTGGAATTGTTTTTTCCAAAATTAAAATTGTTTGAGCATAATTATTTTTTTTGAAAGTGTTAAAATCTTCGAATCATATAAAGTATTATGATTGGCTTCGTGCCCAATCTAATAATAATTTTTTTTATTTTATTTTCATAGATAGCGAGATCCCAATTTACTTTTAACATCCTCCAGAGGGGAATTAGAGCGAGAAGAACTCGTGTGCATTTGACAAAGTTAGAATTGCTGGGGCATTATAGAATGCGCCCCGAGCATTCTTTGTGTAAACATTTTAAGATAATGAAAATGAAGTACAAAGAGCTACTTCATTTGGGTCATTATTTTGGTGGTTCGGACCGAGAAAGAGAATTAAAGGAGAAATTCTCTAACTAAGTTTTGGAGAGGTGAATTTGATAGGTTTTACTCTGAAAATAAAGACAGAGATCTACGTCTCTTGAAGTCTTTATTGGTTAAAGTGTGGAAAGAGAGAGAGAGCTGGAATTCAAGACGAGGAAATTATTATCTTTGAGGATGAATAATGGTCCTCCACGTCTTTTTTGAAATTCGCTCCTAGAAACAGACTCTTGAATGGGATGGTTAATATGGTTTCTCGTATGTATAGAATACTTAGAACTCGTTATGCTAGTGAATCATCTGCCTTGTGAAGTTATTTTCTTGCAGCATGTATATTTGTTTATGATACATATATGTTGTTTTCTTGTAGCTCATGTGCATATATTTATGAAATATTTAATGTCGGTTTTTAATATGACATTGAGTTTTGGTGATGTACATATACATGCTAGATGTGTTTTTTTCTTGTGTAACATGGTATGTTACTTATTATGAAATTAAGTGGGAGTTCGAAGGTTGATTCAAGTGAATTGAATCTTACCTAGAACTTTATGAGAGTTTTTTACTAGGAAATTAAATTTGTGATAATGAACATTTTGACACGGATGATGATTGGGTACTACGTGACTTTTCGAATCTGTACATTATGGTGAATTGTCATAAATGTTAATTTGCTTAGTATGAAATCAGAGTTGAATAGATGGGCATGTATGATATCTCTAGTATGACCATGGCAACCAAAATCTCGTGAGTATTGAGATTTTAAGAATAGTACTAGATGAGTACTAATTAGTAGAAATTGTGACACGTAGTTTCATAATATTTTGGAATATGTAAAATCGAATTAGATACTCTAGAGGGTAATAACCAAATCATGTAAGACTTATAGTGAGTCTTCCTACTCAATATAAAAGATCAATGAGTTTATTATAAGTGGAAAGCAATGTCCACTACTTATGATATCTTTGTGAATTGTATGATATATGATCTCATATGCGAATGAGAAATCATACTATTGATCTATAACTGGATCAAATGAGTAATACATTCGTAAAATTGAACTGAATTGGGATTGTTGACTTTAGTATTTGATGATTAGAAGTATACCCTAAATAAGAGAAAAATGAGTCAGCTCTTTTTGAGGGTAATGCCGAATACTATTAGAAATTAAAGTCAACATACAATGACTTCTCTTATGAGAAGTGATGAGTTCAAGTTTTGTAGAATCTCTTTCTAATAATGAAGACATCTAAGGTCAAGTCTTTTATTTATGAAAAGACTTTCATAGTCAATGTTAGCCATTTTGTGTTTTGTACATAAGAGGCTTATGGATTCTATGATAATGACTTAGGACTTTGTGGCTGATCTGTTTTAAAAAGAATTTGAGATTCTTACATTAAATGAGATTAGAACAAAGGAAAAGTCATGAAAGAGACATATGATGAATCTAAGGAGAGCAAACTTAACCACTAATGTGAATAGTAGTGGGCTAAAGGTAAAAGTGCTATATTGATATACTTTTGGTCAATTTTACTCATGTATGCACTGAGTTGAAAACATAGCACTTATAGATGCTTATATAGTGCATCTTACATATTAAGCACTAAGATACTAAATCTTGTCCTATATGGATTTAGGTTTATGGTTATGTGAAACCAATTAAAAAGCGTTTGAAATTCTAAAAGGATCATTGGAAGTTGGTCTTCTAGATTGTTCTCCTGAGATTGTATTACTCTTGGATTTGAGTTTTAGACTTGGTTGGTATCTATAGAATAGATACAAAAAGTGGTGCTAGATATGTTCTTTCTTGCATGGTTTGAGGGTGAATATGTGCTCATTAAGTAATGTGAACAACCATGTATGCAATTTTTTTTTTTTGCATACTTGGTTAAGTCATAATGAACTAAGACACTAAGCTAGTAAGAGAAACTCTCTGAATAACCTTCGTAGGTAGTTGTCAACCTGTGGTAAATCACATGTGACAATTCGGAGATGAATAAGTTGATCTTTCAGTGCAGTTAATTTTGTTAGACTTCTGTGATTTAATTAATATGGAGGTTGGAAAAATGAACCTCGTATTCCATTACTCCTTTACATACATTGATCTTGTCTATTTTGATTTCTCCTAATATGAAACGTTAGAATGTTTCTTTGAAAATTATGAGAGAATCAAACTGATGAATTTATCTTTGAGAGGTTAAATTCAAAGGAACAATGTATTTGTATCTCGGAGATACGCAAATGATCTAAGGTGTATGTGTTCTAAGTGAACATGATGCGGTGGAAAATTAGTAAATCACAGAATGACCGGAGAAGTTTTATTTGGATGCAGAATCTTGTAATTGCTAAACCTCAAGTCAGGTTTAATGATTCGTATAGTGGGTTTGAACCTTACAAATCACTTAAGAGAATTGTGTTCCCGAATTTGAGTGGGAGCATATTTATCAAAGTGATTAAGTAAAACTCGAATTATAATTTTGTGTTTGCACAATCTTCCGGAGAATATTTATAGAAATTACTAAATCTATAAACATGTGTGACACCAATAACTCGTGACAATTGCTGAGGAGAGGATAGTTGTCTGTGTGGCAGCAATTGCCCTCGTGGTAAGGTCGTAGCCCAAATGTGGTATTTCGACTTTCACATGGTTTAAAGATTTGAGTTGCATAGTTTCTCTTAGTTATAGTGTTATGAGTATGTTGTAGTCACCTAATTGTATATAATCAAACCAAGTTTGGATGATGGTTCAACATCAAACGTGAGGATATTGAGAATTTTATGTGTTCTCGAAATCTACTAAGATGTTGATATTTAGATTTCGAGGTACAAAGCTCACCCAGTGGCAAATGGTATATATATACTTATGTGTGTTTATTGCTGGAGGTGATATTTTTTTGTGTATTATACTTTCTTGGTTATTATGGACATATGAGATTAGAATTATGTATAAATGGACATGGGATTGCATTTCTTGATTGAGATGTAATTGAAAAGATATACATGGGAATGCCTTGAGGATTCCAGAGACAAAGGCCAGTAGGTAAAGTCTGTGAACTTATAACCTTAGTTGGCAGAATTTGTCTTACAAATAATGGAGTATGAGATTTTATGAATACATGATCTTATACATGTGTTTTCATCTTCATAGATGTAGACCATTATTTTGTAGTCCGTAAGTCCATTGAGATGCTTGAAATTCTGTCTCTTCATTAGTAATGTCTTGTTAGCCGAAATGAGAAGGAGTACATTAAGCCATTGAGAATGTTTTTCCTTTAGCTTATGAAGTAGAGGACATGATGAGCAAAGCGTTTGATTTTACGTAAAAATCTATGTAAATCGTTAAAAATGAATCTTGCTCAGTGTCGAGATCCATGTTAGGTTTTTCAATAGCACGGTTTCATAATGGATACTTATGCTCATCAATACTCCAATAATGTAGAGTTGTAGCCTCGAAATGTGTCCGGAGAGTCCAAATAGAAATGTCTAGACCACCATATTCCAATAGTTGTTTGTTTTTTGGATCTTGAAGTACAATGTGACTTGTACTCGCTCCAATACTTGTTATGCCATGGGTCATAAGGTATTGTCCAATTCTAGTATGATGTATTGGACAATAGCTAGTAAACACTGCAAATGATTTCCTTAGTATGGAGGAAAGTTGTCGAAAGAATACATATATGCATGTGGATTTAAGGAGGGGATTTGGATAAGTGTGAGTCTGCCTCAGAATTTGCTTCTATTACAGTGCTGACTCTAGAAGTAGCATAAAGCAAACTTGTGTAACATTATGCACAATTGAATATAATTTGTGGCATGTATATTTGCAGTGTGGAATAATGTTTGATTGAATTTGTTTTATAGCATGTGGGAGTTGTATGCAGTTATGTGGGAGCTGTGATTATATATGTGTATATATATATTGTGATAAACAGCTAGCTAATGCTTACATAGAGGTCGTATTATTGACCCATTGCTGTAAAATCGAACATCGACACACAATATAATTTTGTGAGAGATATCATTGTAAACCAATGAGTGGTTTTACAATAAATGTATACGCATTTAGAAGTGGCTAAAGTTAGTGCTTGGCCTTAGCCTAGAGATATATTTGTTGGTCAAGTTAGATCTCTAGAATTGCGTAAAATGTGATCTCCTTTTTGAACTAAAGGATGTTCATAGAGATTTATGCCCATAAATGTTTGACATTTGAGTGATGTGCTTTCTAAGCATGTATGTGATGATATGCACTCGATGTCTAAAGGTATGTCTGATAAGTTGAGATTGGCTCTCTCACACGAGCAATCGCCTCTGACATTGAGTAATGTGTAGAGATGAGACATTTTTGATTTTGTGGCACACGAAATCATACGTAGAAATGATGTCGCCTTGATTGATAATCAAGATAAGATTACTATTATGAATTTATGTAATCGAAATGGATTCCCACCATCCATTGACTTATCTAGAAGCCAGATGTGAGTTTTCTTGAGATTGTTATTAATGGAGGACGAACAAGAAGAAAACTCAAGTTAAGTGTTGAGATACACTTGAACTAAGATCTGTACAGTGTATTTGATTTGAATCATGACATACGCTTCCAAATAGGAAGAAAAACACTGTAGCACGTGTTTCATACCGCGTGGCTATATGACCATTGGAGTAATGAGAAAAATCCCTGTTTTCTCATTGTGTGAGACTCAAAGGTTTATGTAACCTAAATTATACCCTTATGACTTTCAACTATTTCTTAAAGCTTTATTTTAGTGTTGCTACTTTAGCATATTACCAATAGCCATGAATGATTCAGCAATGCGGTATATGTCTAGGAAAGCAGCTATAATATAGTTGAGAGATTCTAGTGGGAAAGGAAGATTAACTTTGTCTGACACGTATTTTGTATTCACAGGCCGGCCAATTATGTCAAACTTAGTGTTTTAAACATAATGGTGAATACATAGAATTAAATAGAAGTCAAGTATGCTCTTGAATATTGTTTGAGGGACAAGAGATACGTTGACTTGTGTAGTAAAAAGATGTCTGGGGTATAGCGAGAAGTTGTCCTCATATTATTCGATATTGAGTTGCTATATATCCTTAACCGGTGTATAGCTCGAAGCTCATCATATATGCTCGCTGGTCACACGATCCATTTGCTTGTATGAAATTGTGAATATGTTGTTACGGTTACACCAGATGTATGTCTAGCCCTCATGTGCGAGTGGGAGATGTTGGAAATTGGATATGGGTCATGGGTCGTCCATGAGGGCTTGACCCTACCCATATTAATTTGAAAGAAAGAAAAGGAGGGAGTAGTTTTTTGTAGGATAAAACTACCCCAATTCCCTCCCTCTCTCATAAGTATTTCTTATGTTTGAAATAAGAAAAATAGAACAAGAAAGATAACTGAAAATTCGCAGCAAAATGGAGGGGTAAAATGCAATGGCATGAAAATCATATTTTGGTGTAATTCGACAAAGAAGATTCACCATTTGAAGTTCTTGAATTGTGGGTAGTCATCTCTCTCCCCGTGATTGAGATTGCAGACCTTATGGAGCGTCGAAGCCGTGTGGAAGAAGTGTGAAACAACCAAGTAAAGATCCGAATTCTGTAAGTGTTTATATATCGAATTCGCATGTTATATGTTATAAATTTCCGACAGCAACAAAGGAAAAGCAATTTATAGCCATACAAGAACTAAGATAAATAACTAACTTAACTAACTCTAAGCCTAATCACTCAAAATAACCGTTTCAAGTGGTTGCCCAAGAGTTGAACTTTAACCTTCTAAACTAATTCATCAAATGATAATATCATCTTCTTCTTTACATTCTATGTGAATCATCAATGATATTTTGTGAGTTTTAACCATCTATTTTCCAATTATTGAATACAAATATATATTTGAGGCTCAATCGAAATTTTGATTTTAATTCTTTCACACTCTTTGGTGAGTACACCCATCTCTATAAAATATCTTAATTTTTTTCCAAATTGATTTCAACATTATCATATCTCCGTTTAGTATATTACTTGGTCCAATTGTAAATGGTAGAGGTAGTATAAAATACTTGATTTGCTTACACGTTGAATTACAAATTATTTCAAGGTAAGATACTTACTAATTGTTATCATAGAAGCTTTGTATTAACATGGTCATATGCCAGTACATGAGAAGTTTTTTCGTAATACGAGGAAGAATAATAATTACCTATTTTTAAGTTCTAAATATGATACATATATAATTTTCTTATCTTTTAGAAAAATATAATCATGTGACATTTTGATCTTCTCACGTAACATATAATTAAAATATTCTTTTTCCTATATAATCATTTGGATTATTCAAGATTGCAATTTGGGTTTGTTTGGTTTGATTTGGTATCAGCTGTTAAAAAGATCTGCCCTAATGTCTTCATGTAATGAATAATATAATTACCAATTGGATGATCAATATATATATATATATATATAAAGGATATGGATCAAATACATCCATTGCCATTAAGTAAGATATAAGACACATTCTAGGCCTTTGATTCAATTTGATCCAAAGGTCTACATTTAACACATTTAACTGATTTAATAATTTATTTTAATTATGTAAAGGACATTTTAGTCATTAAATCACAGATTCAATTACATCACCCCTACCACCACCAGATCCGCCACCTCAACAGCACTGGTCGCCGCCTTCTGATGGAGTCGTGGTGGCTGCAACTAATCCACAACGGCTTTAACCCCGTTGTATCGAGTTTGTCGATGAATGGCTCCACTCATCGTTCGAGATGCTATGTAGAAAATATGCCTTATGGATTTCGGTTTCAGCCCAGAGACGTTGAATTAATCGAAGTTTATCTCAAAAATAAGCTCAAGAATGAAGCTTTGCCATTGGAGTTAGAGAATCTGATCTTTGATGTCAAGCTCTATGATCATAACCCTCAAGAACTCAATGGTATTAATTATTTCTTGTATGTATATATATATTTACTGGTTCGTCTAAATGAAAATCAAAGAATTTATTATTATACACTACCATAACAAACTATTATACACTACAATACAAACCATTATACACTACAATACAAACCATTATACACTGTGAATTTTATACACAGCTATATAGAATGGTATAACAAATTGTAGATTAGATTCATTATTATACACTACAATACAAACCATTATACACTATAAATTTTATACACAACTATATAGAATGGTATAACAAATTATAGATTAGATTCATTATTATACACTACTATACAAACCATTATACACTACAATACAAATCATTATACACTGTGAATTTTTTCAATCTCAACTTGGAGATTTCAGAAATTTCAGATTTTAGATTTTGAAAAATTCTGAAATTTCAGAATTTTAATTCAATCAATAACTGATTCTATTAATTTTCTGTGGTTTAATTTTGGCAACAAATCGAGAGATTGTAGGGGAGATTTCGTCAGTTTCAAATGGAGAGATTTTAGGAAAGATTTTGTCCCTTTTTTTTGGTTGGTTAAATGCTGTAAAATGATGTCATTGACTGTTATACCCCTTGATACAATTGGAGCCAAATATCCAGCCTATTTATTGATTAATTGTGGATTGTTGGATTTAATGTATCCAATGGTGTATATTGGGTCTTAGATCTTATCTAAGAAAGGGTATGTATTAGATCTTGACCCTATATATATATATATATATATACATTAAATCCAACAGTCCAAAAATAACCCAGAAACACGCAGGAAAATGGGTTCTAATTGGCTCAAGGGGTATAATTGTCAGATTATTTCATTATACAACATCGTCCTCCCCCAAAAAAAACGGCATACAAATCTTCCCTAAAATATCTCCATTTGAAATTGCGAAAATCTCACATACAATCTCTCGATTTGTTACCAAAATTGACTCAAACAATTTATAGAATCCTATTAAACCTATAACTCCATCGATTAACACCACAAATACGCATTAAAAATCAGATGATTCTCATCGCAAAAAAAACCCTAGAATTCCAGACGCATTAGATCCGATAATTTTTTTATCAAATATGAGGTCGAAGAACGCTCCCAGGAGGAATGGTAATCAATTATACATTCAATTTTTGTTATTCTTCGAACAAATACTGTATAAATATTTGTTTTTTGAGTTACAAAAGTGTTGTTGTTGATTTGCTGTCTAAATAATGTGATTTTGTTTAGTTTATATGCATATTTGAGTAATATATGTTGTATATTATTACATTATTTTGTTCATTCTAACTATATAATATATAAAAATGCATTGTATAATGGTGTGTATTATACTGTATAATAATGAATAAGACTCTATATAATAGTTTACATCATCTTAAATGTATTGTGTATGCACAGTGTATATTTGGGTATAATCTAATGTATAATTTGTTATACCATTCTATATAGTTGTGTATAATGGAGTGAACTCACTAATTGTATCTCATTAATCACACAATGTATATCATCGTTGTATGTAGTGTATAATGGTTTATACGCTACTGTATAACTATTTAAAATCACTAATTATAGTGAATTTATATTTGTGAGATAATGTATATTGGATACAAATAGGGGATTGACGGTCATAATATGAATTTGTGATTTACAATATACATTATACTTAATTTTTGAGTGTATAATACACTAATATTTGCTGTATAATATATTGGATGTTAATGATAACTGACATAATTCACAGTGTATAATGTATTTATCTACTGCATAATCCAGTTGCTGAAGGAGATTCATCCTCGACCGATTCAGATGATAGGTTACGGCTTGTGCCTGCCAACGTTGTTGAGCCTCTTAGTGTCGAAAAACCTAGTTCTGATGATGATTACGTACAGTCAGCTGAAGAATTGTCTGATCGCGATGAAGAGACCGAATCAGAACAACAACCCCCTCTTCGAAAAAGACGTGCGAAACAACAGCCTGCAAAAACACAATCTAAAAAACAGAAAACACTGACTGTGTCCAAACATCAACCACATGGGAAAAAGAAGGTGGTTGAGTATACACGAAAAAGAGTCTCATTGAAGGTCTTGGTGGATGCTCTTTCAAAACTGACCGAACCACAACAGGAATGGGTGAGACAATCCAGGTTCAGGTCCTTTTTGGATTTCAAGATTAGAGAGCTACCTCACAGGCTCGGCTATAAAGTTGTAAAATCTTTAAATCCAGCAAACTTCAGACTTACTCTACCCGGGGGAGAGATCAATATTACAGAGTATGATGTGGCAGAGGTTTTGAGATTTCCACACGAGGATCAGCATATAAACCTCACGGTAAGAAATCCAGAGAGGGAGGATGCATTTACTGACCAATTTGGGCTTGATAAGTCCAAAACGTTTCAAGTTTCGACATCAATGGTGATGAACGCAACTAAATCTGATAAACAGCTCACAGATCGATTCAAGCTGAATTTTATGACTATTATGTATAATTGCTTGATAGAGACTCCTGGTACACCATTTGTCAACAAGAAGATACTGAATTTCAAGGGGTCTCTTGATGAGTTGTCAAGTTACAATTGGCCCAGACTTGTTCAAGTAGTTTGGGAGACACGAAAAAAGTTTGGGAAGCAGATCCGGCAACTCGCATGTATACGGGACCTCTCCCATTCTGATTGTAAGTTTACAGTACCTCTTCTGATGTTGATTGTGTTCCAATAATGTGTTTTTGTTGATTTGGTGTATAATGTGTTATATGAACTAACACTGTAGTTTAACTGTATAATGTATATAATGTATTATATGAACTAGCACTGTATAATGGTATATTATCTATTGTATAATGGTTTATAAGACATTGAATAATGGTTTACATGTTACTGTATAATTGTATGATCTCAATTTTTTTTCCTCCAAATTCAGATATTGTATTTTGACAGAGTCAACTACAAGGGTCAGATGACAGTCCAAAGATCAATCCCCACTTAGCTCACTTGGACAGACTCTGCACTACTGGAAAAGAGTAACGTAGAGATTCAACAAGGAGTTTTTGGGCAGGGGATCATATCAAAGGGGCATTGGGAATTGAAGGCTGAAAAAGGGAAACATGTTGCTCCAAAACATATTGAAGCTCCAAAACAACCCACTACCTCTTTAGAAGCTCCAAAAGAAACAGATGTATCCATCAAGGATTGGAATACGTTTGAAGAGGTATGCATATGTATGTAATAAGTAAATTTATTTTAACTGTATACTGTACAATTACATACTGTATAAATGTACTTCCATTTACTGTATAATGGTTTGTAAGCTACTGTATACGCAGGGGATGATTTTCAATTTGGAAAGGGCTGCAGTAGACCTGATGGATAATCTTATTAAGTACAATGGATACATTCAAGCAAGTGATTCCATACTTCCATCAAATCCATGATTGAGGGTAATTGAAAAAAAGGTGTTCGATCAGGTTGAAAAACTGTATAGAACAAAAACAGTGACAAGTACATATCAACCAGTAGCATCTTCCTCACCTGAACAACATGCAGCCGCCCAAGCTGATCCGCCTCTCCAACCCGAACAATCTACACCGGATAAGATAATAAGTACTCCAGTACATCCACAGCCAACCTTCAACTTGATGACACAAATAACACCGCATAAAATGCAACAACCAGAAGAGGTTTCAACAAAGGAAACAACAATCCCCCAAATGCCAAATTTTAACCTGTTTACACAATCGCATCAGGATGATCCAGAGGGGGCTGTGTTGTCAATTGCTAGACAATACACCGGTGACGCCTCCAACATCTCTGAGCAAGTGCCTCCATATGTGACAACAAAGGATGATACGGGGGGGAACAGCTGCAGTGCAATTCATTTATCAAAAAATGAGGCAATTAAGACTAGGGCCAGATACATGCTCTCCTTACATTCAACGGGTTGTACAAGTAACCTCAAAACATAGCCAAAGTGAAAAACGATTATGGGATTGGAAGAATCAGGTCGATGAGGAAAACATGTGAGTACATATCATTCTAAATACATTTGTTTTATTGAGTACACTGTATAATGCATCATTCCATAATGTATAATGTATAATTGCATTATACATTATACACTGTATAATGGTTTTTCAGGTCTATTGTTTTCCAAAGTGGTGACGTAATGTGCAGTATTTGGGATGTAAAATCATTGGCTCAACGCAATGAGCTTTTAACCGGAGTGATTGATACTTGGTCATACATGCTGAACAATGCCGAGACGACAAAAGCCCCAACATCACCACTTCGATTTTGTTTTACAGTGGCCGACACGGTAAATAATATTTCTTACATATTTTTAATGCATATATTATGTGTGTTTTGCACGCTAACTAATTTCTAAAAAAATCATTTACAGGTTTTCTTCACGTCAAACCGAGGAAACAAGGGTAATGAAACGGTTCTGTCAACCTTCCTACAGAACATAAATAATCGAATGAACATGTTTCCCAAAGTCAACATAACCGACATCACATTGGTAAGTTGAACCGTTTCTTTATTCTAATAATTGTAATTTATGCAATTTTATTAACATCACTTACAACCATCTCCGTGTAGGCTTTCTTTCCTATTCTTCATTCTGGACACTACTACGTGGTGTGCTTTAATTTGAAGAATCCAACAATTGAGATACTTGATAACAGCTAAACAGTTGTCTCACTCGAAGATAAATATCAATCTGTGCCATTCACTTTGGTAACATCTTTACTTTTATAGTATATTATTCAGTGATATACTGTATAATGATATATTAAAACACTGTATAATGATGTAGTTGTGTACTGTATACTGATATATAAATGCATTGTATAATGGTCAATTACTCTGATGTGTAATGATATAGTAAAATACGTTATACTTATATATTTATACACTTAATCTTACATTTTAAGTTTGTCATTTCATTCAAAGAGACATGTTTGTCGTGTTCCTGAAGGATAAGAACCATCCGGCTGTAAATGCATTATCTACCGTAGAAATTGTAAGGCTCCCAATGCCGTGGCGTACACTCAAAAACAAAGAAGATTGTGGCATTTTTGTGATGCGTCACATGGAGACTTACAGTGGTGGAGGGTTGAAGAATTGGGATCCGGAATTGGGCACGAAAAATGTAATGTTTATTTAAATCTTATCTAATTTTGTGAAACTCTTTTTTTCCAATCTATTTATTTTTATTATTTATACAATGCAGCAAGCACAAATTGCAAAACTCAAAAGACTGAGAAGCCTTTATCTGGAAAAGATCCTGACTTCCGATCTGAATGGATTGAGAGACACCATCATCAGTCAATCAAAAGAGGTTGAAAAGGCTCATGCCCAAAAGAAAAAGGATAGGAAGGGAAGCTAATAGAAACATGAAATGGATACGAATTATGAATTGATTATACGGTTTTTTTTCTTTCTAAATTTCAATGTAGGTTTTACTTTATTAGTTACAATGTAACATTTATTTGGATCATTTAAGCTTGTACAGTTTGTTTTATACTTAATTTATACCGTGTATATTTGGAAACACTTTATTAAACAGTTACTAACGTTTCAGTATACAGTGCATATCACTTCACTATACAGTAAACCAATATAAAAGACATACAAAACTTTTAATGAAGGTAAACAATAGCCCATTTCATTATACAATGAATAACACTACATTATACATGTATCATATTGCATTATACAATGAACAGCCTATCATTCTACATTAACAAACTATATGGGAAAACAAAGCTATTTTTCCTTTAAGGGACAAGTTCTCGCATTATGCCCATCAACTTTTCCATATGCAGCACATTTTCTCCTCTTAGGAACATGCTTGGGTATCTCCGAACTGCTCTTAATTCTTTTACCACACCCTTTAGTTCGGCTCAGATGAGGATTTCTGATCCCGAGCTCGTTCTGAATTTGGGGTCCCACTAGTGTCTCAATAACGGCATTCTTGTTATTCTTAGTGTTATCGTCCACACCAACACTTAAATTATACTTTATATCCACCAATTGAATTTTTATGTAGTCGAGTTTTTCTTTGTTAAAACCTGTAAGATTTAAACATGATTGAAAGTCAATCCAAATTTGACCCACCTCATTTGTGGTCTTCTCAATCATCGCGCGATATTGTCTGACTTGGTTATTAATTATATCGGAAGCCATAATTTCAACATTTTTCCTCCACCTCTTTAGAACATACTCGGCAGGCAAATTGTGTATTCGGCTTTGGTTGAATGCAAAGAAAATGTGTCTACACAATATACCCCGCCTCATAAACAATCTGCAAGAACAATCAACCTGATTGTTCGATACAACATGTTTCACCTGCAACATGTATACTGTGAACATATCTGTAACATACATTAATTGTAATGAGAATATACAACAATATAATAATAACATACATTATACAAAGGGATATACCTCATATAACTTTGATTCGTTGTCGGAGTCGAATACGACAAATAATTTCAAACCATCAACGACGTTTAGACTTTGAAGTATCACTTGATACGCAGACTTTTTGATCTCCATTTGTACATCGTAGAAAACAGTGCGTGTATATACCTATGAAGCATCCTCCTCTATCGGCATAGGGGTTTCGGTTGACGACTTAGAGACCAAAGACTCGTGATTCAATCTTGCATTCGTATTCCTTTGCCTGTCCATAGCACTTTCAAATCTACTATAGAACTCAATGATTGTGTCACCCTTTACGTAAAATTGGTTAAAGAATGAATTAACCGACTCTGAAATCAAAGTAGTCCTCAATAACCCACCCATCGAAACATTTCGATAATATGCAGATACCCATGAATGTCTGTTGTCGTAAATTTAAGAAAGCCAGTCAATATGGCTTAGTCCATATTTTGAAATAAGTGCGTTCCAACCCTCTTCAAATTCAAGTGTAGTGATGTCGTCATTATACACAAAATTATTCACCTTTCTCACTACTTCAGCATATTTACCTGCATGTGGTGAAATCTGGAGAAAAAATAATCAAATGAAAACGTGTTATACATCATATTAAAAATCAATATACACTACTTAACATAGCAGTATACAGTTTGTTACAACACATTACACAGTATGGATTTAAAACTTCTTAAAATGTCACTATACACTAAATACAATATCATACTACAGTAGGTTAAATGCTATTATAACACATTAATATAAAATGTGACACACAATATGGATTCAAAAAGTAAAAACACGCACCTTGGTTGGGAACTTCTTCATGATATGCCACGCGCACAGATGATGCCTAGCATTTTTAAAAACACTAGGAATAGCCTGTTTCATAGCAGGACATTGATCAACACAATATAGATTGGTTCCCGTCCCATCACATGTGTAAAAGCTTCAAAAACCCACGTGTACGACTCAATGTCTTCTTTTGCGATCAGAGAAGCACCAAAGGTGACTATTTTCTTGTGGTTATCTAAACCAGAAAAGGGAACAAACTTCATTTGATACCTGAAAAGGAATTATATGGCCTTATACAGTGATTAACAATGTAAAACAAACACTATAAATGAATTATACAGTACGTAATAAGTAATTATACAGTCATTATGTGCATAATTATACAGTAAGTGACAATGTGTTATGCAGCATATATTCATTCCCTATTGAAAAGTATGTATTATACTTACATTGAAATATACTTACTTGTTGGATCGAAATGTTGCAATTGGATCAGCCCAAAACAACTTACTCATACAACCGTCAGCCTCTATGTCATAATCAAAGAAAAATCCTTCACAAGCTTTTTTCATATTTGTAAATTTTCTAACAATCATCTCCCCATCGTTCTCACCGACGTATTGTTTCAAATCCCTTTTTGCGTTTTTGAAATCTGTAGAACTTGACCCAACATTGTTAAAACCACTTGCAATTTCCTTCAGAAATGAATGTGATTTAACGGCGCCAACATTCACCTTTGATGCATTTAAGCAAAACATAATCTAGGGTGGATCAATATTTCGATTAACTTTCAAAAACTGTTTCCCCTCATCGGTCGCCAACTCATGATTGTGCCGCTCAACAAAGTTCTTTATAACATATCCCTCTGAAGCACTAAACCTCACTACAACCTTAGCTTTGCAATCGCATTGACCAATCATACACTTCTTCTTTCTACTAACATCATCACAGTTTTTATAAATACCGGAGCGACTACATACATAATGTTTCGATATGACTGTACCATCCTTATTAGTTTTTGGGAACACTTGCGTACATCAAAACCACATAACCGAGCATAGCTTTTGTAAAACTCAAATGCAAACTTCAAGCTTTCAAATGCCTTACCAATGCAAGGTTTCAACTCAGTAGCACACACTGGTTCCCAATATTTTGAACCACCCGGTGATGATATAGAATTAGACGACGAAAAAGATCCGACACCTTGATTCTCAACGTCATTATTGCTATACACTATTGATTCTGTTAATAATATACATTATAAGCATTCAGAATCAACTGTATACAATAAATATAAGTTCTAAATACAATAATAATGTATAACATCATTATATGTACTGTATACTGATTGCTTATTTAGTCTATCATAAACGTACGATATGTTAATAAGATACTGTATAACATCACTATATGTACTGTATAGTAATGTATAAGATATTGTATAATGTCATATAAGATGCTGTATAATGTATTCAACTTACTGCTGGAACTGTATACAATAAATATAAGTTCTGAATACAATGATAATGTATAACATCATTATATGAACTGTATACTGTTTGATTATTTAGTCTATCATAAACGTATGATGTGTTAATAAGATAATGTATAACATCACTATATGTACTGTATATTAGTGTATACAATAATGTATATCATCATTATAGCTGCTGTATATTGCTGAGTAATCTACTGTCTACTGTATACAATTCACTACTTCCACATGCAGCTAATCCAACTGTATATTAATGTATACGATGATGTATATCAAAATTATATGCATTGCATGTTGATGTATAATATGCTATATATCATAAAATTGCAAAATATCAGAAACTTTCTCAATTTTATAGCATAAATCGATGTGATGATGATTGAAAATACTTGAAACCATCTCAGCCATAAACGCGAAACTGACGATGTTGATAAACACGGAACTGACGATGATGAAAATTGATGATAAATGCGGAACTGACGATGATTATGGATTGACGATTATGATTAAACGATCTTGAGGATTTATTGATTTGATGTTGAATTGATCTGGGAAAAGGCTCGAATCAATGGTGAACTGATCAAAATGGATTGCTATGAAACAAGCTTTGATCTGATCGAATTGAAATTGGGTAGACAAAATGGATTGTGATGAAACGATCTTTGCTGATTTATTGAATTTGATGATGAATACTGAGATCAAAATGAATGATTTGTGATTTGATCGAGCTGAAAATGGAAAGAAATATTGAATTCGGTTATGGCGCGTGATATGGGGGATTTGATTTAATACTGCATGAAAATTGCATGTGTTTGTTATCATTTAATGACTAAAATGCCCCTGACAGCAATAAAAAAAATTATATAATCTCAAAAATGGGTTAAAATTAGACCTTAGGATCAAATGGTATCAATGGTCTAGCTTGGGTCTTATATCTTACCTAATGGATTGGGATGTATTTGATCCATATCCTATATATATATATATATATATATATATATATATATATATACACATACCAATTGAGGTCTATTTAAGATGCTCAATAGTTATTTCCTCAAAAAAAAATTAAAAAAATCTTATGCAAGTAAGTGAAATTTATTAATCGAGAATTTCTTTCATTTCCCTTATTTTATAGAAAAAAATTGGGATAAATGCAAAAAAAACTCTTGTGTTATGACTTTTTTGCTAGAAAACTCCTGTGGTCACGAAATAGCCTAATCACCCCCTGTGTTCTTAAAGAAGTCTGCAAAAAGCCATTTTCTGTAAAAAAGAAAAAAAAAACGAGCGTGTTTTTCATGTTTTTGAACTTTATTGACATGCTTATTTGTCATTTATACGCTCTCTGTTAGGAAATTTCATGTTAGATGTTTTGATGATGACAAGATAAGATTTAATGTTAGACCCCAAAAATACAATGTAAGTTTCCATTTTTCATAGATTGATGTATAAGCGTTTGAAAGTTGTAATTTATTATAGGCTTGTAATTTTCGTCTTTCAAGAATTTAGACTAAGTTTTAGTGACTGAATCGCTAGTAGAATTCTAGGTGAGTCTATTAGAGAAGAAGTTGAAGACCAGCGTCTGAAGTCAACCGGAGATAAAGTTTTTCTTCTTAGCGTCTGTCAAACGCTAAAAGATCTCATTTCAGGACTTATGGGTCAAGCGCTCGAAACCCCTCAAGCGACTTATGTCAGAATCACCTAAAATAAATCCTCAAGTCATGAAGGACTTAAATGCAATCATTCAACGGGCATTTACTTCTGACGGGAATTAAATTCAAAATGCATTAAATGCCTGATAAGAGCATTAAATGTGATAAGCAAATATGACTTGTGGACAAGCCACCTTTTGACCAGACTGTCAGAAATTTCAGAGTTTCAGCTGCTCTCGTCCAATCGGCTTCAGCGAATTTTCAGGAATGTCAGAGAAAAGGTATACTCACACGCTCCTACATGTGTCCAACGGACAGATCCCAAGAAATTGCCTATAAATACCTTACCCCAGCAAACCCTAGACATATACAATTTTTACAAGAGACAATTACGTACAGACACAAGAAAAAATTGCTGAGAAAAAGCTTAGAAACTCCATAGGCAAATCTTTGAAGCTTTTTATCTACATTCCAGGCAGTCACAAATATCTCAAACATCTTCCAAAGAAGAAATTCAAATTCCAACTGAGATATTCCAAGTTGTTTGATCTTTTCAAAAACAAACAAAACCCTAGTGACAAACCTCAACCTTTCATCTGAGTGAGAAAAGTTGTTGAACCCTTTCAGGAAGTATTTCTGAGTGAGAGAAGTTTGAAGAAGACGATCTTCATTAGTGCTAAAGTCTGTGTGATCAAGGATCCCAAGATCATTTTCACCCTTTACTATCGTGTAGAAGATTATGTGTGACTCTTCGAAAATCATTCTAGTAAATTCCTCCAAGTGAAAAACGAGAAGAAGGACGTAGCTGGGATTACACCACCCAGTGAACCTTATATATCTTGTGTCATTTACCTTATTTGTCTTATTATTATTATTACATCATTTATCTTTGAAAGAGACAAGTTAAAGTGCAAAGCGATTAAATTAACTAAAAGAACGCTAAAACTCATTTACGCTGTGCTAACCCTGATTAAGTGATCTAAGCGTTGCCCTACTTTGGTAAACTGCTAAAATCACAAAGTCTAAGTTAACTTTCCTGAAGCGTCTGACCCAAGCGCTCAGTTATCCAAGCGTTCAAACCTTTAAAGTGATACGAAAAAATTTTGAAGTCGAAAAAGACTTCAGGGTCTATTCAACCCCCTCCTTCTAGACCCTTTCGTATGCCACTTGGGACCACCAAGTGGTATCAGAGCGATTGAAGTAGAAACCTAAGCGTTTCCAAGCGTAACTGCTTGTTCAGATTCATTTTTTTTAATCGCTTTTAAAATCTCTCTTTAAAACATCTCATTATGGCTTTTAACAAAATGACTAAGTTGGTAGAATCAAACTATGATTCTTGGAAACTTAGAGCATTCACATATTTATGTTCGTGCGATAATGAAATGTGTGATGTGATTACAGATGGCCCCATTCAAATTATGAAAGTTGTAACTCGAGCCCCTGGAGCGACTGAGGCTACTCTAGATGGTTATGTCGAGAAACCTAAGATAGAATGGACGTCAGAGGATAGAAAAAGAGCTAATCTAGATAATGTTGGACGAAGTGCACTTTACTCAGCGTTAGGAGATAACGATGCATTGTTCAACAAGATCAAGCAATGTAAAACCTCCAAAGAAATATAGGATAAGTTGGCCATTGTGTGCGAATGTTCAGCACAAATGAAGGAGAACAAGCTCTCCATAGCCATGCAAAGATTTGAGCATTTCAAAATGCAGCCCAGTGAGACACTAGAACAATTGGACGCCAGATTCACCTTGCTCATTACCGAGTTAGCGTCATTAGACAAAGAATTGACCAACAAGGAAATGGTCAATAAGATTTTCAGAAGTCTTCCAAGTAAATACTTGATCAAAACAGTTGGTATGAGAGAATCACAAACTTTGGAGACTCTTACTCCAGAACATGTGTTTTCAGAGTTAAAGGCATTCGAATTCGAATTAGGTGAAGTCAGCGACACAACAATTTCAGCGACTGAATTAGGAGCTTTAATCGCTACCACCAAAAATAAGGGTAAAGCGGTTAGTGAGGTTAAACCAGTTGAATCAAATGAAGAAAAGGAAATGGCCTTATTAGTCAAGAAATTCAAGAAATTTCTAAGATATGAAAAGAGAAATCCTATTGGACAAACTTCATTTCAAACTCCTCCCCCAGCACCAGCGTCTCAGTATCAAGCGCCAGTGTACTCAGCACCTCAACCAGTTGCGCCAGTTCCATATCAAGCGCCTCCATCGCCTACACAGAATCTCTCAGCACCAGTTGGATCAAAGCAATTATCCACTGAACAAAAAATGAAAACTAATTTGTGTTATAATTGCAGTAAACCAGGGCACTACCAGGTAAATTGCCCTTATACAAATGTGTCTAAGCCCACAAGGCAAGACTATGTAGATAAAAACCAATTCAGGAGCAACCTTCGCCAACAAGGTTTGCTAGCCGAATCTGAACCATTTCCCGCACCTGAAGAGGACTTGGAATCATCAGATGAAAGCAGTGATGATGAGCCTACAAGCGACTCAGCATTGATCTGTCTCATGGCAAGAGAAGATGAAGCATCTGACAAATTGCTACCAGAGGTAACCAATGAATTATCTCATCCTCTTTCTTATGATGAATTACTTGACAAAGTTAATGAATATTATAAAGATTGTCAAGAGGCCGCCAAAATATATCTAAATGATCTCGCTATTATCTCATCACTCACAAGAGATAAAGTAACGCTCAAAGCAAAGTTGAAAGTTCAACAACAATGCATTGAGAAGAACCAAACACTTGAGAGTGAGATTATTCAATTGAAAAGCGATCTTGATATAATAGTCAAGAGAGAAGCTGATTTGATCGCTAAACTTGCCAAATCAGAGTAGCTCATCTCATCATTATCAAAAGCTTCTAGAAAGTTAGATAATGTGACTAAGGTAACTAGATTATATGGTGAAAAGACCGGTTTAGGATACAATAAATTCGGTAAACAACCAAATAAATCTAATGTTACGGCAAACAACAAAGAAAAGGGTGTTCTCTTTGTTGAGAAAGGTTCACAAAGTCAAATGCTAAATGAACCTAGCGACAACGGTACGAGGCCCAATGAGAAAGCCAAAGCTGACTCAGGCAAGGGTAAGGCTAAAGTAAATGATTCACAAAAAGGGGTTCATCCAAACGCTCAAAAGGATAAAGGTAAGCCAAAACACTGTGAATCAAGCGTTAAGCGTTCAGCACCAAAAGTGTAACCCAAGCTAGCGCCAAGGAAATACCAGTGTCAATATCCAAGACAGTCAAGATAATATTATCGATACTATGATAATTATGATTATGACTATGATTACGATTATGATTACTATTATAATCGAGGATATTACTATACACCTAAAAAGCACACACAACACAAACCGAAACCCAAGAAGGCCCATCTTCCCGTAATGAAGACAAGGCAAATATGGGTTCCGAAAGTTTTAATTCAAACCAAAGCTACTAACGTTGAAGGACCCAAAACAACATGGGTACCTAAGAAGAATTAGAACTGCCCTTTAAATGCAGGTACCTAGAGCCAACACCGATACTTCAGTTTGGTACATCGATAGTGGGTCGTCAAGGCACATGACTGGCTCAAAAGATCTCTTGATCAACTATCGTACAACTAACGGTCCTCAAGTTATATTCGGTGATAACTCCAAAGGTAAAACCAAAGGTATAGGTAACATGCATAGGGGGAATGACACGCTAAAAGCTAACGTGCTATAATAGCAAGTGCACTAGTCGTGTGTAGTAATAAAAGTGGACGAGAAGTCCGGATTGTCGAACCACAAGGACTTGAATTCTAGTTTAAGATTTTATAACAACAAAGATCAAAAGAATAAAGGTAAAATGAGTGTGAAATGCGTAAGATAAGAACAAGGTTGAACAAATGATTTAAAACAAAATAGAAAGGGAGACTAAGGCACATGCTAGGTTCAAATTGATCAATTATACTTATAAAGATTCTCGTTGAAGGATTACGCTTATATTGTTATGGTGAGAGCTCCGAGGGTAGAGAATAACCGATGTCTCGCGTATAAACTCCTATGCTTAGATCGTGATTTCCCAAATATTCCTATCCGGAAATCTAACCACTAAACATGCATTAACGTACTAGAGTTCACTCGATTTGAATCGAACAACTTCACCCGGGAATCTTTACCTATGTCTAGGGCAATTCCTCATTAGTTACGGGTCATGATGTGAATTTCTTGCACCCTAAGTCAATTTTCTCCCGAAATATTAACCTAGGCATAAGATTCTAACATATAGTGATCAAGTATATGCAAGATAGACAAAAACACAATTCACATCACATAACAATATAAGTATAACCTCAACAATCATCTATTATAAGCATATATCACAATTTGACCTTACATGGCCCTAGTCTTATGAATTTAGTTCATGATAGATATTATGAAAAACAATAATGAATAAATACACATGTTCATAGACATGAATGAAATGAAAAGGCTATAAAAACTCCCTCTAATGTGATAGATGATGGCCCCTTGATTGGAGCTTAAATTCCTAGCTTTCTCCTCTTAGAATGATGAAGAATGGTGATGAATGAAGCTTGAGACTGATTCCTCCTCCTCCTCTCCTCCAAGAATCTGAAATTGATAGTGAATGATGAAGAGTATGGGTTCCCCCTCCTTTTATAGCCAAAATTCCACTAAAGTATGCATTAAAAATTCCCATTAAAGTTCCCCAATGAGAATTCCACCTAAGGTGATGCTTAAAGTTTGGCTTTTAAGATTCCAACCAGCTAAAAAATGCTGAAATTTCGGCCATTAAGAATTCCACCAAGCATAACCATGTGAAAACTTCAACAAAACACATGCATGCTGCCATTTTCTTGCTTTCCAGCGCAGTCTTAGTATTTTCCTCATAAAGTTCTCCACAGATCTCCAAATTGTATGATTCAAGTCCCCATGTGAAGCTAACACATAGATCTACAACTTTGCAGAAGGACATTTTGTCCAATTCGGTCTCTAAGTATACCTAAATTACGTTTCAACATGGAGGTTGTTTCTGATTTGGCGCCCATAAAGTAAATCTACCAAGAAACACACTTATGACAACCCCTCAACACATGTGCTGAATTATGGCCAAAAGTGATTCTTACCCATCATATAAGGCTGGAATTTAGGCTGAAAAAGGAGTAACATTCGGACTATCCATGCCTAGGCATGACTAGGAGGGCGTTGGGGCGTATCTTCGCACATGTATTTCTCTGTTCGGCGCAGCAATCGTATTTCCTTCACAATTATCTCTATAGACCTCTGATTTGGATGTTTCAAGTTCCCATTTGAAGCTAAGACATACATCTAAAACTTTGTAGAAGGAAACTTTGTCTAAGTCGGTCTCAAAATATACGGAATTATCGCTCGAATGTGGTAGGAGATGCATAAACCGCCTAGGTGTTGAAAAACATGCTTGAACTTGTTTTGTACATCGTTTTTCTTCCCTTTTCTTCATGTATTCTCATTTATTACCTGTATTCACTTAACACACCTATTAAATGCAAATGTGACATGATTTAAGCAATAAGTGAATCCAAATCATAAGAATTACGGTCTTAAAAACACGTAAAAACACCTCTTATCAACACCCCCAAACTTATCAATTGCTCGACCTCGAGCAATAAGAGCTATAAGGCAAGACCAACATCATTCAATGGGAGAAAACAAAACAACTAACTAACTCACTTTCGTGGAGTAAACGATTGCACTTAGCGGGTGCAACAAGCCTTTAAACCTTTGAGTTACCTCAAAGGACGAGTTATAGTCTCGTGAGGGTTTGCATAAGATATACCCACAAAATCTAGCAAATTTTCAATCCCAACCGAATCAACATATCTCAATATGATCAACAAGAATGAATGACATAAAATCAACCTTTTAAAGTTCACAAATATATATATACATATCAACTACTTTTGCTCATGTCACACCAATACTTGAAACGACTCCCTAGGGTATAGTGAAAAATAAATCTGGGGTATTATAGTCGAGAGGCATCCCTTACCAAATTTTGGACATTAATCCCATATCTATCAACTTTTGATCAAACACAAGGCACAAGAATTATAGAAAATCTCATAGCCATTTAAATTTCATTATCTCAAATATTCAACATTCAATTCATATGGAATTTCCATTAAACTTCATTAAGGCTAGATCATGTGCAATGTTTTATTCCATTAGGCTTTCTATGACACCCATGTAACAAGTTTTAGACCAATGACTCCCAAACTAGATAGTTTTAGGGCATTAAGTGTAGAGACACTCCTAAGGATTTAATCACTTGAGTATCAAAGGCCACGAAATAAAACTAGATCTTTTAAACAATTCACTTCTTTTGGCTTGAGCATAGCTCAAATTAGCATAATAGTACAGTATATAGGCATGAAACTTTTCACCTCCGGTACGTATTAGCCTGACCACTTTTGGTCATACCAAAATTCAACCTTTCCAATTCATTGTTAGCATATAAAATTACTACTCAACTTATAACCTTATGAGAAATCTAAGTTAATATTTCTGGGAATAATTCCTTAAGTGTCTCAAGATGGTTATCCTCTCAACTCCTCTACCTTCGATTTAAGTGCATTGTGAATCATCTAAGGAATCAATTCTAGTCTAAGGTCTCCACGAGCAATTTCAAAGATATATATATATTCCATTAAATTCAGATTATTTCAAGAATTCATGCCATTTTTCCAAGTCAATCAATTTCAATGCATCAATTGGAAGGACTAAAAAATTTTCATGCTTGATTTTCTCAACAAAGAAGCATATAAACATGATATCAAACAAACTTTCCCCAAATTCAAGTTAAAAATTAGGATTGCATTTTCAATATTCAAAATAGATACTCTTCTACCCCCAAACTTAAATCCAACATTGTCCCCAATGTTGTTACAACATGCATACACAAAGGTAAAAGAACACTTACAACCAAGGATGTTGAAAAACATCCTTAAACTTCCAATACATAATCCTATAGCTTCTCCTCCTCTCGAGTAAAATGAGCATGGTCCAAATTTGCATCATATCTAACACTTCAACTTTTCAAACCATCAAGCATAAGAAAACATACATGCCAAAAGTGCATGTTTGAACACAACATAAAGAAACAAACTAAACAAAACAAAAACAAAATCAAAAAGAAAAACAAACTTACAAACTTGGGTTGCCTCCCAAGAAGCGCTAGTTTAGAGTCGGTAGCTCGACTTTGTGCTCTTTGAGGTTCAAATAGGTGGTCCATTTAACACGACCAAATCCTTGTCATGCCTCCTTTTAGCTCCATGTTCTACTTGCTTCCACTCATATTGCGGGATTTTGCAATAAGCCCTTTGTATTGGATGAGTCTTTTCAATCTTACGAGCACGGCGATGGGGTGGAATGTATTTCATGCATAAATCTTCTTTTCCCTCTTTGTTGTGTTTATCATAGGGAATCTCATCCTCCACCTCGAGTGTGCCCTTAGTTTTGCCACTTGCACATTTTTCATCAAGTAAATTGTTAATAGCATTGACATTTAAACAAGTAAGATCATCCATGGATGGTTTCATGTTTGTATAAGCATCGAATATCACCTTTTCATCTCTTACGCTCAATGTCAACTTACCTTTTCCCACGTCAATCTTGGCATTGCTAGTGGCTAGGAAAGGTCTTCCTAGGATCAAGGGAACATCAATGTCGTTATCCATCTCGAGAACCACAAAATCGACCGGGAAATAGAATTTGTCAACTTGGACAATAACATCTTCTATTATCCCCTTTGGTCTCTTAATTGATCCATCGGCGAGTTGGAGGCTCATTGATGTCGGTTTGGGATTTCCAAGGCCCAACTTCTTGAAGAGAGAATACGGGAGGAGATTGATACTTGCTCCCGTATTGCAAATAACCTTTTCAAAAGTAAGAGGGCCAATGGTGCACGGAATGGTGAGCCTCCCCGGGTCCTCACAAAGAGTCACCACAATCCTACGGAAAATCGGATCCATATCCTTCTTTTTCGTTTTTTGTGCATTTGGAAATGGAAGACGAATCTCGATGGAATGATACGTTGGAGTTGAAGGGCTAGCTATGGAGGATACAGAATGTGGCGCTTGGGCGTGACAATCGGCACCTTGGCGCAGCGACAAGGGCACCTGGGCATGGATGGATGGGCGCTCGGGCGCATCAGTGCGAACATTATCACCTTTTACCTGTTCGCCACTTCTCAAGGTAAATGCATAGCATTGCTCTTTCGGGTTCTTTTCCGTGTCACTTGGTAAAGTTCCCGGGGCTCTCTCGCTGATTGTCTTTGCCATTTGACCCATTTGTGTCTTCAAATCCTTCATATCCATCATTAAGTCCTTCATCATAGTACGGAGTTCGTTGATTGCTGAATCCGATTTCTTTATTTCCTCATCAAGACGCTCTTCGGTTGTAAGAGGTCTTATTTGCCTTTGTATATGAGGATTACCTTGCCTTTGAGCTTGGTTATTGTTGAATGGGGGCCTTGGTGCTTGATAGACGCCGGGATGGGCATTTTGTGCCGGATTGGGCCTCCTTGGAAAATTTTCGGGCACATGGAAGTTCAATTGAGGTCGATTGGCATTTCCAACATAGTTAACATTGCCAACCATTGTTTCCAAAGCAACTTCTTTTTGAACACAAGCAATTTTTCTGGTGGGTGTGACTTCTTCATCATCGGGATAGAGTTCATCTTCCCGGGCTAATTGCTCAATCTTATCCCACACACTTTGGCAATCGAGCCCAAGGAGATCACCACCGGCGCCGGCATTGAGCCTATTTCGGATGCGAGATCGAACTCCATCATGGAATCGTAGTACTTGCTCGCTCAACTTTAGGTTGTGATCCGGGCATTTTCGGAGCATGTTTTTATATCTAGCCCATGCCTCGGCTAAGGACTCATGATTCCCCTGCTTAAACTCCTTAATGTTGCTCCTTAGCTCATTGATTTTGGAGGGTGGAAAGAATTTGCTCAAAAAGGCATCGACCAATTGTCCCCATGTTGTGATGGATTGGGGTGGTAGAGATTTGTACCACATGGTCGCCCTTTCCTTTAAAGAGAAGTGGAAGACTCTTAGACGAATTGCATCGAGATCCCGTGGATGAAATTGGGTAGTCATGAGAGTATCGTCTAAAGTCTCCAAATGCTCATGAGGTGATTCATGGGGCTCTCCATAGAAGGGTTCGCTTTGCACCATGCTAAAGATGTGTGACGGAATGTGATAATTTGGTGCAAAGAAATTTGGAAAGACTACGGGCCCCGGTATAGTGTGGACCCTTGGAGGTAGACTTTCTCGGACAGATGGAAGTCTTTGAGGAGGTGCCGGTTGCATAGCTTGGAATAGATTTTGCAACCATTCCCTGTTTTCCGGGAGATTTATGTCGGGAAAATTCCCATTTGGATTTAGATTGTCGGCCATTTCTCGAGCGCGTCTACTAGATCGAAGAACACGCTCTATCTCCGGCTCAAAATTGTATAGAGGCTCGTTAGAAGAGCGGGTCATGCACCACAAATTACACCTAACAATTAAACACAAAAAATAAAATTAGAATAATAAAATAAAAGAAAGGTTAGAAATAAACACAGAACTAAGAATTAGGAAAATTTAAACGAAAAATCAAAAACTAAAATGAACAAGTCCCCGGCAACGGCGCCAAAAACTTGACACGCTAAAAGCTAACGTGCTATAATAGCAAGTGCACTAGTCGTGTGTAGTAATAAAAGTGGACGAGAAGTCCGGATTGTCGAACCACAAGGACTTGAATTCTAGTTTAAGATTTTATAACAACAAAGATCAAAAGAATAAAGGTAAAATGAGTGTGAAATGCGTAAGATAAGAACAAGGTTGAACAAATGATTTAAAACAAAATAGAAAGGGAGACTAAGGCACATGCTAGGTTCAAATTGATCAAATATACTTATAAAGATTCTCGTTGAAGGATTACGCTTATATTGTTATGGTGAGAGCTCCGAGGGTAGAGAATAACCGATGTCTCGCGTATAAACTCCTATGCTTAGATCGTGATTTCCCAAATATTCCTATCCGGAAATCTAACCACTAAACATGCATTAACGTACTAGAGTTCACTCGATTTGAATCGAACAACTTCACCCGGGAATCTTTACCTATGTCTAGGGCAATTCCTCATTAGTTACGGGTCATGATGTGAATTTCTTGCACCCTAAGTCAATTTTCTCCCGAAATATTAACCTAGGCATAAGATTCTAACATATAGTGATCAAGTATATGCAAGATAGACAAAAACACAATTCACATCACATAACAATATAAGTATAACCTCAACAATCATCTATTATAAGCATATATCACAATTTGACCTTACATGGCCCTAGTCTTATGAATTTAGTTCATGATAGATATTATGAAAAACAATAATGAATAAATACACATGTTCATAGACATGAATGAAATGAAAAGGCTATAAAAACTCCCTCTAATGTGATAGATGATGGCCTCTTGATTGGAGCTTCAATTCCTAGCTTTCTCCTCTTAGAATGATGAAGAATGGTGATGAATGAAGCTTGAGGACTGATTCCTCCTCCTCCTCTCCTCCAAGAATCTGAAATTGATAGTGAATGATGAAGAGTATGGGTTCCCCCTCCTTTTATAGCCAAAATTCCACTAAAGTATGCATTAAAAATTCCCATTAAAGTTCCCCAATGAGAATTCCACCTAAGGTGATGCTTAAAGTTTGGCTTTTAAGATTCCAACCAGCTAAAAAATGCTGAAATTTCGGCCATTAAGAATTCCACCAAGCATAACCATGTGAAAACTTCAACAAAACACATGCATGCTGCCATTTTCTTGCTTTCCAGCGCAGTCTTAGTATTTTCCTCATAAAGTTGTCCACAGATCTCCAAATTGGATGATTCAAGTCCCCATGTGAAGCTAACACATAGATCTACAACTTTTCAGAAGGACATTTTATCCAATTCGGTCTCTAAGTATACCTAAATTACGTTTCAACATGGAGGTTGTTTCTGATTTGGCGCCCATAAAGTAAATCTACCAAGAAACACACTTATGACAACCCCTCAACACATGTGCTGAATTATGGCCAAAAGTGATTCTTACCCATCATATAAGGCTGGAATTTAGGCTGAAAAAGGAGTAACATTCGGACTATCCATGCCTAGGCATGACTAGGAGGGCGTTGGGGCGTATCTTCGCACATGTACTTCTCTGTTCGGCGCAGCAATCGTATTTCCTTCACAATTATCTCTATAGACCTCCGATTTGGATGTTTCAAGTTCCCATTTGAAGCTAAGACATACATCTAAAACTTTGTAGAAGGAAACTTTGTCTAAGTCGGTCTCAAAATATACGGAATTATCGCTCGAATGTGGTAGGAGATGCATAAACCGCCTAGGTGTTGAAAAACATGTTTGAACTTGTTTTGTACATCGTTTTTCTTCCCTTTTCTTCATGTATTCTCATTTATTACCTGTATTCACTTAACACACCTATTAAATGCAAATGTGACATGATTTAAGCAATAAGTGAATCCAAATCATAAGAATTACGGTCTTAAAAACACGTAAAAACACCTCTTATCAGGGAACATCATGATGAGTGATGTATATTATGTTGAGGGTCTTAAGCATAATTTGTTGAGCATTAGTCAATTTTGTGATAAAGGCATTGATGTTAAATTTTCAAGCGACTTCTGCTATGTCAACGAGGCTAAGACTAAGTCTACTAAATTAAGAGGAAAAAGAACAAATAATGTGTATTTAGTGGATTGGGATTCTACATTTGACAACAACCCCACATGCTTTGTTGCTAAAAGTCAAAATGAATTGGGTTGGTTATGGCATAGAAAGATGAATCACCTCAACTTTAAGGCAATCTCTCAGTTAATATCGCTAAATCTTGTAGAGGGATTACCTAAGGGTTCCTTTCAAAAGAATCGCTTATGTGATGCATGTTGATAAGAGTTGTTTTCACGCGTTTTAAGCCCTCTGATTTTACATTTTGAAGTTCATTTATTGCTTGATTCATGCCATTGGTGCGTTTAATTTGTGCGTTAAGTGACTACAGGTCTTTTTGAGACACAATCGAAGAAAGGACGAAAACAGTGAAAATTGGATAACATCCGGTGCAAAGGGTGAGAGCCGGAGGTAAGACATACAAGTTGGAAACAAAGCAACGCCGCGGCGTCCACTTGGGAACGCCGCGGAGTCGGAGACAGTAGGGTGAACGCCGCGGCGTTCAACCAGCAACGCCGCGGCGTTCAAGGCAGCGGACTTGGCCTATAAATAGACCATCAGGTCATTTGGACGAGATATACCCTAGAAAATGCCCTAAACACACCCTAGACTCCTTACATATCAGCCACCACCCAAGGAAGCTTGAAGAGGATCATCATCCTCATCCCCATCATCCTAATCATCATCAATTTCATCATCAAAGCTTGGATTCACACTTTGTAATAGGGAGTAATTCAACTCTTTCTCTTTGATTAGTTATCAACTATGTCTTATAGAATTGTTGAATCATTTGTTATTGTAAGTATGAGCTAAGCATCTTTGTGGTTGGGTTATGTGAATACTTTATGATGTTTTGTGTTTAATGAATGATTAATTTCCGGATTTATTACATTCTTGTTACATGTTTGATTTTATGCTTAATGCTTGCATATGCTTGATCACCATGTGTTTGATAAAATGCTTTGTCTTGAGACCGAGAGGAGATAGATAAAGGGAGATCGAAAATCAAACATCATAACGTAACAATTGACTAGAGATAGAATCGATTGCGTTGTGTGGCTTTTTGTGATAAGATGACCCGATTGAATGTAGGATCTTCGTAAACAAGGAATTCCTTCGAACCTAAATGCATGTTAGTTAATTCAATCTTCACTATAGAGATATAGGAAGTTGTTAACTAGTATAGGCTTGTTATTACAAGAGATTGAATAATAAATACATTAGGGGGTTTCGCCATAACAAGAGCGTTCTCAAAATCCGGATAATTGAGAGTTCATGAACATAGAATAGAACATAGTAGGATCATAACCCAATCACCTCTTCCAATTTGAATTATTACCTTGATAATCATTTTAGTTATCTTTAGTTATCTTCATAGTATAAACACCTATCATCTTATAAATTGATTTAGCTTAGAAATATGTAATATAGCAATTACGAGCATTGAATCCAATTGTCCCTGTGGAGACGATACACCCCGGGCTAAATAGTCCACTTTATTACTTTGCACGACCTAGTATACTTGCTAGGATTTCGTGTGTCAAGTTTTTGGCGCCGTTGCCGGGGACAATTGCGTTATTTAAAATTGTAATTCACTTATCTATTCTAAGACTAAGTTGCTGTTTTTACATTTTGGTTTGCTATCTCTACGTTTGAAATTTGGCTCTCTTGATTCTATTGTTAGGTTGATCTCTTTGAGTAGTGCATGACCCGCACATCTCAAAGAGACCTTGAAGATTTTGATCCGGAGATCGAGTGAACTTTCAATAGAAAAAGACGAGCACAAAAACAAAACGAGAATCAAGTTGAGGCAATGGAAGGGAACAATCCCGTCAATCTAGAGGACCCGGGAATTCAAGCCTTGATTCAAGCCGCTGTTGCTGCCACCTTAGCACAAAGACAAGAACAAGCTCCCCGTCCTTTACGTGATTATATGCAACCCACTGTTCATGGAGCCGCTGGTGCTATTGTACAACCCACGGTAGAAGCAAACAATTTCACAATCTCACCGGCTATTCTTCAACTCATTTCCAATGAACAATATCGGGGTACGGCGGATGAGTCACCACATGCTCACATTACCAAGTTCCTTAGCTATTTGAGCACATTTCGACAAAATGGAGTGACCGATGATGCTATTAGAATGAGACTCTTCCCGTTCTCATTGAGGGATAAAGCAAGAGCTTGGCTTGACTCATTGCCAACGGCATCCATTCATACTTGGGACCAATTGGTGGAGAAGTTTCTGAGTAAGTATTTTCCACCGGGGAAGACAGCCGCTATTAAAGTCGAGATACAAGGTTTCCGACAAATTGAGGGAGAGTCACTCTATGAAGCACTTGAGAGATTCAAGGAACTTCTCCGAAAATGCCCTCACCATGGTTTTGCCGTTTGGACTCAAGTGACCATCTTCTATCAAGGTCTTGGACCCGGCCTTCGCACTCGTCTTGACGCAGCTGCGGGTGGTTCACTCATGAATTTACCACCACAAGCGGCTTGGGAAATGATCGATAGAATGTCGGAAAACAACTACCAATGGCCTACCGAGAGAGTAATACTTCCAAAGAAGGCGAGCGGAGTTTATGAAGTGGAAGCTTCCACTTCACTAGCTAATCAGGTAGAACTTTTGCACAAGAAATTGGATGCAATGAATTTCTCGGTAAACCAAGTGAAAACGTTGTGTGAAAATTGTAGTGGAAATCATCACCTTATGGAGTGCCAACATGGTAGTCAATCTTATCAACCCGAATGTGTTGAAGATGCAAATTATGTGCAAAATTCAAATAGGACACAAAACGACCCATTTTCAGAAAAATATAACCCGGGGTGGAGAAATCACCCGAACTTCTCATGGAGTAACAACAACAATGTGGTGAAGCAACCTCCCGGGTTTCAAACACACGGTGATAGACCGCCATTTCAACGCCAAGGGGGTTTTCAACCCAACACATTTCACAAACAAAGAGGTTACCAACCACAAGAAAAGAAACCGAGTTTTGAGGAATTGATGCTCCAATATATCAAGAAAAATGATGAACGGTGTCACAACCTTGAAATTAATGTGAGCAACATACAAACTCAATTGGGACAATTGGCTAGTCAACTTTCAGGTAGAACACCGGGATCGCTACCTAGCGACACCGAGAAAAACCCGAAAGAACAGGTTCAGGCCATCGCATTGAGAAGTGGTAAAAACATTGGTGCTGAAAATCTCCAAGAATCCGACTTGAACCGGGGTCTGAAATTCCAGTGTCCAATTTTTCAGAAGAGGACCGCAGCACAGGACCGCGGCATACATCCGAACTGCGGCCCAATGCCGCGACACAGTCACCTGTTTTGGAAAACAGTGGATCTGCATCCCGCACCGCTCCTGAACCTGTACAACCACGACCACCTTTTCCTTTGGCACTAAAAAGGGGGAAACTTGATGCTCAATTTCTCAAATTTATAGAAATGTTTAAACAATTGCGCATTAACATTCCTTTTGCGGATGCTATTCTCCAAATGCCAAGTTATGCTAAATTTCTCAAGGAAATTCTTTCAAACAAACGCAAGCTTGAAGAACATGCAACCGTTGCACTCACCGAGGAATGTTCCGCGATACTTCAGAATAAGCTTCCCCCTAAGCTTAAAGACCCAGGGAGTTTCTCAATTCCTTGCACAATTGGTTCCCTTACTTTCTCTAAAGTTCTATGCGATTTAGGAGCGAGTATTAATCTCCTTCCTTTTTCTCTTTTCAGGAAGTTAGGGCTTGCAGAACCAAAACCTACTACCGTCACTCTCCAATTGGCGGACCGATCCATTAAGTACCCAAGGGGGATGGTAGAAGACGTGCTAGTCAAAGTTGATAAGTTCATCTTTCCGGTGGATTTTATAGTATTGGATATGGAAGAGGACGTCGAGATGCCACTGATTTTGGGATGCCCATTTTTGAATACGGGTAAAGCTTTAATTGATGTCGCAAATGGTAAGCTCATACTTAGAGTAGGGGATGACCAGGTTACTTTTAATGTATATCAAGCAATGAGGCATCCTTTCCCTAACCCTACTTGTTATTCTATTGATATTGTTGATCATGCTTCTGTTGAGTATTTTCAGTTCCATAATGATGATGACCTATTAAAAACTTGCTTAATTGGTCCTATGGACAAAGAGACCGATTTGGAGCACTTACAAGAGACGTTGGCTAGCCTTGAGGCTAATTCACCTCATAAGCGGAGTTATCGACCAAGATTTGAATCTCTAGATCGCCCATTGACCACTCCACCAAAACCATCAATAGAAGAACCTCCGACACTCGAACTCAAACCTTTACCATCTCATTTGAAATATGCTTTCCTTGATACTTCAGAAACTTTACCTGTGATTATTTCTTCATCTTTGACAGGAAGCATGGAAGAAAAACTGTTACGAGTATTGAGGACTCACAAAAGGGCATTCGGTTGGAAAATCGCAGACATCAAAGGAATCAGTCCAGCTATCTGCATGCATAAAATCTTAATGGAGGACAATTACAAGACCACAATCCAACCTCAAAGGAGATTAAATCCAATGATGCAAGAGGTAGTAAAAAAGGAAGTGATTAAATTGCTTGACTCAGGTATAATATATCCTATTTCAGATAGTGCATGGGTAAGCCCAACCCAAGTCGTGCCAAAGAAAGGAGGAATAACCGTTATCTCAAATGAGAAAAACGAGTTAATCCCAACTCGCACCGTAACAGGTTGGCGTGTTTGTATTGACTATAGGAAATTAAATGATGCTACTAGAAAAGATCACTTTCCCCTCCCCTTCATTGACCAAATGCTAGAAAGGTTAGCCGAACATGAATTCTATTGTTTTCTAGATGGCTATTCGGGTTATAATCAAATTGCTATTTCACCGGAGGATCAAGAGAAAACGACTTTCACTTGTCCTTATGGTACATTTGCTTATAGACGAATGCCATTTGGCCTCTGTAATGCGCCTGCCACATTTCAGCGTTGTATGATGGCTATCTTTCATGATATGGTTCCAAATTGCTATCTTTCATGATATGGTTCCAAATTTCATTGAAATATTCATGGATGACTTCTCTGTTTTTGGCTCTTCATTTGATGCTTGTTTGCATAATTTATCATTGGTTTTACAGAGATGTGAGGATACTAACCTTGTTTTAAATTGGGAGAAGTGTCACTTTATGGTACAAGAAGGCATAGTCTTGGGACATCGTATTTCACACAAGGGTATTGAGGTGGATCCCGCTAAAGTGGAAGTTATTGAGAAACTTCCTCCTCCCATATCTGTCAAGGGAGTGAGGAGTTTCTTGGGTCATGCCGGGTTTTATAGACGGTTTATTAAGAATTTTTCAGATATTTCGAAACCTCTATCTAAACTCCTCATGAAAGATGCACAATTTGATTTTGACGTTTCTTGTTTACAGGCATTTCACACTCTTCGAGACAAATTGATTACGGCCCCCGTGATAGTGGCACCCGATTGGAGTCTCCCATTTGAGCTAATGTGTGACGCAAGCGATTTTGCGGTAGGTGCAGTCCTTGGTCAACGCACGGATAAGGTATTTCGAACAATTTATTACGCGAGTAAGACACTTAATGATGCACAACAGAATTATGCAACTACTGAAAAAGAGTTACTAGCTGTCGTATTTGCTTTTGATAAGTTCCATTCATACCTTGTCATGAGTAAAGTCATTGTATACACCGACCATTCAGCTCTTAAATACCTCCTCTCTAAAAAAGATGCAAAACCAAGATTGATTAGGTGGATTTTGTTGCTACAAGAATATGACCTAGAAATTAGAGACAAAAAGGGGGTAGAAAATGTTGTTGCGGACCACCTTTCTAGAATTGAGGACTCTCGGGTAGATAGTTTAGATACCACACCAATTTTAGAAGAATTCCCGGATGAACATCTTTATGCCATCGTTAATGGACCCCGCCCCTGGTTTGCTGATATTGCGAATTATCTTGTCACGAGGGAACTCCCCCCAGATCTTACTTATCATCAGAGGAAGAAATTCCTATCTGAAGCTAAGCACTATTTGTGGGATGATCCTTTTTTGTTTAAAGTTTGCGCAGATTGTATTATCCGGAGGTGTGTTCCCTTCGAGGAAACAATGTCTATCTTGCGCCACTGTCACGATGGTGTCATTGGAGGACACTTCGGACCCACTAAGACCGCCCTTAAGGTGCTACAATCGGGTTTCTTCTGGTCTACTTTATTTAAAGACAGCCATGCTTTTGTTGCATCGTGTGATAAATGCCAACGTGTTGGCAATATTTCTCGAAAGCATGAGATGCCTTTAAATAATATGCTTGAATGCGAACTTTTTGATGTGTGGGGAATTGATTTTATGGGACTTTTCCCTACTTCTCATTCCCATAAGTACATACTTGTAGCTGTTGATTATGTGTCTAAGTGGGTTGAGGCGGAAGCATTGCAAACTAATGATGCTCGAGTAGTGCTACGATTTTTAAAGAAGCATATTTTCACTCGTTTTGGCACTCCTCGAGCAATTATTAGCGATGGTGGCACACATTTTCGGAACAAACAATTTGATGCTCTTTTAACAAAATATGGTGTCACACATAAGGTCTCTACCCCGTATCACCCTCAAACGAGTGGACAGGTAGAAGTGTCGAATAGGGAAATAAAACGCATCTTAGAAAAAACAGTTAGTTCCTCTAGGAAGGACTGGTCCCTCAAGCTAGATGATGCACTTTGGGCATATAGAACTGCGTTTAAAACCCCAATAGGCATGTCACCTTACCGCCTTGTTTTTGGGAAAGCTTGTCACCTACCTGTCGAGCTTGAGCATAGAGCATATTGGGCTATTAAAATGCTTAACTTTGATATGCAAGCTACAGGTAAAAACAGGTTACTCCAACTCAATGAACTTGACGAATTTCGACATGAGGCATATGAGAATGCCAAGTTGTACAAGGAACGAACAAAGAAATGGCATGATCAAAGGATCACACCTCGGGAATTTCAGGTTAGCGACGTGGTACTTCTCTTCAACTCTCGCCTGTGACTTTTTCCGGGAAAACTCCGCTCAAAGTGGTCAGGGCCCTTCACTATCACAAAGGTTTATCCATCCGGGGCTATTGAGATTCACGACGAGGAAAAGGGTACTTTTACTGTAAATGGGCACAGGTTGAAGCATTATTTTAATCAAGGTTGGAGCAAGGACAAACACACCGTCCCACTCCAAGATCCATACCCGTGACCCCCTCTTTAAACGTCAAGCTAATGACTATAAACAAGCGCTTCTTAGGAGGCAACCCAAGTTCTTCGTTTTGTTTTGTCTAATTCTCCATTTTAGTTTTTTTTTATAAGTAATGCTTTCATCTTATTCGCAGGTCTTCCTTTCATCTGCACGTTTCGACAAAAGCAACCACTACAATTCATACTAAAGGTAAAGCGTGGTGTTGTCCAATTGAACGAACGCTTTGGCTATCATTCAAGAAAAGCTGTTATTTTCCTCTATTGACGCGCTTGAAGCAATATGGGAACATTTCGGCGTCATTTTGAACCAAAGCCAAAGCACTCGGACCACAGGAGGTAAACGCCGCGGCGTTTTATAACCAACGCCGCGGCGTTGGACCTGGACAACCAACGCCGTGGCGTTCGAAAACCAATGCCGCGGCGTTGGACCTACTGGACAACCAACGCCGCGGCGTTGGACCTACTGGACAACAAACGCTGCGGCGTTGGCAAACGAACGCCGCGGCGTTCTATGGGTATAACACTAAACCTGGTGCGATTTTTTCACAACTCTCACACCCTCTTCTCTTCACCACAAAACCCCCCATTTTCACCCCCACATGCTTTGTTGCTAAAAGTCAAAATGAATTGGGTTGGTTATGGCATAGAAAGATGAATCACCTCAACTTTAAGGCAAACTCTCAGTTAATATCGCTAAATCTTGTAGAGGGATTACCTAAGGGTTCCTTTCAAAAGAATCGCTTATGTGATGCATGTCAAATGGGTAAACAAGTTAAATCATCTTTTAAGAAGAAACCATTTCTATCTACTTCTAGAATTCTTGAACTATTGCATTTAGATTTGTTTGGTCCTATTCAAATCATGAGTGTTAGTGGTAAAAAATGCTCGCTAGTAATCGTTGATGATTTCTCTCGCTATACATGGGTAGAATTTCTAGCGACCAAAGATGAAACTAGTGTCAAGCTCACATCGCTAATCCGTCAATTGCAAAATTCAAAAGATCTAAAAGTGACGAGAATTAGAAGCGATAGAGGAACTGAATTTACTAACCAATTTGTTGAGAAGTTTGTATAGATTTTGGAATACTTCATGAGTATTCTGTTTCTAGAACACCTCAACAAAATGGAGTTGCTGAGCGACGGAACAGAACGCTTAAAGAAGCCGCTAGGACAATGCTTGCAGAGTCTAAGCTGCCTCAAAGGTTTTGGGCCAAAGCCATCAACACAGCTTGCTACACTCAGAACCGGTGTATGATCAACAAGCAACATGAGAAGAATCCACATGATTTGTGGAGGGGACGTAAGCCTAACGTTTTATATTTTCATGTATTTGGTTCAAAATGTTTCATTCATAATAATGGATCCCACAACCTAAAGACTTTTGATCCTAAAGCGGATGAGGGAATCTTTCTAGGCTATGCCAAGAATGGAAAGAGTTTTCGCATCCTAAATAAGATCAAATCGAAGGTTGAAGAATCCATTCATGTTGTGTTTGATGATGCTAACCAAGAACCGAGTAAGGTTAATCCTGATGATGTAGGAATTGAAGATCTTGCCCAACAAGCTTCACAAATTAATCTCAATAATGATAGTGATGATGACGCTGATGATGAGATATTTGTGCCTATTCCTAAGGTTACTCGTGAGGTTACAAATGATGATAAAGTCAGAATCGCTGATGATCATGAAGAGAATAATCATCAAGAGCAAATTGGAACTTTGAATGATGAAGCGACTACGCCAGAGGCAAATAGGGATCAAGCGATTGATGACCAAGAGTCTCTCAACCCTTTCCAACCAAATCGTAAATGGCTTAGAGACCATCCACTAGAGCTAGTAATTGGAGATATGGAAACACCTGTTAGAACTAGGTCAGCTACAATTAATGAGGCCATGTTCGCAAGTTTCTTATCTCAAATGAAACCAAAGAAAGTGGATGAAGCGCTCAGTGATTCAAGTTGGGTTGAAGCAATGCAAGAAGAGCTTAACTAATTTGAGAGAAGCAAGGTTTGGACGCTAGTACCAATCATCAAGGAGTTATTGGGATTAGATGGGTTTTTAGGAACAAGATGGACGAAGATGGCATTGCTATAAGAAACAAAGCCAGACTAGTCGCTCAGGGTTATTGTCAAGAAGAGGGTATTAATTTTGGTGAGACATACGCCCCAATAGCCCGTCTTAAAGCGATTCGTATGTTCCTAGCGTTTTCCGCATCCAACAAATTCACGATGTACCAAATGGACGTGAAGAGTGCTTTCTTGAATGGTAAACTCCAAGAAGAAGTCTATGTGGAACAACCTCCAGGATTCATCAACAACCATGGCAAAAGTATGGTCTATAAACTGGATAAGGTACTCTATGGCCTTAAACAAGCACCAAGAGCATGGTATGACACTCTCTGTATCTTCTTTATAGGTAAAGGCTTTTCAAAAGGCAGCGTTGACACAACGTTATTTGAAATTACCCATAATGAAGATATTCTCTTAGTCCAAATTTATGTTGGTGATATTATATTTGGTTCTACAAATAAGCGATTGTGTGAGAAATTTTCGAAAATGATGCAAGATCAATTTGAAATGAGCATGATGGGTGAATTAACTTTCTTCTTAGGATTACAAGTTAAACAACTCCCTAATGGAATATTTATTAACCAAGTTAAATATACAAAAGATATGATTAAGAAATTTGGTATGGAAAATGCATCATCTTCAAAAATTCCAATGAGCCAAACGCTTAAGTTAGATAAAGATGAAAGTGGGAAGAAAATTGATATCACTAACTATAGAGGTATCATTGGATCACTTCTTTATATTACCGCTAGTAGACCGGATATTATGTTTTCGGTATGCATGTGTGCATGCTTTCAAGTTGATCCTAAAGAATCACACTTAAATGATGCCAAGAGAATCCTTAAATACCTAAAAGGCACACATAGTGTGGGCTTATGGTATCCAAGGGACTCTCCTTTTGAACTAATTGGTTATTCAGACGCAGATTTTGCAGGATGCAAAATAGATAGGAAAAGTACTGGTGGTACATGTCAATGTCTAGGTGATAGACTAGTTTCGTGGCATAGTAAGAAACAACAATCCATAGCGACTTCTACCGCTGAGGCAGAATATGTAGCCGATGGGAGCTGTTGTGCGCAAATTCTTTGGATGAGGCAACAACTTAGAGACTATGGAATTATCCTAGGTCCTACCCCAATCCATTGTGATAACCAAAGCGCTTTAGTTATGACCCAAAATCCTGTCCTTCATTCTAGAACTAAACACATTGACATTAGATACCATTTCTTGCGTGACCATGTTCAAAAGAAAGATATCTCCATGCACTTCATTGGAACTGACAAACAATTGGCAGATATCTTCACCAAAGCGCTCAACGAACAACGCTTTCTCACTTTGAGAAATGAATTAGTTATGATTGATTTAAACGCTTAAATCATAAAGCATCATATTTAAATAGGCATATAATTTAGGGGAAATCCACCTTATGTTTATGTCTAAAGCATTTTGACAAAATCTGAAATAAGTCATCAATTTTAGGGGGAACTTTAAAATTGTACTTATAACAATTTATAAGCGACTGTGAACAAAAATGATTTAAAAAATTTTATGCATAAATCACTAGCGCTTATCTTTATGCATGAAAAAGTCAATCTCTAAATAAAATGGTCATTTATAAATTCAAGCGATTGACTTTATCACAAACTTTACAAAATTAAATTTTGTTCTCCAAAAGTCTTAAGCGTTAAAGAAATTCTCACGATAACGCTAAGAAAATTAATTTAAAATCATGCATAGTTTTCATCGATAAAAGGATAGTGCGTGGATAAGTATAAAAAATTAGATTTGATAACTACCCACACGTGTCTATCAAATCAAACTGACGGTTATTGACATTTATCTAAAATCGAGACAATTCAGGTCTGCACGAGTCCGATTACGTGTCAGTGTACTATCAGGCGCGTGTATTTCACACTGAAAATTTCAAATCTTTTCAAACGTTTTTCAATTAATTTGGTAACTGCGGATCCCAAAATTTTGCTCTTTTTGGTAACTGATAAACTATTTTACCGCACTTTTTGCATCCGTATTTTCCTAAAACATATCAGATTTGACTCCTTTCAAAATTCAAACTCTTTGACTGTCCACATGTCAAAATCGTAGCCATTGAGAAGTTACTTTTTGCCTTTATTTAAACCCTTCAAGGTCTTTACAATCAGATTTTATCACTCTCACAAATTCTCTCTACTGTAAGAATCTTCATCTTTCTCAAGGCAAATACTTTTCTCTCTCTCTCAAAAAGCTTTCAAACTTTCAGCAATGGCACCCAAAGTTTCAAAATCTTCCAAATCATCTAAGTCTGCTACTGAAAAAACTTCCCGTGCTGAAAAACCAGTCACTGTTAACGCCGAATTTCTGGTTAACTAGGACTATCTGTTTGATAACCAAAACTTTCCTCTTCGAACGATTCTTCCACTCGTTCAAGAATATGGTTTGAGAGATATGATCACTACTATTTTCAACTACTTTGAAGATGAATCTCTCCATTTTTTCAACAATGCCCAGATTTCTGAAGACGGAAATTCCATATCCTACGTCTTCCCCTTCGCTAAAGAGACTTTTGTTCTTACCCCTTCCTTGATTTCTTCATTGTTGGTTCTACCCAATGATGGCTTTGAGGTGGAACACGTCAATCTCGGAGATGCTACAAAAGTCTGGGAATTGGTCAAGAAAGAAGATGTTGTTACTGCATACGAGCCGAACTTCAAGAAGAACGACATTAAGGGAGAATATGTTATTCTCGCGGATATATGCTCAAAGATGATCGAATGCAGAAAAGGGACATTCGATAAAGTTACAAACATACAGTACAAGATGATGGTGGCCATTCTGACCAAATTAAAGGTAAATTGGTCTCTCTACGTTTTTAATCGCTTCAAGGCAGCGATGGCCAAGTCGGTGAATCCCAAGCCTTATGGGATTGTGCTAAGTCGTATTATTAGCTCTTTCGGTTATACAAACTCTTCTGGCAAGAAGATTCCAGCGACAAAATTCTATGAAAAGAAAATGATCCGTGAGCTGCAAAAGCCAAGGAAGATAGGTGGTGCAGCTGTTCCAAAAGAAGAGCATGAGCGACTTCGTGCTTTAGGAGTTGTTCGTAGTGATGATAAAGATCAAGCGTCTTCCTCTTCATCATCATCCCCTTGATCCGAAGAAGAAGTGGTGGTCAAGCGACCTAAGAGAAAGATAGCTCGCAAAGTCGTTGAGCCATCCAAGCCAGCAAAGAAACAGAAGCCTGAACCCAAGAAGAAGAAGTCGGAGCCCAAAAAGAAGCAAAAGATCCCTTCTCCTTCTCCCTCTCCTAAATCTCCATCACCTCCTCCAGCGTTTATCTTTTCCGTTCCCGAGGAAGAGGAAGCAGTAGAAGAAGAAGTACCGCTTGCACGAAGACGTACTCCTCTTTCTACTCACGCAGCCTCCTCTAGCGCTTCAGCGAAACCAGCGCTTAGAGAGTCAGTGAGCATTCCTCCCTCTGACGCTGTTCTAGAAATCAGCTCAGATCCTCAAGCCGCTACTCAATCTGAGAGGCTTTTTAGTGTTCAGGGTAAGTATTTGCTAAGCAAATTAGTATATCCTTTCCTCGTTAGTTTCTAAGTCTCTAACGCTAGGATAAAAACTCTTTCAGCACAATGTGAAGCAGATATTCAATATGTTCTCAACACCCTTGAAGAATTAGATATTCCCATTCGTGCTGATCCTATAACTTTTTTTCTCGACTTAGATCCAGAAGAAGTTGTTCCAGAGACTGAGGAACCTGTCCAAGAAATAGATCAAGTGACTGAAATAGTCGATGATATTCCTCAGGGTAAGCGATTTAGTCTTTTCTAACTTTCTACTTAGTGTAAATTTTGCTTGCTTTTCTCAATCGCTTACATGTATCAGCTCAAGATGTACCTCCAGAGGCACCAATCGCTGATGCCCCTCTTTCATCCGAGATTCCAGTTGAAGTAGATATGGATATGGCAACTGTTGTGGATATCGCTAAGGAAGCATCTCAAGCCCTTCCTGACGCTGAAACATCATCAGCCAGTGAAGCGACTTTGAACGCTGAGCGGTCGATAGAAGTGGTCCCCATCCCAATAGAAGCGATTGCCATTGTTCCTACGCCAATGGGACCTCCTCCTCATGTCATCGATTTCTTCCCACGCGGATATACTCCAGATGTTGAATTTTATTATGCCGCCAGAGAACGAGACACTCAAACGCTTGCCGAGTTGGAAATACAATTTCAAACAACTCTCCATCGGCCCGATATGTCCAACTCTCTCAAGTTTGAAATCTTCGAGCGTATTACAAATCTAGGACTTTATAACTTGGAGCGTCTTCAATCACGCTTTGAGTATATTCGTCGTCCAGTTTTCAACAGAGCTGACTTTGATCTTCAGCGTTTCAATTCAAACGGTCGCTCGGACGAGTCCTTTTATCCTCAGCGCCAAAACAAGATTGTTTTCAAGAACCCCCACATGGGTGATTGGAACAAAGATCCAGATGAAGAAGATCTTAACAAGATAGGCTATTCGGCTCTCCCTCCGTTGTCAAGTCTCCCCAGAACGCTCTCTCTCCTAATCCACTTAAGTTATGGAAAGGTAAAGGACCGCTTGTTGCGGAGCGCCCAAATCCGGTCAACTCGTGGATAGAAGATGAGGCTCGTGAATATCTAACCAGATTATGGGCTGACGATTATGATGAAGAGACAGAACGTTTTGAGAAGTTCCTTGCTGCTAACAAAGAGCCAAAGAAAGGGGACAAACTTGGAAAACGTTGGATGATGAATACAGCCAGGTGGGCTGAAGAATTTGTTCTCCACTTTTACACCATTGAAGAACTAATCAAATATCCATTTTTGTTCGAATTCGGAATAGAGTACAGACGCCGAGGTTATGCAACATTTTTGCTTCAACAACGTCAGATTATTGTAGGGAATGTTAGCGCTTTGCCACGATATAGATAACCAATTGAAAGCTACATTTGCCAGCAACTTGCCTTATACAGCCAAGGTGGAAGCTACGTTTTGCATCCTCGTGCAGGGTTTGTTCAACGAGTCTTTCCTGACCTAAATGAAGACGCTTCCTCAAGTAAACGACCTCTTCTTCTAGGCTAGAGTCAGATTCGTGTGGATGTTTCAAATGAACACACTGAGTTCGCTGAGTTCCACAGAGACATGAGAGCGGTGTTTGAAAATGCCCAAGCGCTGGACATCAGTTTCAATCACTTTTCCGGGTGTCACAATTTCCGAGGATATACTCTTCACCCCGTGCTCTTTAGTGAATCAAATATTCAAGTGGCCAAGATAATCTCGCTAATTAGGCCAGTGGACCAAGAAGTAGCTCAAGCACTCATGCCTTTGATTTTGGACTTCTTCAACGTTATACTTCAGGGATTGCTTTACCGGAAGGTGTGCAACTTGCACTAAGTACCGACGAGCGCAAAGACGCTATATTCTTTATCCCGCAATCTAGCCTGATCAGTCCAAGGCATGTGATGGAAGCCCTTGGCCCCCTCTGGGTCATTGGTCTTAGAGAATCTTCTCCCTCCATCCAAATTATAGAAGAAGAAAGTTCTCCTACTGAGGATGACGCTCAACTTCCGAATCTCTCTAGCACCCCAGTGGTCGAGCCCCCAGCGATTGCAGATCCTATCATGGATCAAGCGATTGAAGAAGTGCACGCTGAAATTGCTCAAGCACCTGAAGAACCTTTTATCAGAGATAAATCCAAAGGTAAAGCTGCAGTTTCAAAATCTTACGGACTTCTCCCGTCCCCAGAGCGTCCTTCTTCTAATTCAGATTCTAAGAGCGATTCAGAAGCCAGAGATTTCAGACAGGCAGTCCGGAACTCGCTTACCAACATTGAGGGTTCCTGCTCCAAGATCTTTGAGGCTGCTGATAGACATATCCGCATAGTGTCGAATACGCGGAGTCGTGATATTGGAAACGCTGCAAATAAAAGCACTATTGCTATCATGCAAAGCATATCACCCTTTATCGCTGAGCTCTCATCTGAATTCAACCGTCACTTAGCTCAGAGCGCCTTGGCCGATACTGAAAGACACGCTTCATCTGATGCCGCCACTCAGAGTGTCGCTCAACAAGTTGCTCTTCTCGTCGAAGAAGTTAGACTCTTGCGCCGAGATGTCGCTGAACTGAAGACCTCCCTTGATAATGTCAAGAAGGGGAAAGATAAAGAAAAGTCCAAAGCGATTTCCAAGACAGATAATAAACAGTGGCGTTCTTTGTTCGAAGAATTAGTAAGCATTAAGAAAATGTTATCCAAGAAAAGAAAGCCAAGGTATTATCTCGAAAAGTATGCGCTTCCAAAATTGGACCCCGAGTTCTTAGAAAGTATGGGATTTCCTGCCTATGCCGGACCACTACAACAACCTATCAATTGGAGACCGTCAAATGATCGACAAAGAGATATCTATCATGACTTAATTCGTGAACTTGGTATTCCACCAAGGGACTGGACGGAAAGGTTGTTAGAACTAAATGAAAGCGTCAGACTTCGTAGGCATGATTATGATGAAGTTCAACATACGACAATGATCGATATTGATCGTCTCTTGTTGGACTTAACGTTAGAAGTTCTACAAGGCGAAGAAAGAGCGAAGCGACAGAAAAAGTGATTGGTTTCCTTTTATGTTTTATCCATTTTTATTTATGGTTTTCCTTCAGTGTAAAACATGTATGCTTTAAATTCTTTCAAATGAATGAATGTTTTAACGCTGAAACATCTTATTGAAGCTAATCTAACTTTAGCTAACTTTACTAACTTTTCAAACGCTAACTTATATTCCTTTGGGCCTTTTCTTTTAAGTAACTCTTAAATTATAAAAGAGTTATAAGAGTCTTGACATCATCAAAAAGGGGGAAATTGTTAGGAAATTTCATGTTAGATGTTTTGATGATGACAAGATAGGATTTAATGTTAGACCCCAAAAATACAATGTAAGTTTCCGTTTTTCATAGATTGATGTATAAGCGTTTGAAAGTTGTAATTTATTATAGGCTTGTAATTTTTATCTTTGTAGAATTTAGACTAAGTTTTAGTGACTGAATCGCTAGTAGAATTTTAGGTGAGTCTATTAGAGAAGAAGTTGAATACCAGCGTCTGAAGTCAACCGGAGATAAAGTTTTTCTTCTTAGCGTCTGTCAAAGTCTAAAAGATCGCATTTCAGGATTTATGGATCAAGCGCTCGAAACCCCTCAAGCGACTTATGTCAGAATCACCTGAAATAAATCCTCAAGTCATGAAGGACTTAAATGCAATCATTCAACGGGCATTTACTTCCAACGGGAATTAAATTCAAAATGCATTAAATGCCTGATAAGAGCATTAAATGTGATAAGCAAATATGACTTGTGGACAAGCCACCTTTTGACCAGACTGTCAGAAATTTCAGAGTTTCAGTTGCTCCCGTCCAATCGGCTTCAGCGAATTTTTAGGAATGTCAGAGAAAAGGTATACTCACGCGCCCCGTGAAAGGCACGCTCCTACATGTGTCCAACGAACAGATCCCAAGAAATTGCCTATAAATACCTTACCCCAGCAAACCCTAGACATATACAATTTTTACAAGAGACAATTACGTACAGACACAAGAAAAACTTGCTGAGAAAAAGCTTAGAAACTCCATAGCCAAATCTTTCAAGCTTTTTATCTACATTCCAGACAGTCACAAATATCTCAAACATCTTCCAAAGAAGAAATTCAAATTCCAACTGAGATATTCCAAGTTGTTTGATCTTTTCAAAAACAAACAAAACCCTAGTGACAAACCTCAACCTTTCATCTGAGTGAGAAAAGTTGTTGAACCCTTTCAGACAGTATTTCTGAGTGAGAGAAGCTTAAAGAAGACGATCTTCATTGGTGCTGAAGTCTGTGTGACCAAGGAGCCCAAGATCATTTTCACCATTTACTATCGTGTAGAAGATTTTGTGTGACTCTTCGAAAATCATTCTAGCAAATTCCTCCAAGTGAAAAAGGAGAAGAAGGACGTAGCTGGGATTACACCACCCAGTGAACCTTATATATCTTGTGTCATTTACCTTATTTGTCTTATTATTATTATTACATCATTTATCTTTGAAAGAGACAAGTTAAAGTGCAAAGCGATTAAATTAACTAAAAGAACGCTAAAACTCATTTCCGCTGTGCTAACCCTGATTAAGTGATCTAAACGTTGCCCTACTTTGGTAAACTGCAAAATCACAAAGTCTAAGTTAACTTTCCTGAAGCGTCTGACCCAAGCGCTCATTTATCCAAGCGTTCAAACCTTTAAAGTGATACGAAAAATTTTGAAGTCGAAAAAGACTTCGGGGTCTATTCACCCCCCCCCCCCCTTCTATACCCTTTCGTATGCCACTTGGGATCACCACTCTCCAAACAATATAAAAGGTAAAATAGTGTTATTTCACCCAAAAAAACACATATTTCTTTCTATCTTTTTAACAAAAGTGGTTTTTTGTAGACTTATTTAAGAACACGGGGGATTTTTAGGCTATTTCGTGTTCACATGGGATTTTAAGCAAAAAAGTTATATAACAGGGGTTTTTTTTTTGCATTTATCCCAAAAAAAAAATAATAGATTAATATGTCATTCTGCCAATGCTTTTCTTATATATATTTTCGCCTACTACAAAATCTTATTTCTTTAGAATAAACTTAACATATTTTAGAGTGTTTTAACTAAAGGAATGTGTAAAACATTTTTTTTAAACATATTCTTCATTTATTTTATTACTACTTATCTGCGTGCCTAGTACGAGGCATATACTAGTTCTACATATATCAATGTTGAAGTACATCCACAGTGTGTGTATATATATATGTGTGTGTGTGTGTATTGTCCGTAAATGACCATTTTATATAATAACTGTATAAAAATAGATTTCGTAACTATAGCTACTATTATATTTTTTTTTTGGTTTCCCCACGGGGTGTTCGGTCCAGCTTTCGCGCACCTCGACTAATCCCCGCTCGCAGTACGTGGCTGCCGCTGGCCAAGCATTATTTTGACAACGCTGGGAATCGATCCTGGGAGCACACCAGATCGACCCCAAGTTGCCCCACTAGTAGCTACTATTATATATTGATATCTGAAATAACTGACACTAATAATTTACAAGTGAATGATTTTATATTGATTAAGAACATAAGCAACAAAGTAGCCTTCACTCTTGGAAGGCCAAACTTATTGGGTCTAATAGGCCCAATTTGATAAGATAATTGGGCTTTCTTTAGGTCCATTGGAGTGCAAAGTGTGAATTTTTCTTTCTTAGGGTGGAAAATGCCTATTTAGGCTATTTTGGAAGTGCAAAATGCTTTTTACTCGTAATTCAACCATTGAAATTCTATTTGGGGAAATCATATTTTTGGCCCCATAATTTGTAACCCATCTCGATTTTCGTCTCACTTTTATGGGTTTCTGACATTAAGTCACACAACTTTCAAATGTCTCGCATTTAGTCTCAATCGAAATTTCTATCAAAAAACATACGGTCAAGGTCATATGTTTAGTTATTCCGTATTTTTAACCGTGGTATTTTTAAAAGGATTCATGTGTGAGTAACACATGATATTGAATAGAATTCGTGAGTGTCATTCACGTTAGAATTCTCCCCTAAAACCGGTTACATTTTTTTACTAACAGAGCATATTTTAACTATTAAATTTTGGACGAAAATTTTGGTTGGTACTAAATATGACACATTTTGAAGATTAGGAGACAATATGTGAGAAATTTGTATCAAATGGGTTCAAAATTAAAATCGGGAACAAAAAATACATTTTCCCCTTCTATTTTGATATACATATCAATAACAAATTATTGATCAAGTCTTCCAAGAGATTGGCCCAAATGATTATTGATCTCTTATAAAGCACGGACACTCCGAAAATTATTCTCGGGCGGTGTCGGACACGACACGCCTCCTTCACGTGTTGGACACGACTAATATGTGTCCATAGTTAAAAAATAAAAAAGCAATTCGGACACGTGTCAGATATGACCAAATGCGTGTCCGACACGGTGATGACAAGGATGACAGTTTTGCTAAAAAATTAAAAAGTGTTATGTCGTGTCCGACACCATGATGACACGGATGACAGTTTTGCTAAGAAATTAAAAAGTATGGGGTTCCAATTGTAAATAGAAAAACTTGAAAAAGCCTAATTCTGATTCTTGAGCATTTGATACTTTAATTGTATTTGTAATTGCTTTGTAATTTGTGATTGTTTATAGTTTATTTTGCATTCGTTATTGACTTATTGTTGATAAGTAGTTGATTTTTTTTCAAACATATAGAGATTTACAAAGAAGTTAGGAAAATACAAATTTAACAATAAACAAATAAACAACATTTTCATAGTTTATTTTTCTAACAAATTATATTGAAATTAAAATCAATATCTAATTTATGTTATATATATATATATATACATATATATATATATTTGACATTCGTATCAGAGCCATGTCGTGTCCTAATTTTTTGAAAAATGCAGTGCTTCGTGCCCGTGTCATATCGCGTCCGTGCGTTGTGTCAGTGTTTGTGCATCATAGTTGATCTCTTTACCAGAGTCCTTTTAACTCGTTCTCTCATAAAGAGCTCTAAATGTTCTATGGTCGTCTTAATTCAACAATTCATATGAGCTTTTATCATACATATTTAAGTCCGATTGTTCGGCCCGATATTATAGAATTCTACATATATCACTGTTGATGTAATGTTCCACATCGGGAAAAATAAACAGAATTGAATAATTTATTAAGAGAACCCTAGGATTCAAGTGTAATAATGGATATTCATTTTTGGCCGTGGTTCAAATGCCCAACTGAAGGTTACGCTCAGTGGGTTCAATGGGATTTCTCTGGTCCAACGGGGCGTGACAATGGTATCAGAGCCGCTCGTCAGCCGGGATTGGGAGTTCAGAGCTACAACGTGAAATCTCGGTATCCGCTATGAAGTAGCCCGAGGTTCTCGGATCCGCTATGAAGAATAGTTCGAGGCAAATCCGGCGGTAGCCTAGAAAATCCCGACGCCTGACGACGGATCCTGGACTGAGTCACACCGCGACGAGGACGTCGCTCCTCGAAGAAGGGGTGATTGTAATGTTCCACATGGGGAAAAATAAACAGAATTGAATAATTTATTAAGAGAACCCTAGGATTCAAGTGTAATAATGGATATTCATTTTGGGCCGTGGTTCAAATGCCCAACTCAAGGTTACGCTCAGTGGGTTCGATGGGATTTCTCTGGTCCAACGGGCTCGCGAGCCCGGGGCATGACAGTTGAAGTACATCCACACATGTATTTATATTTATATATATGTTGCCCATAAATGACCATTTTATATAATAACTAGTATTTGCCCGTGCGTTGCATGGGAACAATTATTATTCATAAAGTTATTTTGGTATTATAATTTAAAATTTAATTATATTTGTGAAAAGTTATATTATTGATAATAATTTTCATCGAATTAATTACTCTGTGTAAAATGTATCTTTTAAATATTTATTTTTTCGTTTCTATCAATGGGGGTTATAGGGCTAAAAGCTCTTTCTATTTCATCCACTTTGTCATTGATATTCTATATTGAGAACTTAATAAGTCATATATGTCATATTAACTTCTTCTATTATCCACATTTTGTAATATAAATTATTTTCTAATGTCATTAAGGTTGTCATTAAATGATTCTATTAGAAAAATAATGTCTATTTTTGAAATAAAATAAAGATTCTTTCTCCTATCTGAAAAAGTATATATAATTTTGTTGGTTGGATATATATATATATATATATATATATATTATATGAGATGATTGAATACATAAAAAAATTTATCACATCCTTAATTTATAACGAAAAAACAGACATTGTTTTTCAGATATTGAATTATTAGAATGGTTAAGGATCTAATTAGGTTCTGAATTGTATTGAATCAACATTCATATATCAGTGCAAAAACTATTGGAACTTAATCATAAAATTTTATTGTATAGACTCAATTTTATAAGAATTCAGATATTACAAAATGTATTATTATTATTATTATTATTATTATTATTATTATTATTACTAATTTAATAGCGTAGACACATTGGAACTTGATCATAAAGAATACGTGTTTATAAATTTTCTATTTGACACTAAATCCTAGACATTCTTTGAGGGGTAACAAAAGAACTTATAAGAAAAAGTTATCTTCTTCACAAATTAGAAGTTCTGATTGCTTTAATAGTAAGATATGTGTATAATTACACAAAGCGCCCAACAACATAGTAGTACAACTTGAAAGAAGATAATATGTCAAAGATTAGTGTTCATAAGAACTTCATCAAATTTTACCATCAATGAAAAAACAAATAAAGATAAAAATATAAATATAAATTACATGATAAACAATAAGAAATATAAAGACAAAAAAACTTTATTACTTTAAAATATAATTCAATACTAATATTATCCAAACTTATAAATAATTTGAATAATAGCTTACCACGAATTTGGAACCTCCAAATTTATATTGTATATTATACCCCTTCATAACAAAAAAAAAAAAAAGGTTAAACATGTTAGATGAATATATAAACACTACAAAAAACGTCTTGAAGAAGAAAATAAACTATCAATCAGCAAAAGAACAATAATGCTAAAATGGAAGAAAAAGAAAACAAAAGTTTACCAAACAATTTAGATGAAGAACTATATATATGAAATTGATGAAATTGAACAAATGAAGGAAAAAATGGTAGTGATGGAACTCACCACTGCAAGATATTAAGTAGAAGTAAATGTTAGTTATGTATGAAGCGTATTTTCACGTGGGCATGTATGTGATTCTTAAAAAAAAAAACAAAAGCAATAAAAGAGCAAGAATCAGCTGTTAATGGTTGTGCATTGCTTGGCTTGGTCTATAATATGTGCATAATATGATTTGAAGCATCTTTTTCAAATCAACAATTTGATTAGAAACAAACAAAATTCTAGGAATGACAAATCACTAACCCAAACTTTTGGTTCTTACCAAATAATCTTGTCGTAGTGTATATATATATATATATATATATAAATCACTTATTATGATAGCTTAAATTTTAGAAACTGATTAAATATTAATCTTTTGACCTTATAAAATGTAACGAAAAAATAATAATATAATATATATATATATAATTATATATGTCGACATAATTGAAAAAGAAAAGGACATAAAACAAAGATGTACATTTTATATCATAAATGAGATTTGACTAATGGTAAGAAATTAAGAGTAAATACAAAAGGAAAAGTAGGTTACTTACGACTTACGTTGGCTGGAAACAATCACATATGCTAATTTGACATAATTGATAGCCCAAATTGAAGGAAAAATATAGAGTGATATTTTTAGAAAGATTAAAATTAAATTAAACGTTACAAAAATAAAAGAATGAGTTATATGCAATATAACATACACCTATATATATATATGTAACTTACATGTATAACTTTTTTTTTTTTTTGAAAAAAAATCGGTACATATATAACTTAAATAATATATATATACATACACACACACACACATATGTATATTACCATACTAAGATTAATAATTTAAATATGGAATTAAGACTACATGGCACAATTGAATAAAACTAACACATCCACCTCATAGTCCACATAGGAAAGAAATGGAACCATGGCTTTGAATTCATTTTAAATATTATAATAAGATAATAAGATTGTATAAAAATAGATATCGTAACTATAGCTACTATTATATATTGACATCTGAAATAACTGACGCAAACAATTTACAGGTAAATGGTTTTATATTGATCAAGAACATAGTAGCCTTCACTATTGGAAGGTGACATATTGGGTCTGATAGGCCCAATTTGACGAACTGATTAAGTAATTGGGCTTTATTTAGGTCTATAAATTCAAAATCCTCTTTAGTTGGCCCATTCTGATGCTTTATAAAAAGGAAATAAACATGTGCCACATGGCATAGATTAATTCGTCGTTAGAAAAATATAATAAAAAAGAATCCTGTCTGGATTTCCCCACATTTTTTTAGTTCCGTGTCAGAGCCGACAAATCTGACCCGATTTTTGAACAATTTTATTTAAATGACGATACAGTCCTTGGTTACCCTTTTAGAGATGTCCCACTTTATCCAACTAATATTTTAAATTTTGTGGATCACAAATATAGACCGCCAAATAGATGTAAAAAATAGTTAACAAAAAAGGAAAAAGAAGAAAGAAAAATCTTTACCTTATGTAAATAAATTCCCGTTTTCTTGATCATTTAACTTTTAAAGATTATATTATTGTTTTAACAACATTAATAATCGCTCAATTTCATGTTTGATAAGGATACTTTTCACGTGTCACATCAATATTTTTATTACTCTATCATTGATTACATACATTAATATATGCATCGAAATGTGAATGTTTATATTTTTCATATATTATACATGAAATTTATATTTTACATGTATGAAATTCATATTAATTGTATTTGAGATGCATCATGTATTAAGACTTTCAAACAATGTTATATTTGTGTTATCTTGTTGTGTCAGTACACATGTATCATAATTTTTATTTATTTTTTTTGATTTTTCATGGGTTTCCCCACACCACATTAGGTATGAAACTATTCCCGCTTCGCGGTACTGAGCCTTCATCTGGTCCAAGGGGATTCGTCACTGGGGGAGTCGAACACGCTCCCCACTCAGGAGCATAGTGGTGGACAAGCCACTACGCCAACCCTTCAGGTTATATGTATCATAGTTTCAAACCTAGATAAACTTTAATATCAAAGAATTGAGGGGTGTGAATTAGAACTTAAAAGAATTTAAAATAAAATAAAATTTTAATGCTATAATTTTCATCTATGACGCATGAAAACGCTATAATGCATGAACACGGACACAAGACACGTTAATTCATGAAAAAATTAGTGCACAAACACAAATTGGACATTACTATCCATGTGTATTTTTTCTTTTCTATCAATAGTTGGACACAGACATGGAGGGTATCCGACACTGCACTGTATGATTTTTTGTAGTGTCCCTGCATCGGGAAATTCCATGCTACCCACTTGAGTATGTGCCAAAGTGGGTTTTAAACCGCTAAATCTGTACATGATGACGTCATATATAATCCAATGTTTAAAACTCACTTGATTATGTACCCAACTGAATAGTATGAAATTATCCCGGTGCATTATAGGTTTTCATGATCCAGTATATCCAAATATCTAAAAAAAAAAAAGAAAAAGTGCAGAAAAAGAAAAATCACAATCCCACTTGCGAGGTTAAAAGTGGAATTCTAAACATTCACCCATTCTATTGGTTGTACCATACGCATCGTTCTTTGAACATTCTCACTTCGTCATCTATATAAACCCCTTCAACCTTCCCACATACCGCACCCCAAAAACACTGTTCTTCTCCAAACGTATACTTTTCTCTGAAAAATTCCAACTGTAAGTCTCTTCTGTTATTTGTTCAATTTCTTAAAGTTCAATTTTTATATTTCGTAATTTGTATGTATATAGAGGTAATGTTAAATATCTGTTAATTACATTTTTCTTCAAATTAACAGGCCTGTAAATATATAATTATTGTTTCATATTATAGTAGATCTCATTTTTAAGAACTCAATAGCATATTAAAGTTTATTGAGTCTTTGAGATTAGTTATAAAACGATAAACCCTTAAAGTGTAAGTCACCAGAAAGAATTAACAATTTCGGTATAAAAATCAAGGGTTTTAGTATAAGTTATCAGTATTTTTTTAAAAAATTTTTTGGTAAAAGATTGAGTCTTGATTGATTATAAGCAAAAGATTGATTTGAACTTTGAAATGTTATCAAGAAAAATGAACAGTGGGAGTTGTATTGGAATTTCCAGTATGAAACCCTGTTGTAATGTATTGATTCATGGAAGAAATTCATCGATTTTTGGATGCACATTTCTGAAACGGACTCATTTTACTGAATCTAATTTGTCGAAATCACAGTTGAAACTGAATTATTTGATGAAAACAAATTGTTCCTATAGGAATAGAGGTTTAACATTTAGGAGTGTCATTGACTCGAATCGGAGTGTTTTTTGTTGTTCCGATTCAAATTGGGGTCAATCTAAGCCATTTTCAGTGGAGAAGAACATTAAATTTGTTAGTGTGATAGCAAATGTAGCGTCAAATATTAGGAATCATTCAACTTCTGTTGAATCACGTGTAAATGAAAATAGCTTCGAGAAGATATATATTCAAGGAGGTTTCAATGTAAAACCCTTGGAAATTGAAAGAATCAAAGAGGACCAAGATTTGGTGGGAAAAGATGAAGAAAAAGACAAAGCATATAACTTTGATCCAAATGCTAATACGGATCGTGGGTCGAGGATTTTGGACCCGACTCTTGGTAGAAACGTGTCTGAGGTTGAAAAGGAGGCTTGGAAATTGCTTCGTGAAGCGGTTGTGGACTATTGTGGAAACCCTGTGGGGACATTAGCAGCCATAGATCCAGCTGATAAGCAGCCATTGAACTATGATCAGGTCTTTATTCGTGATTTTGTTCCATCGGCTCTTGCGTTTTTGCTTAATGGAGAAGGAGAAATAGTCAAGAACTTTCTGCTCCATACTCTGCAGCTACAGGTGATTATTACATGTGTTCATAGTTTTAAATTTTGTTTATTTAAATCTATTTGAGGGTGTTTTTTAGATACATTGGTTTTCTCTTTTTGGTGCAAATTGGACTTAATAATTTCTTTTTGCTCCAAAATTAGAGTTGGGAAAAGACTGTAGATTGCTATAGCCCTGGACAAGGGTTGATGCCTGCAAGTTTTAAAGTTAGAGCTGCGCCTCTTGAAGGACGCAATGGAGAATTTGAGGATGTTTTGGATCCTGATTTTGGTGAATCAGCTATTGGACGAGTCGCACCTGTTGATTCCGGTATGGTTCATATGCATATATTATAGGGTAAATTACATAGACACCACCCTCCATGAGACTCCAATTACGAAATACGCCATGAGATTTGAGACACTACCTTAATTTCCCTTTTCAGTAAAAGCATATTACAATGTTGCCCCCTGTCAATACAAAAGTAAAAAGCAGAGTACAATTTCACCCCCTTTTTTTCGAGTTGTTAGGATCTGACAAGGGTGTGTCTTGGTAATTTGCAAGAGCTTTTTAGTAATTACCCAATAAGTGAAGAGTTTTGCATGTAATTATCCCAATCTTTTATATGCTCAATTTTCTGGATTTCTTCTATAATCTAAATCAAATTGCTTTTCATATTTGTTACTTGAATTTGTGGTTTGACTGAAGTTATTAGCTTTAGGAGTCACTTCTTTTTGTAGCAGATAGCCCTCATGTAATTTTAGATGGCGGGACGGGTTTCTTACATCATATGTTTACTTGGACAGGATTATGGTGGATTATTTTATTGAGAGCGTATGGAAAAGTCACGGGTGATTATACATTGCAAGAGAGAGTGGATGTGCAGATGGGTATAAGATTGATACTAAAATTGTGTTTAGCTGATGGGTTCGACATGTTTCCTACTCTCTTGGTCACTGATGGTTCGTGCATGATTGATCGAAGAATGGGCATCCATGGCCACCCTCTTGAGATCCAAGTGAGTTAACACCACTCGATTGGGTATTAACTTTTTATTTAAAAAAACTAGACATTTATTTGGTGCTGTCATTTGCCACATGATTGCATGTTTGAAAATGAATTATTTCTTCTTTTATCCATTGTCAGCTGGGAGGTGCAGTGATTTTCAAATTCCATTTACTATATTGGAAAGTTAATGCTCAACTAGTGTTAATTTGACAGATCAATGCTTGACTAGTTTATACATGTATGCTTTTTTGTACTTTTAAATGTATGATGGCCTCCTAGGTTACGGTCAAAAGATTTACACCCTGTTTGGTGCAAAGAATTTGGTGAGAAAAACGAAAACAAATTCTAGGGAAAATAATTTTGAAGTGAATACTAAGGAAAAAGTATCTTAGGGGAAATATCATGTAACTGGGAAAACTCAGTCTCGTCGCAAGAATCTGAGGGAAACGAGAGAAAAGTTCAAGTAAAGGATTATTTGCTCATCCCTCAAACTCAAACATAGCCATAGCCTACGTCCCTCAATTGTTTTCCCTAGACAACCAAACAAGCTCGAGATCATAAATTTTCTTTCATTTGTTCTCTTTGATACTTGGCATTTTCTTTCCTCGACAAAATCCTTGAAATCCAACATAGCAGAATTATGACCTCGTAATGAGTTAAAAAAACTTTTTAAATTTCTCTAAATCATTTTCGAAGTTATATTTATGACTTAACTCATGATTAGGCTTCTTCTCCATTTTTAGGTTATGGATATTAGTTCTTTCTATGTAACTCATGTATGTTAATATATCTTTTAGCATTATCATATCCCACTTCAGGTGATCTATGAATTAATTAGCTTCTTTGAGTTTGTAGGCTTTATTTTACTCAGCTTTGCGATGCTCCCGTGAGATGCTCACTGTCAATGACTCAACCAAGAACCTTGTTGTGGCCATCAATAACCGTTTGAGTGCACTTTCGTTTCACATAAGAGAATATTATTGGGCAGATATGAAGAAAATTAATGAGATTTATCGTTATAAAACAGAAGAATACTCTACAGAGGCCATTAATAAGTTCAATATATATCCCGATCAAATACCTGGTTGGCTTGTAGATTGGATTCCCGAGACGGGTGGCTATCTTATTGGCAATTTGCAACCTGCTCATATGGATTTTAGGTTTTTCACTCTTGGAAATCTTTGGGCTATTGTTTCATCATTGAGCACATCCGAACAGAGTCAAGGTATTTTGAATTTGGTCGAGGAGAAGTGGGATGATCTTGTGGCGCAAATGCCTCTCAAGATTTGTTACCCTGCACTGGAGCAGGAGGAGTGGCGAATAATCACCGGAGGCGACCCTAAGAATACGTAAGATAGTTGAATTTTCGTCACATTAATGTCATATTTGAGTTAGATGCATTCTAGTTAGATACTCAACTAATGTATACTTTTCTCCAGCCCATGGTCATATCATAATGGTGGATCTTGGCCAACACTTCTGTGGCAGGTATGCTTTTGATGAAAGATTTAATTTTTCTTGTTTTCTTTTGTTTTAGTTTTTGGTAGAGTAATTAGGCTTTATTAGACCTACCTTTCTGAAATAGTTTAGTTACCAACTATGTCCCTCCCTCTTCTGTAATCGCAAAATTTGATGGGATTGTAGAGCCTAATAAAAATAAAATGAAAATAAACTACTCCATAAAGGACGTGGTGTGTGGATCCAAATCTCTTAGAAGATTTTGACAGTAGCAAATGTTGCCCTAGACTCTAGATGACAATACATTGAACGTACATTTTAACTCTGAAATCAATAAGAATCTCTAGTGTAGGCGTGGACACGAGCATTATTCGACAAACCATGTAAATCTCGTCTTGTGTAGGATTTTATTTTGAATATTTTTACGGGTTGATTCATTCTGAATGTTCCTAACAAAAAAAACTCCCTCTTTTGTAATTACAAGTGTAAGTTATACAGACACCCTTGCATCGGACTATAGTTACGAAAAACACTCTTAGGTTTGCAAAATTACAAGAATTTCCACTATCAGTACAAGCATATTACAATTTCACCCATATTAGTGAAAAACAATAGATTACAATGCACCCTTGTTTTTCGAGTTGTCAGGATCGATCTGATAGGGATGTCTTGGTAATTGGCAAATTTGTAAAAGGCTTGTAATAATTACCCAATTGAAAAATTACAGGAATTTCCATTATCAGTACAAGCATATTACAATTTCACCCATATTTATGAAAAACAACAGATTACAGTGCACCCTTGTTTTTCGAATTGTTAGGACCGATCTAATAGGGATGTCTTGGTCATTGGAAAATCTGTAAAAGCTTGTGATAATCACCCATTAATCTTTTTTTTTTTTTTTTGGGGGGGGGGGGGGGGGGGGGGGTACGTAATTATCCCTAATTACGAAAATTCCCTCATGTAAGGATAATAAATGCTCAGTCCCTCACCAAAGCTGCCCAGAAAGTAAATTCTACATACTAAGACTCGTTATTTTGCGTCTAAAAAGTTGTGAGATAATATTTCAGTTCACATTGGCCTGCATTAAGATGGGAAGACCAGAATTAGCTAGGAAGGCAGTTGCTGTAGCTGAGAAACGTCTTCCACTTGATGGCTGGCCAGAATATTACGACACGAGATATGGAAGGTTTGTCGGAAAACAAGCCCGACTTCACCAAACATGGACAATTGCTGGATATTTGACCTCAAAAATGCTTTTAGATAATCCAGAGCTGGCATCGACATTGTTTTGGAATGAGGATTTTGAGCTGCTTGAGAATTGTGTTTGCGGGCTTAAAAATGGGCGAAGAAAGTGTTCGCGTCGTTCTGCCAGGTCACACACTGCTGTCTAAAATTTCATTGCCTCGGGGATTAACGATGAAGCGGCTTTTTTAGCGTTTGATTTCGTTCTCGTTCTTTTCAAATTGAAACATAGAAGTCATGTTAACTTGCAGATAACTTATTATTTCTAGCAACTGAATGCTAATTTGTAACTGAAGAAGCCCGAATGGCAATGATGCTAGTCTGATTTTATATTTACTGTACTTGTTTATCTGTATCCAAATAACTTCAATTTCGTGGTCTATGTATTTGATTTTCGAATTTGGTGTGTATTCATATGTTTCTTGGTAAATGTTGATTTCGTGACTGAAGTCCTAGGGCCGTAGGCCTGGCAATGGGCAGGTCTTACTTAGGCCCAGACTCAAAATTTTGGGTCTAGCTCGTATCACCACTAAACACACTGACATAATGGTTATATCTAGCTCGTATAATATTATCTATATCTTTAAATTTCGGGAAGTGGTCTCAAACAGCTGAAGCTTTTCTTTTCGTTTTTCGAGTTTCAATAATGATTTCTTCATTAACACCACTGTTACGGGCTTGGCTAGATTCACTATAGGATGTTGACATTTCAAACTTGTGTGAAAAAAACATTCATCACATGAGTTCTATATATGTTATAGAAATACTATTAACTCACTACATCAATTAAGAAAACTATTTCACAAATTCAAGCTAGAAATCAACTCTTGTATCAATCAAGATTCTCCCAATCTCTTGTCTAATGCATCAATCAAGATTCTTGTTAGCAATTTGATTCAGAAGCAGCAGTAAAAAAAAATTACTGCCCGTCGTGGAAACTTTCAGACACAAGATTCTTGCCGCTTAGTGTACTATTTGCTTCACCTGAGTACAATTATTCTGTCACTGATAACTTAAACTCCAACTAATTATAATCATCTCATACCATCTCTATCAAGCTACTCATTATAAACTTCTTATGTCCTCTATTGATTTTCAATTCTAATTTTTTGCTATATTAAAGCTCATCATGTAGATCATCATATATATGCTATTTCTTTGTTAGTTATTAATATAATAGAAGCTTATTGTGATTTAGTATGGTGTTTGTCTCCTAACGAACAAATTACTCTAATGAATTGAATTACATATTAGTGTACTGTGATGCATTCATCAAACTGATCTAATAGCACTATATGGAAAAATGTGGGGAAAATATGCAAGGGCCAAAACGAAAAGGGAATAAACAACACAACACTATTAAGATGTTGGAGCTGAAATTACAGCTAACTTAATACTGCTTTGTCCTCATAGCTAAATCTTGGTTTTGCTAAATTCTTGTTAGCAATAAAATCAAAAACCCACAAGAAAAAATCGAAAATCATAAAAGTATTCAACTTGTGATGTCATCAGGTAACAAATTTTTTTTGGAAGCTCATCAGGTAACAATTATACACTATATGATTTGGGAGACATGATCAATACAGTACATAAAAAAACGGTAGATTCAACTTTAACCCATGTACGCTAACTCAGTCACGGTGACTCCGATAAGTTGAATTTATTTTATTTTTTTACTCTTGAATTGGCTAATTTTTATTTTTTTAATAATTCTAGACGAATGGAGATACCCTAACCCAACAAACTTGGGCCGATAGTTTTTAATCATGGACCACACATATCCTGTAAAACTCCAAAAAAAAAAGAAAAAAGTCACAACTTGTGACTGCCTGGGATTGAACCCAAAACTTCCCATATAAAAGTGGAAGTTGACACCACTAACAAGCCTCGGGTGAATTGGCTAAAATTTTGTAAAAGGTAAATAGCAATTATCTAAAACAATCAAGCTAATGCCTAATAATATCAACCACCAAATTCATTAACTTCAATCTGTTTGCACAATTAATTATTTACAGTGGAGATGTTTAATTATTTAAGATTGTAATATTAAATAGAGCATGAAATAGATAAGGGCTTATGTCATAAAAATGTCTATAAACCAATATTACATGTTAAAGAACGGAAACATAGGCATTAAATAAATTATGTCAAAATTGGACAAACTAAATACCTTAAAGATAAAAGTTACTAGAAGAGAATAAGAAAAAAACCATTATGATCTGGGGAGGTATTGGGAAGAAAAAATTTCTCGTGCTTTTGTATGTATAATCAACGCCGATTATGCCATTTCTTAATTGGTTTGTTAGAATATATTATGTTAATATATATATATATATATATAAATATTAGCCGGAATAATTGTATTTGTTGCGCACAAAGTAATTTTGTATTTGTGCTGTGCACAAATTAGTTTCAGGACGAATATTTAGTTGGATGAAATGGATGTAAAAGTTTTGTATGTGTTTGTGCGCAATGCTTCTGGATGTAGGAATATTATGAAACCGGTTACGAAACCTCCTTTTTATGTCACAGTTTTCCACCATTTTACTTTTTTCTGTTTGTTTGTTTGATGAATTATGTTTGTCGATTTTTGTGCTGTAGAAAAACAGGACACAATAAAATGTAAATAATATACTTTTACAGAAAAAAAAGAAGATTGTGCATACATCCAATACATGTAAAGCCTATTTCAGTATTATAACAATTAGTAAAACAACCACCACCATAATCAATGCTTTTTAATCATCATTGTTTCTACAATTGTAGAACAATAGCCCTTGGTTTTTTACCTGGGCCAACAATCCTAATAGCATCATATTTATCGTACCTAGTACCTACACTTGAAATTTTTGTACCTCAAATTCAAGGTCTTGTTTTGATTTTCTTCAAGCGTAGAACATTTCTACCTTAAAAAATAACTTATAGCAATGAGTTTTACTTCATAAAGTTGTTATTTAAAAAAAGACCCTTATGTGATCGGGGGTGGGGGTTCGTGTAACGCCAATATTTCACAAGGGTTTTCACGCTATATTTTTTCACAAGGAGATTTTAGCCAATTTCATATTTCTCATGGAAAATTATGGATTTTACCCAAGAAAAAACACCAAAAGTCGCATAATGCCCTCGTATATGACACTCTCCGGCAATCATATTATAATATTTAAAATGAATCTAAACCAATGAATCCATCTCTTTTTTATGTGTACTATGAGGTTGACAACTTATTCTTTCACCATTATGACACATAAATTACTTTCTTTTTTTATATTCAATGTTCTCATATAATTACTTTCCATCTATATCTATCTATTCTAAAAGTGTGAATGATTTAGGGTGATTTACATGATTTACAACTTTTGACTTATGACCAAAATAACCCTATTCTAATATTACCCTAATCATCAAATATTAAATAAAATATGAAAATTAAAAAGAAGATACATTATGCATGCACTTGTAATTAATATTTTTTGACAATCTAATTAATATTTCTTTACCATCTTAATGGCCGCCAGGTTGACAAGCATGAGAGAAAAATATCATCCTCTAATAAAATAATAGTATTAATAATTATTATTATTATTGTAAGATGAATGTACATTACAATGAATGTACATGAACTTATAATTAATAATTTAAAAGTTTGTTCAATGTATATGTTAAGTGAATTTTAATACTAAACTAAGTGGTTATTGTACATGAATGTGAATGGTTTAATTTTCAAGATAGCCAAATCCAAAAAATCATCGGCATAGAAGCGTTTGTTCTGCCCAACTTTTGGGGTTTATGTATTTTTATGCTTTGGAAATTTTGTATTGTGAACTCAATCTTCAGGTATAGTGAGTGTGCCTGTCCAATGGATTTTTCATCCTATGCTTATTTTTTTTCAATTTACAATAATTCCATTACAAGGCCATTAACATAATTTTAGGGCTGTATTATTTATTTAGCCCTTCATGTCTTACAATAGTTTTTCGTTTTGTTTTTATTTTGTACCTTTCAGTTAGTAGATTTGTTTTTAAAAGTGGACTTATACATAATTTCCATATGTTTTTTTCTCACTTTTTGTCTTAGTTTTAATTGTTTCATTTTTTCATTCTACAAGATGTAAGGAATTTTTCGGTTTTGCATATTTGTAGTTGTTTTTGGACAAATATTATTATTCTTACGTTTATGTACTTCTCAACCTTAGCATATCCTGAGAAATTTTGACTAGCCATTTTTTATAGTAAACTCTTCCTATATCCATGCAGAGCATTGCCATGCCCTCCAAGAAGCTCTTGCAGTGTCGGAGGCCCTCGAAAATGCCGAGACGGTCAATTTGTTTGTGTCCAAATTTTATTGTTTCCGTTCTTCATGATGAAGGAGCTATCTTCATAATGATAAAACTTGTTAATTGATAAAGATCTCGGCTCGATTTTGACAGTTGGCCAAAGATATTCGGTTCATTTTTAGAGATTTGGTCGCCAATAGAAGGTAGAGAATGATATGTTGCGAGAAGTTGGAAATTGGTGACATCCGCGTAAAGAAATAATTACTGATCGATAAGGGGATTGGCAAATTTTGTAGTATTGCTAACAGTTTACGGAAATCTTTTAGATACAATGATAGTGTTAATTACAAGAAGTATTAGATGTTAGAGCTATTAGGGGATGTGAACAAATTATATGGCCGATGATACATGTTATGATTCTATGTAAGATATGCGCAATTCTAAAGAATAGATTTTGGGATAGCAAATTACAACTTATTGAATCCGGAAAATTGATGCTATGAAATTTTGCTTGTCTTTCTTTTCTCTTTGGTGTAGGAAATTTTACTTGTCAAAAGTTATAATTTTGTAAAAGTAAGTCAAATGTCATTCGACTTTGTAGGTCAATTCTCTCTACGAACATATATCTTCCTAAACGTTGCATATCCGATGGTAACTCAGACTGGCATTGGTAGAGGCACTCACGATTAAAAAAAAAAATTCAAAAGGGGATTCAAATATTAAGTCCACGATCATTGATGTTAAAAAAGAAAGAAAAATGAATAGGTAAATTCTACACAGAATTCTTATTTATTTATTTATGCAATAGATTATTTGACTAATAAATTCCTTTTCATAACCCCAATAAAAAGGTTCCTTTTCATGTATTTTCTTCCCTTTCTCAACTATGTGTTTGTTGTGAACTTTCACAATAAAAAGCATATGAGTTTTTTTTTTTTTTTTTCATATTTATAGTTTTAGCTAGCTCTTATCTTTCTAACAACAAATTTTTAGTTTTATGTTTAAAATTCATGAATTGAAGATAGAACAATTAAAAGAAAAAAAGAAAGTAAAGTATGAGTAGAAAATGTGCCACCTGCAACATGATAGTCATTTTTTCCCCAAATATAAATTTTAGATTTTCTTATAATGTTGATTTCAAGAGGAATACGCATGGAGGCCATTTAAAATATTATCTTGCTTGTCAAATAGAATAAGAATTATTTATTATAGACAAAAGTGCAGCGAAATATAAAGAATTAATTACTATTTTGTAGAAACTTATATATATATATATATATATATATATATTAATGGTGTCACAAGAATATTAAACTATTTCCAATTAAGAAAATTGATGCAAACTAATTTATGAACATATACAATAAAGAAATTAACTCATTTATTATAGTAGTGTAAACAATGGACATCATTGATTTTTTTTTTCAAAAGCTTAGGTTAAGTTAATTATTAATGCAATCAATCTATTTTTATAGGGTTATTTTAATCTTCACAAACAAGTTAAGAAATGTAAATTATTTTTGTTTTCACAAAAAAGTTAAGAAATGTAAATAATCAATTTGGTTTCACAAAAAAATTAAGAAATGTAAATAATAGAGTATGGATAATATGTGATTATTTACATTTCATAATTTTTTTGTTAAAACTAAAATGAATCCATCGTACTAAATTCATGTTTTTAGATATCTCCACTACTCTCACTGCGACAAAGTTGGGTGTCCGTGTTAAGATCCTTCACATAAAAACTAGACGAGTCAAATTCAACAAAGCATTGGATGTCACAAGTAATTGGCGAACAAAAATAAGATTTTTGACAATACGAGGAATACTAAAATGTTATGAAGATGAAAGGGATATAAGGTAATGGAGAGAAATACTGACCGACGTGGAATATAGGGAGTACAACACCATTACCAACCTTAATTGATTTAGATAAATCACAAGACATAATAGAATAAAGGTTAACTTTGTGCGGTGTCATGTGAGCACTCGCCCCTCGAGTTCATGTACTACATTCATCAGGTTGTTGGATAGACAATGTGGAGAAAAGAGTGGCAAGGAAGGTCAGCTGACATTGCTGGAATTGGTGCACCGGCTGAGAGTGCTAGGGCCCGGGCTTCTGAGAGCTAGGCATGGATTGATAAAATTTATGCCCGAATTGTTGACAGTAAGGCATACCCGACAACTAAAATGAATGGTTCGTGGAAGCGAGCTGTTGGAGCTTAAACGGGGAAGGTCCAAGGATGTCGGGCGTGTTCTGGATGGACTGAAAATTTGAAGACCCAGAGTAAAAGGCCTGCTGCTGACCCAGTGTGGTATAGTGGCCCAAAAAGGTGTTGGCTAATAGGTATTACTTTGTCAATGAATATAAAGGGTAGAAGTGACCCTAATTTTGGTGAGTTGTTCCTTAAAGTTGGGAACAATGAGGAACCAACTGATAATGAAGGTAACAATAAAATTCCATATGAGATGATTATTGAGTATAACAATGAAGAAGAATCAATAAACCGTCTTATTATGACTATTTTTCTAGATTTGAGAAAAAAAATTCACTCAACTGATTACATGAAAAATCGGGGAATGTTGGCAGGTAAGAATGGCCATGTCGACAAACTGAAGTTCCTAGCGAGAATACAACTCAAAGTATTATAGATCACTGAGTTACAAACATCAAATGATATCCACTTTCTCATCTCAATTAATAGAAAAGCAGAAATTGTAAAGGGCAAGATTAGTGTCATAAAAAATGCAATTGAAATAGTACAACCACAAAAAAAAAAAAAAAAGAAGGAGAAAGGAAAAAAATCATCGGAAGAAGAATTAATGCAATTGGAACTCCTAAATAAGTTTCTATACTGGGGAAAATTCAAAATAAATACACCACCGATTATGAAGAAAGTATGCAAAGAGGACAAAGTAGCTGACAACAAACAAGAAAGAATATGAGACGTCAACAATGTAAGTTCAAGTGATGAGAAATTGAGCAATTTAAGAAAAAAACTATAAAAATAAATTCGTGAAGTAAAGTAAAAACAAGGTTATAACGTCCATTAAGTTTACAAGAAAAGGACTAATTAGACATTCATATAATATTAAACCTTTGTTATTTATATTTCGTGTTATTTATCATTTTAATTTTTTTATTGTATGTCATTTTAATTTATTTATCATCTGCAACTGAGATTCTCAATTTTCTTGGTTACAACATTAAAATTATGTTTGTTTCCATAACTTGCACGAGGAGAAGAAAAAAAAATATAGTCAACATATTAATCAATTGCGGAAGCAACGAAAGATGTGCGTGCATCCTCTTACAATACATGTTATGAGCAATCAAATTGACTTTGAGATAATTTACAATTTATTTATATGAAACATTTTGAAGTATACTTATTAATAAGATGCTACATCTTTTATTCATATTTGTTGTACATATTATTATTCTTATTTATTTGATTTTTTAATTATTTTAATATATTCATATAAACACGTGCAACGCACGTGCATTTTACTAGTTAATTAGAAATGTATGTATTCTATATATGAAATGTATGTATTCTATATATGAAATGTAAACATAAAACATGCAATTACATATTTTCAAAAGTTACCTTAAATTCAGCATTACATTTATAATAGGCTAGGGGTGTTCATAGTTCATATAGGAAAGAGACATAGTCCTAAATTTATTTTTCTCTGCCCATGATGTAAACATTGCATGTTTTTAGATTATGCACATCTTCTGAATGTTATCATTTATTTATTTCTTATATTTGAATCAATTTTTTGAAATGATTGACTAATAATATGTTATCACACTTTTTTCTCTTGCAAAATTAGAAGACATTTCAATCACAAAAATAAGCTATTATTTAATTGATTTCTTCAATAATATTCTTTTGTGCAACTGTAATATATATTATATTGAACGTCTATTTATTTTAAATAATCAAATTTGAAAGTTTAACGAGCATTCTTCTAATATCTTTGCAATCCAATTCATTTGTCAAAAACATAATATGTTGCTTTTTGATGTAATATGTGAAAATCATTTTAGAACAAATAAATTGCACGGGTCAACAACTAGTTATCTATAAGGTACGGACACGAATACGGTACGACACAGATATAAAATATGATAAATTTCAAAATTATAGGATAAGATACGTTGATAATACGTGTATGTTTAAATTTTAAGTTTCAATTTTCAATAAAAGACCAAAAATAGCATATTTTTTTTCCTATTTTAGTCCAAAAAGTGTTGTATAACATTGAAAAAAGACTTTGTCTGATATTTAAAGCGTGTCGGATACTTCAAATTTTGTATTGAATACAATATTCATAATTTTCTCTTTTCATTTTATTTTCGGACACTTCAAAATTGCCCCGCACATAATATCCGGATATGGATACAACACGAATACTTATTCGTACGAGATCATTTTTAAAAGTATCCGTGTATCATAGGGTATTATGAATTTTACCCCAAAATTCATAAGCATTGTGGTAAATACCATAACAGACCAATAACATCTTTTAGAATGTCATGCACTCTCCGGATCCGGATCTTGATGTTCTTGTAGAACAGGATCGAGTAGGCTTTACTAGACCTAGACAAATGACTATAAATCCGGAGCAGTCGGGCTAAATGGTACCCTTCTCTTTGTAATTTAAAAAAAAAAAGAATTACGAAAAAACCTCTTCTCCCCCTTTCTAAAATCTTGAAGCTCATAACTCCCTATCTTCTGCTGCTCAAGAAAAGAGAAAAATAATGGCTTCCCTGTCACTGAAACCTCCTCAATTCGCACTTGACATCAAAAATTGTTTTTGGGCATCTACAAATGGATGTAGATACACTTCCATATCGTCTTCTTCTTCTTGTTCATTCTCTTGCTTGTCTCCATTTCCTTCACAGAAATTCAAGCTTAATAGAAACACACCAATAGTGGCGGCAGCCAAAAAAGACAATAAAAACATCAATAAAAAGAAGAAAGATGATAGTCATAGCTTTGTCTCCAGGCCTGATGAAGCTACTGGCCCTTTCCCTGAAGCTGTGCTCCTTAAAGAGGTTTATTTTTCTTTGTTTGCTTCTATATATATATATATACATATATATACATACATACACGCAATTGTGAAATTGGTTTTGTGTTTTTAGTTTGTTTTGAAGTGGGTTCTTTTAAAAATTTCATCTTGGTATGGTTTTATGTTTGTCTACATATAGATGTTTGATTTTGTTTAGTTTTGGAGCTGAGTTCTTTGAGGTGGTTCTGATTTGGGGTTTTGGTTTGAGTAGGCAAATGTTAGTAATCAGGAGAAAATTTGGAGGTGTTGGAAATATTTTTATGATAGAACCAATTGAGAAAGATCAAAATTCCGGGTTTAAATCATTGAAAAGTTCACGAGAAATGTTGATTTTTTTGCTTTTTGATCTTCAAGTATTTTAGATTAGTTATATTTGTAATTTCGTTTAGTTTGGAGATTTAAGATAGTTAAAACGTCTACGATTCGTGTTTATGCTTGAAGAAAAATATATATATATATATATATATATATATATATATATAGTTAAAACGTTTACAATTTGTGTTTGTGCTTGAAGTAGAATATATATATAGTTAAAACATTTACAATTCGTGTTTATGCTTAAAGAAGAATCTATACACAATCAAAGTGGAGTTTTTCCATTTCCCCAAATTGGATTATGCTGAAAGGTTTTCTAATTATTCCCACAGAAAAAGGTCGAAGAAGGCGGTAGACTTATGCCAGAGTTTGCAGATGTAGAAGAGCGTGAGTGGTTTTGATCATTTTCATATTTCTATTTCTTTCTCTTTGGCATTTCTTTTGTTGAAATGTCTATTTAGTCAAGAAGGGGAGCTTCTTTACCGGATAAATTTAAACTGAAGCGTTGAGGTCAAATTTTGATTTGCAGGTGAACTCTTCGAGGCTTTGAATTTGCAGCTTGAAAGTGATATTGATGTTGATCAAAGTAAGAAATATCCTCTATTCTTTCTTACTTGCTGCTTGTAATAAGTGAATGATATTTGATCATTGTATATCAATTGGGAGGATGAACAAAAGGATGGCTGTTTATCGTTCACTGCATACCTTTCTCTTTGCTAAATCGTAGTTTAGTTTGCCAAGAAAGTGTTAGTATGTATATGTGGAGGTATGTAATTCAAAGTTTTGAGAATATTAAATGTTACGATATTATGATGTAATATACCCATATAGAATAGTTACCTAGCTCAACCCTCCCATGTGGAATTTGAGAGAGGACTCTCGTAGAAGCTGTATCACTTTAGAATTAATAATCTTCTTCACGTCTTATATAAAAGTTGCTAACAAACCATCCGAAGACTCAAAAATTTCTAGCGAGTTTTTCTTGATTTACATTTTATTATTTACTTTTGGTTTTTAGTGAAATTGGTTGAAAGCTGATTAAATGTCCTTTGTTGTGGATAGTGCGGCACTATGAAGTGGTATATCTAATTCATGAAGATCACAAGGAAGAGGTTGAGAATGTCAATATCAAAGTTCAAGGTGATTTTATGATTTTCATTATCATATCTGACATTTTTTCTTGCAATGGGAGCTTAGCATTACTCGTACTTCCTGAATCGTCTTATCCCTTTCCGTTCTAGTGCTTAAATTTATTTGCTCTTTGCTCAGTAAGCAAGTATGAGAGATTGTTACTCCGTTACATTGTTGAGGGTTTTACTAGGCCATATTGGCTATTTTTCAAAATCTCGTTTCTTTGTTTTATACCTTTTTACGGGCCTGAAAAAGTCGGATAAAGTGAATCCGTAATTGAAACATCACTCAAACTGGACTCAGTAGGATAATTACATGCACAATCCCTCACTTATTGAGTAATTACCACGAGGTCCCTGAGGTTCTGCGAATTACCAACATACCCTGTTACATTTGACAACTCAAAAAACATAGGGTAGAGTTTTAATATTATTTTTTTTACTGAAAGGGGTGAAATTGTAATATGTTTTTTCTAAGAGGCGAAGTTGTAATAATTTCTCACACTATGGTGTGTTTTTCGTAATTATAGTCTCACACAGGGATTTTGTATGTAATCTACCCTTATGCCAAACAATAGGCGCTGAATCTGTATATTTGATCATAATCGAGGTATGCCTTAGTAATTATCCCCTCTTTTTGTTAATTATCCCGTATTTTTGTTCTCTTACTTCATCCGATGACTTATCACAAGCATGAAATGTTTCTCAAAAACGAAATTTTTTCACAGAATTTTTGAAGGAAAAGAAGGGAAAGATATGGAGATTCAGCGACTGGGGTATGCGTAGGCTGGCTTACAAGATACAAAAAGCAAAGAATGCCCATTACATCTTAATGAACTTCGAGCTCGAACCCAAATGGATAAATGATTTCAAGACTATGCTAGACCGAGACGAGAGGGTCATCCGACACCTTGTAATGAAGAAAGACAAGGCGGAAACAGAGGATTGTCCTCCCCCTCCCGAGTTCAATTCTTTATACACTGATACGAATGATGATGATGAGGAGGAGGACGAGGATTATGATGATGAAGATTGGGACGAGGGTGAAATGGACGAGGGCGATGAAGGAATTATATATGTAGATGATGATGTGAGTGAAATAGAAATTAGTAGTAGAAATAAGCAAGAAGCTCAGAAAGTTGGCAGATAATTTCTTGATCATGAATTACTAAAAATTTTGTGATCTCTCTTTGTAGAATTCTAGGAGATAAAGTATTTATACTGTTTTTGCATTTGCTTTAATTATGGGGGAATTGAATGCTCCAAACTTCGTTTCAAATTAAGATATAAGTTTAGGTTTGATGCTAAACCTGAAATAGTGAAATATGATTCAGCTTATCCATGGCATATTGGAAGTTTGGAACAAAGAAAATTGTGACGTCAATCAAAATTGTAGTGTAAAGTATATAATTCATATTGATGTACTTGATTGCTACATATTTCCATTCTACCAGTCAAGAAAAAATTGCACAAGCTGCCCAAATTCTTTTCTTAGTAGCGTAATCGATGTGATTTTGACTAGTTCGATTACATATGATGATATCAGCATTTTATATATTTTGATGTACTCGGATTACGTAAAACATCCCAATGATAAAAAATTAACCTCAGTGAATAGGACTTTGTAGTACTAAGTATGGTTGTAAGTCTTGAATTACATTAATGATATCAATATTATACATATGAGGGAGTTGTTGGATCATATGAAATATCCTGATACCCCAATACGTCGCTGTTTTACCCAATATAAGCTGAATTTTCCTAAGAGTATCCACAACTTTAAATGCGGATAGTTAGGAAATGTCAATTTAACAGTTTAATTTCATTTTTTTCTTCTCTCTTTTTCATGGACGATATTGGATATGCACTATATTACCCTAACATTGGATAGAACTCAGTGGCTGCAAACAAAGAAAAAAAGAAGAACATTCACAATTATTGCTAAGTCTCAATTATACATCAATTTTGTTATCGTTGATGCATATTATACAAAGAAATACCAACAACATACGTTCATGATACAAAGAAAAAGAAAATAAGAAACCTTTATGACTATACTTGACCAAATTTTTAATGTACATCAATTTGGTTATCAACTTATCATTGATGCATATTGCTCAAAGAAAGATAAAAAATAGATGTTCGTGATCAAGATTCGCCAAATTTGTAATATACGTTAATTTTCTTACTTGTATAACAAAAGACAAAAATATAGAGTTCGAGTTTACACCTTGCCAAATTCTAATCTACATCAATTTTGTTCTTGTAGACGCATATTGTACAAAGGAAATGTTAGGAATTGTTGCTAGTGTGTTGATGTTGTAGGATTACACGAAACATCCTGATTGGGAACGTTTGACCTCAACAAAATAGGGCTTTGTGGTATTAAGTGTGATTAATGACATCAATATTTTAGATATGATGATATTATCTGATAATATGAAATATTTTGATACGTCAATATTTTAACTCAAATATTCGGATACATCCACGTTTTAACTAAAAAAATTGAACATTTCTAGTAACTAGTAAATAACAGGTTGCATTACCCGTGAATGTAATATAATTATTATTGTAATTATCATTATGTTAGTGTTATTCTCTATTTGGTAACTTCGTGTTTTACCTTGTATAGGTTTTCCTTCATGTATATATAGTTTGTACTTAGGGTTTCTACACGAGTTGAATGAGAAAATTGTCTTCTCCCATATTTCTGCTTTCTTTGCGTTTGTTCATGGTATCTAGAGGGAAAACGCCTAAACCTTGCCTCGCTGAAATAAACCTTATCCCTCGCATCACTTTCTTCAAGCCGAATCTCACACACCGGATTCATGGCGGACAAGAAAGCGATTGACATATCATTCACGTTTTTCCTATCACCATCTGACAATCCAGGATCAGTGATAACGACGTGCGTCTTGAATGGGAAGAACTATGATATGTGGGAAAAATCGATGTTGAACACTTTGAGAGCGAAAAACAAACTAGGGTTCATAGATGGAACCCTAACAAAACCAAATTCTGAAGAGGCCGAGGTGCGAAATTGGGACACCTGCAATTCTATGCTAATATCTTGGATATTTAATTCGATTGACAAATCAATTCAACTGAGTGTGGCCTATGAAGAGAGTGCCAAGGCGGTATGGGATGATTTGAAGGACCGATTCTCGGCTGGTAAGGCACCGCATGTGCATGGACTCAAAGGAGAGATCGCATCACTTCGACAACAAGGGATGACGGTTATGTGGTATTTTACAAAACTTAAGGCAATGTGGGATGAGTTGAGTAGCTACTCAAAAATCCCTAAGTGCACGTGTGGAGCTTCCAAGGAGTTCATCTGTGAGAAAGAAGAAGAAAAACTACATCAATTCTTGATAGGTTTAGATGATCCTATTTTTGGGACAATCCGTTCGCAAATACTCAACATGGACCCTCTACCGAACTTAAGCAAGGCGTATGCATTGATCACGCGTGAAGAGAGACATAGAACAATTGTTCGTGGTCAGGAGGAGAAGGTGGAGGCCGTTGCGATGGCTGTTCAGGCGAGTGGGAAGCATAAACCAAGTAATCAACTCGAACAGCCCAGGTCAAAGGGAAATAATGGAAAGAAGTGTGCTGGCTGCAACCGAAATGGGCACGACATCACAGAATGTTTTGAAATTATAGGGTATCCTGAATTGTGGAAGGGACCGAGGGCTCGAGAAAGAAACGATCAAGCCCGTAAAGGAGGCCAAGGTAACTTTGCTGCCACCCCTTAAAACCGTGGTCGAGCAGCGGCCTTTCATGCAACAAGTGGAGATCAAAATTCGATGAATGCAATTCCGAGGCTCTCTAATGAACAATTTCAGAAACTCTTGACGTTACTTGAGCATGGGAATTCTGAAAAATTGTCCGGTAAGAATTATAATGATTTTTCATGGGTGTTAGATAGCGGGGCTTCGAATCACATGACGGGCAACTTATCACTTTTATCAGATGTTGTGACCACTGATCCGATTTCCCTTTTTTTGCCTAATGGGGAGCGGACCGATGCCACCAATCGAGGCAGTGTATTTTTGAATAAAAACATAATTTTGCGCAATGTTTTATATGTTCTTGAATTAACTTGTAGCTTGATATCTATCTGTCAATTAATTGTGGAATTGCAATGCCAGATTTTATTTACTGATAATCTTTGTATTATACAGGACCATGCCTCGAGGATGCCGATTGGAGTGGGTGAGCTTCGGAGGGGGGTCTACTATTTCAAGTGTGCAAGGACGACTTCGGTTTTGAAGACGGGTACGGGAGACTCCTTAGAAGTTTGGCATAGATGTCTAGGTCATCATTCAAGTCAACATCTATCTTTTATTTCTGATATTGGTAGAATAAGATCAAAAGATATTGGCATTTGTGATACCTGTTTTAGAGCGAAGCAGACTCGTTCAGTTTTTCCTTTAAGTAATAATGATGCTAAGACTTGTTTTGAGCTTATACATTGCGATTTATGGGGTCCTTATTGTAAAGCTTCAAGTAATGGTTCGCACTATTTTCTTACTTTGGTTGATGATCATAGTCGTTCTATTTGGGTATATTTGATTAAGGAAAAACGTGAAGTTTACAGATTCCTTATTAATTTTTAGGGTTTAGGGAAATTCATGAGTATATATAAACTTCTTTTGATATGAGATGAAATTATCTCAGTTATGTTATTATTATTTTCTCTATTGTGAATTAGCTTTTGTATGCAATATAAGTATTTTTTAAGTTCTCCTACATTTTTATCAATAAAACATCATTTTATAAATAAAAAAGATACACACACTAATAGTAGCAAAGCAAGCAAAAAGGAAAGTATTATCTATGTCAACCTATTGCGATTTTGTGAAGAATGTAATTGAGGTTCAAAACGCAAACACAATAAATTACCTTGAGAGGAGACATGTTACGTTTCTTCAAAAAATAAAAATAAAAATAAAAACAACAAAATAACGCATAACAAAGAAACAAGAAATCTATCTATATATATATATATATCCAATTTTGGAGTCGTAATGAAGAGACGTGGCAAGTACACAAATTACTCAATGAGTGGAAAGAAGAATAAATCATTTGGTCCATAAAAAATAAACACGAGAAGGACCAATGAAACATGAATTCACATAATAATGTTATTTTTTATATCATTATCTAAATTTCAATTTCCAATGAACTTAGTTCTTTCATGTATTATTTAATTGTCCATGTCAATAAATATTTAATTTTTCAAATAATTATAGTTTATCGAATAATAATTCATGTAAATAAATTATTGTTAAATTATTGAACATATAACATTTTCAAATTGAACAATATCTATATACATGATTATTTTAATGATGTTATATGATTCTGAACAAACGCAGAGAAAGCATAAATATGGGAGAAGACAATTTTCTCATTCAACTCATGTAGAAACCCTAAGTACAAACTATATATACATGAAGGAAAACCTATACAAGGTAAAACACTAAGTTACCAAATAGAGAATAATACTAACATAATGATAATTACAATACTCCTCCTCAAGTTGGCGCATGTAAGTCATGAATGCCCAACTTGCCAAGAAGTGTGACCTCCCAAGAGCTTTGGTGAAGAGGCCAGCCGGTTGAAGATGAGAACGAATGTGAGATGTGACAATGACACCGTCCTGAATTTGCTCACGAACAAAGTGGCAATCAATCTCGATGTGCTTAGTTCGCTCGTGAAAAAAGGGGATTGGCAGCAATATGTATGGCCGATTGGCTATCACAAAAAGGACCATCAGTTTAGATAACAGGACATCCAACGAGGCCAAAAACGACTTAACCCAAAGAAGTTCACTGGTGGCAGCTGCCATCGCATGATACTCCACTTAAGCGGACGAACGAGAAACCGTACTTTGCTTTTTAGTTTTCCATGAGATAGGTAAATCACCCAACGTGACAAAATATCCCGTAACCGAACAATGTGTTGTGGGACAGCTGGCCCAATCGGAGTCACAAAATGCACGCAAATTAAAGTCATGATCAGCTCAAAGCAGAATACCTTGGCCCGTATGCCCCTTGAGGTATCGAACCACTCTACGGGCGGCATCAAAATGCTCCTGACATAGAGCCTGTGCAAACTGAGAAAGAATATGCACATCATAGGAAATATCCGGTCGAGTGATTGTAACATAACTAAGACGACCAACAAGACGACGATAAGATTCACTGTCCTTGGCCATGTCCCCGTCGGCTAAACCCATCGAATGGTCGTGCTCCATAGGTGTCTCTACGGGACGACAACCACTAAGTCCTGTCTCTGAAAGAATGTCCAAAACATACTTTCATTGACATAAGAAAATCCCCTTCGAAGATCTAGCAACTTCAATACCCAAAAAATATTTCAAGTCACCCAAATCTTTAATACGAAAGCAATTATGTAAATAAGACTTAAATTTTGAACAAGCCTGTGAATTATTGCCCATGAGTAATATATCATCGACATAGACTAAAATTCCCAAAAAAATATCCCCATGACGATAGGTGAATAAAGAGTAATCAGCCCGAGATTGGATAAAGTTATACCGTAGAAGAGATTCACGTAATTTGGTGAACCAATTTCGTAACGCTTGGCGCAAACCATAGATGGATTTTCGCAATCGACACACCTTTCCAAATGCTTTAGTATGAAACCCCGGTGCTAAGTACATGTACACATCCTCATCGAGATCTCCATGCAAGAATGCATTATTCACGTTCATTTGGTGCAGTTCCGATCCATGCTTAACTGAAATAGACAGAAAAATACGAACCGAGACAAGGTTGGCCACGGGAGCAAATGTTTCGTGAAAATCAAGTCCTTCCACTTGTGTAAATCCCTTGGCTATGAGCTGAGCCTTATAGTGCTCAATAGTTGCATTGGAGTTATATTTTACCTTGAAAACCCATTTGCAATCAATAATTTTTTTTCGGACGGTAAATTTTCTAGAGTCCACATGTGATTCGTTTCAAGGGCTGAAATCTCACATGTTATTGCATCACGCCACTTGGCACTTTTAACTGCCTTGACAAAGCTCGTGGGCTCAGATACTAAATCAATAGAAGCTAAGAGAGCCTGGTGTCCCTAGGAAAAACTTTTACATGTGATATAGCGAGCTAGAGAATAAGGAGTACCTGAGGAGCCAGAGGGTAGTGAAGACTGTCGGGGGAGGGGGGGTCATGTACGATACCAGTCATGGTCAAATAAACCACATAATCGTCAAGTCTAGCTGGAGGTCGTATGACTCGAGTTGGTTTAGACTTCAGGAGCCAATCCGTATCATAAGTGTCATGCATAGGTGCATCCACATCGTCCAACTCCGAGCACAGGCGCGGTCTCACCGTGCGAGGACTCTCCCACACTACTATCTTGACATTCAGGGCTGCTCTCCACGTTATCTCTTGTGAGTGCTGATATGATATCGAAGTGATTTTGATATAATTTGGTAGCGACTTGACAATCTTTGTAATATTCATTGACTTTGTCAAGTAATTCATCATAAGAAAGAGGATAAGATAATTCAGTGTTTACCTCAGGGGACGCTTCATCATCTCTGGCCATGAGATAAATAAGCGCTAAGTCATCCACTGACTCATTATCATCGCTACTCTCCTCTGATGACTCCAAATCTTCAGGTGCGAACGCTTGTTCTGACTCCGCTAGCAAACCTTGTTGGTGAAGGGTGCTCCTGAATTGGTTTCTATCCAAGTAATCCTGCCTTGAAGGCTTAGATACATTTGGATAAGGGCAATTTACCTGGTAGTGCCCTGGTTTACTGCAATTATAACAAAGATTAGTTTTCATCTTTTGTTCATTTGTTAACCTTGCAGATTGTGGTTTTGAGACCACAGGCGCTGAGAAATTCTGAGTTGGAGACGAAGGCACTTGGTATTGAACTGGCGCTGAGGGCTGAGGAACAGAATACACTAGTGCTTGATACTGCGGCACTGGTGTAGGAGAAGGCGCTTGATATGAATTTTGTCCTTGATACTTAGAACCTTTCTTTTCATATCTCATGAACTTCCTAAATCTATTTAGCAACGCTAACTCCTCTTCCTCACTGACATCGGATGATTTTCCCTTATTACCAGATTTTCCTTTGATTGATGCAATCAACGCTCCAGATTCAACTACTGGACTGCTTATAACATCACTTGCAGAATTTAGTTCAAATTCAAATGCCTTAAGCTCTGAAAATGCATCTTCTGGCATTAGATTATCCAACATATTAGATTCTCTCATTGCGGTTGTTTTCATCAAGAATTTACTGGGAAGACTTCTGAAAATCTTAACCACCATTTCCCTGTTTTGTAAATCCATACCCAAAGATGTTAACTCTGTAACGAGAGCTGTAAATCTTATGTCCAATTGCTCTAAAGTTTCATTGGGCAACATCTTAAAACTATTAAATCTTTTCTTGGCAATGGAAAGCTTGTTCTCTTTGATCTGTGCTGAACCACCACAAATAATAGCCAACTTATCCCATTTTTCTTTAGTAGTATTACACGACTTGATCTTGTTGAATAAGTTGTCGTTATCACCAATAGCCGTATATAAAGCGTTACGACCAACATTGTCCAAATTCGCTCTTCGACGCTCATCTGGAGACCATTCTTGCTTTGGCTTTTCCACATAACCATACGGGGTTTCTTCTGTGGCTCCAGGCGCTCTAGTGATAACTTTGTATATTCGAATAGGTCCATCTGAAATAATATCGCACATGTCATCATCACATGAACAAAGATACGTAAATGCTTTGACTTTCCACGTGTCATAGTTTGACTCAGTCAATTTAGGAACTTTAGCAAATGCCATGGAAAATTTTAAAGCAACTAGTTTTGAAAAGGGTTCTAAACAAGTTGTTATGCTTGGAAATTTTACAATTTCAACTTTAACCGCTCTGATACCACTTGTTGGTCTCAAGTGACAAACAAAAGGGTCTAGAAGGGGGGAGGGGGGGGGGGGGGTTGAATAGACTTTGAAGTCTTTTTTTACTTCAAAAAGTTTCGTATTAAAGTTTGATTGGACGCTTGGCTGAGCGTTTACCCAAAAACTGTTTTATAAAGTTAACTTAGACTTCAACATTTGAATACTATAACCAATTAGGTTTAAGCGTTCAGTTCTTTGATCAGTGTTAGTACAGCGGAATATTTTTATAAGTCCTCTCTTTAAAAGTTTTAGCATCATCAAAAGTTTCTTAGTTGCTTAGACTTTTTGAATGTATTTACTTAATCGATTTATGCAATGATACGATGATAATGGAAATTGACGATAAGTAAAGAACACAATATTTGTAAGGTTTGTTGAGTGGTGTAATCCCAACTACGTCCTTCTTCTCCTCGAATACTCGGAGGCAATCCACTAAAATGATTCTCAAAGAATCACACAGAATCTTCTACAAATTAGGGAGAGATGGATATTGGTGACTTGAGCTCCTTGGTCACACAGATTTCTGCTCCAAGACACTTCTATCCCCTTGCTTCTTTCACCCAGAAATAATGCAAGTATCCAAATTCGACTTCACAAAGATCGCGAGGCTTGGATGGGGTTTTGTCTAATGGTGTGTTTGTTTTGATAAAGTTCAAACAACTTGGAATATCTCAGTAATAGTGTAGATTTCTTTGGAAAGAATGTTTGAGATATTGGTTGACTATCTTAGGGATTGAAGAAAAGCACAGAAAATTTTTGCTTGAAATATTCGGGCTTTTCTTGAGACTGTAATATTGAGACTTCAATGCAACAGCGTTTTGGCTTGTAAGCTTGATGTTGTTCTATGCATCTTGTTGTTGAAGTTCTATTTATAGACTTTCTCGGGTAAAGTATCCGTTGGACACATGTTCAGGCGCGTGACTTTCACTTGAGCGCGTGAACTGCTTTAGTCCCATTTCCCTGAAATTCTGCTGGTTCCGATTGGACAGGAGCAGGTTTTGAACTCTGAAATTCTGACAGTCTAGTCAAAAGGTGGCTCGTCCACAAGTCGCAATAGCTTATCACATTTAATGCTCTTATCAAGCATTTAATGCATTTGAATTTATTTCCCGCTGGAAATAAATATCCGTTGATGATTGCATTTAAGTCCTACATGACTTGAAAATTTATTTCAGGTGAATCCCGTTGTTTGAACGCTTGAGCAATTGAGCACTTGATTCGTAAATCCTGAAACATTTCTTCAGCGCTTGACGGACGCTTAAGAACAAATCTTCATCTTCACTTGATTTCGGACGCTTGATCTTCAACTTCATCTCTGATAGGCTCACCTAGAATTCTATCATCGACTAGGTATCTAATACTTGATCTAAAATTTACAAAGATAAAAATTACAAGCCTAACAAAATACATCTTTTAGACGCTTATACAAATCTTCTAATAAAGTATAAACTTACATTTTATTTGGGGTCTAACATAAAACCTAATTGTCATCATCAAAACTCTAACATGAAATTTCCTAACACAAATTACCCTCTTGTGTTTTCAGAAATGAGGCAAATTACACCTAACATCATAAAAATATCAAATATGCCCTTATGCATATAGCAATGAATTTTGAATAAATTATTTTAAAAAATTACCCAACTTTATTTTATCATTTGTAATAATTTTAAGCAATAGTTATTAAATAAGTATATGTAGCATTTATATTTAGTAATATATCAGGTTGTTCTAACATATATAAAATTAAAGATATTTATTTTTGTACGTATTCTTTAATTATAAATGTTATAACTTATATCTTAAAATATGATAATAATGTAACATGCAAATAGTATGATGTTCAATATACTTATGGTGTATAATGGCTATTTGAAATTTTTCTTTACCAATTTTTAGTATATGGATGTCATATAAGATAAAAAATATAAAATTTAAAGTTTACATATTATTTATTTCAATGTTTTACACTATTTTGAGTTAAATAATGAAAAATTAACAAAAAATTTTATTTCACATATTTTTATACAAAATTACATATCAAAATTATTTATAATCTACTATGTGTATAGAACTACATTATATTTTATAATTTTAAAAACTAAAAAGTAAAAATAGATGAAGATATATCTCATAATAATTATATTAAGGGTATATTTATCTTTTTTGATTGAATAAATGAGTTTAGGTGCTATTGTCCGCTTTTTTAGTAACACAAGAGGGTGATCAGCCATTTTTAATAATATAGGGGGGTAATGCCTCTTTTCAAAAACACAGAGGGCTAATGTGCCTTTTACTCATTTAAAAATATCAACTTTAAAATATCAATTTTCAAATAATCCATAACAAACATATATGTATTCCATAATGCAAGTATACAGACAATCAACAAATTATCAAATTTAGAGTTCAGATTTTCAAATAATCTATAACACGATAATATAGTATAAATTGATAGAATATAAATATGTATGCACATGTAGCATTAACAAATATTATAGGATCAAATATTATGAAAGAGTTGAATGTCTAAATAAGCATGGACATTAAGTTAACCCTTAAAAAAGAATAAATGATTAAATATCAAAATAAAAGATGTATATATTTTTATAATATTTTTAAAATTTAGTCTGAACACAATTCTAAAGATATATTATTATAAGTGTGTGCTTGCACTATTATATATGTTGACCAAACTCAGTAATTCCATATCTGATAAGATATGTTTGTATGTTTTTTTTCTAACGATACCCAATTTTCCAATCAATATAATATTCATATAATCAACTAAAAGTTAAAATATAAACAAATTCCATAAACCATTTATAGGTACTTAATTTGTATTATAAATTTGTCACTTCCAGTTCAAGCAAATTAAACTTTCATTTATCTGTTTTTTGTATTTTAATGATGAATAGTTCGTAGTATCCTTATGTAATTATGCAGCTGGTTATTGTCTATATGTGATTTCATTATAGAGTCCTTATGTGACTATATATCTTATAATTGTAGATGCAAAATTTATTTTTATTATTTATTGCTGGCTCTTTTGCTATTAAATATAGAATTACATATGGATATTTCAGGTATACTAAAAATTTCAAAAAATCTTTTTTATTTTATAATAAAAGTTAATATCCTTTGCCTTAAATGCCTAATTATAAGATGTCATATGTCCTTCCTACTTTTTATTTTATTTTTTTCATCCAAAGAAAAACTGGACTTTTCCTAGAATATCCATGGCTTTAAATTAATGCCCTAATCACCATATGTCAATTCAACAACTCAAGTTCATCTTCTCCTCTCTTTTTTGACTATATTGAGAAGATTATTGAATAATGAATATTGAGTTTCTTTTATCTATTTTTAATACAATGATCGAAGTGCAGGGATGAAAATTGAACACTATATACTTCTCACCTACTAGTAAGAGACTGATATCATTCAATTAAATAGTTGTCGAAAATATAGGGAGTTAACTCATGTTTAAGTTTTGCACAATATCATCCTATTGTGAGCAAGTGAATTAATAATATGTTCATTGTTGTACAAAGAAAGACAAAAAGAAGAAGAAGAAATATTCACGAGTATACTTTGTCAAATATTAATATACATCAATTTTCTTAATATTTATATGTATTGTACAAAGAAAGACAAAACAAACGTTCATGATTATATACCGTTAAAATTCTACTATACATCAATTAGTTACTGTTGATGCATATGTACGACGAAGGTTTTTTTTTAAAAAAAAGAATTATTCGCGATTATACTTTATCAAAATTTTAATTTACAACAATTCTACTATACTTTACATATTGTACAAAGAAAGAATATTGAAAAGAAAAGGCATCAATGATATTATTCTTTGCATATTGTATAAAGAAAGACAAAGAAAACAAATATTCATGGTTATACAGTATAACTTATACTCTATCAAATTTTTACTATACTTATTGTTACCATTGATTAATATGTACAAAGAAAGAGATTAAAAAAAAGAAGAAAAACTCACTATTATACTTTGTCAAATTTCTTATATATACCAATTTTCATGTTAACCGTTGATGCCAATTATTCAAGAAGATAAAGAAAAAATAGACGTCCATGAACATACTTTGCCAGATTTACAGTGTACATCAATTTTGTTACCGATGATGTATATTGTACAAACTAAGACCGAAAAAAGAAAAAAAAAACATTCAAGATTATATTTTGCCAATCTTGCAGCATATATGCTTGAAGACTATCATAGTTTCATCCTAAACATATATAATCTAGGATGCACGAATACTTTTAAAAATTAGATCCGTGCAGTATCTTATTGTATCGGATACAATACTCTGCGGATACCACTCGGATACGATACTCCGTGGATACCACTGGGATACGTATCGGATACTGTTTTGAAGTATCCAAAAATTAAATAATAAGAAATTTTCAGATACAGTATCCAATACTTCTGGATGACGTATTCGATACTTCCAGACAGTGTATTCAATACAAAATTTGAAGTATCTGACACGCCTTGAATACCGAACATAGTATTTTTTGAATATTATATAATACTTTATAGGTTAAAATAGAAAAACAATAATGACTTTGACTTTGCGTTAAAAAGTTAAACAAACAAAAAGAAAATTTAAAGAAGCAAAAACCATTTTGACTTCACTTCTTAATATGTTTTTTTTCTTTAGCTCCGCGTGAAACCTATCATTCACCCTTTATTATAAAAAAATTTGGATAAGAAGGTAAATGTTGGTATCAATAAAATGACGTTAATACACCGCAAATGATGAATTTTTTTGGTTACCTTCAAATTTTTTTGAACTTATAAACAATGACCAGTGTCAGTATTTCACTTTTATTTTTGTTAGTGAACATACTGACTCAAATTTATTATATTTATATTCGTATCTTCAACTTATCGTATCCTCTAATTTTGATATTTGTCATATTTTATATCCGTATCGTATCATATTTATATCCTTGTATCAATATCCGTGCATCATAATATATAATCAATTACGTAGAACACCTATATTGAATATTCAAAATTAAACAATAATAGTTATGCTACATCATCATTATATAGATATTATTGATGACATGATATGGTCCCACTACGTATTACCACATTCATATCCTTGTATCAATATCCGTGCATCATAATATATAAATCAATTACGTGGAACACCTATATTGAATATTCAAAATTAAACAATAATAGCTATGCTACATCATCATTATATAGATTTTATTGATGACATGACATGGTCCCACTATTTATTACCAAAAACATATGACGTAAGTACTTTCAATTCATCGGCCTCCATTTTATATTACTAAAACAACTGATCCCCGCCATATCTTTTAACAGAAACTTATTAACATAATTATGATATTTTAAAAAAAAACATTATGCGTCAATTTTTGTTTTAGGAATAGTGATCGATTTATTTCAATTAACAAAAAATTTACAACGTCAATGACAATACAACTTAAACTGTTTCTAACGATATAGTAATAATAATTGAAGCACCTATATCTTGTTTTTTCAAGATAACAAATTTTAAAAACTAACAAACTAGTACAAGAAAACTCTTGTGCAATAGATAACACTCTGATGTGCACCAAAAATGTCTAAGGACATTACGGTAATTACACGTATCCCCGGCTCGGGCCGGAGCTCCCCCCGCGGGTTAAAATCCACGGGTAAAATACCAGTCAAGCCCAAAAAGGGCTAGATGACTCACCAAGACTACTTAGGCTATTTATTAGTCCAAGTGCCAATAAAGAGGTTAATTATTAAGTCTGATGGGCTATTGGTAAAGTTAAGCCTACGGCCCATAAGCCCACTGCCAGCTCGATATAAATACCTTAGAGGAGCTGGGAAAAGATCATTATCTGCTCTCTCCAGAAAAATTCACTGGCTAGAACTGAGAGTATAACCAATACAGAACTACGAACTGACTTGATCCCATATTCATCGGGTACGTAAGCAGCTCACTTAACAGCGAGTGCAGTCTATACATCCATCAACCCCCAACTTACTTTGTCGTGCGTTGGATTGATTCCACCATCACACGTGGTCAAACACGTGACATTCAACGACTGACGATTTTTGTCATCATCAGATTGACGTCGTCTGTGGGAACTCGGTCCCACCACTGAGCATGCAGACTAGAGATCGAGCACATAACAATAGTGATGAGAATACTAGCAGCAATATGCTAAGGGTAGTTCGCAAATACGAGCTGCAGGCGCCTCAGAAGACACCAGTAGTGATTCCACCCCTTACCAAAATGGTGTATGAGATCACTACAAAGATGCCACTTGCGGTAGCCACCGACTCGAGTAAGCACAGCATTCACATAGAGCCTGAGACACAAAACATTACGTTCGGAGTTCAATATTTGGAAAGCCGAATCCCCTCCTTAAACGAAGCTTTAGTGATCTCAGCCACCATCGCAAATTTCTGGGTATGCAGAGTTCTCATTGATAGTGGGAGCTCCGCAGATATTATCTTCTTTGACACCTTCACCCGGCTGTCTATTGATGGGGCCAAAGTCCAAGAGGTGAAAATCCCACTCGTTGGCTTCACAGGCAAATCGGTAGACGCTCAGAGAGAGGTGACCCTACCGTTATCCTTGGATACGTTCCCTAAACGTATGACCAGGGAGGCAAAATTTCTAGTGGTTAAAGCCCGCTCCGAGTATAATGTTATACTGGGAGGCCAAGCTTAAACCTTTTTGGAGCTATTATCTCTACTTTCTACCTGAAAGTTAAGTTCCCAACTCCCAACGGAACAGGAGAAGTCGTAGGGAACGAACGACTGGCTAGAGAATATTGTTCCAGCGCCCTCACCACACTCAAAAGGAAGCGGAGTTACTCGGGGCCAGACGCTGGGCGTGAATTAATAGAAATTGACATGGTGGCCCAAGTGGAAGGCAAGCTAAGTAAGACCTTGAAAGACGACAGCGACACCTGGAGAGAGGCAGTTGAAAGCCTGAAGATGGTAGAGTTAGAACCGGGTAATCTCGAGAAAGCCACCAAGGTCGGCGCCACCCTGGGGTCTGCTCTTGAAGGTGACTTGGTACGTTTCCTTCGAGGTAATACGGACGTGTTCTGGAGCATGGGAGACATGGAGGGGATTGACCCCGAGGTCATGACTCATCATCTGAACAGCTGCCCAGATGCCCGCTCTGTGAAACAGCGCAAGCGGACTATGGGAAGAGAAAGAAGTATGGCTGCTAAGGAAGAAATAGAGAACTTGCTGGCCGCCGGGTACATAAGGGTCGTGCACTACCCAGAGTGGCTGGCCAAGGAGGTGTTGGTGGCAAAACCTAATGGAAAGTGGAGGATGTGCATAGACTTCACAGATCTGAAAAAGGCATGCCCTAAAGACTCCTACCCTCTCCCCCGAATTGATGACTTGATTGATTCCACAGCTGGTTGCGAACTGTTAACCTTTCTGGACGCGAGGCAAGGGTATAACCAAATTCCCCTAGCACCCGAGGCAAGGGTATAACCAAATTCCCCTAGCACCCGAGGACCAGGAGAAAACTAGTTTCATCACCGATCATGAAACCTTTTGCTACAACGTGATACCTTTCGGGTTAAAAAATGCAGGTGGTGTGCTACTTATCAGAGACTGGTCAATAAAATGTTCGAGGCACAACTGGGAAGAAACATGGAAGCATATATAGATGACATGTTGGTCAAGAGAAAACGGGGAATAAACCATGTACCCGACCTGCAAGAATGCTTCGAAGTGCTCACGCGCTACAAGTTAAAGCTCAACCCCGCCAAGTGCACTTTTAGGGTACGCGGTGGAAAGTTTTTAGGCTTCATGGTGAGTGAGCGAGAGATAGAAGCAAACCCCAAGAAAATCAGAGCCATTTTAGATTTAGCTCCCCTTAGGTCCAAGAAGGAGGTGCAAGAATTGATGGGGCGAGTAGCAACCCTCAATAGATTTATTTCGCTATAAGCCGATAAGGGGCTACCATTCTTCAAGGCTAAAAGTTTTGAGTAGGACGCTTCATGTCAAGTGGCGTTTGAGAAATTGAAGGAATACTTGGCTTCCCCGCCACTGCTCACCAAACCCCTAGAAGGGGAAAAGCTTTTCCTATACCTGTCGGTGACCCATGAATCGGTCAGGGTTGTGCTGGTCCGAGACGATCATGGGGATCATAAATCCATCTATTATATTAGCCGCCTACCCCGGCGACCGAGCCAAGATACCCTCTCATCGAGAAGTTAGCCCTCGCCTTGGTAGTGGCAGTAAGAAAGCTAAGGCCCTATTTTCAGTAACACCCCATGGTGGTGCTCACTAACCACCCTTTGAAAAGAATACTGTCAAGTCCCGACATATCGGGAAGAATGGTTAAGTGGGCAGTGGAACTTAGTGAGCACGGCATCGAATATCAGAGAAGACCAGCCATCAAAGCACAAGTGTTAGCCGACTTTGTCGCCGAGATGATGGAGGACGAGGCCAGCTGCTCCCTGCCAACATGGATCCTATTTATAGATGGTTCTTCCACCAGTGCAAGTAGCGGAGCTAGAGTGATAGTCGAAAGTCCTCAAGGAGATAAATTTGAATATACCATAAGCTTCAAATTTGATGCCTCAAATAATGAAGCCGAGTTTGAGGCATTATTGGCAGGGGCTAAACTAGCCTTCGCAGTTGGAGCAAAGAAATTGATAGTCTACAGTGATTCACAGCTGGTAGTCAACCAAGTGAATGGAGTATAAGAGGCTAAGGGGGTGAAGATGACCCAATACCTAGCCCTCGTTCAAGAGATGATGGATCATTTTGAAGAGTTTGACCTTAGGTAGGTCCCGAGGGCTAAAAATGAAGCTGCTGACCAGTTGGCTAAGCTGGAGAGTTCTATAGCCTCCATTAAGAATAGAAAGATAACCTTCATCACCTCCAACAAACCGGAGGTAGAAAGGCGAGGCCTAGAAGTGTTATGTGGGGAGGCAGATGAGCCTAGCTGGAAAGAAGAGATAGTTGACTATTTAGTGGCCGAAAGTCTACCTAACTACCCCAGACTAGCCAGGAGTGTCAGAATGAGGCCGTAAGATTTGTCTTGATAGATGGCGAACTGTACAAGCGAGGGTTTTCACAACCCTACTTGAAATGTTTAACCCCTGCCAAAGCAGACTATGTGTTGCGTGAAATACATGAGGGGTGTTATGCAATCACCTGGGGGACAAGGCGCTCGCGGCTAAGACATTGCAACAAGGATATTTCTGGCCGACGATGCTTAAAGATGCCCAAAACTTAGTGCAAAAATGCAGAAGCTACCAGGAGCACTCCAACATAAGCCACCTCCCAGGGGCCGAGATGTGACCGCTAGAAAGTACGTGCCCCTTCGACATGTGAGGGCTAGATATGGTTGGACCCTTTCCTTTAGCCACAAGTCAAAGGAAGTTTTTGCTGGTCGCCATTGACTATTTCACCAAGTGGGTGGAAGCTGAGCCATTGGTCAAGATATCCGAGAAAGAGGTGATGAAGTTCTTATGGAAGAATATAATCACTCGATTTGGGATCCCAAGATCTCTGGTTTTAGACAACGGCACCCAATTTCAAGGCGCAAAATTAAGGAAGTGGTTCCAAGAGCTGAATATTAAGCAGCACTTCATTTCCGGTTAGCAACCCTCAAGCCAATGAGCAGACAGCGGTCACCAATCGCACTATCTTACAACACCTAAAGACTAAGCTCGGAGAGGCAAAAGGGAGTTGGGCGAATGAAATTCCAGCAGTATTATGGTCGTACCGCACCACTCCCAAAGTTGGCACCGGGGAGACCCCCTTCAACCTAGTGTTTGGAGCTGAGGCCATAACCCCGGTAAAAATTGGTGAAAAAAGCTTGAGCGTAAGTCAATACGGCCTCGCCGAAAATGAGCGGCGCCGAAGAGAAAACTTGGATTTCATTGCTGAAGTAAGAGATGACGAATCTGCAATGGTTGCTAAGTATAAGGCAAGGATGACACGAGCTTACAACCGCCGGGTACGTCCCCAAGGCTTCCAGGTGGGAGACTTAGTGCTTAGAAAAAAGAAAGCCACAGGCCTTGTTGGAAAGCTGGAGGCCAAATGGGAAGGTCCATACCAAGTAAAAGAGATAGTCAACCTCGGTACTTACAAGTTAATGACTGCAAGTGGTAAAGAGGTACCACGCTCTTGGGGCATATCCAACTTCAAAAGATATTTTACTTAGTTTATTTTGGCTACTGGACATATTGTCTTGATAACTGCTGTTAATATTTAGTGATATTGGCCATTGGCCAAGCATATGTTTGAGTGCTTATAGCACCCTTATTATGTTATCATGTTATCAAGGACCTTAAATACTTAAACGTTTCACCTACGTAGTTGGGGAACAAAAATACTGATACGATCCCTGGGAGCTAATTACATTTCCACTAGAGGCGTTATAAAAATTATTCGCAACCCCGCTCGAGGTCAATATGGGTGGCACCGCAAAAATCCCCTTAGCTATCAAAGACTCGAACGAGGATGGGCCACCCCATAATCCCTCCAGTAATATTGAGAGAGGTTGAGGACCTACAAAAGGTCTTCCCACTCCCATTAAGGTTCTGGAATGAGATTATACGAAAATAAACAAATAAGAGGCGACCAAGTCTCCATTAAAAAGTGATTGCTAGTATCACGAACCATGTCACTCATTCAATCAAAATGAACATAGTGCAAATGTACCTTGCTACTCCAAGTGTTTGTCACAACTAACACCAAGGAGTGGGGGGGGCAGGAGGTAGAGATGGCAAAGAGGTGGCTAGCCTACCCAAAAACGCCAAAATTATCCACCCACCAAAGCATTACCAATATGGCAAAGGTGCTAGTTTACTTCATGCGCCAAATGCATAAAACTAGTGTCTATTTAAGCCCCCCAAAACAAATGTGACCCAAGTGAAATAGCTGCCAAATATCACACTGCATCATCGCTAGGGTCGGCATCATCAAAGCAAGCCTGAACTCTTACTATCGATAAGGCACCACATGCCAAATAAAGAAACAACTTTATAACTCCCTAGCTTCGAAGAGACGTTGGCGCTACTTGGTCACTTACTCTCTAATATGATTCACATGTTAGAGAGTAGGGGGGCAAGTAGTAGCAAGAAAGAAGTAAAAGAAGCAACTAGCTAATAGTTGGCTGCTAAATACTTAACAAAATATTATTCACCCCCAGATCAAACATGGGGTAGAACACACGAACAAGAGATAAGCAATGATAAGATAAAAGTAGCAAGCAAATAGTCTTACAAAGCGCAAAGTACTTAAGAGTTAGTCATACAAAGTATGAATAAACGAGTAGTGGAGGCTAACTAAAAAAGTCAAGACAACTTGAAAATCTAACAGCACTACATGTAAAAACTAGCTATCATGAGAAGGGTCACAGCTGTGTCCACGTCCCTCGACAAGTGGCATGCCTTCCTCATCACTGTCATTAGCAACCCCCTCATACACCCATAAAAAATCATCATGGGGATAGTGACCGCTCTCCTGAAGAACACGATGGCACTGCCGAACCGTCTTCCCCATGAAACCAAGGGCAATATCATATGCCTTCCTATTGCACTCATTGAGAAACTTGGCGCTGGCCCTAAACTCATTCACCGCTGACTCCTCGGCATCAGCCAAAGTCTGCATACCGACTGAGGAGCCAAGGAAGCTTTGGCCACGTGAGGCCTCCTCATCAAAGTCCTTAACGGTAACTTTATACTTTGTCTCCTACTATGCGGCTGCTGCCTCATCCTTGGAGGATTTTGAAAGAAGTTTCTTGTTCTTCTTTGAACAATCTTTCAATTTTCCCTTAAAATGCTCATATCGTTAACGAAGGTGGTGAGATAATAGGATCAACTTAAAAAGCAAAGGCAAGAAATCTTTGTAAAGGGGACCACTAGTAGAAAATTATAAAGCAGTGATACAATAATAGAACAAAGCTCACCCGACCTTTGCCGGCGGAGATCTCCTCATCAATCTGATCTGCTGGCAGCATATGCAAGCGCTGGGAGTCATAATCATTCACAGCCGATCTCGACATCGACCACGGGGTGACCACGTTACCCGTATCCCAGGAAGAATGAACGAAAGGGTCGAGGTTCACCCCAAAAGTGAACAACCCCTTGCCACGACCAGGGGTACCTAAGCTCACGGGAGAAACGTCCCGGCTGCGCTTTGGGAGAGGAGGAGCTCTAATATAAGTATATTAGGTTAATGTCCTCAAATGCCACTAAAGGATTAATAAATGATAGGACATTGTCAAATTGTAATTGTTCTTAATCAATTAATAAAAGGGCATTCTAGTTGTTTATTCATATATTGGCATTTATATATTATACTCGACTATAAGTCCATGAACACAAGAGTTAACTCTCTAAGGCACTAGAGGAGTTTGATACTTGTGTACTAAATAAGTCTGCAAGTCAAAGATTTTTAATTGGGCATTGGAATCATAAAGACTTGTATGATATAAGTTTTGACGAGAAAGGTGCCCGTCAATCACTAGGAAGTAGTGAAGAACTTATATCATAGGTGCATTGGTCGAGATAGTGGCACTCAGACATGACTCGCATCGATTCTGTCACATGGGTTTTCACTCTTTGACAGTCAATGACAGAATTGATTAATTGTAATAGGTGTGTCTGAACTTTAGACTTGAGGAATCGAGTTGAAGATATACTTGTGACGTTAGGTTCGTCATTAGAGTAGTTAGGGCCAATTCACCCATTGGTGGGGTCAACCTCGAACTGCAACCTAATTGGCAAGTAGTATTCTTAACTGGTATCTAAGATAGGATTCGTTCCCTCGTAAGTGAGCGAGGAATTATCCTATGCATTTATAAGTAAGTTAGATCTTAAAGTCTTTGGCCAAAGCATTCATTGATCTGAACTTATTATAAATATAGCATAGTGTCAAGTTAGCGAGTTTGACTAAAACCGTGACTCTCACTTGACCGGGATAAGGAAACGAAGAGTTTGTATTCACACGGTATTTACAAATGGAAAGGTAAAAATGATCTAATTATTTCATCTTATTTGGGTTAAAATATGGACCACGTGACTGGCTAGGTGGGTCTCATATTCAATGGAATCCTCCCATTGCCAAATATAGATGAACCTAAAGAGTCACGCTTAAAAAGGAAAATTTGATGGGAAAATGGAATATTTCTTGTGATAATATTTTAAGTATTGGATACTTAAAATTAAATAAATAGAATTAATTTTTTGAGAAAATAAGTTAATTTATTTATGACTTAATTAATATAATATTTCTTGGAGAAATAATATTAACTAAATGATTTATCTATTATTTAATTGAATTAATTAATTGGATTAAGTTAATTAATTAAATATTAGAATAAACTAAGCACAAAATTAACACACCAAGTGGCACTCCAAGCCCTAGAAGGGGCGGCCACTAGGAGGTTAATATGGGCTTGGTTTAGACCAAGGTAATAACTTAATTGATATAAATATCACATTAGTTATAAGCCTAGGTCATAAGTTGCATTACACAACACCACAAGAAAAAGAACTCCTCTCCCTTCTTCTCTCTCTGGCCATCGCCCTTCAGCAAGAAAAGGAGGAAGATTTTTTCCATCAAGTATTTTTCAGTGAGACGATTTAGAGGCAGAACAATTGGACTGCTTGGATCAACATACTTTCAGCTAGAGAATTTTCTTGAAGAATTGAAGAATTCAAGTTCGTAGGAATTGTCAACCATTTCGCTACAACGGGTAAAAATTCTTTAAACCCTATCATACATACATGTGTTTAAACCCCGGGATTGATCCTGTTATAGAAAAATCCAAGAAATTTTAAAATTCCATTTTCCGCTGCGTTTGGTTTATTTTCCCCAACAAAGTAAGCTCTGAGGAGCGGCCTCGCGCCCCCGCTGTGCCTTCCTTCTCTGCCGGTGCCTTCCCCTTGAGATCCCGTGAGGAAGCCCCAACAGTGGCATCATGATGACCCCTAGCGGTCAACCCCGCCATCATAGAATCAAAATCCAAGGGGGCAGGCGCCACGGCAGATGGTGATAAATTTGGCACCCCTTGGTCAGTGCCTTTGTCCTTCGGAAGAGGACGAGCAGGCTCGGCACGTCTAACTGGTTGCCCTCCCTCGGGGGTGGTGGCAGTAGCTAGCACCTTCGAGCGCCTGAAACAAAGTGTTCCAACAAATAAATTGGTGAAACCAGAATATACGTGCCACTCAAAAGAAAAAAATAATCATCTAATGCGATATCGAGGTGAAACAAAATGAAGTACCTCTGCGGTATATCTGCCGAATATCATAGCGAGTCTCGAACATCCCCGCCCCCCATGAAATCTATCTGTAACTGGTGGTGAGTATCAGTAGTCCTCTGAGGGGCGAGTCTCTCTCACCACTGCCCAGGCGTAAGAACAAGCAAGCTCTAAATGGGGGAGTAGAAGAACTTGTTCTTCCAATTGCCGTTGGAGCTAATTTTCCCCTCCAAAAATCGATATGAGGACGTCGGGTAGAAGTGCACATACGGCCCTCCCGAGCTCATCTGGACGTCAAAAATAGATCCTGAAAGGCCTCAAGGCTCACGTCTAGCCTAAGAGTCCGAAAGCGCCGAATGAAGCCCTCAAATTGGGCAAACTTATTGGACGACAATTGGCTGATGCACACTTGGTAGCGGGTCAAGATCAGCCCCAACAAGGGGTCACACGATAGAGCAAAACCCATGCGAATATACTATAAGTAGAGGGTCGCATAACCTCTCAAGGGACTCCGGATCCGGTCATCAAGTTTAGGCTTCACCACCCTAAGGTCTGGCGAAAAATGCTCAAAAAGTTTCTGTAACTCGCTGTCGGTGATAGTGGAAGAGCAAGTAGCGAGATCCGTCTTACGGTCCCACACCGACCTTCCGCTTTGGGAATCATTTTTCCATTCCCCCATTCTCTATAGTCGCTCGCCAAAGACACTAAGTCATCGCTCCTTGAGCTACCGTAGCTAGACGACGACGAAGAACTCACAACACCTGAAAAGAAACGATTGTGAGATACACAATAAAAGCACAATTACATAGTACAGACAAAGTCAAAGGGCAACCCCGAGCTAATAGCCCAAAACATAGAGTGCCTCGTGACTAGCCGCGGGGCTTAGATGACCCAGGGGCGTCGGGAGACCACCCCTCGGGACCAGAGGGGCTCGAATGATTCGCCATCCGCATACATGAAAACCCCACTATACGACAAGTCGAGAAGGAATCAAATATTTAAGTGCACATATCAAATGAAGAGCTAGAGAAAGATGTTTACCCCCCCCCCCATCTAAGCCCCGCAGCTGGTCGTGAGGCACCCGCGGGGCTTAGATGACCCGGGGGCATCGGGGGACCACCCCCCGGGACTAGAGAGGCTCGAATGATTCGTCATCTACGTACACGAAAACCCCCACTATATGATAAGTCCAGAAGGAATCAAATATTTAAGTGCACATATCAAATGAAGAGCTAGAGAAAGATGTTTACCTTTCTTAAGATTAACTCTACCCATGGTGAAAAAATGAGAGCCTCCTAAAGAGAGTTTTCTACTGGTTAAAAATTTTCAATGGATAGGGGTGTGAATGAAAGGTGAAAGTGAAAAATTCACACCTACCTCTATCTAAATAAAAGTAGGTGAAGAAGCCTTGAAGGCTTCCACCCCAGTCCAAGTTGGACTGTATAGCTTCACGTGCACAGTATAATTCCTACTCTCGGATTCAATGTCCGATAAAACCTGGGAGTGGGGGGCATTATGATATGCACCAAAAATGTCTAAGGGCATTACGGTAATTACACGTATCCTCGGCTCGGGCCAGAACGCCCTCGGTGGGTTAAAATCCACGGGTAATATACCAGTCAAGCCCAAAAAGGGCTTGACGACCCACCAAGAATACTTATGCTATTTTATTAGTCCAAGTGCCAATAAAGAGGTTAATTATTAAGCCTGATTGGCTATTGATAAAGTTAAGCCCACGGCCCATAACCCCACAGCCAGCTCCATATAAATACCTTAGAGGAGTTGGGAAAAGATCATTATCTGCTCTCCGAAAAAATTCACTGCCTAGAACTGAGAGTAAAACCAATACAAAACTACGAATTGACTTGATCCCATTTTCATCGGGTACGTAGGCAGCTCACCTGAACAGTGAGTGCAGTCTATACATCCATCAACCCCCAACCTAGTTTGTCGTGCATTGGATCGGTTCTACCATCCCACGTGGTCAAACACGTGACATTCAACGACTGGGGATTTTTATCATCATCACACTCTTATTCAAGAGAGACGAAACTCTCATTCGAGAGAGAAACAAAATACTAAACAAAATATTTAAAAATTATATAAAATTTAATGTATCGCCCATTTTCATCTCGTCAGATCAATCCTCGTCTCGTTAGATTTGAAGTTGGGATACATAGCTTAAAGGAGGGTGCTCCAATTCAATCTGTCAATGATGATGGTGACTTCAACAGTGATGGAGATACGTCATTCATCAAATCAAATATTGTCAACAGAAAAGAAGAGAAGAAATATGTTACGCATTTGTTAGGCATTTGAGAGAGAGAGAGAGAGAGTACGCATTTGTTAGGCATTTGAGAGAGAGAGAGAGAGAGGTGGGAGGCACCAATAGCTGAATATCTAGGGCCACAAATTCCTGATAGCTGGATAATTCAATTATACGTCACTTTCAAGCCGCAATATAATATTTTTTCCGTGAATCACCATGCATGAAGATGTCAAAATTCAAATCCTATAATTCCTCTAGAACTAGTTACTTGCAAGACATAACTTCACCATAAATTACTCATTTCATGACTCGTGTCTTTATTACACAAAAAATGAGGTCATCGTCTTTGGACAAGTGGTACTACATTTGGTGACGATCACCCAAGTTATTACACAAAATCCCACTATAAATATGCATGTCCAAGAACCCCATATTCATAGAAATTAAAACCAAAGCCAAAAAAGCTAGCAAAGCAAAATCACTCTCCATAATGGCATTAACATTATTGTCCACTTCCGCCGCCTCAACCACAGCATTTATCGCCGTATTCTTCCTCCTTCTCGGCGGCTCCGCCGCGTCGGAGACTGAGTTCTCGGTAGAATGGGACCATGAAAAATTACCAAAGTCCGACGTTGATCTTTTGGAGTTTCCTTTGAATTTGGAGTACATGGAAGCTGAGTTCTTCTCTTGGGGCGCTTTGGGCCGTGGATTGGATAGCCTTGCGCCTAATCTAACGATGGGAGGCCCGCCTCCTATTGGCGTTAGGAAGGCGCAACTTAGCCCGGTTATTAGAGATATCATTGCACAGTTTGCATTTCAAGAATTTGGACATTTAAGGTACACTTAATATATATATATATATATATATATAATCTATATCATATATAATTGAAGATAATGATTTTATTTGGATTGATAAGTAGTTTTGGTATAACATACGAACAATTGTTACGTGAGAATTATTCACGTGAATTGGGTGTTCATAAACTATGTTTATTACCACCTTATGTGCTCCGGTGAGATAACATAATAATAATAAATAATAATAGACTATGTTTTGTGTTCCGGTGAGATAACATCATCATAATATATAATAGTAATAAACTATGTTTGAACCACATGTAGCGAAGTATTATTTAATATTTTCTAATCGTTTCACGCATTATTTCCCAAAATTTGTGTGTATATATATATATATATATATATAATCAGATTATTTAATTTTATTCAGATTATTTTATTTTATTTTCCATTGTTTAATTTTTATTTTTCTCGTGTAAATATTTGATTGTGATAGTCTTAGAATTGGAATTGGAATTGGACTGATGATGAAGTTGTTTGTTGCAGGGCAATTAAAAGTACAGTTAGGGGATTTCCTCGACCGCTATTGAATCTAAGTGCAGAATCATTTGCTACTGTCATGAATAATGCATTCGAGAAACCTCTAGAACCTTCATTTGATCCCTATGCCAATGACATCAATTATCTTCTTGCATCTTATGTTATTCCTTACGTTGGACTCACCGGATATGTCGGGGCAAATCCAAAGCTCAAAACCCCCACTGCCAAAAGGGTAAATGTCGATATTCTTAGGAGTTCGTGACAGATAATGAGATAATTTATTCATAAGACTAGAATATATATATATATATATATATATGATTGTGATTATATTTGGAGTAAAGTTGCATTTTTTTATCCCACTGTATATAGGGTTGAGCAACTTTGATCCAAGAACTTTGCAGACTCACATACTTAGTCTCATATTTTAAAATAATTACACATTTGATACAATTAGTGAATTTTTGGACGAGATTTGCTGTGTGAGTTTCACGTGGCGTTAGTTATCTGTGGAAAAAATTCATGCGAAGGGATATAAGAACTTCTAAGAGAAAAATATCTACACTTTGATAGGAAAAACTAACGAGAACATTGAAGTCTTCAGTACTTGCCTCTACGCATGAATTTTTTTATTGAATCAGCAGAACTAACATACCACATGATACTGTGGTCATCCAAAATCTAATATCGATGATTAAATGTACAATATTTTTAAGTTGTGGGACTAAATGTGCAGATGTGATAAAGTTTGGAAATGAAAATGCTAAATCCAATTCTCGGAGATGGAGTTTGAAATTCCTTAAAAATCGATATTTTATTTCTACACCTAACAATCAAATTTTGTAAAAAGAATTTAAGAAGAATATTATGTATATTCACATTGTGTCCATCTTTAATTGAATATTGCAGCTTGTAGCCGGGCTTTTGGGAGTGGAATCGGGTCAAGACGCCGTACTTAGGGCGTTGCTATATGAGCGCGCTTTTGTGAAGGTGTTGCCCTATGATTTTACTTTGGCAGAATTTACCGACAAGATTTCAAACCTTAGAAATAAACTTGGAAAGAGGGGATTGAAAGACGAAGGCCTAATAGTGAACCCAATGCTAGGTGCCGAAGGCAGAATTAAAGGTAATGTACTAGCGGGTGACCAATACTCATTATCGTACGATCGAACACCAGAAGAGATACTTAGAATCGTATACGGGAGTGGAAAGGAGAACAAGCCTGGTGGCTTTTACCCTAAAGGTGCTGATGGTAAAATAGCAAAATCGCATTTACGACACGAAGAGAAGCGTTTTAATGATAATAAGCTTTAGGAATTTTTAACTTTGTATTTTGAAATGTGGAACCCTTTGGAGTTGATGAATAATAAAGTAAACCTTTTCTTTTTGCCTTTCTCCCAATCATTTCTTAAGAGAACTGATCTACTTGAGAACAATTATAATGCTAAATATCTTTCTAAGATGAGCAACAAGCATGACTTGTGCTAGTGTTGATTCAGGTTGCACGCGTGATGTATATCCTATTCCGAAGAAGTGATATATTAATCTACTAAATCATTTCATGTGACATATTAATACATTAACTTGTGACATATCAGATTGATCAGCTCTACAACAAGTAACTCCACATTTTGTTGAGTACGAGATTAATCCATTAATCGGAAACATATCGGATTCGCCCACTCTATCATAAGTACCACCAGATTGTCCCGTTATATCACAAATATCTCCATATTTTGTTGAGAACGATTATTGATCCGACTAAATGACCTTGAGATAATATTCTGATAATCGGGCAAACTTTTGCTTATGTGTTTTTGTAGCACTTTGCCCCCTGACTTATGTGTTTTTGTAGCACTTTGCCCCCTGACTTATGTGTTTTTGTAGCACTTTGCCCCTGACTTATGTTTTTTGTAGCACTTTGCCCCTTGAATGTGTTTTGTAACACTTTGCCCCTGCCCGAGCTAGGGATATGTGCACATTTTTGATAAGTAAGGGGGTAAATCGCACATTTCAATAAGTTAGGGGGCAAAGTGCACATCACCCCATAACTGAGGGGGGTGTTTGCTATTTTCCCTTATTATTATTATTATTTTTAGGGATAATGGCAGACACCCTCCTCAGTTATGGGTGATGTGCACTTTGCCCCCTCACTTATCATAAAATGTGCACTTCACCCCCTCGGGCAGCTCGGAAGTGCTACAAAACACATAAGTGAGGGGGCAAAATGCTACAAAAACACATAAGTCAGGGGGCAAAGTGCTACAAAGACACATAAGTCAGGGGGCAAAAGTCCAATTTTTATAATAAGTGTGGTGCCCGAATCTGCCCGAACTTCCCGAAAGGGTGAAGTGCACATTTTATAATAAGTGAGGGGGCAAAGTGCACATTTCAATAAGTTAGGGGCAAAGTGCACATCACCCCATAACTGAGGGAGGTGTCTGCTATTATCCCTTATTTTTATTATTATAATATTGACTTTAGAAAATATTTTCCTATATATAATTGGATTAGACGAGGCCCTTGAATTTGTCTAAATTCATTCTTAGAATTAATAGATTCTTAATTGATTTATTTTTAATTACAACGGTGGGATAGTAATGATGGATATTCTTAATTGATTTTTTTACATATATTAATACAGCTCGAGTTTATGGTTCCTTAATTTTTTTTTTCTAGTTTACGGATGCTAAAAATTGATTATTATAGTTTCTTTATCATTTAGTCATTAACAAAAATTGGTTTAAAATATGAATTTTGTAATTGAAATTAGAGGGATCGACTTTGTAACTCTGTCTTAGTATAGTCAATGGAGTTTCTAGGATGGGCAACAATATTGCAAAATTGCCCGCATCGATCCATACCAAATCATTCTCTTCAAATTGTTATGCAAATTACGATTTCGATTTTAAAAGAAAATAGCACTGCTAAGTTTGATGGCGGTTTTGGACCAAACTGTACCAAAAGCATTTAACTATTACAAAAAAAAAGGGATAATAGCAGACACCCCCTCAGTTATGGGGTGATGTACATTTGGCCCCCCAACTTATTGAAATGTGTGATTTACCCCCTCACTTATCAAAAACGTGCACTTCACTCCCTCGGGTAGCTCGGGCAGGGGCAAAGTGTTACAAAACACATAAGTCAGGGGGCAAAGTGCTACAAAAACACATAAGTCAGGGGGCAAAAGTCCAATTTTTATGATAAGTGAAGTGCCTGAATTTGCAAAGTGTTACAAAACACATAAGTTAGGGGGCAAAGTGCTACAAAAACACATAAGTCAGGGGGCAAAAGTCCAATTTTTATGATAAGTGAAGTGTCTGAATCTGCCCGAGTTGCCCAAAGGAGTGAAGTGCACATTTTTTATAAGTGAGGGGGTAAATCACACATTTCAATAAGTTGGGAGGCAAAATGCACATTACCCCATAACTGAGGAGAGTGTCTGCTATTATCCCAAAAAAAAAGGGACGATAATACTTTTTGTCATTTCTTATATTAACATTTTCATTTCTTTTTGTAGAGTATGACAGATTATTTGGGTGCTAATCATATACTGAGAGATATAATATGGCATGGATTTTCTTCTTCTATACTGAAGGTCATTACAATTTTGCATTAGAGTGCCTAAAATTTTTACTCTAATTACTTTATTATTGTTTTGTGTACTTTTTAATCAAATTTATAGATTACAGACTTTTAAGAAGAGAAAAACAAGTTTTATTGGCCATTATAATATAATATGGCATGGATTTTCTTCTTCTATACTGAAGGTCATTACAATTTTGCATTACAGTGCCTAAAATTTTTACTCTGATTACTTTATTATTGTTTTGTGTACTTTTTAATCAAATTTATAGATTACAGACTTTTAAGAAGAGAAAAACAAGTTTTATTGGCCATTATCTTAATGCATTTCACTGTTGGAGTTGTATGCGAAAAATTTATTAAGTGACTAAACTTTTAATAGATTAACAGGTTGTTTTGTTAGTTAATTTTTGTTTAAATACCAAAGAATTTGTACTTTTCTAAATTCGTTTTGGCCTTGCAGATAATCTGACTATGCTATTTGACGATTCATAGACAACTTTCATAGTGTTTTTATTTAACCCTTGTAGACTATTTCATTATTATATATGGACTATTTAGTAGGACGGCTTTGTCCAATTTTTTTTAAAATTTTATGAAGTTTTTGATTATGTTATGCAGTTTTCTAAATTAATATTTTTTTGCTAAACATAATTTTTATCTATGTAAAATATATTGTTAGGTTTAGTGTTAAAAAAATTACAACTTTTATGTTAATATCGTGAAAGAAAAGAAAATTTTATTTAAGTTTACTTGTCAAGATTTCAAGTTTTTAATAATTAATGCCTAATAGATAGAAGGGTATGACAGAAGAAGAACAACGGGAAAATTAAATAATTAATATAAAAATAAATCAAAAATCAGAAAATACCACCAAAGTTGGTGGTATTCAGAACATGCTGTGTTATGACATACCCCATGTCGTAACACATTTTAATTTATTTTTTTTATAAATTCAGGTGTGTTACGACATACACCATGTCGTAACACATTTGTTTTTTTGTTTTTTGTTTTTTTTTTCATTATTTCCCACTCATTTTTCTCTTTTTTTCGTGCATTTTTGAGTTTCAATTTGAACATATAAATTTTAGATTTTCATATAGACTTTGTAACCACACAAGAATGGACTCATTCCGATACCTGAGTGAAGAAATATGACAAGTAAAAAAGGACACATTAGAGCAATTTTTTGAAGAAAATAATAACTTTGTCTATGTTTCCGGCTCATTTTTCTCCCTTTTTCATTCATTTTTGAGTTTTGATTTGAACACATAAATAGTAGATTTTCATATAAACTTTGTAATCATGCAAGAATGGACTCATTCCGATACCTAAGTGAAGGAATATGACAAGTGAAAAATGACACGCATATACGAATTTTTCGGGAAACAAATCGTCATCTTCGGGATGATTTTTTGATGTTTTTTGTACATTTTTAGGCTTCGACTTCAACACAAAAAATGTAGATTGACTCACAAAGTTTGTAACAGTATGAGAATTGATTAATTTTGATATTCAAGTGAAAAAATACAACATGTTAAAAAGGACACACATATACAGATTTTTCGGGAAAAAAAAATTTCATCTTCGGGATGATTTTTCGACATTTTTTGTACATTTTCAGGTTTCTACTTTAACATAAAAAATGTAGATTGACTAACAAAGTTTGTAACGGTATAAGAATTGATTCATTTCAATATTCGGGTGAAAACATACAACATGTTAAAAAACAGATATATATGCGAATTATTTTAGGGAAAAAAAATTCGTCATTTTCGGGATGATTTTTTGATATTTTTTGTACATTTTCAGGCTTCGAATTTAATACAAAAAATGTATATTGACTCACAAAGTTTGTAACGGTGCAAGAATTGATTCATTTCGATATTCAAGTTTAAAAATACAACATGTTTAAAAATGTCTTTATTAAATTTAATGTATTTTTTCACCCGGATATCGAAATGAATCAATTCTTGCATCGTTACAAACTTTGTGAGTCAATATACATTTTTTGTGTTGAAGTAGAAGCTCGAAAATATACAGAAAATGTCAAAAAATTACCCCGAAGATGACGAAAAAATATTTTTTTTTTGAAAAAATCCGTATATATGTGTGTCTTTTTTAACATGTTGTATGTTTTCATCCGGATATTGAAATGAATCAATTATTATACCGTTACAAATTTTGTGAATTAATCTACATTTTTTATGTTAAATTCGAAGCCTGAAAATGTACAGAAAATGTCAAAAAATCATCCCGAAGATGACAAAACAACATTTTTTTCCTGAAAAAATTTGTATATGTGTATCTTTTTTAATATATTGTATATTTTCACCCGAATATCAAAATGAATCTATTCTTACACCATTACAAACTTTTTGAGTCAATCTACATTTTTTGTGTTGAAGCCGAAGCCCGAAAATGTACAAAAATGTAGAAAAATCATCCCGAAAATGACGAAAAATCATTTTTTTCCCCAAAAATTCGTATATGTATGTCTTTTTTAACATATTGTATATTTTCACCCGGATATTGAAATAAATCAATTCTTACACCGTTACAAACTTTGTGAGTCAATTTACATTTTGTATTAAAGTTGAAGCCTAAAAATATACAAAAAATGTCGAAAAATCCTCCCAAAGATGACGAAAAAATATTTTTTTCTGAAAAATTCGTATATGTGTGTCATTTTTAACATGTTGTATTTTTTTCACTCAAATATTGAAATGAATCAATTCTCATACCGTTAAAAACTTTGTGAGAATCCGTATATGTGTGTCATTTTTTACTTGTCATATTCCTTCACTCAGGTATCGGAATGAGTCCATTTTTGCGTGGTTACAAAGTTTATATAAAAATCTACTATTTATGTGTTCAAGTCAAAACTCAAAAATGAACGAAAAAGGGAGAAAAATGAGCCGAAAATATAGACAAAGTTATTATTTTCTTTAAAAAATTGCTCTAATGTGTCATTTTTTACTCGTCATATTTTTTAACTCGGGTATCGGAATGAGTCCATTCTTGTGTAGTTACAAAGTCTATATGAAAGTCTACAATTTATATGTTCAAGTAGAAACTCAGAAATGCACAAAAAAATGAGAAAAATGAGCGGGAAACAAGGTAAAAAAAAAAACAAAAAACAAATGTGTTACGACATGGTGTATGTCGAAATACACCTTAATTTATATAAAAAAAAATTAAAATGTGTTACGACATCGGGTATGTCGTAACACAGCATGCTAGTTCCTAAATACCACCAACTTTAGTGTATTTTTTGATTTTTGATTTATTTTTATATTAATTATTTAATTTTTCCGAAGAACAACAAATATTAACGCCATGGACAAGGGGTAATTGCATTGACGTCACCTGAATTATGGACATTTGGCATTCACACCCCTCACCTTTAAAATATTGACATGGACCTCCCCTCCTTCACTTTTTCCACTGTATATATATATATTAGTGATAGACTAAAATGTCCTCCACTATTGAATTAAAAAAGGTAACTTTTATTTAATACTATGTTGGAGAATGAAAAATTATCAAAATATCATCAAATGACATGTTATTATTACTTCTACTACTATTATTATTATTATAATAAGAAGAAGAAGAAGAAGAAGAATAAATAAAGCATCCACAATTAAAATTTTCTAGAAATATAACTCTAAACTCATAAAAGAATATCATCTAGGTTAATCATGAATTTTTTTGGGCTCTAAAAATTTCATTGCTTAAGTATGTTAATACAATTCAAATATTTTCTATAAACAAGAATAATTCTAATGTACTTAATTTTTTTTATTTTAAAAAAGGTACAGAAGTAAGAACCTAATAAATCTTTTTTTACTCAAAATTCTATTTGTTCAAATATACTTTTTTCTTAATAAAATCCAACTTCTTCCAAAAAAGGTGTTGATTTAGAAGTAGCATATTCTATTGAAAAAAATAATATTAAACGCCCCTCTTAAATACCACCATGCTCTTATTCTTAATTCAATAGATATAGTAATAAGTGTAGAAAAATAAATAAAACAAAACAATAACTTATGACTATTTCATTAAAAAAAAGTCATAAACTTAATAAAAGTATAAAGCTAAAGAAAAATCACAACATAATATTTTTTCATTCTTTCTTGAAGCTGGCTTTTTAATTGAAAAATATGAAAAACTCCAAACTATCACCAAAAGTCATTGATCTTCACTGTAAAAAAATAAAAATAAATAGAAAAGAAAAAAGAAGTACTGATTTTTTTTCAATTGAAGATTGCCACAAAAATAAGAAAATGGTGTAACAAATTAAATTAGCATAATCAAATAATAATATACCTTTTCATGAAATTTAGCGTTAGTTGAATTAGAAGAGAGTTAAAATTAATATTTTGAAGTAATATTTTTTGGATCATAAAAGGAGTCACGATTAATTTGTGATGACACAAAAATTACGAAAAAATATGTATTTGATTTCCATTTTATATATTTTGGAAAATTCCCGTTAAAGGGTACTCGAAATCTTTGGTCACGAAATCCCCTTCGTTCGTATATGAACGGGGTTTATTATTTGAGTGGGTTCGACTCGCTCCTGATTAGTGTGAACACTAACCGTTAATTACGCATGATAGCAACCTCCGATTAAAGGAGTTAAAATAAAAATAAATAAGACATATAAAGGATTGAAAAGATAATGAAGCAAGAGACAATTTATTTCATTTTTGAAAAATCATGTCTATTTACATGCATAGAACATAACTAGGATACATCTTTTACCTAGCCCGGTTCACCATTTGTAAGAGGATAACAAGAACTACGCAATCCCGAAACCCGAATTACGACGCCAAGACTCGTCTGCCTCCTTCCTCAGATCATTTTCTTGAGTTTTGTTGGCTGCTTTTGCTTGTAGCCAGGTTGGTATGACTTTGACAATGGCAATGCAATGCTTCTGCCTTTGTCTTATTTTCTTGGAAGAAACAAGAACTCTTTTTCTCTCTCTCTCTCTCTTTTTTTTTTTTTTAGTTTTATTTTGCCCTCCAATCTTTTTGTGAATTGTTTCTGCCGGTGAGCCCCTCCTCTTCCTCGGAGAATGCCAAGCTATTTATAGAGTTTATTGATAGAGTCCTATTTCACAAAAGTCTTGGTAGTGATTTGATTTTGATATTGTAAATCTACCAAATAATACTCATATGAGAGAAGAGATTTTCATCTTCAACTACTTGAGGAGGGAGTATTAATCCTATCATGCATTTGCAGATATCCTTCTCGTGAGCAAAGTGAAGATTATCCAACTTGTTAGGTTCAAGATACTTCACCTTCCAGAAGATGAAGATTTGTGTTCATCTTTTTAGTGATATACTCATCACTTTTGGTGGAATAAATGATTACCCACTTAAAGCCCAAGTAATTACCACTTCATATTTTATCAACTTTTATTTTATATTTAAGGGCTCTCATATTGTATAGCCCCCTGCATGATTTCAACCGTATGGACTTTTTATTTCACTACTCTTATTTAGTATTAAGTATTTTGGTTCTAGAACCACGATATATTATAATTCTATTAATGTCAAGATATTAAATATAATGACAAAAAATATATAAAATTTTCATGTCAACAATTTGCTTTCTTAAATAATTTAAAGTTTCGAGATTGTATAGCTACATTTGTAGAATTGTTTGATTTTAAAGGCTTTGTTATTATGTCATGTAATGGTAATTTTTTATTCTACAACCAATTCAATTACTTAATTTATCCTTTTTATTTTTAGCCCAAAGGTGAATGGTTTTTTAATCTTTTATTAATAAATCTAGTGAAAAAGTTGAAAAGATGAAGGTTTATGCCAATATATCAAACATAAAAAGGTTTAGACGTCAAATGTCCATAGTTCGAGAAAGGATGATACAATTTTCCCACATGGAAAGTGAGTAACTTAAAACATAAAAGAGGTGGTGATTCGCCATTTTTTTAACAAAGGGGGTTTTTAGCAATGAAAAGTTAACACAGGTTTTTTGATTTTGTTTCAGTTAACCCATAAATAACATATACAACATAAATTAAGGAAAGAGAGGTATTTGTCTATGGAGATTAAGGGGACTGTCTATTTAAACTCCAGCTATTTTTTCTCAACTTCTAAATTAGCTAAACTTTTGATTAGATTCACAAAATAATTCAAGTTATTCGAAGCAACAATAATCATTGGTGATTGCAAATAAGAAATCCAAAACTAATTAACTTAAAATTTAAAGGATACAATATACTAACCTAGCCAACTTCACAACTACATCGCTGATGCTTGATAAGCTTACACAAACCTAATCAAGAAATGTTTTCAAACTGTCCCACCAATTTCTATCATAGTATTTTAAAACTGTTTGCCATGATAATACATCAAGGAAGAAGAGATCCTACAAAAGTACTCTCCTTCCTCCTAAAGTTATATATAAATATGGATCGAAGAAGAAATTGCAACGAGAGAGAGACATCGAACGGTGCAACAGGGATCGAGCCGAAGCTCCTACCGCTTGGATGGTCTCTCATCATCCTCATCCTCTCCATCATCACTATCATCCGAATCATCATCATCATCATCTTTGCCTGATCTCTTCCTCTTTGATGGTGCTTCGACTTTTGCACCAACATCCTCGTCATCACCTTCTTCTTCTTCAAAATCTTCATCGCCATTCTCTTGTGGCTCAAAATCGCTCGCATCTTCCTCATCCTCAGCACGAGCGACCGGTCTGACTAGGTATTCGGTCCCCAGATCATCCTGCATTATTAATCATTATAAATAAATCAGAAAAGCCAACTCGAGTGATTCTTAAGGTATAAATGAATGATCCACCATAATCACAACAATTTGTGTATCAATAACACGACATAGAGCCCACCATTTATCTCCATATGATATAAATGAATGTTACAGGATTTCATCAATATATACCCCAACAAGAGAGTAAATTAGTTAATAATCAAAAAATATGTAACAGGAAAATAAAACAAGCCATATTTACTAGATGCTATCATCATATATAATAATTTACATGAATAAAGATAGGTAGTCCAATCATATGAAGAGAATTTACAAAATCAGAAATGTAATAGATAACTGATTAGATCTGAGATGTTACTGCTAATATTTACTTAGTCATAAACCCAACCAAATAAGAACACATATTTACTCTCACTTTTCACACAGTCCATCAGCAAATTAACACTCAAAACATCCAGATCTAACTAATTTCAACAAAAGCCAAAAAAGAAAACGAAACGATAAACAGTAAAAGCATATACAAATTCGTAAAAACTATAGAGATAGCATACATACTATTATTGTAATAAAAACATAAAAACCGAAGCAAATATTAGCTCGTATAAAAAAATTGGCAGAAACTTCAGATCTGCCTAGTTTAAAAAAAGTTTAGCAAAAAAACACAAAAAATTCCATCGGAAACTACAAAATCAAACAAAAAACTGAGGAAAAACACATTAAATTCATAAACGACGGTTAAAAAAAAAAAAAAACCAATAGTAGCAAAAAGTAAAAAACGCAAACGAAAAAACAGCAAAAACTCCAGATCTAACTCGCCTCAAAATTAAATTCCACCATACGGTACGTAAAAAGCACAAATTCATAAAAAATATAAGCACAATACAAGAAACAAAAGGTATTACCTCGTCCTCTTCTTCGCCTTCTTCGTCGTCGTCGTCGTCATCTTCGTCGTCATCGTCATCATCATCGTCGTCGTCTCCTTCGTCATCTTCATTCTCTCCATCTTCATCATCGTCATCGTCATCGTCATCGTCAACGTCAATCACCGCCGCCGGAGCCTTACCGCCGCCGCCGCTGTTCAACACTTCCTCCTCCTCCTCTTCTTCCTCCTCGTCTTCATCTTCCTCTCCTGCGTCATCATCACCGTCAATTTCCTCTTCGAATATTCTCTCCTCTTCAAACACAGCCATTATTTTCACAAGAAAATTCTGAGTTTATTTTAATTTCTTTTTTTAATTAATTTTTGAAAATTTTGTGAAGAAAAAAAAAAGAGTGGGAAGAAAGAGGGGAGAACAGAGGAGGTGTGTTTCTCGGAGTGGTGGGGTGTGGGGGGCGCAGGGGATTGATCCCAACCGTTCAATCTGGAATTGACGAGGATCGATGACGTGGCTCTTAATCGAACGGTGAAAATGGGGGTCCAAGGAACTTACTCGTGGGTTTTGCAAATGCGGCGTGCTATATTCCACTTTTCTTGTGCTTCTGCGTGTCACGTGACTCGCGCGTGAGGGTGCCTAGGGTTTTTTTCTATTTTTGCAAAATGATATTAATCGAAATTCAATCAAAGGTACACAGCAGAGCCCAATTTGAATGTAATTGGCCCAACAATGAATGGGCTAATATGGGGCCCGATAAAGAACATAAACAACAGATAAATACAGAGCAAACAAGTTTAATGTCCCAAATTTAGAGGGCAGACACCCCCTCGTTCCATTGGCCCACGGTTCATCAACGCATTTGGATTGGATGAGCATGGCGGGGATCCGACCTTCTTGGCTCGGATGATCAAAGTGGGATGGAAGAAACCCCTCCTTCCGGCGCGAATAAAGTGAATGTCGATGCGACAATTTCAATGACCTTGAATCAGCCACACACCAAAGCTAACACGGTGGCCTTGCCCAGGATTTAGACGGACGTTGGATTAGCAGGTTTTTGGGTTAAGTGAACGCCCACACAATCCTTCGGGTAGAACTATTTGCGGTTCTGCATGGGCTTGAATTGGCCCGGGGTTTTGCATGGCCACAATATGTCGAAACAGATTCCATGGACGCACACCACTATATTGTGCATGAAACTATGCTCACAGTGACTTCGATGTCATCTCTCGGATTAGGCAGCTCATGGCACAGGTGTGGACGGTTATTTCGCACATATTTATAAGGAAGCTGACCATATGGTGGACACTATGGCCAAACAAGGAGGTCGTCAAAATGTCTCCACCATCATGGTTCCTATGGCAGAGCTCCATGGCTCGCTTGAGCAAGATAGGCATGGAGTTCAATGGTCTATATTAGCTAATACGGATTCGGCATATCCGGATAATCCGATTAGGGTACCCGCCCGGTACTCGGATTCGCAAATATTAGAGGGCGATTGGATAAGTTTATTATTATTATTATTATTATGCCCTCAGATACTATGGATGATTGATTGTATAGGGCATTCAATTTGTAATTAACTTATTCTATTTATAATAATAAAAAAAAAGCCATTATATTTCTTTTCATATAAATCTTATTAGCATCTGTAAGTAGTCTAAAACAATTTTATTGATAATTTTAACGTTATCACTTCAATTTTTATCACTTATATTATTTTTGTTGTAATGATCTTTAGTAGTTATATTAGGATTATGTAGCATTGGGCTGCTTTATGTTCATAAGAGTAGTGATCTAATGTGTTCTACTTTAATAGTAACCTCAATTTCCAATGTGTTCAACCCGAGACTTGGAGAAAACCAGGTGATCAGTCCACTCAAGACATGCCATGGTAAGGCCAAATATTTATACAATGTGCCTGTTCGAATTGAAATCTTGGAAAAAAAAATTGCAAGTTATGGATCGAACCCTATATAATCATCTGTTGGGAAAAATTGCGTAAAATCAAATAACGCAGCGGAAGAATATATTTAAATCCCAGTGGCTTATCTCTATTTCTCGTATTTAAATTGGGTTTCGAATTCAATTACCGTTCTCGCGTATGTTGAATTCTGAACCAGCTTTGCAACCCCTTCTTGAACAACAAATCCGTCGTTGTCTCTAAATTGCCACGCCGGAGTCAAAAATGAAAATCTTCTTCTTGTTCTCTTGAGGGAGACAGCTAGAGAGAGAGAAAGAGGATGGAGAGTTTTACTTGGAGAGAAAGTTTTTGTGTTAATTCACTTAGGTTAATTTTCTCTAAGTAGTATATTTATACTACAATGAAACAACAACCTAGGCTAAATTACCCCCTCATGGACGCCCACTTTATGGCCTTTAAAGCCATCGGGCTTTAGCCCTATTATGCTTATTTAATTAATTAAATAATTAATATTATTTATCCAATAAATAAATTAAATAATCAATTAAATCCATGTTAATTTTATAATTAAATTCCTCTAAGGAATTAATTAATTCATTAACTTAATTAATTAATAAAATCATCTAATGATTAATTAATTAATCTCGATATCTAATACCGAAAATTATCTCAAGTCATTTCCATGATTTTTCTTTTGCACTTCCTTTAAGCACGACTCTTTAGGTTCGTCTCAAAAGGCAATTGGGAGGAAACCAAAAGGATGTAAGTAACACCCAGCCAGTCACATGGCTCACATTGTATCCCAATTGAGAACGAATGAATAGGATCATTCCAAATCATATACGCTGTGAATACCGTACGAGTATAAACCTTTTATTCTTATATCTCAGTCAAGTGAGAGTCATGGTTTTGGTCAAACTCACATGACTTGACCATATGCTTAGCTCATAATGAGTCGAGGTCATTTTATGCTTTGGCCAAAGACTTTTAATCTCTTTCATTCATGACTGCATAGGATATTTAGCTCATTCAGTTATGAGAGAATAAATCTCATTTTGCTAATCAGTTAACAATGCTACTTGCCCATCAAGTCGCACTTTGAGGTCGATCCCACCAAAGAGTGATTTAGATCTAACTACTCTAATGACAAACTTGATGTCACAAGTACATCTTCAACTCGATTCCTCAGGTCTAAGGTTCACGCGTACCTATCACAACTTATCAGTTTCATCATTGACTGTCAGTGAGTGAATACCCATGTGATGAAACCGATGCGAGCCATGTTCGAACATATTAGTCCAACTAATATGTCCATGACATAAGTTTCCACTATCATTCCCATAGTGTTCGACTGACACTTTCTCTGTCGAAACTTATATCATGCAAGTCCTTATTCTGCATTGATGTCCAGTCAAATACTTTCTTAGACTTGTGAACCCTACCTAAAGAATAAGGATCAAACCCTTCTAGTGTCATTCTTCCTATCTCATAGGAAGTAGAAGGTTTGCCTTTATTCTCAAGGACTTTACGTTGTTTATCAACACCTTACAAATGCCTATAAGAAAACAACAAGATAATGCCTTATATATAATAAAAAGATATTGTTTAGTTACAAGTCAATGCCCTATAAATCTATCCTCTTTATGGCATTTGAGGGCATACACTCTAACAATCTCCCACTTGCACTCAATGCCATTTGCTATGGTATTTAATACCCATCCCTTCGAGATGTTTTTCTAGCACCACCTGTGCCAATGGCTTGGTCAATGGATCAATGACATTGTCAGCTGAGGCTATTTTCTGAACAGATATTTCTCCTCGTGCAACGATCTCTCTTATGATGTGATATTTCCTCTCGATGTGTTTGGACTTGTTGTGAGACCTCGGTTCCTTTGCTTGCGCTATTGCTCCAGTGTTGTCACAATAAAGTGGCAACGAGAGCTTTATTCTAGGAACCACTTGAAGTTCTTCTATGAACATCCTTATCCAAACAGCCTCTTTAGCTGCCTCAGAGGCAACTATGTATTCAGCCTCTGTAGTGGAATCCGCAGTTGTGCTTTGTTTGGAACTTTTCCAATTCACCGCCCCACCATTGAGGGTGAATACGAATCCTGAGGTGGATTTTCGGTCATCGACATCAGATTGAAAATCCGAATCAGTGTACCCGTCCACTCTCAGGCTACCACTCCCATAGATGAGAATCATATCCTTGGTTCTCTTCAAATACTTTAGGATATTCTTCACAGCTATCCAATGTTCCTTGTCTGGGTTTGCTTGAAATCGACTAACAACACTTACTGAATAAGCAATGTCAGGTCTAGTACACAACATTGCGTACATCAGGCTACCCACTGCTATTGCATAGGGTACAGTGCTCATTTTCTTTCTATCTTCCTCACTTTGAGGACACATAGATTTTGTGAGATGTATCCCATGTCTCATTGGAAAGAACCCTTTCTTAGAATCCTCCATCCTATATCTCTTTAGGACCTTTTCTAAGTAAAGGGCTTGAGAGAGCCCTATCATTCTATTTGTTCGATCATTGTAGATTCAAATCCCTAGAATATAAGTTACCTCTCCCACGTCTTTCATGGAGAAAGTACTCTAAAGCCACTTCTTTACAGTGGTGAGCATTCCTATATCATTCCCTATGAGTAATATGTCATCTACATATAATACAAGGAATGTTATCTTGCTCCCACTAACCTTCTTGTAAACACATGGCTCGTCTTCGTTCTTGATGAAGTCAAATCCTTTGACAGCCTCATCAAAATGTAGATTCTAGCTACGGGACGCTTGCTTGAGTCCATAAATGGATCTCTCAAGCTTACACGCCTTATGAGTATGCTCCTCGGATACAAAACCTTTAGGCTGTTCCATATAGATGTCCTCTTCTAGGAATCCATTTAGGAAAGCAGTTTTGACATCCATTTGCTATATTTCATAGTCTAGGTGTGCAGCTATTGCAAGTAGAATCCTTATTGATTTGATCATAGCCACTGGCGAAAATGTTTCTTGGTAGTCAATTCCTTTCTTTTGACTATACCCTTTCGCTACTAACCTGTCTTTGTAGGTGTCAACCTTGCCATCAACACCAATCTTTCTCTTATAAATCCATTTACACCCGATTGGTTTTACCCCTTCAGGTTGGTCCACAAGTTTCCAGACTTGGTTTGCATGCATCGAATCGATCTCAGTTTGCATAGCTTCACTCCATCTAGTAGCATCCACATCCACCATTGCTTGATCAAAAGTGGAGGGATCATCTCCATGATCCTCCTCTAATACAGAATGAAGATCCAGCTCCCTTTGTACTGGATATCCGTACCTCTCAGGCGGTTGAGGTACTCTACTTGATCTTCGCGGTTGTGGTTGTGTTACAGAAGGTTCGGTTCTCACTTCCTGTGTAGATGTATCCACTGGAGTCTCATTTTGTTCTTCTAGAACAATCTTTCTACCTGCTCCTCCTTCTTGAATGAACTCATCTTCAAGAAAGTGGGCTTGTAAAGCTACAATGATCATTTGATCATCGTCCAGGTAAAAGAGGTATCCCATTGAATCCCCAGGATATCCAATGAAACGTCCCTTTAAGGATTTGGCCTCCAACTTGTCCACTTTGGTCTTTTTGACATAAGCCGGACATCCCCAAATCTTGATGTGATTAAGACTTGGTTTCCTATTCCTCCATATCTCATAGGGAGTTATAGGAACGGAATTGGACGGACATCTATTTAAAATGTGTATAGCTGTAAGCAACGCATGACCCCACAGTGAAATGGGTAAGTCAGTATAGCTGAGCATGGAGCGAACCATGTCGAACAAGGTTCGATTCCTTCACTCTGCTACTCCATTTAACTGTGGTGTCGCTGGAGATGTGAGCTGTAATACTATACCATTCTCTCTGAGGTATACATCAAACTCATCGCTCATATATTCTCCTCCTCGATCTGACCGAAGGGTTTTTATATGTTGACCAGTTTGATTTTCCACTAAAGCCTTGAATTCCTTGAACTTTTCAATAGATTCAGACTTATGCCCCATCATGTACACTAGACCATAATGAGGCTCTTTCAAAAGTCCCTGTGAAGGGGGATCTAGCCATCTTGCCTTTGAGACAAGATTCACAAGTAGGATAGGGATCCAATCCCAATGGACCGATTAGTCCATCTTTCTCCATTTTGCAAATTTTATGTTCGCTAGCATGGCCCAGTCTAAGATGCCAAATCAATCTTTGGTTTATTCCAAGCCTACTACGTTTTCTTTGTATAGTATTCACAGAACACTCATTCTGGACATTAAGGTAATACAATCCAGTTATTAAAGAATCAAAGCCTACTAATTTATTACCATAATAAATATTGCATCGTTCATCAATAAAACAGAAACTATAACCAAGTTTAACTAAAATGGGAATAGAAACAATGTTTTTAAGCCCATTGGGCAAAACTAAAACATTATCCAGAAATAGCATATGTCCAGAATTAAGAAATAATGAGGCAGATCCAATTTCAGTAGTTGCGACGCTTTGCCCGCTGCCTACTCTTATCTTCACCTCATCAGGGCTCAGCTTCCTACTTCTTTCCAGATTCTAATTCACACAACATACATATGTATTAGCTCCTGAATCAAGAACCAATGAAGAGGAAAAAATGGTAATAGAGCAATTAGTTTTAAAAACATAAAGTTCTTTACCTTTCGCTCGTATGTTAGGACAGTCTCTTCTCCAGTGGCCTAGCTCACCGCAGCATAAGCATCTGTCCTGATTTCTAGCCCTCTTATTTCTCCTTCGGTGTGCTTTGTTGCAAGTCGTGCTGGATACCCCTTCCTCTAAATGGTCATTATTATTCCTTCTTCCATCCAATGGATTAGGAAAAATAATTGCTATTGGGTTGATCCATTTGTCCGCCTTTATTTGTTTCTGAGCAACTTTGAGTTTTTCTAATAGCCCAGCTAAAGAACCCTCAGTGTCATTCATGTCAAAGTTTATGACGAAGTAATAGAACGAATCGTGGAGTGACTGTAGGATGAGATCAACTTGGAGATGTAGGTCCATGTAGAAGTTTAAAGATTTTAGTTTTTCTATCATGGTCATCATTTTGAAAACGTGTTCTCCAACATCCTCTCCTTCAATCATTTTAGTTCGGAAGAGATCCCTTGAAATGAAATATCTAGCGGTCCTACCGCGCTCCACGAACAGCTCATCCAGATGCAGGATAATGTCTCTTGCATTATCCATCTTATCATGGGACCTTTGCAACTCTATGCACATTGAGCTTAAGATGTACACCCTTGCTCTATGGTTAACACAACACTAATCCCAACGAGTCAGGCGAATTTCATCACCCTCGTCATTTCTAGGAATGGGAGGATGACCAACTTCCAGTACATAGTCTATGGATTCACTGCTAAGGACCATCCTCAGCGTTGTGAGCTATTTTATGTAGTTTGGACCAGTGAGAATCGTGTTTTCCATTAATTTCGACAGTGGTTTGGGAGATATAATTAAATTTGAGAGAGAGAAATCAAATAACTGCAGAAAATAAACCAGACTTTATTAGACTTGTGTAACTAAACTAAAACCAAGTTTATAATCAAGGACTTCGACTTATAACTTGGCTCTCACTACATTTTTCGAGATTCACACTCCCACTATAAAAAATGGAAGTGATCGTTGTAATGTACTTTGTGGTGGGGATTGAGTTCTTTAATTAATCTAATGGATGACAACCCTTTAACGATATTTGGTCTATTATTTAATTAAAGTGATGTCCAGCATCAATCTATCCAATAGATGGTTCAATCTTCTTTTTCCCATAATCCACCAAAACCGCAACCCTTTAACGATTTATAGGCTTTGTGGATTATCTAAGTTTACTCCCACTAACTCCTCATAATCTAACATTTGAATTTCACCTTGTAACCCTTTAACGATGTTTGGGGTGAAATATGTCTCGATTAAGGCATCTAATACACTTAATAAAATTCTAGAATTAAATCTTGATATACGACCCCACTTATTGGGAAGATGCCATATACTAGGTTTAATACTTAATTTTATTAAGTTTAATGGAGGGAAAGGATGCCTAGCAGCCCGTACTAACTTAGTATAATCTTTGTTTGGGAGAATTCATGTTCTAAACATTTATCTAAGTCCCACTTTGCACATTATTCAATTTATATAGCGCATATTGATAACATACATGCTTCATACAACTAATGAACATGCATCGAAAGCAATAAACCAACACATATGTCCATGGGCTTTATCTAGAGGGCCCAAGCCAAAGGACCATCATTAAAAGGAAAAATAAGCCTAGCTATTCTTCGTGGGCTCCAAGCTCCTCTTCTTTTGGACTGATCTCCTCTTGAAAGGTCTATTCTATTTCTATCTATTACATGAGATTATTGAACAACCTATACATAATTCTAGAAATAAAATAAACGGACTGAATTCCGGCCCTTACAATCCATAAAAGGAAATACAATCAAAAGAAATAACCTAAGCCCATGGACAATGTCACCATCATATAATATATGCTCGCGAAAAATAAAGCAATTATGTTGGTGATTAAGTTAATAAATAATTAGTCCAACTAATTAACTTCCTCAATAAAATTCCAAATTTTATTGATAATCATGACAATAAACCATTTAGTGAGAATCTTTAATTTAAATAAATAACTTAATTAAAAAATTCCCTAAGAACCATTAATTAATTATTTCACTTAAATTAATAATATTCAATAAAAACAATTTGGGCTTGATTTCATAAAATATAAATTACCAACCATTGGCATATTTAATTTTAATTAATTAGGCCCAAAACTAATTTATTGAAGAGTCCATAATTTTAATTAAAACAATTTGGGTTTATTTAATTAAATTCGGGTTATCATCATTTTGACCCACCCGGATAATTAAAATAGCCCAAAACCCATTTAGTTAAAAAATTGGACCCTAGGAAAAATAACACGACCCGTTAGAACCCGAGTCATGGACCCGGGCCCACAAAACAGGACCCTCGTGAGCCAGGCCCAAGGCACGAGAGCCTGGCCACATGGCCAGGCGCCATGCGCCCAGCGCACAGCAGTGGCCTGGCCGCGTGACCAGGCCCATCGCACGATGTCGTGCCCGCACAGCGTGTGCGCACGTTGTTTTCATCGCGCTCGTCGCGGGGTTTTTCGGACCCGATTCTCACAAAAATTAGATTTTTCAATTCACTGGTCATCATACTACAACATACATGAATTAAACGCAGAAAAATCATGGATTACTATCATGAAAAACATATTCAAAACATGCTTCAAAAATGCGAAAAAACACATAATCACGTAATCAATTAAATACAGAAATCAGAGATTGGCTTTGATACCACTGTTGGGAAAAATTGCATAAAATCAAATAACGCAGTGGAAGAATATATTTAAATCCCAGTGGCTCATCTCTATTTCTCGTATTTAAATTGGGTTTCGAATTCAATTACCGTTCTCGCGTATGTTGAATTCTGAACCAGCTTTGCAATCCCTTCTTGAACAGCAAATCCATCGCTGTCTCTAAATTGACACGCCGGAGTCAAAAATGAAAATCTTCTTCTTCTTCTCTTGAGGGAGACGGCTACAGAGAGAGAAAGAGGATGGAGAGTTTTACTTGGAGAGAAAGTTTTTGTGTTAATTCACTTAGGTTAATTTTCTCTAAGTAGTATATTTATACTACAATGAAACAATAACCTAGGCTAAATTAGACCTTCATGGACGCCCACTTTATGGCCTTTAAAGCCATCGGGCTTTAGCCCTATTATGCTTATTTAATTAATTAAATAATTAATATTATTTATTCAATAAATTAATTAATTAAATAATCAATTAAATCCATGTTAATTTTATAATTAAATTCCTCTAAGAAATTAATTAATTCATTAACTTAATTAATTAATAAAATCATCTAATGATTAATTAATTAATCTCGATATCCAATACCGAAAATTCTCTCAAGTCTTTTCCATGATTTTCCTTTTGCACTTCCTTTAAGCACGACTCTTTAGGTTCGTCTCAAAAGGCAAGAGGGAGGAAACCAAAAGGATGTGAGTAACACCTAGCCTGTCACATGGCTCACATCGTATCTCAATTGAGAACGAATGAATAGGATCATTCCAAACCATATACGCTGTGAATACCGTACGAGTATAAACCTTTTATTCTTATATCTCAGTCAAGTGAGAGTCATGGTTTTAGTCAAACTCACATGACTTAACCATATGCTTAGCTCATAATGAGTCGAGGTCATTTTATGCTTAGGCCAAAGACTTTTAACTTCACTCATTCATGACTGCATAGGATATTTAGCTCATTCACTTATGAGAGAATAAATCTCATTTTGCTAATCAGTTAACAATGCTACTTGCCCATCAAGCCACACTTCGAGGTCGATCCCACCAAAGGGTGATTTGGATCTAACTACTCTAATGACAGACTTGATGTCACAAGTACATCTTCAACTCGATTCCTCAGGTCTAAGGTTCACACGTACCTATCACAACTTATCAATTTTATCATTGACTGTCAGTGAGTGAATACCCATGTGATGAAACCGATGCGAGCCGTGTTCGAACATATTAGTCCAACCAATATGTCCATGACATAAGTTCCCACTATCTTTCCCATAGTGTTCAACTGGCACTTTCTCTGTCGAAACTTATATCATGCAAGTCCTTGTTCTGCATTGATGTCCAGTTAACTACTTTCCTAGACTTGCGAACCTTATTTAAAGAATAAGGATCAAACCCTTCTAGTTCCATTCTTCCTATCCCATAGGAAGTAGAAGGTTTGCCTTTATTCTCAAGCACTTTACGTTGTTTATTAACACCTTACAAATGCCTATAAGAAAACAACAAGATAATGCCTTATATATAATAAAAAGATATTGTTTAGTTACAAGTCAATGCCCTATAAATCTATCCTCTTTATGGCATTTGAGGGCATACACTCTAACATCATCGACGTGGAAAGGCATAAAATTACTAAGTCAGAAGTCAAACGCTCCGGCATGTTTGACCCGAGAATTTGAGAAGTTTCAAAGTTGGAGGTCAACAATATCTAATGGTGACCCGAGAGATTGGCTTGAATTCGTAAAAGGTCGAGTGTCAATGTGATCGACCCGCGAGATAATGTTTTAGATGTGAAAATTTGGAAGGTCTTAATGCAATGTTTGGCTCGAAGAATTCTATAATGTTAGACTCAAGAATTAGTAAGATTTGCAAAATGTTACGTCAAACATCATGTAGTGTTCGCGCCCCAAGTGTACGCCAATGTATCAGACACGAATGCTGCAAATGCAATGAGCAAAGATTCGACTCGAAAAGGCACAAGTATCATGGTCGACCTGATCGTTAAAAAAACCTTTGAAGTTGGAGCTAACCATTAGGCAATTTTAGACCCGAAAGTTAATGCGATTTTCTCAAAATTTAAATCCAAGGTTACAACGCACATTCTGTTGGCTAAGACAAAGCTAAATAAAAATCGGTAATATACGGTCGAACATGTCGCTAAAAACAATCGTATGAAAAATACTAAATATGATTCGTGAAAAGCTCCACCTATACCAAAGCCTTACCCAGATACATATTACTTGTTGTATACAAGTGATAAGCCACCAAATAAATAAGGCTGAAAAAGAGCCAAGATTTTTTTTTTTTTTTTTTTTGTATTACATGGAAAAGAATTATTGACAGGTTTGTTTCAAAAAAGAAAATAGGAATATGTTTTAAAAGTGTAACAAATAATGGGTTTTTATTGACTTGTGGGGAAATTATTATTTTTATTCCATTTTTAACCTCAACATTGAAAGCCAATTTAAATTAACAGCCACAAAACTTTTGGATTCTTACTAGATTTGGGATTTTTTGTGTATTTATTAGTTTAGAGTTTCAAGAATTTTAGATTTGGGAATTCTGATTATATTTCTTTATTTATTACATTTACAGTCTCATGTTCACTGAAAAAGGGGAGCCCCAACCTCGCTGATGAGAGTCTTTGCCCAAAAATTAAGGGAAAGGGAAGCAAAAGCTCTCTCAACCTTGCTGATGGGAGTCTTCGCCCAAAGATTAAGGGAAAGGGAAGCAAAAGCCCAGGCACAGGCAGTGTTTTAAAAGGCATTCAAAGGAGCGCGTCAGGGCTCGCCTCGAGGCAGGGCATTGTTAAAACGCGTCGGAGCATTGGAGGGAGGCGTAACTCCTGCGGAGTGTACGCCCCAAGCGTCTGGGCGCGCTTTTTTGTGCCCCACAACTTTGAGCTTGAGGAAAACTACACCATCACTCTCAATAACTTTTCTAAAATTGTTTCATACACTCTTTGTTAGACTTGGTTAGTTCACAAATGACACTCATAATTTTATTTATACTAATCCACCTCCCTAATAAACGGTAGAGATTTTGATCATACGGATGGGGGGACTCTCTGGAGCCTTCCAAGAATATTTCTTAGAATATTATATATTCTAGAAACTTCCTATCATATTCACATGTTTTTAGAGAGGTGCACACATCTTACGACGTTCTACATACTTCTACTACTATCTAGAATAATCTAAGACATTTCATACAGTTCTACACTACTCTAGAGCACTCCGTAAAGATTTACATTCTTCTAGAATATTTTAGTACTTTCTAAAGTCTTCTAGATTTTTTTACAATTTTTAGAGCTTTCCAGAATACTCCAATAGCCTCTAGACTCCCGTATATGAGTTAAAATGAAATGTATCAGTAGTCTCAAAATATTTCAAACTGTCGGGGCATGACAGTACCCCCAGTATGTTTCCAGAATATAATGATTCTGGGTCCTACTGATTTATTCTAACTTTCAATCCAAAGACCACCCTCTTTTGGAGGAAAACATGTTAATGAATTGGATGATTTGCAAATTAGTGGTGTTAATGAAGTGGAATGTGTAGAATTGAGAGATGATGAAGATAATGATCTTAAATAAGAATTTTAGGAAAGAGTTGAACTTTTAGTTCACATGGTTGAATATTTTTTTTAACTCTCTCTATCTTCATCTTTTTTTCCTTAGCTTTTTCTATCAATTTTTGTAATTTTTTGCTAATTCGAACCATTTTTTAGCATTTTTTTTAATATTTTTAAATATAAAAAATCAAAATTCATGGAGACACGAAACATCCCGTACCGTGCCTTCGCCCTTTAAAACAATGGGCGCAGGTGAGTTCATAATTTATAGCATGTTTGGAAGTATATATATACTATATTAAAATGAGCAAATGGATGTATTACATAACAAAGTATTTACAACGTCAACGAATGTATGCATTAAATTACAATATGTTTAGAAAGTCTGCAAAAAATAAGTGTTTACAAATTAATGCTGCCAAATGTATCCCTCCCAGAAATCGTGCCTACAAAATCATATAAGAATGAATTATAATATTATCTTGTGTCTTTTTTCAGATTTGATCGAAATCAGTCTTAGTGGAATGATTTTTAAAGATGACAGCCCCAACTTATTAATACAGGGAGGAGGCCTTATAGTAACCACTTTTTGGTCAGTTTAATTTTTTTATATGTCATCTTGCACCCGCTCAAATTTTGACAAGTGTCAAAGTTAATTTTCTCCACTCCTCTCATTTTTTTCTCCTACGCGTTGCTTCCCTTCTCTCTTCTCTTTTGTTATTTTTCACCTTAATTCACTTCATATATTCTTATTCTATTTTTTATTTTTTTTCACTTTCCTAATTTCTAACTACTTATAATAATCGACATAAACTTATATGTAAAACTTTTGCTCACAAAATTTCAATTAACATATTTGATATTGAGAAATTTTTATTACAAAATAATATATTTATAATTCTTAAATAACTAAGCACGCGCATCGAGTGTGTCACTGCGACTAGTTTAATACGGTGGGTGATGGGTTTATGAAACTTTATATCAATTCATTTTAATAAGGTGTGTTTGTAATTATCAATTAGTGAGGGGAAGTTTGTATAATTACCCCATCATTGAGGGGGTGTGAGTGTAATTATCCCAAAATTATTTTTAGGGAATGGCGTTGTTCAGTCTTGGCTACGGGTTCTGGACATTTAAATTTCATAAGAGAGAGAAGAGTAGATGAAAAGAAAAAAGAAGTAGCAAAGATGTTAGATCAAGCGAGAACAAAGAGAATAGAATAAAGATTAATTAATATGATCTTCTTGATTGAGATTTGAATTAAAACGCATTGAAAGTAGTTAGTGTAGAACGTTGTTATTCTAGGCACATAGCTAACATTAAATAAGGTTTCATATTTTTGTTCTTCAATTCAAAATCATACTAATCAATTATAAGAAGAAGAAGAAGCCATTTTGTTCTTAAAGCTAGATCCCATTTTCTATCTCTTATCTACCATAGATATCGCTTTTCTCTGTCCAACGATTTCATAAATAAAATCTACTGTTTTCATAAATAATTATTAACGAACAATTTATTATTCCTTCTGTGAATTTCTTTACGGTATATTTATGGGGAGAAATATAATAAGGAACTAAGTTCAATTACAACTTTTTACATAGTTTATACTCTTATATCTCTTTCATTATAGCCAGGATTTTGAGTTTCAAGGGGAACGAACTCAGAATAAAGGAAGAAAACGTGATATTTTTTGAACTTTAAGAGAAGCGAAATTCAAATATAAAAAATTTTATAAAGTAAAAAAATGATTTTTCAAAATTTAGGAAGAGGGAGTGAGATGAAAATTGGAATTGAGGGGGGCACTTAAAAAATTGAGGGGGGGCATTATGTAATTTATAAATTAAAATTTAAAAAAATGTACATATAAAAAAAAATAAAAAATGATTGCCCCCTTGGGCCTTAATAGATCCGCCCCTGCTTATCTCTCTCTTTGAGGCCCTAATGCATATTTTCATGCATTTAGTTATTCGCACTAAATTAGCATATGCTAGGAATCACATGACACTCACAATGTAAATTTTGTCTATAACTGACAATGTAGACCAAATGTACAATAAACTGACTTTTGAAAGTAGGATAAGAGATAAAACAAAATGTACACTCCCTTTATCTAAATCATACGTGTGAAACTGGTGTTTTATGACTATGAAATCATGATCCTAAAATCTCATTACATATTTTAAAATATAAACTTACGTTCAGTTTGGTCAAGTAAAATTCATAAAATAGATGAAATACATTTATTATATGATTGATTATAAATTAAGTAAATTATCTTTAGAATTTGGTCAACTCGAATTTGGACTAAATTTTTTAAAATTTATGAGCTTTTGCCTATTTTCATTATTGTTTTCTTATTATTGATAGTCATTACTAGTTAAATGTTATAAGCCAAACATTTCTCATAAACGCGATAATGTTCATCATCGTCGTCGTCTCCTTCGTCATCTTCATTCTCTCCATCTTCATCATCGTCATCGTCAACGTCAATCACCGTCGCCGGAGTCTTCCCTCCGCCGCCGCTGTTCAACACTTCCTCCTCCTCCTCCGCTTCTTCCTTCTCGTCTTTATCTTCCTCTTCCGCGTCATCATCACCGTCAATTTCCCTTCGAATATTCTCTCCTCTTCAAACACAGCCATTATTTTCACAAGAAAATTCTGAGTTTATTTTAATTTCCTTTTTTAAAATTAATTTTTGAAAATTTTGTGAAGAAAAAAAAAGAGTGGGAAGAAAGAGGGGAGAACAGAGGAGGTGTGTTTTCTCGGAGTGGTGGGGGTGTGGGGGGCGCAGGGGATTGATCCCAACCGTTCAATCTGGAATTGACGAGGATCGATGACGTGGCTATTAATCGAACGGTGAAAGTGGGGGTCCAAGGAACTTTACTCGTGGGTTTTGTAAATGCGGCGTGCTATTTTCCGGTTTTTCTTGTGCTTCTACGTGTCACGTGACTCGCGCGTGAGGATGCCTAGGGTTTTTATATTTTTCAAAATGATATTAATCGAAATTCAATCAAAGGTACACAGCTGAGCCCAATTTGAATGTAATTGGCCCAACAAGGAATGTGCTAATATGGGGCTCGATAAAGAACTTAAATAACGGGAAAGTTAAATAAATAATATAAAAATAAATAAAAAATTAGAAAATACCACCAAAAATGGTGGTATTCAGAATATAGCATGTTACGACATGGGCTATGTCGTAACATGCTGTGTTACGACATACCCCATGTCGTAACACATTTTCATTTATTTTTTTTAATAAATTCAGGTGTGTTACGATAGTGTATGTCGCAACACATTTGGAATTTTTTTTTCTTTATTTTCAACTCATTTTTCTCCTTTTTTCGTGTATTTTTGAGTTTCGACTTGAACATATGAATTGTAGACTTTCATATAGACTTTGTAACCACACAAGAATGGACTCATTTCGATACCCGAGTGAAGAAATATGACAAGTAAAAAAGGACACATTAGAGCAATTTTTTAAAGAAAATAATAACGTTATCTATGTTTTCGGCTCATTTTTCTCCATTTTTCGTTCATTTTTTAGTTTTGACTTGAACACATAAATTGTAAATTTTCATATAAACTTTGTAACCACACAAGAATGGACTCATTCCGATACTTGAGTGAAAGGAATATGACAAGTAAAAAAGGGCATACATACGGATTTTTAAGAAATTTTTTTTTTTCGTTATCTTCGTGATGATTTTTAGACCTTTTTTGTACATTTTCAGGCTTCGACTTCAACACAAAAAATGTAGACCGACTCACAAAGTTTGTAACGGTATGAGAGTTGATTCATTTCGATATTTGAGTGAAAAATACAACATGTTAAAATGGAACGGATTTTTCCAAAAAAAAAAAAATTTCGTCATCTTCGGGATGATTTTTTGACATTTTTTTGTATATTTTCAGGCTTCGACTTCAGCACAAAAAATGTAGATTGACTCACAGAGATTGTAACGGTATAAGAATTGATTCATTTCGATATTTGAGTAAAAAAATAAAATATGTTAAAACGGAATGGATTTTTCGGAAAAAACAAATTCATCATCTTCGGGATGATTTTTCGACATTTTTTGTACATTTTCAGGCTTCGACTTCAACACTAAAAATGTAGATTGATTCACAAACTTTGTAACGGTGTAAGAATTGATTCATTTCGATATCCGGGTAAATATATACAATATGTTAAAAAAGACATATATATACGAATTTTTTGGAAAAAAAATAATTTTTCGTCATCTTCGGGATGATTTTTCTACATCTTTTGTACATTTTCGGGCTTCGACTTCATCACAAAAAATTTAGATTGACTCAAAAAGTTTGTAACGGTGCAAGAATTGATTTATTTCGATATTCAGGTTTAAAAATACAATATGTTTAAAAATGTCTTTATTAAATTTAATGTATTTTTTCATTCGGATATCGAAATGAATCAATTTTTACACCGTTACAATTTTTGTGAGTCAATCTACATTTTTACTGTTGAAGTCGAAGCCTAAAAATGTACAAAAAATGTAGAAAAAACATCCCGAAGATGACGAAAAATTATTTTTTCCCAAAAAATTCGTATGTATATATGTCTTTTTTAACATATTGTATATTTTCACCCGAATATCGAAATGAATCAATTCTTATACCATTAAAATGTTTGTGAGTCAATCTACATTTTTAGTGTTGAAGTCGAAGCTTGAAAATGTACAAAAAATGTCGAAAAATCATCCCGAAGATGATGAATTTGTTTTTTCCGAAAAATCCATTCCGTTTTAACATATTGTATTTTTTCACTCGAATATCGAAATGAATTAATTCTTATACCGTTACAAACTTTGTGAATCAATCTACATTTTGTGTGTTGAAGTCGAAACCTGAAAATATACAAAAAAGGTCAAAAAATCATTCCGAAAATGACGAAAAAATATTTTTTCGAAAAAATCCGTTCCATTTTAACATGTTGTACTTTTTCACTCGGATATCGAAATGACTCCATTCTCATACCGTTACAAACTTTGTGAGTCGGTCTACTTTTTTTGTGTTGAAGTTGAAGTCATAGCCTGAAAATGTACAAAAAAGGTCGAAAAATCATCACGAAGATAACGAAAAAATATTTTTTTCTTAAAAATTTATATATGTGTGCCCTTTTTTACTTGTCATATTCCTTCACTCAAGTATCGGAATGAGTCCATTCTTGTGTGGTTACAAAGTTTATATGAAAATTTACAATTTATGTGTTCAAGTCAAAACTAAAAAATGAACGAAAAAGGGAGAAAAATGAGCCGGAAACATAGACAACGTTATTATTTTCTTTAAAAAATTGCTCTAATGTGTCCTTTTTTACTTGTCATATTTCTTCACTTGGGTATCAGAATGAGTTCATTCTTGTGTGGTTACAAAGTCTATATGAAAGTCTACAATTTATATGCTCAAGTCGAAACTCAAAAATGCACGAAAAAAGGAGAAAAATGAGCTGGAAATAAGGAAAAAAAACAAAAAAATAAAATAAAAATCCAAATGTGTTATGACATACACTATGTCGTAACACACCTGAATTTAAAAAAAATAATAATGAAAATGTGATACGACATTGGGTATGTCGTAACACAACATGTTACGACATAGCCCATGTCGTAACATGCTATATTCTGAATACCACCATTTTTGGTGGTATTTTCTGATTTTTTATTTATTTTTATATTATTTATTTAATTTTCCCCATAAATAACCAATAAATACAGAGCAAACAAGTTTAATGTACAAAATTTAGAGGGCAGACCCCCCCTCGTTCCATCGGCCCACGGTTCATCAACGCATTCTTGAGCCATGGAGATGTTGAAAATCGGATGTAAAGTAAAGTACGTGTGACGTACTTCCTGTAACAAATTCGAATAGCACATATACCCAGGATATAAATTTAGCATTTTGAATTTCTTGAATCTGAGTTTGGACGAATGATAAAATTAAATGTTAACGTTGTTGTTTGAAGTATGTGGGATTTCCGTGAGATTTGTTTTGATCCAACAATGTAAAACAATGATGAGTTAAAATATACTACCCAGTACGGTTGATGGTTACGATCCTACGAGCTGTATTTTTAATACACATGTGATCGGGCTGTATTTATGACGGTCAAAACGTTACTTTTAAACGGTCGACCGTTACGTCCGTTACATGTGAGTCATTAAATGAAATTTAATGACATTTATAAGTATAACCCTCTTGTTTCTAAACGCTATAAAAAAACCCAGATGGTCTTTTCTTTCAAAAGAATTAACAATTCCTCTTCTTCATTCTTTCATTCTCTCGAGCTTTCTTATTTCGGGAATAAGAAAGTCAAGAGTTGAAGCACTATTGTTATTAAGAGTTCAAAACAGGGTTCCGTTCGTAGGTCTTAAGATTTGAAGTGGCTCTATCTCGGGAAGAATCGTTGTATTTTGGGACACAATTGCATTAAGCCGTACCACCGATAGCGGCAAAATATTAAGGATAGAGAGTTTAGTCTTGCCTCGATTCCAACTTACAAATCCATTTTTTCACATTCAATTTTACCAACAGAAGATTGGATGGGCATGGTAGGAATCCAACATTCTCTGCTCGGATGATCAAAGTGGGATGGAAGAAACCCCCCCTTCCGGCGCGATTAAAGTGATTGTCGATGCGGCGATTTCAATGACGTTGAATTGGCCACACACAAAGCTAACACAGTAGCCTTGCCCAGGATTTAGATGAACGTTGGATTAGAGGGCTTTTAGGTCAAGAAATCCCCCACACGATCCTTCGGGCAGAACTCTTTGCCGTTTTGCATGGGCTTGAATTGGCCCGGGGTTTGCATGGCCACAATATGTCGAAACAGATTTCATGGACGCATGCCACTATATTGTGCATGAAACTATGCTCACAGTGACTTCAATGTCATCTCTCGGATTAGGCAGCTCATGGCACAGGCGTGGATGATTCATATGACACATATTTACAGGGAAGCTAACCGTACAACGGACACTATGGCCAAACAAGGAGGTCGTCAAAATGTCTCCACCATCATGTTTTCTATGGTAGAGCTCCATGGCTCGCTTGAGCAAGATAGGCATGGAGTTCAATGGTCTAGATTAGCTAATACGGATCCGACATATTGGGATAATCCGATTAGGGTACCCCCTTCCCCGTGTTCAGACGGATTCGCAGAATTTAGAGGGCAATTGGATAAGTTTATTATTATTATTATTATTATTATTATTATTATTATTATTATTATTATTATTATGATACCATTGAGGATAGATTGTATAGGGCATTCAATTTGTAATTGACTTATTCTATTTATAATTAAAGGCATTATATTTGTTTTCATATAAATCTTATTAGTATCTGTAAGTACTGTAAAACATTTGCCCATGTATTCAGTGCAATCTTTCTACTTCCTATGAGATAGGAAGATATGTTAGAATTATGCCATCAGATGCCATAAATGATAGATTGTATAGGGCATTTCATTTGTAATTGACTTATTCTATTCATAATAAAAGGCATTATCTTAGTTTTCACATAAATCTTATTAGTATCTGTAAGTAGTGTAAAACGATTGTCCCAGTATTCAGTGCAATCTCTCTACTTTCTATGAGGTAGGAAGAAAGGCACTAATGAGATTGATCTTGATTACTTAACTAGTTTGCAAGTAATATAAAGTCTTTATTGGACAATAAAGACTTACAATACTTGTACAATCTGAGTTTTGACATGAGAGTGCCAGTCGAACACTATGCGATAGTGGGAGCTTAAGATTATAGGCACATAAGTGGAACTGATATGTTTGAACATGACTCGCATCGGTTCTGTCACATGAATTTTCACTCTGTGACTGTAAATGACAAGACTGACTATTCGTGATAGGTATAAGTGAACCTATGACCTGAAGTATCAGGCTAAAGATGCACTTGTGACATCAAGTCTGTTACTAGAGTAGTTAGATCCTATTCACCCGTTGGTGGGGTCGACTGCAAAATGCGGCTTGATGGGCAAGTGGTAGTCTTAACTAATTATAAGATGGAATTTATTTTCTCATAAGTGAATGAAAAAGTGTCCTATGTGATTATGGATAATAGAGACCAAAATCTTTGGCCAAAGCAAAGGAGCCGATTGTGCTAGGCACAAAATTGAACCCAATAATCTCGTATTATTATATACATACGGTCAAGTTCAGTGAGTTTGATATACCCGTGACTCTCATTTGATTGAGATGCGAGAACAAAAGGTTTATACGTATACGGTATTCACGATTGAAAGGTTGTGGACTGATCCATTCATTCGATCTTGTTTGGGGTATGAAGTAGGCCATGTGACTGACTAGGTGTTATCCACTTCCTTTGAATTCCTTTCATTGCCAAAAGATACGAACCTAAAGAGTCGCGCTAAAGGATTGACAAAAAAAAAAACAAAAACATGAAGGATTTTTCTATTGAGACTAGCAGATTTAATTTATTAGATAAATTAAATATTATCAATCAGTTACTCATTATATGAGATAATTAATTAATGAAGAAGATTAATTATTAATTAATTCTTTGAAGAAATAAATTAATGAATTAATTTATCTAATTAATTAATTAATTTATTGGATAAATAAATAATTATTTAAATAATAGGTTAATAAAAAACACAAGGCCAAGCCGGACTATAGTGCGTCCATTTGGACGCCTACTTAGGTGGACGCCTAACATAAGGCATATGGGTATTGTCTTGATCAATAAGTCAAGTGATATAAAAATATATCACTTGTAAGTTTTGACCTAAGTAATTTATTACTCTCCTAACAAAATAGAAAAAGAAAAATCCTCCCTCTCTCTATAGTTCTAGCCGTCGGCCCCCATAGAGGAAAAAGAGAGTTTTTCTTCATCATCAATCTGCGTGATTATTTAGAGATGAATTATATTCACTGTTCGGACTAGACTTCAAGAAATCTCCAAATCAAAAAGGCTGGAAATTACAAGAATTGGAGGAGACAGCTCTACAGAAGTTTCAGAAAATTTCGAAGAGTCGGCTTCTCCAACCATTTTTCTACAATTGCTATGTGTAAGCATTATCGATTTGAATATGTAAATCGAGATGACCATTGTGGGTAATTTTTTTTTATCTTCCACAGCGTATTCTTTGCGAAACCCAACAGTGGTATCTGAGCCAATCTCTGATCTACATATTTAATCTATGTTATGTGATTTATAATATGCGTTTTTGATGTGTTTATGAAGCACGTATTTTATGCATTCTTAAATCTGTGTTTTATGATTTTTTAGCTTAGAATTGATTTTTTATGTTATTCATAAATCTGGAAACTTTATGAATCTAAAAAAAATTCAAGAAACAAGGAAAAATGGGGCCCAAGGGCCCCGAGTACGAAGTGCACGGCTCCTAGCTATGCGCACAACACATGGCCAAACGACCTAATAGGGCCGTGGTTGACTCACAGCTCGCTGATTTGGGTCATGGACCGGGTTGGGTAGCGGGTCAATATTTTGGTATTCAAGTTTTGGGTAAATTTAATTATCCAGATGGGTTAAATGGATGATGACCCGGAGTAATTAAAATTAAGCCCAATTAGAGAATTGCTGAAATTTGACTTATTAATTAGTTTGGGCTTAGTTTAATTTTGCCAATTGGGCCAATGGGTTGGCGATTTGGATTTAAATTAAACTAGCATAGTTGATGGTGGGTGTGAAGCCGATAAGAGTTCGTCACCTCTCGGGATTACATGAATGTTAAGTCGACAAGGCCGATACTAATTCGTTTAGTGTACCAATTTTGCAATTTCATCCCAATAGTTTAAAAGGAAATAAAATGTTGAGCATCACCCCATCCCACCATAAGAATGAAAAGTACTTTGTGCGGGACCTCACAAAATTAACAAAATAGTTGTGTTTACTCTCTAAAACAATTTACAAAAGAGCACGAAAAATTATATTTAGCGTCTCATTGATTAGCATTGTTCATTCTTGGCTATGAATTTTCCGGGTTGTGAACATTAAATTTCATATTTCATAAGAGAGAAAAGAGTAGGTGAAAAAAAGAAGTAGCAAAGTGTTACACCCCTAAGAGTTGGGTCCTTGACACGGCGGGCTAACGCGTCAAGATGGGACGACGGATGCTGAGATAGGTGGCATTGGCTAAGATTTGGGCATGATGCGGGCAAAAGATGGATGTTACTCGGAACATGTGAGATTGGCCGAGACAAGACTTGGGTTGTGGCATTGGTGCAAGAAAACTCGATGTGTGCTTGAGCTGGGCACCCGGGGTGCGGGGAATTCGGATAGTAGCCGAGGAAACTAGGCCAAGAGCACACTTTCGGGCGAGTTCAAGGCAGGTGGCCTAGATAACTCGACAGTATGTACACAGTGGGTCAGGTTCTAGGCAGACTGGCCGAGAAAAATCGGCAGGCGGCTAGGCTCTGTGTGGGTAGTGCTGGGTGAATCGGACGACCCGACGTGCGAACGACGGGTCATGTGTAGGACATGTGCAGGACGGTTGGGCGAAGCATTGACCAAGGCCAACCGCTGGACAGTGGACGTGTGGGATGCCTATTGCTAGAGTTAGTGGGCGGTTAGAGCCGTTTTGGTGGGCAAAACTGCCCGACACTTGGAACTTAGTGATAGGCCGAATCCTAAGAGTGGGGGATGTCCACTCTAGACTGTTGGGTCTTTAAATACAGCCCTTTGTACACGTTTTTGGGAGAGAGAGAGATGTGTACGAGTTAGGGATTCCTTGTATTTACTTGATAAGCAATAAAATATAAGGTTGGACGTTGGTCGCCCGTAAATGTGAAATGTGCCCTTTATATTCAGCATGTGTGTGTGAGTGTGCTTGTTTATGCTTGCGGGGTGTTGAGTTTGCTCGTGGGAAACAATAATCAATCGGGAAACATGAGAGTTGTGTGTGTTGGGGAAGGTTGACAGGTTCGTGTGGGACGAATCAAGCAGCACGAGGGCCTTTTGTGCGAGAAATTTAGGCTCGAAAAATGTCCCCGTGATAATTGGTATCAGAGCCTCGTTTCAATGAAGTTTTTAGTCGGACTTGGCTTAGATTCGGTCAGAAAAGACACAAAATCTACTGAGCGTGTCTGAATCCTTGTGAGAGACATGGATCGTTAAAACTTTTGTGTGCTTGGTGGCACGAAATTGGTTGAAGGCTTGCTGGTATGTGACAGCGAGTGCGCATGTTGTGTGTGGTGCGTGGACTACGTGAAATTGTGGGTGACAATGATTTTCGTGTGGGCTTGACGGTGGCAGATTGTGGCTGTGCGAGAGAGGGGTGCTGATTGTGTGAAGTGGGCCATTTGGTGAAGTTCAGCGTGAGAAATCTGTGGGAACCGTAAGTATGAAAGTTGCTGGGAATTTGGCCGAGTGCATGGCTTGTCAAGTTCATCGTGGGATCAGGCAAGGGCTGCAAAGACTGATGTGAGTGCTTGCTTGATTTTGACCAAATTATGGGTTCGGTTAAAGATCCAAGTGCGAGTTTTGGTAGAAAAGGCAAGGTTGCAAAAGGCTAATGAAAAAGGCTCATGTGGTGGCACGAGTATGTTGAAGGCAAAGGGATGTTGCTGGATTCGTTGGGTAAAATTGGCAAAGTAGTGATAGGGTATTCAACTGTTGAAAAGACCTCTTCCAATGGACAGGATCTACGGAAGTGATGAAGGAAATTCATTGTGTCATCAATGGGCACGAATTACTCGGATTCATGAAGCCAAAGCTGCTGAAAATTTGGGTTAGTATGTGGCTTATTTGAATTTCAGTGTGTGGGATGATTTCGATTTGCTGGGCTGGAATTAGCGCATTTTCATCAAGAGGATTTGGGAAGGTGAGGTTTTGGGTCGAAACATCGGACAAGGAGGAGAAATGTGGGTTCAAACGATTGCGGGAATTAGGTAACAAATTCAGTTGCTCAGGTGTTGGTGTTGGTTCGAAGAGGACGTTGAATTCTCTTGGTGGGGGTGGTTTGTTACACCCCTAAGAGTCGGGTCCTTAACACGGCGGGCCAACGTGTGAAGTTGGGACGAGGGATGCCGAGAGTAGGTAGCATTAGCTAAGATTTGGGCATGATGGGGGAAAAATGGATGTTGCTTGGAACATGTGAGATGGGTGCAAGAAAACTCGACGAGTGCTTGAGTTGGGCACCCGACGTGCAGGAAATTCGGACAGTGGCCAAGGAAACTAGGCCAAGAGCACACTATCGGGCGAGTTCAAGGCAGGTGGCCGAGATAACTCGACAGTGTGTGCACAACGAGTCAGGTTCCAGGTTCTATGCAGACTGGCCGAGAAAACTTGGCAGGCGGCCAGGCTGCGTGCGGGCAGTGCTGGGCGAGTCGGACAACCCGACGTGCGGACGATGGGTCATGTGCGGGACATGGGTGGGACGATTGGGCGAAGCATGGACCAAGGCCAATCACTAGACAGGTGGACACGTGGGATGACTATTGCTGGAGTTAGTGGGTGGTTAGAGCAGTTGGTGGGCAAAATTGCCCGACACTCGGAACATAGTGATAGGTCAAATCCTAGGAGTGGGGGATGTCCACTCTAGACTGCTGGGTCTTTAAAAACAGCCCTTTGTACACGTTTTTGGGAGAGGGAGAGAGGTGTGTACGAGTTAGAGATTCCTTGTATTTACTTGATGAGCAATAAAATATAAGGTTGGGCGTTGGTCACCCGTATATGTGAAATGTGCCCTTTATATTCAGCAAATGTGTGTGAGTGTGCTTGTTTATGCTTGCGGGGTGTTGAGTATGCTCGTGGGAAACACTAATCCATCGGGAAACACGAGATTTGTGCGTGTTGGGGAAGACTGACTGGTTCGTGTGGGATGAATCAGGCCGCATGATGGCCTTTTGTGCGAGAAATTTAGGCTAAAAAACTACCCCTTGACACAAAGATGTTAGATCAAGGGAGAACAAAGAGAAGGACAGTGATAATACCAGAACAAAATCCATAATGCCAGAGCAATTTTTAATTAATATCCCTAATTACCCTTCAACAAAGTAATAACCATTTTCCAGCCATTTTTTTTTATTCTTTTGGTGATTCACTCACTATTACCCATGTCTCTGCCTTTAAACTTTCTTCCTCTAGTGGTCTCATTGTTCTAGTACGTTAGTTCTGGAATTAATAGTTGGCACCTCCCCTGAGAGATTTTTTTTTTTTGGTTTTTGCTTAAACTTGGTTATGAACACGGTCGGAGATTTCTCCATGAACATAGAATGAAGGATTGAGAAAGTAGTGAGACTTGGGTATGTGTAAAACTGGAGAATGATGTTCTCGGTGGGAAGCTTGGGAGTTGTCAATCTGCAAAAAGTAAAACCGCCCAAAATCAGTTACAATGGAAAATTACAGCATTAGCCGTGGATTTTAAATTGGGTAAGGTTAATTTTGGCAATTCATTTAAGAACATACCAAGGTAGTTATTCTAAGGTCCTCCCACTTTATAAAAGAGTATAGATATTTAAAATGAATCCAAACTCATGCTTCCGTCTCTTTCCTACGTGGATAATGAGGTGGATAAGTTCTTCTTTCAATATTGTACCATGTAGATTGTTTCTATATTTATGTTTAGGCTCTCTAATAATAATATCTTTCCAAAATTGTAAATTTCAAAAATGGTTATTTTTCAAGCATATATTTTAACTCCTTTGTTAGGAATTTCATGTTAGATGTTTTGATGATGACAAGATAGGATTTCATGTTAGACCCCAAAAGAATATAAGTTTATACTTTCATAGAAAACTTGTATAAGCATTTGAAAGTTTGTTAGTTTGTTAGGCTTGTAATTTTTATCTTTATAGATTTTAGACTAAGTATTTAATACCAAGTCACTGATAGAATTCTGAGTGAGTCTATCAAGGATGAAGTTGAAGATCAGCGTCTGAAGTCAAGAGAAGATAAAGATTTGCTTTGAGCGTCTGTCAAACGCTAAGGAATTATTTCAGGAATCTGTTCAAGCGATACTATTCAAGTGAACAGTAGTTAAGCGTCTTCGGAATAGTGTTACTGTTCAAGGGATCACTATTCAAACGCTTACTATTCAAGCGCTCACTATTCAAACGCTTACTATTCAAGCGCCCACTATTCAAGCGCTTACTATTCAAGCGACCACTATTCAAGTGAATATTGTTACTGTTCAAGCGATCACTATTCAAGCGAACAGCGTTCAGATTTTCCTGAAGATAAAACCCAAGTTATCAAAGACTGAAATGCAATCACCAACGGATATTTATTTCCAACGGGAAATAAATTCAAAATGCATTAAATGCTTGATAAGTGCATTAAAAGCAAACAAGACAGTATGACTTGTGGACAAGCCACCTTTGTTGACTAGACTGTCAGCTTTTCAGAATTCAAACCTGCTCCTGTCCAATAGGAATCAACAGAAATTAAGGAATGTCAGAAAAGGGACTATTTGAAGCTCCGCGTGAGGTACACGCGCCTGACTTGTGTCCAACGGAAAAATCCCAAAATTCTCTATAAATAGTACCCTTCAGCTATCTCTGTGAGTGTGAAAGAAAGACGTAAATGTGAAAGAGAGCTGAGAAATAATTTGAGAGAAAAGCTTGCAAACCCCATAGCCAAAATCTTTCAAGCTTCTCAAATACATTCCAGACAGTCACCCGATATCTCAAACATCTTCCAAGAAGAACCTCACACTATTATTGAGATATCCCAAGTTGTTTGAACTTCCCAACATCAAACAAACCTGTTACAATAAACCCTCAACACCTTTCATCTGAGTGAGAAAGATTGTTGACTTCCACAAGCAGTATTTTTGAGTAAGAGAAGCTTGTTGAAGAAAGGTCTTTATTGGAGCTGAAGTCTGTGTGATCAAGGAGCTCAAGGCCATCTTGGAGAAGATCTTTATTGGAGCTGAAATCTGTGTGATCAAGGAGCTCGAGATCGTCTTCACCTCTCTCCCTAATTTGTAGAAGATTCTGTGTGATTCTTTGAGAATCATTTTAGTGGATTTCCTCCGAGTGAAAAGGAGAAGAAGGACGTAGTTGTGATTACACCACCCAACGAACCTTACAAATATTTTGTGTCATTTACTATTTTATTGCCTTACATTACACTGTCATATTATATCTTGAAAAGGCATTTAAAACTAATAAGCGACTAATTGGTTAAAAGGAACGCTAAGCTATAAAAACATTTCCGCTGTGCTAACCCTGATTAAGTGATTGAAATGTTACCCTACTTTGGTAATTGTTGAAATCATTAAGTCTAAGTTATCTTTTCTCAAGCGTTCAAATTTCTAAAGTGATACGAAAATTTTGTGAAGTCGAAAAAGACTTCAGGGTCTATTCGACCCCCCCCCTTCTAGACCCTTTCGTATGCCACTTGGGACCACCAAGTGGTATCAGAGCGGTTGAAGTTGAAACCTAAGTGTTTCCAAGCGTAACTGCTTGTTCAGATCCTTTATTTTTTTTTAAAAAAAATTTAGTCGCTTTAAATTTATTTTTTTTCAATGGCATTTTCAAGAGTACCTAAGTTGACCGAGTCAAATTATGACTCATGGAAGGTCAAAGCTTTTACTTATCTTTGTGCTTATGATGATGAAATGTGTGATATCATTTCAGATGGACCAATTCGAATACTCAAAGTCATCACTAGAGCGCCTGGAGCGACTGAAGCGACTCCGGATGGTTATGTTGAGAAACCAAAGCATGAGTGGTCAGCTGATGAGCGTCGAAGAGCAAACTTAGATAATGTTGGACGGAACGCTCTCTATACAGCCATTGGTGACAATGATAACTTATTCAATAAGGTCAAGTCGTGCTCTACGACTAAGCAAATTTGGGATAAGTTAGCTATAATATGTGAAGGTTCAGCACAGATGAGAGAGAATAAGCTCTCCATAGCCATGCAAAGATTTGAGCTGTTTAAGATGATGCCAAGCGAGACGCTAGATCAATTGGATGCGAGATTTACGTCGCTTATTACAGAGTTAGTGTCTTTGGATAAAGAGTTGACCAATAAGGAAATGGTCAAAAAGATTTTTAGAAGTCTCCCGAGCAAATATTTGATAAAGACTATAGCAATGAGAGAATCACAAATGTTGGACATTATTACGCCAGAACATGTGTTCTCGGAGCTAAAGGCTTTTGAATTCGAATTAGGAGAAGTCAGCTACACCTCGTCTTTAGCGACTGAGTCCGGAGCCTTAATCGCTACAACTAATATCAAGGAAAAATCAGTCAGTGAGGTGGAAGCGACAGAATCAAATGAGGACCAGGAAATGAATTTATGGGTCAAGAAATTCAAGAAATTTCTTAGATATGAAAAGAGAAATTCCTGTTCTTCATTCCAGAATGAGGTATGAATGATTTAAATGCTTAATTATTATGCATCATATTTTCATTAGACATATAATTTAGGGGGAATTAACTTTATTATAATGTTTAAAAAGCATTTTTCAAAAATGTTACAATTTGTCAAATTTAGGGGGAACCTTAAAATTGTACTTGAACATATGTGTAAGCGTCAATGATCAAAAACTGTTTTCATATGCATAGATCATCAACGCTTATAGTTATTTGTGCATGATATGTTAGACGCTCAAACATAAAAAAAAAAAAATTTGATTTCAAGCGTTAACATAAATTTTACAACAAGTGGTATCATCAAACGATATATGTTAAGCGTTGAATATTCCCTTCAACACTTAATAAAAACATTTTATAAAATCATGCATATCTTTTTTAAATGTCTTGAGAAGGCAGACATAGTTGGATGTTGATTCACCATCAAGTGGTATCAACAGTGGTGGAAATCGCTAGAGGATATTGTTTACACGGTCCTTCCAGACGTGGAAGCGACTGTGGAAGCTGAGCGATCGATAGAAGTGGCCGAGTTTTTCCCCCACACTAACTGGTCCTCCTCCTCTAGTATGTATCGCTTGAACTGCAGCCTTCCCTTGATGATGCCAAGAAGGGGGAAGAAGAGAAAGAAAAGCAGTTTAAGGAGACCGAAAGGAAAAAAACCTTTTTGAAAAGGAAGAAAGAGAAAGAAAAAGCTTTCTAAAAAGAAGAGAAAGAAAAGCTTTTTAAAAAGGAAGAAAGAGAAAGAAAAAGCTTTCTAAAAAGAAGAGAAAGAAAAGCTTTTTAAAAAGAAAAGGAAGGTAATCATTGTTTCAGTATAAATCATATACGCTTTCAATTCTATATATATGAATGAATGATTTATTGCTGAAACATCTTGTTGAAGCTAATCTAACTTTAGCTAACTTATCTAACTTTCCAAACGCTAACTTATTTTATTTTGGGCTTTTCTTTGAACTCTTAAACTATAAAGAGTTATAAGAGTTAAGGTCTTGACATCATCAAAAAGGGGGAAATTGTTAGGAATTTCATGTTAGATGTTTTGATGATGACAAGATAGGATTTCATGTTAGACCCCAAAAGAATGTAAGTTTATACTTTCATAGAAAACTTGTATAAGCATTTGAAAGTTTGTTAGTTTGTTAGGCTTGTAATTTTTATCTTTATAGATTTTAGACTAAGTATTTAATACCAAGTCACTGATAGAATTCTGAGTGAGTCTATCAAGGATGAAGTTGAAGATCAGCGTCTGAAGTCAAGAGAAGATAAAGATTTGCTTTGAGCGTCTGTCAAACGCTAAGGAATTATTTCAGGAATCTTTTCAAGCGATACTATTCAAGTGAACAGTAGTTAAGCGTTACTGTTCAAGGGATCACTATTCAAACACTTACTATTCAAGCGCTCACTATTCAAACGCTTACTATTCAAGCGCCCACTATTCAAGCGCTCACTATTCAAACGCTTACTATTCAAGCGACCACTATTCAAGTGAATATTGTTACTGTTCAAGCGATCACTATTCAAGCGAACAGCGTTCAGATTTTCCTGAAGATAAAACCCAAGTTATCAAAGACTGAAATGCAATCACCAACGGATATTTATTTCCAACGGGAAATAAATTCAAAATGCATTAAATGCTTGATAAGTGCATTAAAAGCAAACAAGACAGTATGACTTGTGGACAAGCCACCTTTGTTGACTAGACTGTCAGCTTTTCAGAATTCAAACCTGCTCCTGTCCAATAGGAATCAACAGAAATTAAGGAATGTCAGAAAATGGACTATTTGAAGCTCCGCGTGAGGTACACGCGCCTGACTTGTGTCCAACGGACAAATCCCAAAATTCTCTATAAATAGTACCCTTCAGCTATCTCTGTGAGTGTGAAAGAAAGACGTAAATGTGAAAGAGAGCTGAGAAATAATTTGAGAGAAAAGCTTGCAAACCCCATAGCCAAAATCTTTCAAGCTTCTCAAATACATTCCAGACAGTCACCCGATATCTCAAACATCTTCCAAGAAGAACCCCACACTATTATTGAGATATCCCAAGTTGTTTGAACTTCCCAACATCAAACAAACCTGTTACAATAAACCCTCAACACTTTTCATCTGAGTGAGAAAGATTGTTGACTTCCACAAGCAGTATTTTTGAGTAAGAGAAGCTTGTTGAAGAAAGTCTTTATTGGAGCTGAAGTCTGTGTGATCAAGGAGCTCAAGGCCATCTTGGAGAAGATCTTTATTGGAGCTGAAATCTGTGTGATCAAGGAGCTCGAGATCGTCTTCACCTCTCTCCCTAATTTGTAGAAGATTCTGTGTGATTCTTTGAGAATCATTTTAGTGGATTTCCTCCGAGTGAAAAGGAGAAGAAGGACGTAGTTGTGATTACACCACCCAACGAACCTTACAAATATTTTGTGTCATTTACTATTTTATTGCCTTACATTACACTGTCATATTATATCTTGAAAAGACATTTAAAACTAATAAGCGACTAATTGGTTAAAAGGAACGCTAAGCTATAAAAATATTTCCGCTGTGCTAACCCTGATTAAGTGATTGAAACGTTACCCTACTTTGGTAATTGTTGAAATCATTAAGTCTAAGTTATCTTTTCTCAAGCGTTCAAATTTCTAAAGTTATACGAAAATTTTGTGAAGTCGAAAAAGACTTCAGGGTCTATTCAACCCCCCCTTTCTAGACCCTTTCGTATGCCACTTGGGACCACCATCCTTAATTTAAGCTAATTTTAATTAATATTAAAAAACTTTTGATTTGATCAAGTGAATGCAGAAATATTATTTTTGTTAAATTACTTTAAATATGTAATAAGCCCCCTATTATTCCATGTAAATTTTTTCTATATTTATGTTTAGACTCTCGTACTAACATCTTTCCATAATCACAAATTTTAGTAACTTTCATTGAATATATTGATTCTTAATTTAAGCTAATTTAATTCAGTACAAAAATATCTTGATTTGGTCCATTTGATGAAAAAAAAAAACGTAAGGTTATTGTTGTTAATTACTTTAATATGTAATAATTCACATTCATAATGTATATATAAAATTATGCTTTCAGCTTTAAACTGTTAAGGAAAATTCTAACTAAATTATTTTATTAATTTTCAAAAGTATGTCAGTTTCTGCAATTTATTTTGATGATTAGACAACACTAATCAAATTTCTTAATTAACTCCTTAATTTTAGTCTAAAAATTGAACGTTTTAATATTAGTAACCCCAAAATTTGAAAACCATTTCATTAGACAATAATCATGATATATATATATATATATATATATATATATAGATATAAACGCAATTGCCTCCATCTTCCAATTCACCAAAATATATATTTCAATACTTCTTTTGTTCTATTTCATCAAATGTTTTTTTTTTCTTCATCTAACCTGTTAGGTGAACTTTTGTCTTATTTTTCCTCCCCTTTTGCATCCTTCTGGTGATTGATAATGTAGTTTCTTCTTGAATATGTCTTTTGTAGTGTTTATAAATTTATCTAACATTTAACCTTTTCTTTTATCATGAAGAGGCATAATATACAAGATAAATTTGGAAGTCTCAGATCCGTGGTAAGTTATTACTCGAAAAGTTTGTCAGATCGGCTCATATTATTACTGCATTTTATTTTAATTTAATATAATTGATTTTTTTATGCTTATTGTTTATCATATTATTTTTATTATTATCTGTAATTATTTTTTGTTAATGGTAAATTTTGGTGAAATCCTTATGAACACCAATCAATGACATATTATCCTTTTTCATGTTGTACTACTGTTAATTTGGTGGGCATTTTGTACAATTTTCTGCATATTTACTATTAAGCAATTACAATTTTTAATCTATGAAGAAAATAGGTTTTTCTTAAAACTTCTTTTGTTACCCCTCAAAGAATGTCTGATTATAGTGTCTATATAAATACGTATTGTTATGATTAAATTCTAAAGTGTTTCTATTATTATTATTATTATTATATATTGTGTTATATATGAATTCTTCATTGCAGAAATGAGTTTTCGGAATAAAATTTGGCCCGAGTGCTATACATTATCGGCAGATGTAAAGACTGTCAAGATTCTAACATCCATTCTAAGTAAAGGCACTTTATTAGTCTACAAAGTATTTTAATTTGTATTTAATTCCAATGAAACTAATGTTTAGGCGATATATAAAGTAAAATATAAGATAAAAATGGGCAAAATAACCCTAAACCATGGAAAGTATGTATTATATTATTTGTGGTGGTAAGCGTGATGTCAAGTTAATCTTGATTACGATAAAAAATTATTTTGTAAGTGAAATTATTTTTCTATGCAAGACATGTGCAAGAACTATAAACATTAATGACTTTTGCAGTGATATATGAATGTTGAGTCAATACAGCTTAAAACCCACTTAGCTCTTTAGTCATTCTAAATTTTTTAATATAATGTAAACAATTTTGTTTTCTTACGTTATTTATTAAGGATGAGATGAAAATTTTATGTTTTTGTTCATCATCTCACACCTTCTTATTTAATTTGTGACATTATAACATTAGTGATCTTATGATGACTTACCACAAGTGAAAATCACGGATGTGTGTACTAGCTAAGAGACGGAGCATATCGTGGTTATGGGTTTTATTATACCCGAAAATTGAAGGAATGGGAAAAACAATTTTAATTATAGACGACTATTATATTACTTTTCACGTGAAAATATTTGTTCACTATTTTATTCATTTTGTTTGTAGGATATTCATAGGAAATTTTTCGAATAACGAATATGAGAATTTCAGTTTAAAGAACATGGGAAAATTACTAAAAATTATATATACTATTTCAGATATGAGATATTAATATTTGTATCATTTCAAAAAAAAAGGGATATTATTTTTCTAATAGGATCATTTTAGTGAAAAAATGTGAATAATAGAAGAAGTTAATAATATATATGACTTATCTCAATATAGAATATCAACGACATGGTGATAAAAGAAGCCCAGTTGATAAAGGAGAAAATAAAAAATTTAAAACGTCGTACACATGGTATTTTATTCTATTTTATGATATAGTTAGTGATATAATTTTTCAGTAATATAATTAAATTCAAAATTATAATACCAAATTAATTTTATGAATAATAATTGTACCCGTGCAACGCACGGGGCAAATACTAGTTCTTTTATAAAGTGGGCGTACCTTTGAAAAATTAACTGTGTACCGTCCGTAACAACACGGAATCGAACAAATAATATAGTGAAAGTAAGATCGTCTCCACAGGGAAGGTTATCAAGTACCAAACAAAGTTTATCTTATTATTTAGACTATCGATTATCAAAGATTTGAGTTTTTAACTAATTAAAAGCCGAAATTTATAAAAACAGAATTAATTATAAATAATTAACACAAATATAATTAAAACGAACAATCAATTAACGAAAGGCCTAGGGATTAAGATTTCATCAAGGTATTTCTATGGATTATTGACTTTCAATGGATTATCATTCTTGTTTAAATTAAAGACCCAATTTCCTTAAATACATGAATACTCTCCCGAGATCTTCATGAGTACCCACCTAAATTAATTAACGTCACTCCCATGATCAAAAACTAATTTAGATGAATCCATTAAGTTTTATGAATATTGTTTAACTAGTCTCATGCAAAATTACCAATATCCCTATTAAGCAATTTACACATGTATATTAAATCTGAACCGATAAACTAATTCACCTCCCGGTACTTCTTAATTCATCTTAAATCATGCAATTGGTGATCAAGCAATTGCAAGCATTAAACTCTCATTAATAGATAAACCAAACAAGAAATCACATCCATAAATCATCAATAATCCAAATCAATACACAAGACTACATCTTAAACCCCAGAAAATAATTTAGCTATGCATAATTAAAGAAAAAAAAGAAATAAATTGCATAAACATAAAGTTACTCATGTTCAACAATGGAGGAATGGAAGAATACAACTTGAGAAGATGAAGCTTTTTTCTCCAAGAACTCTCCAAGATCTATTTTCTCTCTCTAAAAGTCTTCAAGATCTACTTTTTTTCAAGAATGAATCACTCTCCCATCTCACTCTAGCTATAAAACGTTTTTTTCCACTTTATTTAACTAAAAAGGAGTCTTAGATACATAAATTATGTCCATCCAAGTCATATAATCGGCCCACAAAAATATAAAAATCCACAGCTGCACAGCTGTGCAGAATATCTGCACAACTGTGCAATCTGCCTGTGCAGATTTTATCTCTTCATTTTTCTTCAACGAAACATTCTCGTTTGGCCTTTCTAATGCATTTCTTCACATCCTCTTGGATAACTTTCATAATTCTCGTAATAAATACTCCTTCAACTCATCAAAATCATCGCTTTTATGCCTACAAAAGCATTGAAATGACTTAAAAATCAAAATACGTAAATTAGGCTAAAAATAAAGAAAAAGACTAACAAGGCATAAAATAAAGATAAATGTGAGGTAAATCATAATGAAAATATGTAAAATATGAGACCTAACATTAACTTTGGTGTGTTTTTATATGGACTTCCAAAATTAACCCTATTATCATTTAATAATTCCTAAAATGCTCTAAATCCTTGAAATCAAGTTGGAATTTGGAAAAAGTAGAAGCTACCATGTACGGCAAATTAGAAGAAACTCAGCCACCACCATCTTGGCGGTTTCTTCCCCCGGATAAACTTCTCAGTCTTTCTTTAATTAAGAGAGAAACTTCCCATGCTTCAACTGTGCATTTTCTATCATTCACCCTCTCTTTTGGAGCCGCCTTTTGGATTCAATTTTTTGTATTCTGGTATGTTACTTTTACTTTCAAATTTTCTTTACTTTTAGGAGAAATTGATGTATAGTGTTTGAGTTTTTCAAAAATATACAAATGTTGTCTGATGATGGAATATAATGGTTTAAACTTTGAACGTAGGATTGTCCCTTTATGTACTGGATGGTGTTGGGTGCATTATGCAAATTCTCACGTTAGATTCAATATGTTCCTTAAATTGGAAAGGTAAAACAGGAAGACAATCCGCGTTCTTCCTCACTTGCGAATTACTTAGAAAAAATTCATTTTAATATCTAAAATCCTATTTTCTTTACTTATAATCTTTCCCAAATCCACACAAAAGTCAGAATTTTTAATCTTTTAATACTTTATGTTGATTTTGCAGTTAATTAGCAATGACAAATCTAAAGTACAAGTGACTACAAAACGAAGCCTGTAAAGTTTATGGAAAAAAATGCACAGGGTTATGGAAAAAAATGCACAGGGTTTTGAGGTGGCTTTTTTGACTGAAAATTAATGGAAAACAAATTACTCTTTATATTTTGATTTGATAACAGTGTTACACTTTAAGGTATATATACAATTTAAGTTTTTTTAAATGTTATTTTATTGTGTATTTAATTACTGTAACTGGATGTGTCGGAAATTTATAACATATAACATGTGAATTCGATATATAAACACTTACAGAATTCAAATCTTTACTTGGTTGTTTCACACTTCTTCCACACGGCTTCGACGCTCCATAAGGTCTGCAATCTCAATCACGAGGAGAGAGATGACTATCCACAATCCAAGAACTTCAGATGGTGAATCTTCTTTGTCGAATTACACCAAAATATGATTTTCATGCCATTGCATTTTACCCTTCCATTTTGCTGCGAATTTTCAGTTATCTTTCTTGTTCTATTTTTCTTATTTCAAACATAAGAAATACTTATGAGAGAGGGAGGGAGTTGGGGTAGTTTTATCCTACAAAAAACTACTCCCTCCTTTTCTTTCTTTCAAATTAATATGGGTAGGGTCAAGCCCTCATGGGCGACCCATGACCCATATCCAATTTCCAACATCTCCCACTCGCACATGAGGGCTAGACATACATCTGGTGTAACCGTAACAACATATTCACAATTTCATACAAGCAAATGGATCGTGTGACCAGCGAGCATATATGATGAGCTTCGAGCTATACACCGGTTAAGGATATATAGCAACTCAATATCGAATAATATGAGACAACTTCTCGCTATACCCCAGACATCTTTTTACTACACAAGTCAACGTATCTCTTGTCCCTCAAAAAATATTCAAGAGCATACTTGACTTCTATTTAATTCTATGTATTCACCATTATGTTTAAAACACTAAGTTTGACATAATTGGCCGGCCTGTGAATACAAAATACGTGTCAGACAAAGTTAATCTTCCTTTCCCACTAGAATCTCTCAACTATATTATAGCTGCTTTCCTAGACATATACCGCATTGCCGAATCATTCATGGCTATTGGTAATATGCTCAAGTAGCAACACTAAAATAAAGCTTTAAGAAATAGTTGAAAGTCATAAGGGTATAATTTAGGTTACATAAACCTTTGAGTCTCACACAATGAGAAAGCAGGGATTTTTCTCATTACTCCAACGGTCATATAGCACACGCGGTATATGAAACACGTGCTACAAGCGTATGTCATGATTCAAATCAAATACACTGTACAGATCTTAGTTCAAGTGTATCTCAACACTTAACTTGAGTTTTCTTTTTGTTCGTCCTCCATTAATAACAATCTCAAGAAAACTCACATCTGGCTTCTAGATAAGTCAATGGATGGTGGGAATCCATTTCGATTACATAAATTCATAACAGTAATCTTATCTTGATTATCAATCAAGGCGACATCATTTCTACGTATGATTTCGTGTGCCACAAAATCAAAAATGTCTCATCTCTACACATTACTCAATGTCAGAGGCGATTGCTCGTGTGAGAGAGCCAATCTCAACTTATCAGACATACCTTTAGACATCGAGTGCATATCATCACATACATGCTTAGAAAGCACATCACTCAAATGTCAAACATTTATGGGCATAAATCTCTATGAACATCCTTTTGTTCAAAAGGAGATCACATTTTACGCAATTCTAGAGATCTAACTTCACCAACAAATATATCTCTAGGCTAAGGCCAAGCACTAACTTTAGCCACTTCTAAATGCGTATACATTTATTGTAAAACCACTCATTGGTTTACAATGATATCTCTCACAAAATTATATTGTGTGTCGATGTTCGATTTTACAGCAATGGGTCAATAATAAGACCTCTATGTAAGCATTAGCTAGCTGTTTATCACAATATATATATACACATATATAATCATAGCTCCCACATAACTGCGTATAACTCCCACATGCTATAAAACAAATTCAACCAAACATTATCCCACACTGCAAATATACATGCCACAAATTAAATTTTATTTGTGTACAAATGCGACATAAGTTTGCTTCTTGCTACTTCTTGAGTCAGCATTGTAAATAGAAGCAAATTCAGAGGCAGACTCACACTTATCCAAATCCCCTCCTCAAGTCCACATATGTATATTCTTTCGACAACTTTCCTTCATACTAAGGAAATCATTTGCAGTGTTTACCAGCTATTGTCCAATACGTCATACTAGAATTGGACAATACCTTATGACCCATGACATATCAAGTATTGGAGCGAGTACAAGTCACATTGTACTTCAAGATCAAAAAAAAATGAACAACTATTGGAATATGGTGGTCTAGACTTTTGTATTTGGACTTTCTGGACACATTTCGAGGATACAACTTTATACTATAGGAGTATTGATGAGCTTATAAGTATCCATTATGAAATCATACTATAGAAAACTCTAACATGGATCTTGACACTGAGCAAGATTCATCATTAACGATTTACATGGATTATGACCTCAAATCAAATACTTTACTCATCATGTCCCCTACTTCATAAGTTAAAGAAAAAAAATATTCTCAATGGCTTAATGTACTCCTTCTCATCTCAGCTAATAAGACATTACCAATAAAGAGATAGAATTTCAAGCATGTCAATGAACTTACGGACATCAAAATAATGGTCTACATCTATGAAGATGAAAACACATGTATAAGATCATGTATTCTTAAAATCTCATACTCCATTATTTTGAAGACAAATTCCAGTCACCAAAGGTTATAAGTTCACAGACTTTACCTGCTGACCGTTGTCTCTGGAATCCTCAAGGTATTCCCATGCATATCCTTTTAATTACATCTCTATCAAGAAATGTAGTCTCGTGTTCATTTAGATATAATTCTAAATCTCAAATGTCCATAATAACCAAGAAAGTATAATAAACAAAAAAATATCACCTCCAGCAATAAACACACATAAGTATATATATACCATTTGCCACTGGGTGAGCTTTGTACCTCGAAATCTAAATATCAACATCTTAGTAGATTTCGAGAACACATAAAATTCTCAATATCCTCACGTTTGATGTTGAACCATCATCCAAACTTGGTTTGATTATATACAATTAGGTGACTACAACATACTCATAACACTATAACTAAGAGAAACTATGCAACTCAAATCTTTAAACCATGTGAAAGTCGAAATACCACATTTTGGCTACGACCTTACCACGAGGGCAATTGCTGCCACACAGACAACTATCCCCTCCTCAGCAATTGTCACGAGTTATTGGTGTCACACATGTTTATAGATTTAGTAATTTCTATAAATATTCTTTCATTGCATTAATTCAGCCTTATCAGATAATAGAACATGACAGAGTCTTACGATATTAGATTCTATCTTATCTTCCGGAGAATATTTTGTGTTTGCACAAAATTTGAATTCAACTAACTTGATCACTACGATAAATTTACTCCCACTCAAATTTGGGAACACGATTCTCATAAGTGATCTATAAGGCACGTAGCCATTATTAGAATTAGTAAATTTAAGCAAATATCACAAAATTATAATTCGAGTTTTACTTAATCACTTTGATAAATATGCTCCCACTCAAATTCGGGAACACAATTCCTTAAGTGATCTGTAAGGTTCAAACCCACTATACGAATCATTAAACCTGACTTGAGGTTTAGCAATTACAAGATTCTGCATCCAAATAAAACTTCTCCGGACATTCTGTGATTTACTAATTTTCCACCGCATCATGTTCACTTAGAACATACACCTTAGATCATTTGCGTATCTCCGAGATACAGATACATTGTTCCTTTGAATTTAACCTCTCAAAGATAAATTCATCAGTTTGATTCTCTCATAATTTTCAAAGAAACATTCTAACGTTTCATATTAAGAGAAATCAAAATAGACAAGATCAATGTATGTAAAGGAGTAATGGAATACGAGGTTCATTTTTCCAACCTCCATATTAATTAAATCACAGAAGTCTAACAAAATTAACTGCACTGAAAGATCAACTTATTCATCTCCGAATTGTCACATGTGATTTACCACAGGTTGACAACTACCTACGAAGGTTATTCAGAGAGTTTCTCTTACTAGCTTAGTGTCTTAGTTCATTATGACTTAACCAAGTATGCAAAAATAAAATAAAATTGCATACATGGTTGTTCACATTACTTAATGAGCACATATTCACCCTCAAACCATGCAAGAAAGAACATATCTAGCACCACTTTTTGTATCTATTCTATAGATACTAACCAAGTCTAAAACTCAAATCCAAGAGTAATACAATCTCAGGAGAACAATCCAGAAGACCAACTTCCAATGATCCTTTTAGAATTTCAAACGCTTTTTAATTGGTTTCACATAACCATAAACCTAAATCCATATAGGACAAGATTTAGTATCTTAGTGCTTAATATGTAAGATGCACTATATAAGCGTCTATAAGTGCTATGTTTTCAACTCAGTGCATACATGAGTAAAATTGACCAAAAGTATATCAATATAGCACTTTTACCTTTAGCCCACTACTATTCACATTAGTGGTTAAGTTTGCTCTCCTTAGATTCATCATATGTCTCTTTCATGACTTTTCCTTTGTTCTAATCTCATTTAATGTAAGAATCTCAAATTCGTTTTAAAACAGATCAGCCACAAAGTCCTAAATCATTATCATAGAATCAATAAGCCTCTTATGTACAAAACACAAAATGGCTAACACTGACTATGAAAGTCTTTTCATAAATAAAAGACTTGACCTTAGATGTCTTCATTATTAGAAAGAGATTCTACAAAACTTGAACTCATCACTTCTCATAAGAGAAGTCATTGTATGTTGACTTTAATTTCTAATAGTATTCGACATTACCCTCAAAAAGAGCGACTCATTTTTCTCTTATTTAGGGTATACTTCTAATCATCAAATACTAAAGTCAACAATCCCAATTCAGTTCAATTTTACGAATGTATTACTCATTTGGTCCAGTTATAGATCAATAGTATGATTTCTCATTCGCATATGAGATCATATATCATACAATTCACAAAGATATCATAAGTAGTGGACATTGCTTTCCACTTATGATAAACTCATTGATCTTTTATATTGAGTAGGAAGACTCACTATAAGTCTTACATGATTTGGTTATTACCCTCTAGAGTATCTAATTCGATTTTACATATTCCAAAATATTATGAAACTACGTGTCACAATTTCTACTAATTAGTACTCATCTAGTACTATTCTTAAAATCTCAATACTCACGAGATTTTGGTTGCCATGGTCATACTAGAGATATCATACATGCCCATCTATTCAACTCTGATTTCATACTAAGCAAATTAACATTTATGACAATTCACCATAATGTACAGATTCAAAAAGTCACGTAGTGCCCAATCATCATCCGTGTCAAAATGTTCATTATCACAAATTTAATTTCCTAGTAAAAAACTCTCATAAAGTTCTAGGTAAGATTCAATTCACTTGAATCAACCTTCGAACTCCCACTTAATTTCATAATAAGTAACATACCATGTTACACAAGAAAAAAAACACATCTAGCATGTATATGTACATCACCAAAACTCAATGTCATATTAAAAACCGACATTGCATATTTCATAAATATATGCACATGAGCTACAAGAAAACAACATATATGTATCATAAACAAATATACATGCTACAAGAAAATAACTTCACAAGGCAGATGATTGACTAGCATAACGAGTTCTAAGTATTCTATACATACGAGAAACCATATTAACCATCCCATTCGAGAGTCTGTTTCTAGGAGCGAATTTCAAAAAAGACGTCGAGGACAATTATTCATCCTCAAAGATAATAATTTCCTCGTCTTGAATTCCAGCTCTCTCTCTTTCCACACTTTAACCAATAAAGACTTCAAGAGACGTAGATCTCTGTCTTTATTTTTAGAGTAAAACCTATCAAATTCACCTCTCCAAAACTTAGTTAGAAAATTTCTCCTTTAATTCTCTTTCTGGGTCCGGACCACCAAAATAATGACCCAAATGAAGTAGCTCTTTGTACTTCATTTTCATTATCTTAAAATGTTTACACAAAAGAATGCTCGGGCCGCATTCTATAATGCCCCAGCAATTCTAACTTTACCAAATGCACACGAGTTCTTCTCGCTCTAATTCCCCTCCGGAGGATGTTAAAAGTAAATTGGGATCTCGCCATCTATGAAAATAAAATAAAAAAAATATTATTAGATTGGGCACGAAGCCAATCATAATACTTTATATGATTCGAAGATTTTAACACTTTCAAAAAAAATAATAATTATGCTCAAACAATTTTAATTTTGGAAAAAACAATTCCAAATTCATTTAACAAAAAATAAGCATAATATTAAAAAGTGTTCAAAACTCTTCCTCTAGGTAGCCAAGGCATGAGAAATAATTTCAGAAAATTAATTAAAAAATTTCAGAATTTTTCTTGTCCAAAAAATATTTTTCTATCATTTTGCATCATTTTTAATTTCGAAAATCAAAGAAAAAATATTTTTTTCTTCGAAAAATTCATTTTAAATATCCAAAAATTTCCAAAATAGATTTCTGACCGTATAGAAATTTTTTCGGCCACAAAACGGCCCAGGGAGGTCACGCACGCGCCCCCGCGCGCCACCCAGGCGCTTGGGCGCGTGTGACAGCGGCGGCGCGTGTTCCACACGCGCCGTCGTCCCTTCGTTTTCCGGCTTAGAAATTTTGGCGACCCCCCCATTTTTGACTATATCGAATCCAACAGTGGTCTCCGTTTTGTTTTCCGAGGAGTCGAAGATAAGGAGTGGTTTTCACTCTCCGTATGCGCGAGTGGGATTGGTCATCGGTTACTGTTCATCGTCTTCTTTAGTAATTTCAGAATTTCAGAATCATCCTTGTGCGATCATAACTTTGAGAGGCTATATCTCTCTCATTTCTAATCCGTTTTGAACATGCGATATATGGTTGGAAAGTCCTTGAGATAAGGATTCTAACCATATAAAATATACACAAAAAACATCAACAAAACGGGGTTCAAAATCACGTTTAAAGTCACTGAAAAAATCACCATAAAAACTCAAATCCGCATCAAATGTCAAGCATGCTTATATATAACTTCACAATGCTTATACATGGTCTAGGTATGCTACATTTCGAATTTCATGGCATAAGACGGACATTTGACAAAATCACCATTGATAGACCCATATCTTACATAAAAACGGGAAACATGGTAAAGCATCATTTCAAGCCATAAATATATCACATTTTCTTGTGAAAGCAAGTCTGGAATACAACCAAACTTGCTCTGATACCAATGTCGGAAATTTATAACATATAACATGCGAATTCGATATATAAACACTTACAGAATTAAGATCTTTACTTGGTTGTTTCACACTTCTTCCACACGGCTTCGACGCTCCATAAGGTCTGCAATCTCAATCACGGGGAGAGAGATGAATATCCACAATCCAAGAACTTCAAATGGTGAATCTTCTTTGTCGAATTACACCAAAATATGATTTTCATGCCATTGCATTTTACCCCTCCATTTTGCTGCGAATTTTCAGTTATCTTTCTTGTTCTATTTTTCTTATTTCAAACATAAGAAATACTTATGAGAGAGGGAGGGAGTTGGGGTAGTTTTATCCTACAAAAAACTACTCCCTCCTTTTCTTTCTTTCAAATTAATATGGGTAAGGTCAAGCCCTCATGGGCGACCCATGACCCATATCCAATTTCCAACAAGATGAAACTATTTTGAGACTTAGGGCTTCAGATATGATGGACTAAATGGAGTGAATATCTTTGGAGACAACTTAATTGTGTTTCGCGATAAAACAAATCAGAATGAGGTGAATCCGAATGTTCGTTCCGAGCCTCGTTATAATCTATAAATTGAGATTATCTTTCAACCCCTGCGTTCGATACGCTGGATGGTGGTTCAAGTCTTTACTTAACTCTTAATTATCAATTTTGAGTACGAAAAACAGTGAATCGAACAACTCAAATCTTTGAGCATGAAAAACAGTGAATCGAACAACTCAAGTCAAGATAAAATTAACCTATCAAATACTTAAATCTGAAAAAATGATAATTTATACCACCATGAGAGTCTTTTGATCGTGATGATTACAAATAACCTGCGGATACAAGCTTTGCAGCCGAATCCCGGTGATTCTTGACAAGCAACTATTAAATCATTCTACGGCTACTTCTAATTTACGCTATGAACTACTCCTAAGACTAGAGCTAATTCTAAGAAAATGAAACTGTAGAGTTTTGTGATTCTGATGATGCCTTCTCTTTCTTATTTGACCGCATATATCTTGGTCTTGGGGAACCCACGTTCTTCTTCTTCGGGAACTGCCTTCAACTGTCTCCAACCGTCTCTTTCAAAATTCTCAACTTGGCGCGTCTTCCTTGAATGCATATTACTGGCTTTTGGACTCTCTTTATTTTTTCAGATTCGATTATTGAGTTTTTATTAAATCAGCCCATATCTTGTTATCATTTGAATTTAATAGGCCTTGTCTTATTTATTTGTGAGCCCAACTTTCTTCTTTTTGAATTTCCCCAATTTGGACTTTGTACTTCGGAAGCCCAAATTATTTTGTAGTGTAAACAAATTGATAATTAATATGGATATTTTCCTTTACACCGAATAGAAAATAGTGCTATCTATCTATTGGGATATTCAATGCTAACTAAGTGGGTATGTGCCCAATTGAATTTTAAACCGTTGAATCATTCATAATGAGGTGATTATTATATTTCACTTTATGACATCATCATGTGATTGACAAATACACTAGGGTATTACCTATTTTGGTGGAATACGAGTAAGAAGTAGTGTACAATTCTTTCAAGGATAGAGGAAAATGGTTTAATGGCTCAATGAAACAAAAGTTCATTATCTTGCTTAATTAATGAATTGTCGAACAATAAACTTTAAATTTAGTCGTCTTACAAGTTTATTGTTGAAATCCAATTAGTAAGATGACAATCTTTTCTTTTTAAGTTCTTTAAATATACATTGTTTTTATAAACTTCTCCACATTTTAGGTGTTGTGATTTGGATTTATACATGCTTAGCTTAATTATACATAAGTGGCTTTGTATGGTTTATGCTTTATGCTATAACAAATAAATTTGTTCTTTCTTGTTATATATATTTGCATACGCATCGAGTGTGCTTCGACCGCTAGTTTCAATAACCAGAGAATTGCACTGCATTAGCCGCTGTCATTTTCTCTCTTCCTTTACTTTTTCTTATTATTTTCTTCATTTTTCATGTTTCTTTTTTCCTTTTTACTCTTCTCTGTGAAAGGTTGGACTCTCTTCTTATTTGAGAATTGAGGTTCTTAACTCTCGAGTGGATGTCTCCGCCGTTTCGCCGGCTGTCTACGCCGACTTGTTGTTGTTGCCCACGATTCAGAACATGTAAAAATGGAGTAGCGACTTAAGGAAATTTAAAGCGCTGATTAAGAAATTGTAAGTCGCCGGTGGTTTCCGGCTGATTATGTGACTTGGGTCAGAGCACATTATCAGAATTTGTTAGGGTTATCTTTGTATTTAAATGACTTTTTTGATATGAATGAGAACAAGAATAGACTTGCACTTTCTGTTGTTATCTCCTCCTCTTTCTCTGCTCCCTGATATCACCTTCCTCCTTATTCCCCTTCTATTTTTCTGTGCCCAGAAAAACACATCACTTTTTGTCTTTGGAAACGAGATGGAGCTTTGTTTCGTTAAAAAAAACAATCTAGATTAAGGTGGATCCAACTGCGTGTTTCAAGGCCCGCGATAATTCTTATTTTAGAATTATCTTTCAACCCCCGTGCTCGAATTCGATATGCTAGGCGGTGGTTCAGAATTTAACACTTCGCTGTGTTGTTTAAACTAATTATTCGGACCGCAATTGACTGAAATATATAGATTTTCTTCGAATACAATAATGAGATGAAAGATAAGATTCAAGTCCAAATAAAAATTATCTCTCTGATACTTAAATCTGACATAAGATAATCTTATACCTACGTGAGAATCTATCTTTTTTCCATACTTGAATATGTTCGAATTCAAAAGGGTAAATTGAAAACTCAAGTCCAGTGCATAAACTATCTATTCGATACTTAAATCTGAATAAACGATAATTTACACCTCCATGAAAGTTTTCAATCGTGAAACATTACAGGCAAGCGAATGCCGATACAAGCCTTCAAGGCAAATGTCATCGAGTCTACACTACAGCTACTCCTAAATTACGCTACGATCTACTCCTATATTACGCTAGAAACTACTCCCAAGAGAACGAAAATGTAGAAGTCTGATGATCTTGCCCTCTCTTTTTCTTTGTCCATGGCTTGTATATATATTGGTCTTTGAAGGAACCCACGTTCCTTTTTTTCGGGAACTGCCTTCAACTGCTCTTTCAAATATTTTTGAATTAGCGCGCTTCTGCAGATGATTGTCTATTTGGACCATATTTTATTTCTTCAGATTTGATTCTTGGGTTTTATTAACTCAGCCCCTTCTTTTCGAATTTCTACAATTTGGGCTATTTGGGCTCTGTATTTCGAAAGCCCAATTATTTTATGGTGTAAACAAGTTTATGGATTTTTCGGATGCAATTGTTAATTATTGCTTTAAGTATTATAGGATTAGAAATCTAATGTATTAGATTGCTGTAGAGGTTAAGCATAAGTTTTATTGCATGGATTCTTCTACTGGAGGGGATGTCTCGGTTTAGTGTTGGTTGCGGCGCATCAAACATTTTGCTAGCTTGTTAAAATATAGTACTATTTAATTTGAAGCGTCACTGGATGCAATTTTATTCCCCGAAAAAGTTTCAGTAGAGGAGACAGTCTTTTGATTTTCGATGCAGATTGTTGCCGCTTGGACCACTGAAACATCCCATTGCGCCACTATATATACAACACTTTGGCGTCACCAAAGACCAGAATCACCTTGACGAGTTCGACGAGAAGCAATTGTTCTGCATTACCCGCGGATTATAAGGTGAATTCTCTGGTCACTTTATGAAAACAATAGCATCTAGCAAAATCTGTCTTTGGTTTCATATACTTCAGTAACCGGTTGTAATTGTATTTGTAAGACAGCTTATTAATTTTTTTATTTTTCTTAGAGGATCATGCATTGCATATTCAAACAACGAATGTGACTAATATCGAGTTAATTAGCAAAAAAATATTCAATGAGAATTTTTGTAACAAGTCACATTCAATTTTCTTGGACCTTCATTTCAACTCCACTCTATTGTTTCTTGGTGAATTGTTTGGGACAACGATTTGTGATTTCAGACTTAAGAATATTTGACTTTCATGAAAATATCATCTTTGAGACGATGTGCATAGACTAATTTAAAAGTTTGAGAAATTTATATATCATATTTATTACTATATGGTTGTATCTTTTGTTCCAGAGTCAATTGTGTTAAGTTGTGAGGTAAATGAATAAATGTGGAAACATACAAGTTTTTATCGTTTGCTCTCGTCACATTGGGACATGATGATTTCTCTTCTTACTTTTGGTCCTCTCTCTCCTTTCCTTTGATTGTACTTTCTCTCTTTTTTAAAAGAACAAACCTTCTTGCACATGGACAATAAAGTGCAGAGCAACTACTTGAATACAATTTGGGATAATCACACTCACACCCCTCAATGATGGGGTAATTACACAAAACTCTTCTCACTAATTGATAATTATAAACACACCCCCTCTAGGGGTCTATTTGTAAGGTTTACAGGGAGTGCAATTGTAAGAATTGTTACACACAGGGTGCAATTGTAAGAAATTTTTAACATTAGAGGGTGTGTTTGTAATTATCAATTAGTGGGGGGAGGTTTGTGTAATTAGTCCATCATTAAGGGGGTGTGAGTGTAATTATCCCTACAATTTTTGACATTCTCCTTTTTTTGGTTTTCACCGCCTACCGCAGTGATTAATCCCCTCGCTGATTGGAGGCACCTCGAAGGGTGGGACAGCTGGCCCAGAGTTTTCAATAGCTCTCCATACCTAAGGCCGATGATCAAACCCTCGACACTTGGTTAAGGGAGACTTCTTATAAGTTATTTCATTGATATTATTCGTTTTTTATTTAAATTGTTACAATTAATTGTAAGGTACCTCATGTTTACAAGTTATTATCGAACATTGTGATGTTTATGAGATGTCTGACTTTCTTTTCGTTTTTGTCTAATCTTAAGTTTGTATCTTTCTCCCCTATTTGACGGCCTATTTTTCTCTCAATGTAATCTTGCCCCTAAATAGTTCTTCATTATGTTCGTACAACCATTCGTTCAATATTTTCCATAAATCTTGCAAAACATGACATATATCTTCATGAAAACAAGGTAGAATATTTTTGTAACTTGTAAGTGCAGTAAACTACTCATGGATTAACTTTGTATGCTAGCGGTGGTTCAAATTCATCGCCTTCAATTGACATGAGCCATTTTAGCTATAGGTGCATTTGTTCGCCTGCTACTTTGTTGAAGATATACTTTATTTAGCTGTTAATTACAACTTAGTATTTGGTTGCAGGATTTTGAAATGATTATGGTCCTCATTTTCTTAAAGGCTGACCACATTTCTCTCATTTGTTAAGGCAGTGGGAAAGGCACTTTTTTGTTAACTTCTATCCCTCAGAAGTTTTTTTTTTCCTTATTTATTTGGAGAAGTTTTCACATGGGCTAAGGTTATTACCATATATTTTACTTTATAAAACCTGAAAAAAATTACTATGAAAAATTGCAAAATTGTGTAATAGAGTGCAATAACAATTGCAATGTTCTCTAACAAAAATTAGTTATGCAAGCGAGTACCGTGTGCCATGACTGCTGGTTTATATAATTTTATCCTCTTCTTTTGGTTATTAGATTTTATACATAAAAAGTTTAAATTTTAAAAGTTTCATTGTTTTTAAAGAATAATTATTCAGTTTTAATTGAGGATGAGTCACATACATTATTGAAGGTGTTTAATAAGTGTATTCAAACAAAAATATATTGTTTGTTATGAAATAACTCCAAATATTATGAAATATATACAAATATTCTAAAGTAGAGAGACTAGAGAATTAAGAAGAGAATTCTTTCTTTGATTTTGGTGTGTCTTAACAATACAACTTCATGTCCTATTTATAGGCACAAAATAGTAGGTACAATTATTTCAAGAGTTGAGTGCATAATGGAAAAGATGGATTTACAAGTAGTGGAAGAGCAATGATCATCCACTATAACATAAAGAGGAGGAGAAATGATTATCCATCATATCATGTGGTGGAGGATACATGGACATCCATATAATTATTCATAACACTCCCCCTTGGATGTCCATCACTTAAGAATGTGCCTCTTTAAAACCTTACTAGGAAAAACTCTGTGGGATAAAAACCTAGTGAAGGAAAAAGAGTACATAATTCTTTCAATACGCAATCAGATGCCGCCTCATTAAAAACCTTACCAGGAAAACCCAGTGGGAAAAACCTTGGTTAAGGGAAAAAGAGTGCAGCGCGTATTATCTCCCCCTCATGACAATATCAGTCAAGATCTTTAAGTCTGCGCACGCCAATATTGTAGACTAGTTTTTCAAATGTTGCTGTAGGAAGTGCCTTGGTGAACAAATCAGCAAGATTATCTCTGGAACGGATTTGTTGAACATTGATATCACCATTCTTCTGAAGATCGTGAGTGAAAAAGAACTTTGGTGAAATATGCTTTGTTCTATCTCCTTTAATGTACCCTTCTTTCAATTGTGCAATACATGCGGAATTATCTTCATATAAGATCGTCGGGATCATTTTTCCAGAAGATAAACCACAATTTCCTCGAATGTGTTGAATCATGGATCTTAACCAAACACATTCTCGACTTGCCTCATGAATAGCCAAGATTTCTGCATGATTAGATGATGTGGCCGATATAGTTTGTTTCATAGATCGCCATGAAATGGCTGTGCCACCACATGTAAATAAATAGCCCGTTTGTGAACGACCATTATGAGGATCAGACATATATCCAGCATCTGCATATCCAACCAATTCGGACTTGGGTACATTTGAATAAAATAAGCCCATATCGATTGTTCCTCTAAGGTAGCGGAGTACCTGTTTAACCCCATTCCAATGCCTTCGTGTAGGAGAAGAACTATATCTTGCTAATAGATTAACAGCGAATGCTATATCAGGTCGAGTGTGACAAGCAAGATACATTAGTGCACCGATTGCACTTAGATATGGTACTTCAGGACCAAGTAGTTCTTCATCACTTTCTCGATGTCGAAAAGGATCTTTGTTCACATCTAGTGACCTTACGACCATCGGGGTGTTCAATGGATGTGATTTATCCATGTAGAATCGCTTTAACACCTTTGATATATAAGCATCTTGATATACAAAAATTCCGTTCTTTAAATATTCAATTTGCAACCCAAGGCAAAATTTTGTTCTTCCAAGATCTTTCATTTCAAATTCTTTCTTTAAACAATGAACAGTTTTTGAAATCTCTTCAGGAGTTCCAACGATATTTAAATCGTCAACATAAACTGTAATTATAACAAACTCATTTCCAGATCTTTTCATGAAAATACAAGGACAAATTTGATCATTCTTATATCCTTCCTTCAACAAATATTCACTGAGACGATTATACCACATTCGTCCAGATTGTTTCAGTCCATACAATGACTTACTTAATTTAATTGAATAATGTTCTCGAGAACTTGAATTATATGCTTCAGGCATATTAAATCCTTCAGGGATTTTCATATATATATCATTATCAAGCGAGCCATACAAATAGGCTGTAACAACATCCATTAGACGCAAATCAAGTTTTTCCTGCACTGCCAGACTTATTATATAACGAAAAGTAGTTGCATCCACCACAGGAGAATAAGTCTCCTCATAATCTATGCCAGGTCGTTGCGAAAACCCTTGAGCAACAAGACGTGCCTTATATCTTATAATTTCATTTTTCTCATTTCGTTTTCGCACAAATACCCATTTGTATCCTATTGGCTTTACATCTTCAGGTGTACGAACTACAGGTTCAAAACATTTACATCTTCAGGTGTACGGACTACAGGTCCAAAAACTTTTACATCTTCAGGTGTAAGGACTACAGGTCCAAAAACTTTTACATCTTCAGGTGTACGGACTACAGGTCCAAAAACTTTTCGTTGGTTCAAGCGAGTTTAACTCTGTCCTCATTGCGTCTTTCCATTTTTGGCCAATCATTTCTTTGTCGACATTCATTAACAGACTTTGGTTCTTGATCCTCATTATCATTCATCATATTTAGCGCTACATTATATGCAAATTTATCATCAACGTTGACTTCATTTCGATTCCATCGTTTCCCGTTCATAACATAATCGATTGAGATCTCATTATTTTCACAATTTTCAGGTACCTGAGGTTCTTCTAGAACCGAAATATTAGTTATGACTGGGGACTCTTCTGGAGTTATTTTATCCTCGATTAGACCATCTTGATTCTTAGCTCCTTTTATTTTTCGAGGATGACTATCTTTGGAACCGATAGGTCTACCACGCTTCAAGCGTGCAGTAGACTCATTACTTTGACCTTCAGGGACAACAATTCTTACTGGAGCATTAACATCTGGTACATGTGACTTAGTCACTTTTTTTAGGTCAGTAAATGCGTCTGACAGTTGGTTAGCTAAACCTTGCAAGTGAATTATCTTTTGAACTTCCAGTTCACTTTGTTTTGTTCGAGGATCAAGATGACATAAAGATAATTCATTCCAACTAATTTTCTTTTCCAGCTGCTTATTTTCTCCCCCTAATGTTGGGAAATCTGATTCATCAAAATGACAATCAGCAAATCGAGCCGTAAATAAATCTCCAGTCAATGGCTCTAGATACTTTATTATCGATGGAGACTCGAATCCAACATATATTCCCAATTTCCTTTGAGGACCCATCTTAGTGCGTTGTGGTGGAGCAATTGGAACATATACCGCACATCCAAAAATTCTTAGATGGGAAATATTTGGTTCCTGACCAAAAACCAAGTGTAATGGGGAGAACTTATGATAACTTGTTGGCCTTATGCGAATAAGTGCTGCTGCATGCAAAATAGCATGTCCCCAACAAGAAATAGGAAGTTTTGATCTCATAAGTAAAGGTCTTGCAATTAACTGCAGACGTTTAATAAACGATTCTGCTAGACCGTTTTGTGTATGAACATGTGCTACAGGATGTTCAACATCAATTCCAATAGACATACAATAGGCATTGAACGTTTTGGAAGTAAATTCACCCGCATTATCAAGGCGTATCTTCTTAATTGGATAATCAGGAAAATGTGCTCGTATTCTAATCAATTGAGCAAGCAATCTCGCAAACGCCAGGTTGCGAGTTGATAACAAAGATACATGTGACCATCTTGTTGATGCATCAATTAAAACCATAAAATATCTAAATGGTCCACACGACGGGTGTATTGGTCCACAAATATTGCCTTGAATACGTTCCAAAAACGTAAGAGATTCACTTCCTATTTTTGTTGTTGATGGTCGAATAATCAACTTTCCAAGCAGCACATGAGAAATCATTCGATTGAAGAATCTGCTGGCTCTTCAATGGATGACCACATGAATTCTCAATTATCTTTCGCATCATAATTGATCCGGGATGGCCCAACCGGTCATGCCAAACAACAAACTTATTTTGATTTGTAAACTTCTGGTTTACGATAACATGTGTTTCAATAGTAGATATATGCGTGTAGTACAAACCAGAAGAAAATGCAGGCAATTTTTCCAATATACATTTATCGCCAGATATTGTATTAGTGATGTAAAGATACTCAATATTGTCATCACTTGTTGTCTCAATATGATATCCATTTCGGCGGATATCTTTGAAACTTAGTAAATTTCTTTGAGACTTAGTAAAATATAAGGCTTCATCAATATAAAATTGTGTTCCTCCGGGTAACAATATATTAGCTCTGCCGGAGCCTTCAATTAATTTTGCACTACCCGATATAGTACTAACATTGGCTTCTTGCATTACTACATAAGAGAAGTATTTTTTATTCTTGAGGATGGTGTGAGTTGTTGTACTATCAGCGAGACATATATTTTCATTATTGATGTTGTTGCTGATCGAGTAAATACTCATTCTTTATTGAAACATAAAAAAAATAAATCAATATCAAACAATATTATTTAATATAAGAAACGATAATCTTATGAATAAATTCATTCTTAAATAGAAAACAACATGCTTAAATATTTATTTATAAAGTACTAGAATTAAAATTTAACAAATTTATTTTTGAACATTTCCATCTCCAATCAAGTGATCAATTTTTCCATTAGGATCATCAAAAAAATCAGCAACATCTAAATGAGTGTCATCAAAATCGGCCATGATCAGAATCGCCTTCTTCAAAGGCAATTTTTTTTTTCTATTTTCTTTCTTTTACTTTTCAGCGATTTTTGGTAAAGGTCAACAAGATGCTTTGGTGTACGACAGGTACGAGACCAATGACCTTTACCACCACAACGATAACATAAATTTTCTACAGATTGGCTATTTTGGCCACCTTTATTTTTCTCTTCATTATTTTTCCACTTCTGGTGGAAAGATGTATTCTTTGAATAACCACCACGATTTCCATAACCATATCCACGACCATGTCCACGTCCACGCCTATGATTTCTTTAATGATTAAAATAGTTATGTGCTGCTACTTTCACTTCAGGGAATGTAGCAGAACTAGTTGGACGGGACTCATGATTAAAATAATTATATATTGCTCAACACATTCACTTCAGGGAATGGAGTATAGTTATTTGCATCAAGATGAATTTCAACATCTATTTTTCCTCGTAATATCAAGAGTCACAAAGTCAAGTTTTGCAAGATTCGTCATTATAACACTATCATCAAAGTATAAAATGAATAACATAACAATCATTCAACTTCTTAAAATATTTTCAACGTGATAGGATTATTCAAAAGAATAATACTAATCAAATATATGCACATATACATATGTCTTCTTTCCAAACATCAAGAGAATTATTGCATATTTCTATTTTGTTACATATTGAAATATACGTACCTTTTCTTTACCTTTTCTTCTTGCTTTGTTTTAAAAATCTTGTCTATTAATTTTCTTTACAAACTCATAATAACTCATGAAAATCTCTCAATGGATTTTACATCATACGTTGAGTACCCCATGTATATTTTTAGCCAAATTTCAAAATGATTAACACCTTGAGACAGATCGTGCTGATAACGTGTTATGAAATAACTCCAAATATTATGAAATATATACAAATATTCTAAAGTAGAGAGACTAGAGAATTAAGAAGAGAATTCTTTCTTTGATTTTGGTGTGTCTTAACAATAAAACTTCATGTCCTATTTATAGGCACAAAATAGTAGGTACAATTATTTCAAGAGTTGAGTGCATAATGGAAAAGATGGATTTACAAGTAGTGGAAGAGCAATGATCATCCACTATAACATAAAGAGGAGGAGAAATGATTATCCATCATATCATGTAGTGGAGGATACATGGACATCCATATAATTATTCATAACATTCTTTAAATTTTGAACATAATATTACAACTTTACAAGTATGCAACCATGTACTACAATATATTAAAGAAAAATATATATTTTATAACTTAATATGTAATTTGTTACTATATTTGGTGTCAAAAGTAATTGCTTGAGTTTTTAGTGATTTTTTTTTTGCGCACACGCATCGGGTGTGCGTTAACCGCTAGTATTATATAAAGCATAAGGGACCCAGAGTCTCTTTTAGTTTAAACGCGTACTGTTTACACTATAAAATAATTTGGGGCTTCCGAATTATAAAGCCCAAATAGCCCAAATTGTTCGAAAAGAAAGAAATTAGGTCCACAAATAGATAAGACAAGGCCCATTAAATCTAGAAAATGGCAAAAACATGGGTTGAATTGACAAAAGCCCAATAATCGAATCTGAAGAAATAAGATGAAGTCCAAATAGCCAATAATCTGTAAAGACGCGCTAATTTGAAAAGATTTGAAAGAGCAGTTGAGGACAGTTGAAGGCGGTTCCCGAAAAAATGGAACGTGGGTTCCTCAAAGATCAAGATATATACGAGCCGCGAAGAGAAAATGAGAGGTCATTAGATCATCATCAGAATCACAACTTCTATATTTTTATTCTCTTAAAATTAACCCTAATCTTAGGAGTAATTTATAGCGTAATGTAGGAGTAGCTCATAGCGTAAATTAGGAGTAGCTGCAGTGTAATTTAGTATTAGAGTTGATGGGATTTGCCTTCAAGGCTTGTATCTACATTTTCTTGTAATCTTCACGATCGAAAACTCTCATGGAGGTATAAATTATCATTTTTTCAAATTTAAGTATTTGATAGGTAATTTTATCTTGACTTGAGTTTTTCGTTCATCATTCTCATATTCGAAAGGAACAACTAAAAATTCAATTAAAGACTTGAACCACCGTTTAGCAAATCGAACGCAGGGGTTGAGAGATAATCGATCGAAAGATTCTCATGGAGGTATAAATTATCCTTTTTTCAGATATAAGTATTTGATAGGTAATTTTATCTTGACTTGAGTTTTTCGTTCATCATTCTCATATTCGAAATGAACAACTAAAAATTCAATTAAAGACTTGAACCACCATTTAGCTAATCGGACGCAGGGGTTGAGAGATAATCGATCGAAAGATTCTCATGGAGGTATAAAATTATCTTTTTTTTCAGATTTAACTATTTGATAGATAGTTTTTATCTTGATTTGAATTTTTCCTTCACTATATTATTATTTCATTCGAAGACGATAATTAGCGTTGAATTTAAGACTTGAACCACCGTTTAGCATATCGAACGTAGGGGTTGAAAGATAATCTCAAATTATAGATTATCAGGGGGCTCAGAACGACCATTCGGATCCACCTCAGTCTGATTTGTTTTATCGCGAAACAAATTTTTGGCGACCACAGTGGGAGATTAATTTTGATAACTGATCTATTTAAATTTTTTTAAAAATTCTTGTTTCCTACATAATGTCGGAAGAGTCTCTTAGAGACGATTTGGGAAATGATTTTGACGCTCAACCAATTTCGAAACATAAGGTTAGAGCGGACAAAATGTACGAACAGTTTGTTCGGGTCATGAAACAAATCTTTGCAGGTGCTCGAGAAGATCAAAGAAGAGAATTCGATGATCAATACCGAGTATTAGTGCAAGAGTCTGCCCGTATATTTACTGCGATTGTCAAGATATCGCCGTAAGTGCTCAAGAGGGGCTCGCTCGAGAGGTTACTCGAGTAATTACAGAATTGGGTGAAATTTTTCATCAAACGTGCGAAGTTTTTTCGAATATGATAAACACCCAGGTAGCTTTAGCACTCGAACCTTTAATAAGCAGGCATAATGTTTTAGTAGAAAAAGTATGTCAGTTAGTGTCAACCGAACCTAGGATTCGAACTAGATACGTGAACCCAAACGAAATTCCTTTAGGTTATCCTCGAGATACTCGAGTTTGAAATAGTCAATTCGAAGTTGGCCAAACTTCGAATCCTATACCCCTCAAGGAACAGAATTTTGTAAACCAACAAAATCCTTGGGGGCAACCGGGAACGAACCAAACGAATACTAACCAATCTCCACAGCCTACATCTTTTAACCTCCAAAACACAAACACGAGTCAAATTAATTCCCAACCTGCAAGGCAAGATTTTCCTGTACCGACGAATGGTCAAGAACAAGTGCCTACTGGTTATCATCCAAATGTTAATATTGGAAGTTTCGAACCAAATATTAGTTTCGCCCAAGGATTTTATAGCGGGGGGCAAAACCAACCTTAAGGGCAACATTATACAGGGAGTCAGAGTATCCCTTACAACATGGGAAATCAGAATTTGCCTGGTTTTCAGACAAATCAAAGTTTCCCTTTCACCATGAATAACTTTCAAGTTCCATATGCTGGGGGGCAATACATGCCTAACAATTATATGGGAGGAAATATAGGACCACAGGTCCAAGATCCTTTCCAAAATCAAGTGGAATTGGCAATCGAAAGAATGTACGGGCCTGGGTTTCAAAGAAACCACCGATTAATTCAGGGAAAACCTTAAATGAAGAGCTCTAAATGCGAAATACTTAAAGAAATATTTCGAGAGACTACTCGAAATGGGCAAAAATTTCTTATAAATAAATTAATAATGGTTATAAGTACATCTTTCGAAAATGTCTAAGACCTAATAAAAAACAAAAAGTTAACTAATACGTCAACAGCAAAATCGAAAGTGTCTCTTTCGAGCAAGGTTGGTTTGACTACTTCTTCGAGCTCGTGAGTTAACTCGACAATCTGATCATTCAAAGCTGATAAATCTTCTTCGACTTGGTCGACTGAATTGGCCAAACGATTCCTTTCGATTTGGAGGCTGGCAATCTGGGCATCTAGCACAGCAATTCGAGCCAAGTAATCTGCTCGAGAGTTCTCTAAAGCAATGATTTGACTACATAGTTGATCCATTTGTTGGGCATGGCTAGAAGACATCTCTTCTTCGAAAGGGTTAATGCCTTAATCAATGGAGGCACGGAGATTGGCAAGGCTGTTCTCGAATACTTCGCGTGCCGCTCGAAACATGGGCAACCACTGATCAACCATCCTCGAAGTTGTCTCATCGAGAAGAAAACAGAGTTTTTCCAACAAGTTGGAATCAGTAAGTCGAAGCCTTATGTCATAAAGTACCTCGCTTAGAGCAACTTGGGAAGATATTACAGGGGCTACATCTCCTGAAAATAAAGTTACGAATTTATGCAGAGGTTTAAGAAACGAACAAAACATGAATACCTTCGAATGGAGCAGTAAAATCCATAGGGCTCGAAGGATATGAATCCACAACTGGCTCAGTAAGAGGAGTCGAAGGCTGAGCATCCCCAATTTCTTCTATTTGAATTGAAGAAGGAACAGGAGGAAGGCCAAAAGTAGGCCGAATTCGAGCTCCAAGTGCAAGATTCGTCTCAAGGTTTTGAAGAATGGACGAATCCACGAAAATAGTAGACGTTCCTGTCAAGGTGCTAAAAGAGAACCTCATCGAGGATGGTAAGCTAGGAATGCCTAAATTCTCAAGAATTAATTCTTGGGCTCCAATTAAAAGATGATGGCAGATTTTTTGAGCCCAAAAATAGAGGGGTTCAAATTCTTGGTGGAGAAGAAAAGGGTTTTCTTCTTCTCCAAGTCTTGCAATTGGATTAGGATTCTAAGACTCCTATTCTATATATATGTGAATGCAAGACTAAAACCCTAAGTCTCCTTTGAGTGTAAAATTCGAACCCTAGCTGGAAAAAGAAGAGAGTTTTTCCTTTGTCATCCTTTAGCTAAAATCGCCCCTACTTTGTTCCAATACAACATCGTTTTGTTCATGTGTTGAACTTACCGATTCACATATTCCATCCCTTCACATAATCAAGCCTAGGTTTTAGACTTAGATCGATTTCACTGGCTAGCACCAATAATGAAGTAGGTGGTGACTTGAACGAGGTGTGGATACATCTTAGAGGTGCGACATGTGGAGCACTAACACCGGGGATACGATTGACGGGCGATTTCCTCCAAGAAATCGTGTGGACTTACACCACAGAGTTGAAAAGATCCGAATCGTTGCTGCGAGAATTTAATCGAAAGGTAAAAATTCTCGTAACCTTCTTTATAGCGTAATCGAGCACACCATTATTCATGTTTTGGGTGGTTGTACGTTTAAATTTTAATTTTCGCTGCCACGAGCCATCCGGGGAATAGAACCAACATAACAGTATGCTCCGACCACACTTGCTTACCTGGCTCCCCACGCCTGCCTTTTCCATACCTGCATAGCTAGCTCCCCAACGCCTTCATTCGTCATAGATCTATAAAAATAATTTCATAAAAAGATTAAAAGAAACCATGTATTCTCGATCTGTTATCAACTCATGCTCTTAAAAGGATAAAAATATGAGTGAGACTTTGGGATTCTCCCTTTTTTTATGTGTAGCCTTCTATTTTTCTTGCCCCCATAAGATAATGAGAGAATAATATAGACATGGTAAAAATATAGCATAAGAAATATTCCATACGCGAGACTTTATTTTTCTACTCCTGTGAGAGAGTTTTAAAAAAATATTACAAAATTAAATCGAAATTAAGAAAATAATACACAAAAAAATAGTGCTCAGAAAATAGCACATTCCGCGCCACGTCAGCATGGAATACAAAAAAACTTTTTTTTAAAAAAAATCAGCGGCCATTCCGCGCTGACGTGGCGCGGAATGGCAGAAAAGCCTATCATCCCGCGTGGCTTGTGTCGGGGCCGAGCTTTTTCTTTCCTTTCTTCTTTCTTCTTTCTTTCTTTCTTTCTTTCTTTTGTTTTCATCTTTCACTCTCGGTTTACCACGCCTCCTTCATCTTCACTTCTTCATCTTCACCATCTTCTTCAACTTATTTTTCATCATCCTCAATAATTCAAGGTAAATTTTATATATTATTGCTTTATAAAATATATAGAGCCATTATATTTTCGAATTTTTGTTTAATTAATGAATTTAGGGTTTAAAAAATTCTCTTGAATTTTTATGTTAATTTCGAATTTGGGTTTAGTAATTTCGAATTTGCTTATGAATTTGTGAAATTTTATTGTATAATTTTTCGAATTTATTGTGTAATTTCGGATTTGGGCTTTAGGTGTAATTTCGGATTTTTGTTGAATTTTATCAATTTAGTGTTTTAATTTGTGGAATTTTGCTGTGTAATTTTTCGAATTTGAATTTGTTGTGTATATTCGGATTTGGGCTTTAGGTGGAATTTCGAATTTTTGTTGAATTTTATCAATTTAGTGTTTTAATTTGTAAAGTTTTGTTGTGTAATTTTTCGAATTTGTTTGAAATTGATCAATTTAGGAATTAAATTTTTGGAATTTTGTAATGTAATTTTGAATTTATGGTTTAGGTGTAATTTTTGAATTTTTATGGAATTTATCAATTTAGGTTTAAAATTGTGAAATTTTGTAGAGTAATTCCGAATTTAGGGTGTAGGTTTTCAAATATTTAAGTGTAATTTGTATAATAATTTGTACATCTAATTTGAATTTTTAGTTATACCTTGTATGTATGTATGTATGATATTGAATTTAGTTTTTAGGTATGTTTTGGTTTGAACTTTGATAGAAATTTTAGGTATAATTTTGGATTAAGTATAATTTATATGTATGTAATTTCGGATATTTAGGTATAATTTGTATTTATAATCTTGAATTTTTGTTGATATGTTGTATGTATGATTTTGAATTTTTAGTGATATTTTGTATGTATAATATTGAATTTAGCATTTATGGTTTGAATTTTGATATAATTGTTAGTTTGTTATATCATGTTTAATATAAAAGTATAATTTCATTTTTGAACTATAGTTTGTACGTATTATTTTGAATTTAGTATTAATTTATGATTTGAATTTTGATATTATATAGAAAATGTCGAGGCCGAACACAGTTAATGTTTTAATATACACGGATGGTGAAATTATTGAAGACTCAAATTCAGTGAGATATAGCACTCGTCCAAGCACTAACATGAAAGTACGTCGTACGATCACATACGCTAAATTGCTGGAGAAGTTATACGCGAGAACAGGAACTGATCCGAATCATTTTTCATTAAAAGTAATTTTAAAATTTGAATTTGAAAAGAGAAATGTGATGAGGGAGAGGACAATGGAGATCAAAGACGATCATACTTTAGCATATTTCTTGGATCGTAATATTGTTGATGAGTTCGTCGAGCTTTATATTGAGAAAGAACCAATTCAACATCAAGGTCAATACAGATTGTCGTTAACCTAAGTGACGTCATTACAACCACCTCAAGTCATGTCGTATTTTACACAGCCCACGGTTCCAGATTTAAATACGCAGACACAATCACATGTGTGGGAAAATCGTGAGTTTCAGGATTTTTTTTCAAGTGGTGTGGGGAGTTCTACAATTCACGATTTGCATCAAGGTAATTTATTCTTATATTTACATTGTGTCATCATATTTATTACCAAATTTTATATTTGTATAGATTATTTTTCTTTTATTTGCAGAATGTAAAACAATTTAACTTTTTGTGATTTGCATTTTTAGGTGCTTCTACAACGGGCAATGTGTTTGGGCGTTTTGAAACTGTACAAAATTCCCCTTACGTAAATCCTAATTTGAGGAATTTTGACATGCAAGCAGGTAATTATGAATATTCTAATAAATTCATAATAGTTGTATTCCTTTGATTCGTGACTTGTTATTCTTATCTTTACATTTTGTGATAATATTTATATTTAATTGCAGGTCCTTCTACACAACATTCCCATTTGATAAATCCCCATTCGAGGAATTTTGATATGCATGCAGGTAATTATGAATCTGCTAACAAGTTTCATAATGGTTGTATTCCTTTGATTCGTGACTTGTTAGTCTTATTTTTATATGTTGTCATCATATTTATCCTTGTTTGCAGGTCCGTCTACACAAAGTCGTCATGAATTTGAGCATCCCAATTTTGGCTCTAGTGATAACATTGAGAATGATGATATTGGGAATGACAAGGACAGTGATGATTCTGACTGTTCGATCCATATTCATACAGACGATGAGATGGAAGAACACGTCAGCAATGCAATGAGGATGAGGATGAGGATGAGGATGAAGATGATGAGAGTAATGTACCAATAAATGAAGATTTCCCTCCCGCAAGAGCTGAACAAAGACCTCATGAAGTGCTCCCATTCTACTGCGCCACATACCCAGAAATAGAAGGTGATTCACTTCATCGAGAAAGTGCAGGTTTGACCTGGAGAATAATTTATGATCATGCGAAATGTAATCTTCGCAAGGGCCAAGTTTTTGACAACAACGCAGCTTGCAAGCAGCAGTGAAAAACTACCACGTGCAGCATGCACGACGCGAGTTTAAGGTGACAATTAGTAATCCGACAGTGTATGCCGTAAAATGCAAACATGGATGCCCTTTTAGACTGCGTGGAAGTTTGTTGAAGAATACTAATTTCTGGAAAATTACAAGGTATGAAGGGTCACACACATGTTTTGCTGAAAATTGTTCCAATAACCACTTCAACTTGGACATAAACATGATCGCAAATGAACTTCTACCAGAAGTGAGGAAGGATCCGTCATATAAGGTCGGTCTAATTAGACTAATGGTGTCAAACACATGGCAATTCGACATTTCGTATGGGAAGGCTTGGTACAGTTTGCAACGTGCAAATGAGATTGTATACGGCACGTGGGAGGATTCAGTTACATGGTTGCCTAAACTTTTGGGAGCTATCCAGAAGTGGAATCCGGGTACGGTTGTTGAATGGCGGCACAAATACGAGGATCAAAACCCAAAAATGCTGAAATATTTGTTTTGGGCGTTCAAGCCATGTATAGATGGATTCTGATATTGTCGAAGGGTCATATGTGTTGACGGGACTCATTTGTACGCACGACACAAGGCTAAGTTGTTGGCCGCATCGACTTTGGATGAAAATCAGAATATTTTACCTCTAGCATTCGCCATCGTTGATAATGAGTCCAACGAGTCTTGGTTATGGTTTTTGCAATTGGTGTGCAAACATTTTTTGATGCCTAATGAAGGTGTTTGTCTTATTTCTGATCGTCATAAGGGCTTATTAAATGCTATTAGATATATGTCCGCGTTTACCCCTCCCCTGGGAGCTCATAGATATTGCCTACGACATGTGAGTTCAAACTTTAATTCTCAATTCAAAAGTAAAGCTTTGAAGGAACTCTGTTATGTAGCAGGTATGGCACATAATGTCCGAAAATTTGACAAAGCAATGGAACTTATTGGTAATAAGGATCCGGCTGCGTTGAGTTATTTGAAAGGTTTCCCACAAGAAAAGTGGACATTGGCATATGATGGAGGGATGCGGGAAGGCATTATGATGACAAACATGTGAGAAAGCTTAAACAATGTGTTGAAAGGTACTCGACATCTTCCACCAACAGCAATTGTTGAGTGCACATTTCATCGCATTGTGGAATATTTTGCTGATCGAGTGCAAATGACTTTGGCAATGAGGGAACAGCCCCTGACGACATATGCATATAAAATGTACAATGAGTGGGAAAGAAAATCCTCGAACCACATGACAACAGTTTTTTCTTGGTTGGATTACACGGGTCAAGTTAAAACTCCCCGACAGATGGGGTTCGGAAATCATACTTACATGGTCGACATCAAAGGTAAATATTGCTCTTGTGGAAAATGGACTCTTCATCGAATTCCGTGCTCACATGCTATAAAATTATGTGAGAAATTACAGATTAGGTCGTCCTTGTATGTTGAAAAATATTACCTCGTCCATGAATATTTGAAAACATATCAAGGGAAGTTCTATCCGATTCCTGAATCACATTATTGGGACCCCCCCCCCCCCCCATTTTGAGTTGGTCCATGACCCCGATCTGAGGAAGCCACCTACTGTGGGTCGACAGCGGAGTACTCGAATTCCCAATGAGATGGATTGGCCCGAGTTAGACTCAGATTATTTGTAGCGTGGTGTTGACAATTAGATTATTTGTAGCGTGGTGTTAATTATTTTTAATGAATAATGACTTTTTATTTTTTGCCGACTCATTTTTCTCCATTTTTCGTGCGTTTTCGGTTTTCGACTTGAACATAAAAAGTGTAAACTTGAGCATAAATTACTTTTTGAAACAAGAATTGGGTCGTTTCGATGCTCGAGCAAAGAAATATGGCAAGACGAAAAAAAATAATAGCAGTTTTTTTAATGAATAATGACTTTTAATTTTTTTTTTCCGACTCATTTTTCTCCATTTTTCGTGCGTTTTCAGGTTTCGACTTGAACATAAAAAATGTAGACTTGAGCATAAAATACTTTTTGAAACAAGAATTGGGTCGTTTTGATGCTCGAGCAAAGAAATATGGCAAGACGAAAAAAATAATAGCAGTTTTTTTAATGAATAATGACTTTTAATTTTTTTCCGACTCATTTTTCTCCATTTTCGTGCGTTTTTGGGTTTCGACTTGAACATAAAAAATGTAGACTTGAGCATAAACTACTTTTTGAAATGAGAATTGGGTTGTTTCGATGCTTGAGCAAAGAAATATGGCAAGACGAAAAAAATAATAGCAGTTTTTTTTAATGAATAATGACTTTTTATTTTTTGCTGACTCATTTTCTCCATTTTTCGTGCATTTTCGGTTTTCGACTTGAACATAAAAAGTGTAGACTTGAGCATAAACTACTTTTTGAAACAAGAATTGGATCGTTTCGATGCTCGAGTAAAGAAATATGGCAAGACGGAAAAAATAATAGCAGTTTTTTTTAATGAATAATGACTTTTTTATTTTTTTCCGACTCATTTTTCTCCATTTTTCGTGCGTTTTTGGGTTTCGACTTGAACATAAAAAATGTAGAATTGAGCATAAACTACTTTTGAAACAAGAATTGGGTCGTTTCGATGCTCGAGCAAAGAAATATGGCAAGACGAAAAAAATAATAGCAGTTTTTTTTAATGAATAATGACTTTTTATTTTTTGCTGACTCATTTTTCTCCATTTTTCGTGCGTTTTCGGTTTTCGACTTGAACATAAAAAGTATAGACTTGAGCATAAACTACTTTTTGAAACAAGAATTGGGTCGTTTCGATGCTTGACCAAAGAAATATGGCAAGACGAAAAAAATAATAGCAGTTTTTTTTAATGAATAATGACTTTTAATTTTTTTCCGACTCATTTTTCTCCATTTTTCGTGCGTTTTCGGGTTTCGACTTGAACATAAAAAATGTAGACTTGAGCATAAACGAATTTTTGAAACAAGAATTGGGTCGTTTCGATGCTCGAGTAAAGAAATATGGCAAGACGAAAAAAAATAATAGCAGTTTTTTTTAATGAATAATGACTTTTAATTTTTTTCCGACTCATTTTTCTCCATTTTTCGTGCGTTTTCGGGTTTCGACTTGAACATAAAAAATGTAGACTTGAGCATAAAATACTTTTTGAAACAAGAATTGGGTCGTTTTGATGCTCGAGTAAAGAAATATGGCAAGACGAAAAAAATAATAGCAGTTTTTTTAATGAATAATGACTTTTAATTTTTTTCCGACTCATTTTTCTCCATTTTTCGTGCGTTTTCGAGTTTCGACTTGAACATAAAAAGTGTAGACTTGAGCATAAAATACTTTTTGAAACAAGAATTGGGTCGTTTCGATGCTCGAGCAAAGAAATATGGCAAGACGAAAAATAATAGCAGTTTTTTTTAATGAATAATGACTTTTAATTTTTTTCCGACTCATTTTTCTCCACTTTTCGTGCGTTCTCGGGTTTCGACTTGAACATAAAAAATGTAGACTTGAGCATAAACTTCTTAAAACATATACACAAATACGACATCGCAAGTACATATACAAAACAGGTTTTTCTTTGTAAAAAATAATGACTTCAACATAAACGAAACTAAACTACCCATGTGGCCTTGTGCCCAGATGTCCCCCTGTGCCACACTGTCGAGGGCGCCCCATCCTAGTAGACCATCTTGGCCTTACTGTAACTTCTTAACTCATTTCGTTGCTCATATCCAAAGGGAACGGAACAGGCGATATATTTCGTTGATGTTCCACTGGTGAAGATTGAATCAAAGTTTGGGGAGGGGGATCATTAAAAATTGAGTCAACGAACGAACGCAAATACGACTGGTCATTAAACCCGGAATAGGAGGAAGGCCCGCCTCGGTACTCAGGTGCAAACCCGGAAAAGGAGGAAGGCCCGCCTCGTAACTCAGGTGGAAACCCGGAATAGGAGGAAGGCCCGCCTCGGTACTCAGGTGAAAATCCGAAATAGGAGGAAGGCCCGCCGCGGTACTCAGGTGGAAACCCAAAATAGGAGGAAGGTCCGCCTCGGTACTCAGGTGCAAACCCGAAATAGAAGGTAGGCCCGCCTCGGTACTCAGGTGAAAACCAGGATGGTCCGGCTCGATACTCAGGTGGAAACCAGGAAGGTCCGGCTCGATACTCAGGTACTGAAGTCAGGGCTGAGGATGGTCCGACTCGGTACTCAGGTGCTGAAGTCAGGGCTGAGGATGGTCCGGCTCGGTCCTCAGGTGCTGAAGTCGGGGCTGAGGATGGTCCGGCTCTGTCCTCAGGTGCTGAAGTCGGGGCTGAGGATGGTCCAGCTTCATCGTCATCATCTTCTATACCTTCTGAGTCTTCCAATGTACTCCGGCTTCTCCTTTGTGGAAGCATGGTTTCTCCTCCACGTCTATGACTGTGAGAACCAGATGCTACATCGCCATGATGTCCACATGTGACCAGATTTGCGAGGCCGGTGAGACCCGATCGCACCTGTCCAAGTACCCTCCTAACTCCATGGCTACTTTGAGGGGCTTTTTCAATAGTCGTTTGCAGACCTTGAATGCGATTATACTGAAAAGATAAAACAAAAGAGTTAAACAAAAAATCATAGAAAAAATACCTATATTACAACAATAAGTATATTTACTAACCACATTCTGCAATAGAGGGGCCGACCCTGTTTGATGTCCCACTGTTCTCCTAGTCAAGGTGGGTGAAATATAACGCCGAGTGATTCTATCATACCACTCGTCGTATCTCGGCTCTGTGTCATTTCTGCCCTGAATAGGTTGTCCAGTCACAGTTCTATTGGCCCGATAATTCCACATTGCAATATATGTATCATTTTCGTTTGCCCAATTTATATTCCTCCCCCTACGGTCCCTTCTTCGCTCAGGGACAACATGACATGGAATATTTTGTCGGAGTCCAAACTGCCACAAAACACGCTCAGGACGATAATGTTCCACGACGTCGAAGAATATCATCAGAACTGATGCTTTCCACACAACAACGTCCAAGCATTCAGGTGGCAACTCGTCGATGTTTTCATCATTCAAATTGTATGGAGTCCAGATAAACTGAAGTATGAAAAACGTATTAAAAAAATTTTAATACAGAAGGATATAATAGAGATATAATATCATAATATAAAAACGTTATGAATTTTTTTTTACTCACATGTCCTTCGGCCATCTGATCAAGTCCATCTCTAATTGCTCGGACACTGTGAGCGACAACAATGTCATTTGTAACAGGGCGATACCACCTTTAAACATCAATCAAGCAATTAGGTACAAAAGTAAAATTTTTCCTAATTAATTTTTGTTAATTAATTAAAATTCATAAAAATATTAGTAAATTACCGTGCACCATAAGGAGCTCGGGCAATACCATGCTCATCAATTCCTGCCACTGGATCAGGAACATTACTGGGTCTGACAACCAAAATTCTAGACCACGCCCATATTTGTTAATGAATATGTACACATAATTAAACAAAATTCCACAAATTTAAACCTAAATTGATAAATTCCACAAAAATTCAAAATTACACCTAAACCATAAATTCAAAATTACATTACAAAATTACACATTTTAATTCCTAAATTGATCAATTTCACAAAAATTCGCAGTTACAAAACAAAATTCCACAAACTAAAACACTAAATTGATAAAATTCAACAAAAATTCTAAATTACACCTAAAGCCCAAATCCGAAATTACACAACAACTTCAAAAAATTACACAACAAAATTGCACAAATTAAAATACTAAATTGATAAAATTCAACAAAAATTCCAAATTACACCTAAAGCCCAAATCCGAATATACACAACAAATTCAAATTCGAAAAATTACACAACAAAATTCCTCAAATTAAAACACTAAATTGATAAAATTCAACAAAAATTAGAAATTACACCTAAAGCCCAAATCCGAAATTACACAATAAATTCGAAAAATTACACAATAAAATTCCACAAATTCAAAAGCAAATTCGAAATTACTAAAACCAAATTCGAAATTTACATAAAAATTTCATACAATTTTTTAAACCCTAAATTTATTAATTACACAAAAATTCGAAAATATAATGGCTCTATATATTTTATAAAGTAACAATATATAAAATTTACCTTGAATTGTTGAGGATGATGAAAAATAAGTTGAAGAAAATGGTGAAGATGAAGAAGCGAAGATGAACCGAGAGAGATGAAAACAGAAGAAAGAAAGAAAGAAAGAAGGAAAGAAGAAAGGAAAGAAAGCTCAGTCGACAAAGCCACGAGAAATGACAGGCTTTTCTACCATTCCGCGCCACGTTAGTGCGGAATGGCTTTAATTTATAAAAAAAATAAAATTCTGGCCATTCCGCGCCACGACAGTGCGGAATGGCCGCTAATTTTAAAAAAAAAGTTTTTTTGTATTCCGCGCTGACGTGGCTCGGAATCTGCCCGATTCCGCGCCACGTCAACGCAGAATGTGCTATTTTCTGAGCACTATTTTTTGTGTATTATTTTCTTAATTTCGTATTATCTTTTTTAAATTCTCACTCCTGTGATAACATTTAAAGAGAAATAATATAAGCATGGAAAGTCATGTTTCCAAACACATGGAAAGTCAAAGAATATTTATTCCATCAAGGCATGTGAATATCTATACCTTAATTAATAGAAATGTTTCTGCACAGATCCAAATACTTCATAGATCGAAAGCTTCCTTTTCTTTTTATTTTCTTCTTTTTAAGGGAAAGAAAATATGACGATTTAAATGAATGAAGCTTAAGAATATAAATAAATGAACAAATAATAATAATAATGCGACATAATATATAATAATATAATATAAAGCTTAAGAATATAAATAAATGAACAAGAAATTTACGTGGTTTCAGCTAATGAAGACCTACGTTCACGGATGTAATTTGTAGCTTGGTTTATTCATACTCATAGGGGGTATTTATACAAGATTTTGATCTGTAGGCGAGAATGGTAAGTCAACTATGCCTAAAATACATAAGGTAATGAAAATAAATCAAGATCTATCTATATTGTGCTATAATCAATTGGATATAAATGGTAAATATATAGGATTTCGGGGCTGATATCTGTAGGTCTATCTATGGTAAATCTTGTAATTGATTAGATCTTGTCTCCAGGCTTGCCATAAATAGCGCTGTCCTCCCTGTGCAGGTCGGGTCGTCGAGGCCTCCAGCTATATCGTATGCTTTCTAAAATAGTCCAAATCCGTGATCCATTGAGTTTAAGCCCAATAAGTATTAATTTAGTTAGTTTGGCCCAAAAACTATTTTCCACTCACATCAATACAGTTTTCTAGGAGAATTTAATTTTATAAAAACACATATAAGCATAAACAAATTGCTATCTTTGTAAACTAAATTTAAAATTAAAATTAAAAGTAAAAATATATTTTTATATATACATAATATATAGTTTTTCTTTTTCGAGACCTTAAAAATTCGGAGGCCTAAGGCGGTTGACTATCCGGCCTTACAGTAGGGTCGGCCCTGTCAACCGGAAGTTGGCTACAATTATCTTTATGTAGTACAAATGGAACTTATGGAATGAGAGTTTATCCAAAAGAAAAATGATTTTTTTTTTTTTTGTTACAAAATCACATGCTAATAATCAATCAGTCCTCACGCATAAAGAAAATGATTAGAAAAGATACTCACACATCAACAATCCAGATTTCCAGAATTTTTCAATCCACCATCAAAGACTTAGCGAGGGTTGTTCATAGTCTTTCAAGAGATATGTCGTGGCGCACATCACTGATTATGAACTATAAGTCTTCTAGCATCTAGACAAGCAAGATGCCAATTTTCAGCAACCATCACGAAATGTATTAAAGCCCTTGGAAGCGAATTCAGTGAGAAATAAAACCATATCCGTTCAAAAAATGATGAAATGTTGTTATTTTAATTCATAACTCTGATAATGATGTTACTTTTGTAATCAAATTGCATTAGTCAAATATCGCTACTATTTTATTTGAGAAAGATTAAAACACTATTATTTTCTTGAAAATCGAAATATCTGTTGGATATTGGGTGAATATTGTGTATGTATGAAAAGTGTGTGAACACCTCTTTTGAGTACGAAATTCGAACACCACAAGTATCGAGGATACTAAATATTATTGGATAATATTATTTTACTCCGGGAGTAGATGAGGTTAGCATTTCGAATTTCTCGATTCGGAATTGAAACGAATGAGAAATTAATTGCTATTGTTGGGTGTTTGAATGTGGATATCCCACTTTGGATATAAACCATAAGGTGGACCGGACCGAACCTCGGACCACGGACTCGAGCTCGGGTCTGGGTTCGGGTCGGGTCTGAGTCCGGGATCGGGCTGGTACGCGGGCCGTGGGCCGTAACTGGGCTTGGTGGTCGTTGGGCTAAATATATTCTTTTTGGGCAAAATTTAGAATTAAATTAACTTGGGCCCAGTTAATTATTTTCTTCTTTTGGGCCAATAAGAATTAATTTAGGCTCATTTCTTTTTCAAAGAAATCATGCAGCCCAGCAAAAGGTTGAATTACATCTGAAACGTTTCATTTGTAAAGCATTCAGAAATTGAAATATTCTTGATGCTAAATTTGAAACGTTTGAATTTATAAGTGAAAAACATTTCACTTTAAAAGTGGTAAGTGAAATGTTTTTCACTTTAAAAGTATAAGTGAAATGTTTCACTTTTAAAAGTGGTTAGTGAAAACGTTTCATTTCTCCAAATTTCTCCTATATAAAGAGTCTCCCATATGAATGAAAAGATAAGAAGACGAACACACAAAAATCAGAAATCATTTCTGCATTTTAAGCATTCTACATACATCACATCTGTGAGAGTTCTTGAGCAAAAATAAGTTCGTGGAGTGTTGTTCTTGAACTGGTTCAATTACAACACGTAATCGTTGTATCTTGGGAAGTTAGTTGCACGAACCCGTACCACCGTAGGCGGGGCAATATAGCTTTAAGGATAGAGAGTGCAACTCTCGCCTCGATTCGTTTTCATCGCATATATTTTCCAGTATATTTCAGATTAACAGTGCAGGAAATCCAACAAGCTTAAAGCTATATTTTTGTTGTTGATTTCTGTATTTTCGGAAATTCTGAAAAATGGCTGAATTCGGTGCTAATGAAAATGTTGCTGCTACTCTCGACTTTGGCCTTGGACCTGGAGCAAGTCTCGGTCTCGGTCTTGATTCAGGTTTCGCCTCGGGTTCAGGGGTTGGGTCCGGTTCAGGCTCTGGTCCGAATCCACCGGTTGTAACTAATGTTAATCCGGTAATTCAGACACGAACTGAAAGGACAACTCCTTTTGTACCACCGTTTAATCCGGTTATCCCGACACAAGCAGAAAGACCAACGAAGTTCAGCGGGGCTGACTTCAAACGTTGGCAACAAAAGATGTTTTTTTTTCTTAACTACTTTGAACCTGGCGAGGTTCTTACGGGAAGACGCCCCGTCTGTCCCTGAAGCATCTGACGATGTTCAGCTGAGAACGGCGTATGATGCCTGGATACACTGTGATTTCCTTTGCAGGAATTACGTGCTCAGTGGTTTGGACGATTCGCTTTACAGCGTTTATCTGTCCATGAAAACCTCGAAAGACCTCTGGGAGGCATTAGATAAGAAGTACAGAACCGAGGACGCTGGACTGAAGAAGTTCATGGTCGCGAAGTTCTTAGACTTCAAAATGGTGGACTCTAAGTTCGTGACAAGCCAAGTCCAAGAGCTTCAGATTATCATACATGAAGTTCATGCCGAGGGAATGGCTTTAAGTGAGAATTTTCAAGTGGGGTCTGTGATTGAAAAATTACCGCCCTCATGGAATGAATTCAAGAACTACCTAAGGCATAAACGAAAGGAGATGAGCTTAGAAGAGTTGGTTGTCAGACTCAGAATTGAGGGAGACAACCGGGCTTCTATCAAGAGGGCTCCAGTTCAAGCAATGGCAAACGTCATTGAAATTCCAAAAAGTTCTAACCGGAAAAGGCCGATTTGAGCCATGGAAGTCGCGTTGCTTGTCGACTGAAATTGGTTGCGAAGTTGGGTTTTTCTCGGTGTTCCGATGGATGGCGTTGGTCGGACGGGTATCGGAAGATGGCAGTGGCGCTGGGCGTCGCAGCCGTAACCGGAAACTCGCTGGCGAGACGTTAGCTGTTGACTGCGTCAATAGGGAAGAAGAAGTTGTTGCTTCCCGGAGAAGCCATGAAAATGGCAGGTGCGATTTTCGAATCTCACGGAAAAGAAATTGCTCAGAGCGAATTTCTTGTGGTCCTCGAATCATCGTTGATGATGGCAGTCGGAAATTGAAATGGGTCGCTTGGAGCGATGCCACAATTGATGTTGGCGCTACGAGCGGCGCCAAAGACGTTGCCTGAGATGGCCAAATGAAGCCATGAAAGATGCTGTCTTTATCTGGTAATTTTGGCCGAGTCCGGGATTTGAGGAAGAATAAATTGTTGAGGCAACTTTAGCAAAGACAAAAGTAAAAGGCATCCCATAATGGTTGTTCCTTTAAGACTTTAATCATATTAATTAACTTTGCTTTTGCTTTCCACTAAAATAAAATATTAGTGGATGATGGTAAGAATAAAAGTCACAAAGCAGCCGGCCATTATGGGAAAAAGAGGGTTTTTTGCTTTTTTGCCTTTTGCTTTTTGTTTCTTTTGGTGTGCGGCCACGTGGTAATACATGCTAGAATTGGCGAACATATAGTACAATGAGATGTGGACTTTGTCCCAAAGCACTGAAATTATTCGATGGGTTCGGCCCATTGGGCTGTTGTTTAAATATGTGGCATAGTATTTGGCCAAGGGATCCTAATTGAAATTAGTTTGGGTTGGACCCAACACCTATTTTAAAATTAAATCGGGTTGAACTCCAACATATTTAAGTTTAAAATGAGAGTGGGTATGGGCCACTGAATTTCAATTGAATTAAATTGGGTTGGACCCAATTGATTAAATTAAATGGGATTTAATTTGGTAATTGATTAAATTGGATTTAATCATCTTATCAAAATTAAATTAGCTTTAATTTTGTTGTAATCATTTTGGGTTTCATGAATAAATAAATTAGATTTATTTTAATATGACCAAAATGATGGCGCTTGGAGCGCTGTTGCTCATCGAGGATGGCAACGTTAGATGTCACAAATCGCATCGCCAGAAGTTGTTGGTATTATTTATCCCAAAAATATTCTCAAGGAGATAAGGGGATTTAATCAATTTTGGTGTATCGTAGAATTGTGGGGGAGGGAAACGATCCTCTCAGCGAACTATGTTTTCAAAAGTAGCCATTGTTAGTTATAGTTGTAGTATTATATTGTGCTATTAAATTCGTCTAGTTAATTCTGTCGAGGAGATTAGGTTTTAAGTGCGACCGTTGTGACGCCTCCAATCTTTCCTGGGAATTAAATCTAGTGTGATTTCTAGTACAATATTAACTCTCTATTTCTATATTTGGTGGAATATGACTCTGAGTTCCACAACAAGTGGTATTAGAGCTCGGGTATTCTGAGTATGCTCTGTGGTTGCAGTTTAATCTGATCTTGCACATGAGAAAAGTTTTCCCGGGATATGTGACTTTGAAAATGTGGAGGTTTTGGAATATCGAAAATCCAAACAAAGTAAGATATGGTCAAGGACCGTTGAATGCATATTGGATATGCACTTCATAGCGTATCTCGTGCTCAAAGTCAAGAAATTCTGATATTCATGACGACAAAATCATAGAATATAGAATCGTTGTCTTTTCTCGAGGATACTGGATATCTGACACAAATAACTCTAAGTCCACGAGTGGTTCTGGTTTACCATCGTTGGAGGAGCAGTGTCAATGAAATCATCTAAATGAACTTGTATAGATCATGTCAGAATTCATAGCTTTAGATAAAGTTGATGGAAAAGCTGAGTGACTACACAATATTTATAAGAGAACCAAGGTTGGAATCTTGGACGTATAAGAGTAAAAACCAGGTTTTAACCAAGTTCCAAACCGAGTTCCAAACCAAGTGCACATCTTGCACTCCGGCTGATGAGCTGATGATGTTTATGGAAAACTTGATCAAGTCACTTGTGGTTTGGAATAGGTAAAGTGGTGTTGTGCATAAACTTGGACGTCGTCACAGTTGTTGAGTGAGATCGGTCCTACTGTTTGTGGCACATATTCTCTGAAGAGAGAAACGTCTAGACGACGTGGTGTACGAGGTTCACAACTTGGTCAAAAATACGAAGGACTTGACCATTGGAGTAAAATCGAGAAAGTCGATGAAACATCCTATGGTGCATCGTTCAAAGAATTTGATGCAAGTGTGGTTTCCGAACGCCAAAATCATACTCTAAAGAAGATAATGATGCGTTGGATCAATTCAGAATTGTGGGGGACGTGGTCCTAGATAACTACATTCTGAACGACGGTCCCACATAGTAGTAAAAAGTAAGAATCTACCTGAAAGATGGCAAGATTTCCTACAGTTACATACAAATGTGGGGGCTGTGGGTTAAGGTAAAACCACCTAAACCTTAACAAGGTTACAAGGCGTACTTGGTAGCCGAAGGGAACCTTCAAATGGTGGACCTTGATCGTCTTTTCATGTTTTCGGGAATGGGAATTAAATCCAAATAATATTCCTTGTTATTGCTAATTTGCATAACCATGAGATATTTGAAATGGATATTAAGACTGCGTTCCTTAAACAAAGGATTAGATGAGGAAGTTCACATGGAACTAACCGAGGGGTATGTTGGGTCGGTATACGGACTCGAACATAGCTCCAAAGTAGTGGCATGAAAGGTTTGACAAAATATTATGTTTTCAAACGACTTCATAATCAACGAGCGTGATACATGTGGTTTTAACAAAACACATTGCTCATAGTATGAAATTTCACTAAGGTTCAAAGCCAAAAGCTACCTTTTCTGGTGTGAAAGTTTGATATGTTGATTATGTAAGTAATCATGACTACTGAAAGGATGTTGAAAAAGAATTCGACATAAATGATATGGGTACGGTCCAAAGACTTGTCTTACTGAGACTTTACTTGGAAATAGTTTCCATAACAGTGCTCTTGTAAGAAAGTGATTAAAGACTTGGTGGAGAACCATGGTGCACCCATATTGAAAATATGCACATATGCCCAATTTGATATATTGAGACAATAAGTCGGCAATAGCACGTGCATACAATTGCGACTGTCCGTCTGCAATAACAAAGGCATATAGTAGCATAAATAATGGTAAGTCTAGACAGGCTTGTCATAGGCACAATACCATTAAGCAGTTGATCTAAAATGGCATTATCTCCACTGATCATGGAGGATAAAGTAGATCCTTTGACGAAAGGACTTCCATAGAGATCTAATAAACTGCCTATCAAGAGGAATGAGATTAAAGTCTACAAATTAAGAATTGACACAGCGGTAACCCAACCATGTTGACTGGAGATCCCAAGATCATGGTTCAATGGGACAACTAAGTTGTGAAAATTCAAGAGGGCACTTAAGAGTTTTAATAAACTCTAAACCCATTGCCTAGGATAAATAAGTGCATCCTACAAGTGTAGCAAAGGTTAAGTCGGAACTTTTAATGATTCCTATACTGTCATGAAAATGAAGTGGAGTATGGTAGGATACTCTTAAATAGGAGATCACCTATGTATGTGTGAGGTGTAGGCCGCCTCAACATTGAGTAAAATGTAAACACTTATGAAACCAAGAGGGGGCGCCACGGCCAAAACGGGCCCAACAGTGAGAACTAAAAATTTGCTTGGAATAATTATCATGTGAATATCATTGTCTGGTTTTATACGAACGGCTGACCAATTCAAGACATCATGTTCATTGGGTAGCCTAGTAAATCTGATGATATCTCACTAAGAAAGGTTCAAAGCTAAAAGCTACCTCTTCTGATGTGATAAATATTCGTTTGAACTCTCAGTATCATGCATTGCATCAATTGCATTAATTTCATTCGTGTGGGGGATTGTTGGATATTGGGTGAATATTGTGTATGTATGAAAACTGTGTGAACACCTCTTTTGGGTACGAAATTCGAACACCACAAGTATCGAGGATACTAAATATTATTGGATAATATTATTCTACTCCGGGAGTAGATGAGGTTAACATTTCGAATTTCTCGATTCGGAATTGAAACGAATGAGAAATTAATTGCTATTGTTGGGTGTTTGAATGTGGATATCCTACTTTGGATATAAACCATAAGGTGGACCGGACCGAACCTCCGACCACGGACTCGAGCTCGGGTCTGGGTCCGGGATCGGGCTGGTACGCGGGCCGTGGGCCGTGACTGGGCTTGGTGGTCATTGGGCTAAATATATTCTTTTTGGGCAAAATTTAGAATTAAATTAACTTGGACCCAGTTAATTATTTTCTTCTTTTGGGCCAATAAGAATTAATTTAGGCTCATTTCTTTTCCAAAGAAATCAGGCAGCCCAGCAGAAGGTTGAATTACATCTGAAACGTTTCATTTGTAAAGCAGTCAGAAATTGAAAGATTCTTGATACTAAATTTGAAACGTTTGAATTTATAAGTGAAAAACATTTCACTTTAAAAGTGGTAAGTGAAATGTTTTTCACTTTAAAAGTATAAGTGAAATGTTTCACTTTTAAAAGTGGTTAGTGAAAACGTTTCATTTCTCCAAATTTCTCCTATATAAAGAGTTTCTCATATGAATGAAAAGATAAGAAGACGAACACACAAAAATCAGAAATCATTTCTGCATTTTAAGCATTCTACATACATCACATCTGTGAGAGTTCTTGAGCAAAATAAGTTCGTGGAGTGTTGTTCTTGAAGTGGTTCAATTACAATACGTAATCGTTGTATCTTGGGAAGTTAGTTGCACGAACCCGTACCACCGTAGGCGGGACAATATAGCTTTAAGGATAGAGAGTCCAACTCTCGCCTCGATTCGTTTTCATCGCATATATTTTTCAAGTATATTTCAGATTAACAGTGCAGGAAATCTAACAATATCCACATTCATTTATACTACGAGGCAAATAGATATAGTCTACTCTTGTAGAGAATTAAAATATTCTAATTACAACTAAAACATCACTCCGTGCATTTCGGGTGATTCTATAAAGACTCATGGTACAAGAACACAACCCTTTACAAAAGCTTACACATGAGGATGAATTACACGCACACCCTCTCCCTCTTATGCTAATTACCAAAAGCCACTGTTATTATCAAGTTCACAAAATGAATCTATTTGCAAGATTTATATGAGATAAAATAGTAAAAACCTTTAAGTACAATGGGGTTTAATTGTAAGAATGCCCCAAATTCAGGAGAACTTTACGTAAGTTTGATGCGAGCAAAGGGTGCACACACGGTAATTGACAATCGGGGGGTCTATAAGCTAATTTTTTCATAAAATAAAGACTCGCAAGTCGCAACTATCTATAGAGATAATCAGATAAATATACCAAAAAGTACCACAAAAAAAATATACACCAAAAAGTTATTATTCTATGAAAAGTTCAATTGACGCCGTTTTTGCGTGACCTTCGGACAAAAACCCATGTACCCTTTTTTCTAAAGAAATCCCTATACATTCTTTCTTCCTATGAACTAACCCTTAAAAATTAAACTCCGCATGTGAAGAAACAATTATAATTCTCATAAATATCTTTTACAGAAATTTATCAATCAAACAGATATTTATCTCATAAATATCTATTTTTCTCTCACGTCTCTGTGAGTTTTCTCTCTATGCACGAGAGTTAGGTTTTTGCTTTCTTCTACGCCTAGGAGTTTGCTGTCATTAAATAGATCTACTCTCTCGCTATTTAATTTCAGTGGACTTCTCCGAGTGGAGTGATACATGTGTCTTTCTGAATTCTCTCTGGCTCGTCGTAGCGTTGCTCGTGGGAGTTTTGTGCGCAACCTAATGACATCTGAATTCGAAGTCTGGGACATGGTTCAAAGTCGCGGTATTGGTGATAATATCTGAGGGGTGCTGTTTCAAATCGGTCGCGGCGTATCGGGATATTATCGGGCGATACGATACAAAAATATTATAAAATGCTCCAAAAATTCTAAATTTTTTTGTAAAATTAGAGACAAATATAAATGACACAAATTGCTACTTTTTAATACATATTAAAAATATTGGTTACATCAACCATCAATAAAGCTAAATATATCATTCTAGTCTGTCAAAGAATTAATTCATAGAAATAAGACATGAGATTACTTAGTCCTTTAAAGCAACAAAAGGCGTGAGATTCTCCAACACCTAAACAAAACCTTCACAAATACTTGATGCCAACTGGAAGTTGGAAACCATGGCAGATTAGGGTCCAAACCTAAATCGCATAAAGCGGGAGCGAGAACAGGAGCTTGAGAGCGGTGAAAATAAAAAATTTGTGAGTGCGGGAGCGCCTTAGAGCGTTGAATTATATATATATATACACACTAAAAATTGCATAGTTATAACTTCAAGAAAACACATTAGCCTACTAACATAAATGTTGAATTTTAGTGTTTGCATAGTTATAACTTCTAGAAAACACATTAGCCTACTAACATAAATGTTGAATTTTAGTGCGTGTATATATGTGTGTGTATATATATATATATATATTTTATATTAAAATAGAGATTAGATAAAAAGTCAAAAAAGTCTGCCTACTTTACATGGGAAGTTAACAAATTTAACCGCATATCACCTTACAAATTTAGACCTTTTTAAAAAAAGTATTACAAATTTAGACCCCTATGGGACCCATGAGCTTGAAAAGTCCAAATTACCCTTACTAAAGTCAAAAGATGGATAATTGCAAGCTTTCACCTTGTTCTATCAAGAAATTGCTCAAGACCCCTATACAATTTAAAATATTTGGTATAGTCCCTATACTTTCAATTTATTTACCTTTAGTCCTCGAATTTTGAAATGGTTTATTTTGGCCCCACAAAACAACAAAAACATCAAAAAATCCATGAGAGTAATTATACATATTTAAAGAAAAGGGAATCCCAACCCGCTTTTATAAATCTGTATAAAAACTTTTTATTGCCTTCATAATTTACATACATGCCAATTCCTGCTCATATTTTAAGTGCTTTTATTGATTGTCTTAATACTTTAGAAAACTTAGATTATACTAATACAGAATTAATATTAGAATTACGAAATCAACTAATAATTAGGAGAGAACATTGGGTTAATAATTATCGTAACATACCTCCTAGATTAAGAGATCACGAAAACTATATTAAGTACCTTTTAATCTTGAATATATTAATAGCAGCCTTTTATTAAAATAGCTTCTTCTAATTATAAAAGATTAGAATATCTAGATTTAGAATATAGTTTAGCCAATAGAACCGTAATCTCTTTAGATAAACATAAATTTATTTGTAGATTTGATTCAAGTTTTAAGCATAATTTACATTCAGAAAATAAACACTTAAATAGTTTAACAGATTTATTTATATCGTTAGCATCAAACTTAGAAATAAATAACGCTAAACTTTGTAAAACGAATCATTAAAAGAAACCGTTTTAATAAATAGAGAAATAATAAAGAAGGGTGAAAATAATAATTTAGATTATATTAAACAACAATCTGAGGAAACTCTAAAAATAGTTAAGAAATATAATAAGCCTTTCCCTACTAAAGACGAAATAATAGAGTTAAAATATAGCTTGGAAAGTAATAAGCTAAAACAATTAGAATTTGAAACTAAGAAAACTCTAAGCCAAGTAATAGAAAAAATAAATAAACTTGAAGCTCAAAACGTAGGAACAAGTAAAACGCTAAAAAATATAGAACGAATAGTTAGTGGATGAATAATATAGAAAATAGATTAGAATATAAAAGAGCCATTGAATTAGCAAATAAATATCTATCTACCGAAGAAGGATTTACTACCTATCAAGGAACTAGTAATTCAGATAAATTATATCCTAAACTTTGGAATATTCAATTCGCTTTAATTCTACAAATATTCGAAAGGCTAGATAAATTAGAAAATAAGTTAGAAAAATTAAGTACTAAAATAGATACAGTATCTCAAGTGATTAAAGGAGATTTACAAGATAGTATAGAAGAAAGATTATCAAATTTAGCACTAGAAGAATCTGAAAAACCTAAAAAAGAACCTAAAAAATATATATATTGGTAAAAAATGATGAGATCATTTAGTGGTACTAGTAGAACTATAAGTGAATCAAGGAATAAAGAAAAAGAGAAAGGAAAAATAAGTAATACTTTCACTAAACGAATGTTTAGAGGATCAGGAAGTCAAAGCTCAGCTAAAGAAGTAGAATTAGAAAAGATAATAGACGTAGAAGAAAATCTTAATTTATATAATAACAAGGGAATAGATAAGTTAAAACCTAAAACATTATACAAGGTAGGAAAAATGGATTTTAACACACATTTAATCAAGAAATTTAGAGAAAAAGAAGTAAAAGTTACAACAAATGTTGAAAATATAAGCTTAGTTAGCCCGGAATGTATAAAGCAATTAAAACAATTAAAACAAAAGTATATACATCTAGGATTAATTATTGTAGGAATAAAAGGATTAACTAGAAAAGGAACCGGTGGAAAGGTTTTAGTTTTATTATTAGACAAAAGTTGGTCTGATGCTAGGAGAGCAGTATTTGCTAGTATGGAAATAGATATGACTAATAATGTAGGAATATTTTATGTAGCTCCGAACATGATGAAAAGTATTAAAGATATTAATAAAATTACTATAGGATTACAAACTAGAGGATATGAAACATATGATAGTAACAACTTAGTAGTTTCTATAGCTTTTCTAGGAAGAGTAACCAATAATAGTTTTCCTCAATATAAAATTAATATAGATGGGATAATTGATGGATTAACCTTAGTAGGAGTAAAAATGATTAAACCTTTAAATATTGATAATAACGATTTAAATGGAGAAGAATGGGAATTAACCAAACACTTAGAAGAAAATGAGACTGTCAAAGTTCCAGGAGAAAGTGTAATGTATACAAACAGTAGAGGTCAAACTTCTATTAGATTTCTTAATTACCAAAAACAAAATCCCAAAGAAAATTTAGAAGATCTAGAAGAAGAAACTGATAATGAAACTGAAACAAGCTACATGAATATTATAGAAGAAGAAGAAGTCAGAATAACTAGTAGATTTGCAAATTGGGAAATATTATCTGATATAGAAAGCGAAGAAGATGAAGAGGAAGAAAATATAGAAGAAATAGATGAAGAAATTAAACAATTAGAAAGTCAGCTTAAAAATGATTATAGACCAAAAAATATGGAAGAAATATTAAGAACAAATTTCGAGATAAATAATTTAAGAGAATTAGTAGACGAAATGTATCTTGAAGCAATGAATTTAGATATCAATTTAGACTCAGCTAAAGAAGAATTTAAACAATATTATAATATTGATTTAGTAGATGATATAGTTTCAGGAAAAATAGAATTTAAAAATTTCTTTAAAGAAAAAGGTAGCAATGAAGTAGCTTTTATGGCAGATAGCCAAGCAAGTACTAGTAGTAATATAGGAAAAAGAACTAGAGTAGAACCAGATTATAGTGAAGTTCCAGCTAGAAATGTAGAAATGAGTGGTAGACCAGAATGGAAAAGTCCCACATATGAATATGGATCAACCCAGCCAAATAAATATATAGGATCAAGACAACCCATAGGAAAAACCATGAGTGGAACCATGTTAGTAATTGAATTAGGAAGTCCACAAATGTGGCCAGAAGAAATAAATATATGGGAACAATGTGTAGTAAGACATTGGGAAATAAATAAAAAAGCAGATATGGATATGTTTAATTTTTTAGAAACATGCTTAGGACCTACAGCATTATCTATCTGGCAAAGTAAGAAGAAAAAAGATCCTAATAGAATTAATGAAATAAAGGCCTTAGGAAATAATCCTTATAATTTTACTAGTTTTATTAGAACGTTAATAATAGGAATAGATCCAGGAAGAGAAAATACTTTCATACAAGATACGGCACTTAGAAATCTAGAACAACTCACTATAACCGATATGAAATATATTATACCTTTTAGTCAAGATTTTACAAGGTTAATAGGAGAAGCTAATAAAGCATTTGATGAAGAATTATGTAATAGATATTTTACGAAATTACCCCAAGATTTAGGAAAAAGAATACATGAAGAGTGGATTAAAACTAATGGTAATCTTACAGGATTAGGTATAGGACCTAAAGTACAATATACTTTCTTTAAACTTCAGGAATGGTGTAAAGAAGAATTTATTAGAGAACAAATTAGAAAACAATCTTATGAGTTTTGTAGAAAAGCTATATACACCCCACAACAATATGGACAGAAGAATTACTTTAAGCCAAAACGCAAAATATTAAGGAAATCAAATAAACCAAAATCTAGTTTTAGACAATATAGGCAAGGAAGAAAGCCAACTAATTATGTTAAAAAGGCATCAACAAGAAAATGCACATGTTATATTTGTGGAGATCCTAAACATTTAGCTAACAGATGTCCGAAAAGACAGTTTAATATGGAAAGAGCAGCCATAGCAGAACAACTAGATGAAGACGTAGTAAGTATAGATGGTAATGAAAGTGATAATGAAAGCATTTTTAGTATAGTAAGTGAAGAAGGACCAGAAATTCCTAATATAATAGAATATACCTATATGAATAATTCATGTGAACATAAATATATAAATGGAAAAGGAACTATGAGTGTAACCTGTAGTATTTGTAGATTATATCCTGATATGCATTTAAGATATCAGTGCAATATATGTTTTGACGAGATTTGTTTTATTTGTGCTAAAGACGCATATAATATAGAAACAGATGTATCGCTTAAACCTAGTAAAAAACTAGAATTTATAGAAGTTCTAAGCCATAAAATAGAAAATTTAGATTTAAGAATACAATTAATAGAATTAAAATTAAAAAATAATGAAAACATAAGTAGTAATCAAAATAAAGGAAAAGGTGTAATTATAGAAGAACTTGATGAAATTAATCAACAATTAGAAGAAACTCATTTACAAAATACAGCGTATGAACCCCAACTACAAGTACCCTATACTAGTAGTCTAATACTTTTAGATTGTCGAATATGGTGTAATCAAGAAAAATATATTGAAACTAAAGCCATTTTAGATACAGGAAGTACAAAAAGCATGCTTAACGCTAGTCTTGTGCCAAAAGACTTTGTAACACAATTAAGTTATACTGTTACTAGTAGAACTGCAGAAAATAGATTAATGAGAATAACAAAAGAGTTAATTAACATAGGAATACAATTTAAAGATTTTTCAGGAAATTATAGTAGCAAATATACATTAGGACAAGTCCTTATAGCACCAGAAAACATAAATAGCCACGAATTCCTTTTAGGGTTAAACTTCATTTGTGCATTAAATGGTAGTATTTTAATAGGAAAAAATTATATTACTATTAGCAAACATAATTATACTTTTCCAACTAATAGATACATTAAACAATCAGAGTTGACTGCGAAGCGTGGTGGACATGGTAATAATGAACTCGATTTTTTCAAAGAATTAGAACAAAATAATATAGAATCTGAAACTATAGATATCCTATTAGATGAAGAAATTAGAGATATAGGAAAGGGATTAGAAGTTTTAAACCTAGAAAATGAAAGAATTTTGCATAAATTGGAAAGGTTAGGATTTATAGGAGATGATTTAGCTAAAAACAAAGTAAATTATACTTTTAAACTAAACATATTAAACCCAGATATAGTTATAAGAACAGCAGCTATAGAATATACTCCTGAAGATATAAAAGAATTCAAAACACAAATAAAAGAAATGTTGGAAATCGGTGTTATAAGAAGAAGTGATAGTCCTCATAGATCAGCAGCCTTTATAGTAAGAAATAATGCAGAAATAAAAAGAGGAAAACCTAGAATAGTATATAATTATAAGAGACTTAATGATAATACAGAAGATGATGCTTATAAAATACCTAATAAAGATGAGTTAATCAATCTTATACAAAATAAAAAGATATTTTCAAAATTTGATTTAAAAAGCGGATATAATCAAATTAAAATGGTAGAAGAAGACAAAAAATGGACAGCTTTCAGCTGTAGTGAAGGACATTTCGAGTGGAATGTTCTATCTTTTGGTTTAAAAAATGCTCCAGCAATATTTCAAAGATTTATGGATAGTATATTTAAACATTTAGATTTCTGTTTAGTGTATATAGATGACATTTTAGTAGCTTCTGAAACTTTTAAGCAACATCAAGATCATTTAAAACAAGTGTTTAATTTAATAGAAGAAAACGGAATAGTAGTATCTAAAAAGAAAATGGAACTTTTTAAGAGAAAAATAAGCTTTTTAGGTTTAGAAATAGGAAACGGACAAATTAAATTACAACCTCATATAGCTCAAAAAATTCTAGATTTCCCAAATAAGCTAGAAAACTTAAAACAAATACAAGCGTTTTTAGGAATATTAAATTACTCCAGAAAATTTATTCCTAAACTTAGTAAATTAGTCGGACCATTACATAAGAAAACAGGAAAATCAGGTCAAAGACATTTTAATCAGGAAGATATTAACTTAGTCAAAAAAATTAAAGAAATTGTTAAAGACTTAAAACCTTTAGAATTACCCTTAAGTACTGATTATGTCATAATAGAAGTAGATAGCTCTATAGAAGGATGTGGAGCAATATTAAAATGTAAACCTAATAAATTTTCTCCAAAAAGTGAAGAAAAAATATCAGCTTATTCCAGTGGTAATTTTAACAAAACAGGAAGTAATTGGACTAGCCTGGATTATGAAATAGCAGGAATAGTTAAAGTAATAGACCATTTTAGACTATATTTAAATAAACCTTTTACCATTAGAACAGATTGTGAAGCTGTAGTTAGATTTATAAAAAATGAAAATTCTAGAAAACAAAATAATAAAAGATGGTTAAATTTTAGAAATGCAATAGAAGGAAATGGATATAAAGTAGAATTTGAACATATTAAATGATCAAACAATAGCATAGCAGATTTATTAAGCAGACAATTAACTTTAATTTTGGGAAACAGATCATGGCTTCCAACGACCAAGACAACCAACAAACAAGACCTCCCTCTGCAGCTTACAACCAAATAGTCCGAAAACCAGCTTTCAGGCCTAATTTTCAACAAACTAGCCAGAATAGACCAGCATTCACAATAGAAACTCAGTTTTTCAATCCAACTACACAAAGCTTTTTTCCTAGACCAGCTCTAAAAACCTTTGGCAAAATAGCTCTTCCAGTCAGACATAATTTCAAGCTTCCAAAAGATACCCCTCATATAACCGAAGATCAAAGTATTTTACTCAATGCTCTATGGGAAGCTCATCCTTCAGCCGGCAAATTAACAGCACTAAATGCACTTTGTTATTACTTTGAAAAGGAAAACAAAATTTTTCCATTAGACGAAGCAGCAGTTTATCTTGTTTATTAGAGGAGAACCAGTGGGAATCTTTGAAGATTCTCAACGAGCGATACAAAGCATTCAGAAGGTAGCAAAGGGATACTTGGAGCCCTTTAAACATTTTCATGAAGCAGTAACAGCAGCAAGAAGAATTTTAGGCCCAAATTTTTACATACAGCCTAATTCCGAGAATGCAAAGCCCAAAATACTTTCAAAGGGAAAGAGACCCATAAACCCAGATGTAGAAGCACTCGAAGATGACTTAGAGATTATAACTAAACAGTTTACCAACCTTAACAAATTTTATCAAGACCTTTTAGCCCAGCATCAAAAGTTATCAGCCCATTTAATAAACCCCAGACAAAATGATGTTCCTAAGGAGATCAAAAATAAATCCTACCAATTCTTATCTGTTCGAACTTTTTTTTAACCCTTGCCAAACAGTTCTAGCTTTACCTGAAGAAATTCAGAGTATCATTTGGCAAAAAGAAGAAAATAGCTTTTACAAAAGAATGTTAAAGGTAGCCCAAATTATTATCAATCAGCAGATAGAAGGAATAATTTCAAGGACTCGCCTACTACAATGGAAGGGAGAAGCTATTCGCCACGAAGGATCATTAAAATTCTACACCCTAAAATATTTTTCATGGCCTAATGTTCATATAGACGCATCAGTTTTTAGAGAAGGATGGATAGATGAAGAATTTATCAGCGTTCAACGGTTATTAGACTATGGTTTCATATCAAAAATAGTTGTATCAGATCCAGTACAAGTGACTCATATAGGTCGACATATTTCAGACGCTGTCAATTTTATATTCGAGCAACAAGCAGCAGAAAGTCTCAAGCTTGACATTGTATCTCTACCTCCAATTTGGAACACTACAGGAATAGAAATAGGACACTCGTTCTTTTCGATAACAGAGAATTATGAAAAATGGGAACCAATGTCAACATTGTGGAATTGTCCTGAAGCCATTAATCCTTTAGCCAATATAGAAGAGCTCAAATTAGCTTTGGAAATTGACACGAAAAATCCTTACGTGTATTAAACAGCAAGTGGACTGGTCGTATGTAGTAATAAAGTGGACTTTAAGTCCGAGTTATCGATCCCACAGAGACAAGAATATTTAAAGCTAGGAATTTAAAAGCAATTAAAATTGAATTAAAAGATTGTGATTAATTTACAATAAAAATGTAAAAACGAGACTTAGCAAATAAATTTAGATTCTTATGAGATAAAACAACTAAGGCACATGCTTCAACCAAATTTACTTGTTAATATAAATATGAATTATTCTTCGTATTATTAGACTACTATTGCTTTGGTGAAAATTCCTTAATTAATTACTACCCGATGTCTCGGCTGTAATAATCCTATGATAAATTGACAGTTCTCTAAATATGTCTATCCGAGAATTTAATCAATAATCATGCATTCAAGTTCTAGAATTTCCCCGAATAAATCCGGCTAACTGCACCCGGGAATCTCTACCTATCTCTAGGGGCAATTCCCTATTTTTACGGATGATGTGATGATTTCTTTGAACCCTAACTTATATTCTTTCAAAATATTAAGTTAGGCAATATGACAAACATATGGCGATCAAACATATGCAAGTAATTACGCACAAAATCAAAACACAAAGCAATTGTAGAATTAATACGAAGAATAATATCATATATATATACTCATAACTTTGGCCTTCACATGGCCCTAGTTAAGGGAAAATTAGTTCATAATTGAAATTGGGAAAACAATAAAAACATAGAATTACTCATAGATAAAGATGAATATCAAACTAAGAAACTCCCTATTTTGGATTGATGATCGATTCTTGATTGGAAGCTTGAATCCCTCCTTTTCCCCTTCTTAGCTCTTCAAGTATGATGATAGGATGACTCAAAACCAAGAGAATGCTCCCCCAAACCCCTGATTTTCGTCCTCACACTCTCAAAGGATGATTTTTTGATGATCTCAAGTGAGCTCCCCACTCCCCTTTAAATACCCAAAAATCCACCTACCAAGAATTTGAGCTACCCTTCTCTTTCTTTCCACCTACCAAGAATTTGCATCTACCATTCTCTTGTTTTCCACCTAACAAGAACATGAGCTGCCACTTTCGTATTTTCCAGCGCAGGGATAGTGTTTTATTCATAATCATCTCCACAGATCTCCGAATTGGATGATTCAAGTACCCATGTAAAGATAAGACATAGATCTAAAACTTTGTAGAAGGACACTTCATCCATTCTGTCTCTAAAAATATCAAAATGGCGTTCCAACGTGGAGGTTGTTTCTGATTTGGCGCCCAGGTGTGCGGAAATGGTACTAAAACATGATTTTGGCTAACTCCAACTTATTTCTTGCTTGTTTGGTCGTGGAGGTGTGAAATATCTTGGCGTAAACTTGTTTTATACATCATTTTTCCACCCTTTCTTCAATTGTATCCACTTAAGGCCTGAAATCACTTAATGCACGAATTAAACGCACAAGTGACAAAATCAAGTGATAAATGAACCTAAAACATAAACGCAAAGGGGCTTAAAAACACGTAAAATGACTCCTATCAACTCCCCCAAACTTATCATTTGCTCGACCTCGAGCAATAAAAGTTCTAGGCATGAAAAACATCATCAACCAAAAGGAGAAAACAAAAACAACAAACGAACTCACTTTCGTGGAGTAAACGATTGCACTTAGCATGTGCAACAAGCCTTTAAACCTTTGAGTTACCTCAAAGGACGAGTTATAGTCTCGTGAGGGTTTGCAGAAGATATACCCACAAAATCTAACAAACTTTCAATCCCAACCAAATGAATACATCTCAACATAATTAACATGAATAAATGGCACAAAATCATCCTTTGATAGCTCACAAATATATATACATATCAACTACTTTTGCTCATGTGACACCAATACTCGAAAAGACTCCATAGGGTGTAGTGAAAATAAATCTAAGGTATTATAGTCAAAAGGCATCCTTACCAAATTTTGGACATTAATCCCATATCTATCAACTTTTGATCAAACACAAAGCATAAGAATCATAGAAAATCTCATAGCCATTTAAATTTCATTATCTCAACCATTCAAACTTTCAATTCATATGAAACTTTCCAATTAACTTCATGAAGGCTAGATCATGTGCAATGTTTTATTCCATTAGGCTTTCTATGACACCCATGTAACAAGTTTTAGATCAATGACTCCCAAACTAGATAGTTTTGGGGCATTAAGTGTAAAGACACTCCTAAGGATTTAATCACTCGAGTGTCAAAGGCCACGAAATAAAACTAATCTTTTAAACAATTCGCTTCTTTTGGCTTGAGCTTAGCTCAAATTAGCATAATAGTACAGTATATAGGCATGAAACTTTTCACCTCCAGTACATATTAGCCTGACCACTTGTGGTCATACCAAACTTCAACCTTTTTAATTCATTGTTTAGCATAAAAAAATTACTACTCAACTTATAACCTTATGAAAAATCTAAGTTAATTTTTTCCGGGAAAAACTCCTTAAGTGTCTCAAGATGGTATCCTCTCAACTCTCTACCCTCGATTTATTGTGCAATGTGAATCATCTAAGAAATCAATCCTAGTCTAGGGTCTCCATGAGCAATTTCAAGATATTATATGTTCCATTAAATTCAAATTATTTCAAGAAATCATGCCATTTTTTTTCAAGTTAATCAATTTTAATGCATCAATTGGAAAGATAAAAAAAAATAAAAATTTATACTTGATTTTCTCAACAAAGAAGTATTTAAACATGATATCATACAAACTTTCCCCCAAACTCAAGCTAAAAATTAGCATTGCATTTCAATGTTCAAAATAAGCACTCTTCTACCCCCAAACTCAAATCCAACATTGTCCTCAATGTTGTTACAACAAGTATACGTAACGGAAAAGAACACTTACAACCAAGATGTTGAAAAACATCCTTTAACTTCCAATGCATCGTTACAAAGCTTCTTCTCCTCTCGAGTAAAATAAGCATCTCTAAACATGGGGTCCAAATGTCTATCATATCTACACTTCAACTTTTCAAACCATCAAGCATAGAAAACATACATGCCAAAAGTGCATGTTTGAACATAAACATAAACAAACAAACTAAACAAACAAAAACAAAAGAAAAAAAAAAAACTTACAAACTTGGGTTGCCTCCCAAGAAGCGCTTGTTTATAGTCAATAGCTCGACTATTCAGGATCGACTTAAGTCGATGGTTCTCGGAGCTTGACTGATAATGTGTCTGCGCTCCAGTCAGTGCCCGAGTAGTGTTTCAGCCTATGTCCATTGTTAAAAATACTTGTCCATCCTCAGTGATAAGCTCCACAGCTCCGGAAGAATACACTCGGGTGACTCGAAAGGGTCCCGACCAACGCGATTTGAGCTTGCCTGGGAAGAGCTTGAGTCTAGAGTTGTACATAAGAACTTTCTCACCTTCCTCGAATTCCCGGGTAGAATATGCTTGTCGTGCCACTTCTTGGTCCGTTCTTTGTACAGTTTTGCATTCTCGTATGCTTCATGTCTCCACTCCTCGAGCTCATTCAGTTGAAGCAACCTCTTATTACCTATAACACTTGTATCGAAATTCAGGAATTTGATAGCCCAATAAGCACGATGTTCAAGTTCGACAGGTAAATGACAAGCTTTTCCAAACACAAGACGATATGGGGACATGCCAATAGGGGTTTTAAAAGCAGTACGGTAAGCCCACAATGCATCATCTAATTTCAAAGACCAATCAGTTCGATGGCTATTTACCGTTTTTTCTAAATCCGTTTAATTTCCCTATTAGACACTTCGACTTGCCCACTAGTTTGAGGGTGGTAAGGGGTCGAGATTTTATGCTTAACACCATATTTGTTCAACAAGTTTCAAATTGCTTGTTACGAAAATGTGTGCCTCCATCACTTATAATTGCTCTCGGGGTTCCAAATCGTCAGTATTTTTTCTCAGAAATCTAAGAACAACCCTAGCATCATTAGTTTGCAAAGCCTCAGCTTCGACCCACATTTAGACACATAATCAACAGCGACTAGAATATACCTATTGGAACAAGAACTAGGGAAAGGTCCCATAAATCTATACCCCCACATCAATAATTCACATTCAAGCACTTATTCATAGCCATTTCATGTCGTCTAGAGATATTACCTACTCTTTGGCATCTATCACATTTTTGAACATAAGCGTGTGCATCTTTAAATAAAGTAGGCCAGAAAAAACCTGATTGCAGAACCTTGGCAGCAGTCTTGGATGGGCCAAAGTGGCCACCTATCACCATGTCATGGCAATGAGCCAAGACGGAGGTCATTTGTTCCTCGGGTACACAACGCCTGATAATTCCCTCGACACCAATTTTAAACAAGTAGGGCTCTTCCCACAGATAGTGCCTAACATCTTTCAAAAACTTCTTTCTTTGTGAAATGTCAAATCAGGGGGTAAAATTCCAGCAACTATATAGTTAGCATAATCAGCATACCAGGGGATTGAAATAGAAGAAAGAGTAAAAAGCTGTTCATCGGGGAATTCATCTCCTATTGGGGTCTCATCCATTTTCTTATCCACTAATTCTAGTCTAGATAGGTGATCAGCTACTACATTTTCAGATCCTTTTTTATTTTTATTTCTAAGTCAAACTCTTGTAGTAATAAGATCCACCTGAGTAGTCTAGGTTTTGCGTCTTTTTTAGCAAGCAAGTATTTCAAGGCCGAGTGATCAGTGTATACTATTACTTTTTAGCACATAGGAGTGAAATTTGTCAAAAGCAAAAATGACAGCTAAAAGCTCTTTTTCAGTCGTAGCATAATTGAGTTGGGCCTCATTTAAGGTACGACTAGCATAGTAAATAGTATCAAAGATTTTACCCTTCCTTTGAACTAGTAAGCTCCAACGGCAATGTCGCTCGCATCGCCATCACTCGAATGGTAGGCTCCAATCTGGGGCGGACATCACAGGTGATGAGATTAATTTCTCCTTCAGGGTGAGGAAGGCCTGCATGAATGCATCATTAAAGTCAAACACTGCATTTTTCATGGTCAAGTTAGACAGGGGTTTAGCAATTTTAGAAAAATTTGAAATAAAACGCCTGTAAAACCCGGCATGTCCCAAAAAGCTTCTCACGGCTTTGACCGTGGGTGGGTGGTGGAAGATTAGCTATCACTTCAATTTTTGCTCTATCCACCTCAATCCCCTGTGGGAGATCTTATGACCCAGAACAATTCTTCTTGTACCATGAAATGACAACTTTTCCCCATTTAAGACTAGATCAGTCTCCTCACACCTCTGCAAAACTAAGTTTAGATTGTGCAAACATCTATCATATGTAGAGCCAAAACAGAAAAATCATCCATGAAGATTTCAAGAAATTGCTCGATCATGTCATGAATATAGCCATCATGCATCTTGAAAAGTAGCAGGTGCATTACATAAGCCCAAAGGCATACGCCTATAAGCAAAAGTGCCGTAAGGACAAGTGAAAGTATTTTCTCTTGATCCTCGGTGTAATAGCATTTGGTTATAGCCGGAGTACCCATCCAAAAAACAGTAATATTCATGCCGGCTAATCTTTCTAACATTTGATCGATAAAGGGGAGGGGAAAGTGGGTCTTTTCGGGTATATTCATTCAATTTACGATAGTCTATGCAAACCCTAAACCAGTGACAATTCTAGATTGAATTAACTCATTATTGTCATTACGAACTACTGTCGTACCTCCTTCTTGGGCACTACCTGCGTTGGACTTACCCATGGACTATCAGAGATAGGGAAGATAATGCCGGCATCGAGTACTTGATTACCTCTTTCTTCACCACTTCTTGAATTTGAGGATTAGACCTCCTTTGTGGTTGTATAGTGGGCCTTGAGCTTTTTTCCATTAAAATCTTATGCATGTAGATGGCTGGGCTAATCCCCTTGATATCAGCAATCTTCCATCCAAAGGCTTTTTTGTGATCTCTCAACACCTCCAGTAACCTTGCTTCTTGTTGATCTGTAAGAGAAGAAGAAATGATGAGTGGCAAGGTTTCATCGTCATTTAAATAAACATATTTAAGATGAGAGGGTAGAGTTTTTAGGTCAAGAGTTGGTGGCTCTTCAATAGATGGTTTGGAGTGGCTAGACAGTGGGTATCCAACTTCTCAAATTTCTTCGTGGGGTATTGCACGCCTCTCTAAGCTATGAACAACTTCCAGTTGTTTATCACTGGCCGACTCAACATCCGTGGAGTTCATTATGCATACCTCAAGTGGATCATCAGAGATGTTTTCCTGAAAGTGCTCAATAATCAAAGGATCAAAAGCATCTATTCTTAAACATGACGCATCATCACCAACATGCTTCATAACCTTGTATACGTCAAAAGTAACTCTCTCCTCACCCACATTCAAAGTTAACTTACCATTGGCTATGTCGATCATAGCTTTACCTGTGGCTAGGAAGGGTCTTCCTAGGATGAGAGGAACTTCAACATCTTCTTCCATCTCCAGAACCACGAAGTCCACGGGAAGTAAAACTTGTCAACTTGCACGATGACATCCTCTATGATTCCTTCGGGTGTTTGATTGATCGATCTGCAAGTTGGAGGCTCATCGAGGTTGGCTTTGGATTCCCCAAACCCAATTTCTGGAACAACGAGTAAGGAAGAAGATTTATGCTGGCGCTCGAATCACATAGCACTCGGTCGAATTTGAGTTGCCCAATAGTGCAAGGAATTGTGAGGCTCCCTGGATCCTTGAGTTTCTGTGGCAACTTGTTCAACACCACTGCTGAGCATGCTTCAGTCAAGCACACCGTTCCATTGCCTTCCCACTTTGCTTATTGGATAGAATATCCTTGAAGAACTTGATGTAATTGGGCATCTGCAAAATCGCATCAATAAAAGGAATATTAATTCGAACTTCTCGAAGAATTTCTAAAATCTAAGAAAACTTTTATCCATATCTTTCTTATTCTTTTTATGTGCTAGGGGGAAAGGGAGACGTATTTCAATAGGATTAGACAAAGAAGGAGTCAAAGTTTCAGAAGACGCCCTGTCTGCCTGTGAAGTACGGACTTGATCCTGCCCCAAGTACGTACTTGAGCTGTGTGAAGTACTTACTTGGTTCTGGTCAAGTACGTACTTGGGAGACAGATTTGAATTTTCAAGTTTATCAAAAGTTTGAACATTGTCCTCTTCAAGTGCGGACTTGGACTGCTTGGGAGGTGCACTTTTAATTCTTTGCCAGTTCTCAGAGCGATGGCATGGCATTGCTCTTTTGGGTTTTTCTCTGTATCACTCGGCAGTGTCCCGGGTGCTCTTCCACCTGCATCACCGATAATTGTGCAAATTGGTGCTGCATCTCTTCATTCCGTCATAACACCCTGTAACATCAATCGAAGCTCTGCGAATGATTCGTCTGATTTTGCATGTGAGCCGCCAATCTTTCTTCGACAGTCGAAGGTCTTGGAACTTGACCTTGTGGCTTAAAATTTCCAGGCCTTTGAGTTTGGTTGTTGTAAAACGGAGGCCTCGGTGCTTGGTAGATGCCTTGTTGTGAATTTGTGCGGGATTTGGCCTTTTCGGAAAATTCTCGGGTATGTGGAAGCTCAATTGAGGCTTGTTTGAATTTCCGACATAGTTCACATCACTAATGGTTGGCTCTGCCTCTAGATTAACATTTTGTTCTACCTCTTGAGCAACAGCAACCCTTCGGGTTTGTAGAGAAAACTCATCGTCATCTTCAGGGTACAGTTCATCATCCCGTGCCATCTGCTCTAGTTTAGCCCACACTTTCTGCTATCGAGACCCAAAAGATCACCGCCTGCTCCTGCATTAAGTCTGTGACGAATCCGAGACCGGACTCCATTAAAGAAATGTAGCACTCGGTCTCTTGAATAGTTGTGATCGGGGCACTTTCGAAGCAGACTCTTGTATCTTGCCCATGCTGATGCTAACGATTCATCCTGTTTTTGCTTAAAACCCTTGATCTCGCTTCTTAACTCGTTAATCCTTGATGGAGGGAAGAACTTGTTGAGAAACTCTTCGACTAACTCTTCCACGTTTCAATGGATTGTGGGGGCAACGACTTATACCACAAAGTCCCTTATCCTTAAGCGAAAAATGGAATAATCGGAGGCGGATGGCATCAAGATCTCTTGGGTGGAATTGCATGGTAGATAACACATTTTCGAAGTGCTCTAGATGGTCATGAGGTGACTCTTTCGGATCACCATAAAATTGTTCAGCCTGAACCATGCTAAACATGTGAGGTGGAATGTGGAAGTTCGGCGTGGCAAAATGGGGACCACAACAGGCCCCGGCGTAGTGTGTACACGGGCTGGCTGATTACCACGAACAGATGGAGGTGGTGCTGGTAGTGCCGGTTGCATAGCTTGGAACAGATTTTGCAACCATTCTCTATTCTCGGGCAGATTCATATCAGGGAAGTTGCCAGCCATAGCTCGATTTCTCTGGTGTGCACGAAGCGTACGCTCGATCTCAGGGTCAAATTCCTCTAAAGCCTCTCCTGAGGTTCGAGTCATTCACCAAAAGATCAACCTGTTTGAAAAAAGAAGCAAACCAACAGAAATTTAAAGATAGAAAATAACAGTGAGATAATAGAAAATAATAAAACGACAAAAGAAATTAAAGCTAAAAATTGCAATAAAATCCGAAACTAAAATAAATCAAGTCCCCGGCAACGGCGCCAAAAACTTGACACGAAAAATCCTTACGTGTATTAAACAGCAAGTGGACTGGTCGTGTGTAGTAATAAGTGGACTTTAAGTCCGAGTTATCGATCCCACAGAGACAAGATTATTTAAAGCTAGGAATTTAAAAGCAATTAAAATTGAATTAAAAGATTGTGATAATTTACAATAAAAATGTAAAAACGAGACTTAGCAAATAAATTAGATTCTTATGAGATAAAACAACTAAGGCACATGCTTCAACCAAATTTACTTGTTAATATAAATATGAATATTCTTCGTATTATTAGACTACTATTGCTTTGGTGAAAATTCTTAATTAATTACTACCCGATGTCTCGGCTGTAATAATCCTATGATAAATTGACAGTTCTTAAATATGTCTATCCGAGAATTTAATCAATAATCATGCATTCAAGTTCTAGAATTTCCCGAATAAATCCGGCTAACTGCACCCGGGAATCTCTACCTATCTCTAGGGGCAATTCCTATTTTTTACGGATGATGTGATGATTTCTTTGAACCCTAACTTATATTCTTTCAAACTATTAAGTTAGGCAATATGACAAACATATGGCGATCAAACATATGCAAGTAATTACGCACAAAATCAAAACACAAAGCAATTGTAGAATTAATACGAAGAATAATATCATATATATATACTCATAACTTTGGCCTTCACATGGCCCTAGTTAAGGGAAAATTAGTTCATAATTGAAATTGGGAAAACAATAAAAACATAGAATTACTCATAGATAAAGATGAATATCAAACTAAGAAACTCCCTATTTGGATTGATGATCGATTCTTGATTGGAAGCTTGAATCCCTCTTTTCCCTTCTTAGCTCTTCAAGTATGATGATAGGATGACTCAAAAACCAAGAGAATGCTCCCCCAAACCCCTGATTTTCGTCCTCACACTCTCAAAGGATGATTTTGATGATCTCAAGTGAGCTCCCCACTCCCTTAAATACCCAAAAATCCTACCAAGAATTTGAGCTACCCTCTCTTTCTTTCCACTACCACCCCAGAATTTGCACTACCATTCTCTTGTTTTCACCTAACAAGAACATGAGCTGCCACTTTCGTATTTTCCAGCGCCGGATAGTGTTTTATTCATAATCATCTCCACAGATCTCCGAATTGGATGATTCAAGTACCCATGTAAAGATAAGACATAGATCTAAAACTTTGTAGAGGACACTTCATCCAATTCTGTCTCTAAAAATATCAAAATGGCGTTCCAACGTGGAGGTTGTTTCTGATTTGGCGCCCAGGTGTGCGGAAATGGTACTAAAACATGATTTGGCTAACTCCACTATTTCTTGCTTGTTTGGTCGTGGAGGTGTGAAATATCTTGGCGTAAACTGTTTTATACATCATTTTTCCACCCTTTCTTCAATTGTATCCACTTAAGGCCTGAAATCACTTAATGCACGAATTAAACGCACAAGTGACAAAATCAAGTGATAAATGAACCTAAAACATAAACGCAAAGGGGCTTAAAAACACGTAAAAATGACTCCTATCAGAAATACGGAAGAAACGCAGGAGTATAGAGGCCCAATTTCAGATCAGAACCTCAAGCTTATTTTCCAGGCACCTCATCATAGCTATTTACTCGGCAAGACCAGATGCAAAATTCGCCTTACTACATTAGGAAAAAAGCAATGACAAGTGTGAATAACCACCAAGAATATAATCTGATATGTATAATCTGATTCGAATATATCAGCTATAGAAGGAACCAGTGAGTACATACTAGAAGACAAGTTTCAACGTTCAGCAATAATGGTTAGCCAGCACCAATAATTCAGATACAAGACAAATTTAAAGAGACAGCTATGAGACAGCATCAAAGTTTCAGCAAACTAATGCATCTCCCAGACAAAAGTCATAAATGTATCAGCCGCAAGGACAATAATTTGCAGTAATAATTCAGCTATCAAACAAGGCACTAAATTCAAAGCACAATCTCAGCAAATTTTGTACCATATAATGTTCACTATTGCCACCTATGTACTTTTTACTGTTTTAGACACTGTTTGTAATAATGGCGCTCGGATGCCCAGTTGTTCTCCTTTGTGTAAGCTCTTATCTTTCTAACACCAAATTTTTGTTTTATGTTAAAATTCATTGCATGAGAAGAACAATTAAACGAAAAAAAAGAAAGTAAAGTATGAGAGGAAATGTGCCACCTGCAAATGATAGTCATTTTCCCAAATATAAATTTTAGATTTTCTTATAATGTTGATTTCAAGAGAATACGCATGAGGCCATTTAAAATATTATTCTGTTGTCAATAGATAAGAATTATTTATTATAGACAAAAGTGCAGCGAAATATAAAGAATTAATTACTATTTTGTAGAAACTTATATATATATATATATATATATATATATTAATGGTGTCACAAGAATATTAAACTATTTCCAATTAAGAAAATTGATGCAAACTAATTTATGAACATATACAATAAAGAAATTAACTCATTTATTATAGTAGTGTAAACAATGGACATTGATTTTTTTTTTCAAAAGCTTAGGTTAAGTTAATTATTAATGCAATCAATCTATTTTTATAGGGTTATTTTAATCTTCACAAACAAGTTAAGAAATGTAAATTATTTTTGTTTTCACAAAAAAGTTAAGAAATGTAAATAATCAATTTGTTTTCACAAAAAAATCAAGAAATGTAAATAATAGAGTATGGATAATATGGATTATTTACATTTCATAATTTTTTGTTAAAACTAAAATGAATCCATCGTACTAAATTCATGTTTTTAGATATCTCCACTACTCTCACTGCGACAAAGTTGGGTGTCCGTGTTAAGATCCTTCACATAAAAACTAGACGAGTCAAATTCAACAAAGCATTGGATGTCACAAGTAATTGGCGAACAAAAATAAGATTTTTGACAATACGAGGAATACTAAAATGTTATGAAGATGAAAGGGATATAAGGTAATGGAGAGAAATACTGACCGACGTGGAATATAGGGAGTACAACACCATTACCAACCTTAATTGATTTAGATAAATCACAAGACATAATAGAATAAAGGTTAACTTTGTGCGGTGTCATGTGGGCACTCGCCCCTCAAGTTCATGTACTACATTCATCAGGTTGTTGGATAGACAATGTGGAGAAAAGAGTGGCAAGGAAGGTCAGCTGACATTGCTGGAATTGGTGCACCGGCTGAGAGTGCTAGGGCCCGGGCTTCTGAGAGCTAGGCATGGATTGATAAAATTTATGCCCGAATTGTTGACAGTAAGGCATACCCGACAACTAAAATGAATGGTTCGTGGAAGCGAGCTGTTGGAGCTTAAACGGGAAGGTCCAAGGATGTCGGGCGTGTTCTGGATGGACTGAAAATTTGAAGACCCAGAGTAAAAGGCCTGCTGCTGACCCAGAGTGGTATACTGGTATAGTGGCCCAAAAAGGTGTTGGCTAATAGGTATTACTTTGTCAATGAATATAAAGGGTAGAAGTGACCCTAATTTTGGTGAGTTGTTCCTTAAAGTTGGGAACAATGAGGAACCAACTGATAATGAAGGTAACAATAAAATTCCATATGAGATGATTATTGAGTATAACAATGAAGAAGAATCAATAAACCGTCTTATTATGACTATTTTTCTAGATTTGAGAAAAAAAATTCACTCAACTGATTACATGAAAAATCGGGGAATGTTGGCAGGTAAGAATGGCCATGTCGACAAACTGAAGTTCCTAGCGAGAATACAACTCAAAGTATTATAGATCACTGAGTTACAAACATCAAATGATATCCACTTTCTCATCTCAATTCATAGAAAAGCAGAAATTGTAAAGGGCAAGATTAGTGTCATAGAAAATGCAATTGAAATAGTACAACCACAAAAAAAAAAAAAAGGAGAAAGGAAAAAAATCATCGGAAGAAGAATTAATGCAATTGGAACTCCTAAATAAGTTTCTATACTGGGGAAAATTCAAAATAAATACACCACCGATTATGAAGAAAGTATGCAAAGAGGACAAAGTAGCTGACAACAAACAAGAAAGAATATGAGACGTCAACAATGTAAGTTCAAGTGATGAGAAATTGAGCAATTTAAGAAAAAAACTATAAAAATAAATTCGTGAAGTAAAGTAAAAACAAGGTTACAACGTCCATTAAGTTTACAAGAAAAGGACTAATTAGACATTCATATAATATTAAACCTTTGTTATTTATATTTCGTGTCATTTATCATTTTAATTTTTTTATTGTATGTCATTTTAATTTATTTATCATCTGCAACTGAGATTCTCAATTTTCTTGGTTACAACATTAAAATTATGTTTGTTTCCATAACTTGCACGAGGAGAAGAAAAAAAAATAGTCAACATATTAATCAATGCGGAAGCAACGAAAGATGTGCGTGCATCCTCTTACAATACATGTTATGAGCAATCAAATTGACTTTGAGATAATTTACAATTTATTTATATGAAACATTTTGAAGTATACTTATTAATAGATGCTACATCTTTTATTCATATTTGTTGTACATATTATTATTCTTATTTATTTGATTTTTTAATTATTTTAATATTTCATATAAACACGTGCAACGCACGTGCATTTTACTAGTTAATTAGAAATGTATGTATTCTATATATGAAATGTATGTATTCTATATATGAAATGTAAACATAAAACATGCAATTACATATTTTCAAAAGTTACCTTAAATTCAGCATTACATTTATAATAGGCTAGGGGTGTTCATAGTTCATATAGGAAAGAGACATAGTCCTAAATTTATTTTTCTCTGCCCATGATGTAAACATTGCATGTTTTTAGATTATGCACATCTTCTGAATGTTATCATTTATTTATTTCTTATATTTGAATCAATTTTTTGAAATGATTGACTAATAATATGTTATCACACTTTTTTCTCTTGCAAAATTAGAAGACATTTCAATCACAAAAATAAGCTATTATTTAATTGATTTCTTCAATAATATTCTTTTGTGCAACTGTAATATATATTATATTGAACGTCTATTTATTTTAAATAATCAAATTTGAAAGTTTAACGAGCATTCTTTAATATCTTTGCAATCCAATTCATTTGTCAAAAACATAATATGTTGCTTTTTGATGTAATATGTGAAAATCATTTAGAACAAATAAATTGCACGGGTCAACAACTAGTTATCTATAAGGTACGGACACGAATACGGTACGACACAGATATAAAATATGATAAATTTCAAAATTATAGGATAAGATACGTTGATAATACGTGTATGTTTAAATTTTAAGTTTCAATTTTCAATAAAAGACCAAAAATAGCATATTTTTTTCCTATTTTAGTCCAAAAAGTGTTGTATAACATTGAAAAAAGACTTTGTCTGATATTTAAAGCGTGTCGGATACTTCAAATTTTGTATTGAATACAATATTCATAATTTTCTCTTTTCATTTTATTTTCGGACACTTCAAAATTGCCCCGCACATAATATCCGGATATGGATACAACACGAATACTTATTCGTACGAGATCATTTTTAAAAGTATCCGTGTATCATAGGGTATTATGAATTTTACCCCAAATTCATAAGCATTGTGGTAAATACCATAACAGACCCAATAACATCTTTTAGAATGTCATGCACTCTCCGGATCCGGATCTTGATGTTCTTGTAGAACAGGATCGAGTAGGCTTTACTAGACCTAGACAAATGACTATAAATCCGGAGCAGTCGGGCTAAATGGTACCCTTCTCTTTGTAATTAAAAAAAAAAAAGAATTACGAAAAAACCTCTTCTCCCCCTTTCTAAAATCTTGAAGCTCATAACTCCCTATCTTCTGCTGCTCAAGAAAAGAGAAAAATAATGGCTTCCCTGTCACTGAAACCTCCTCAATTCGCACTTGACATCAAAAATTGTTTTTGGGCATCTACAAATGGATGTAGATACACTTCCATATCGTCTTCTTCTTCTTGTTCATTCTCTTGCTTGTCTCCATTTCCTTCACAGAAATTCAAGCTTAATAGAAACACACCAATAGTGGCGGCAGCCCAAAAAAGACAATAAAAAACATCAATAAAAAGAAGAAAGATGATAGTCATAGCTTTGTCTCCAGGCCTGATGAAGCTACTGGCCCTTTCCCTGAAGCTGTGCTCCTTAAAGAGGTTTATTTTTCTTTGTTTGCTTCTATATATATATATATACATATATATACATACATACACGCAATTGTGAAATTGGTTTTGTGTTTTTAGTTTGTTTTGAAGTGGGTTCTTTTAAAAATTTCATCTTGGTATGGTTTATGTTTGTCTACATATAGATGTTTGATTTTGTTTAGTTTTGGAGCTGAGTTCTTTGAGGTGGTTCTGATTGGGGTTTTGGTTTGAGTAGGCAAATGTTAGTAATCAGGAGAAAATTTGGAGGTGTTGGAAATATTTTATGATAGAACCAATGAGAAAGATCAAAAATTCCGGGTTTAAATCATTGAAAGTTCACGAGAAAATGTTGATTTTTTTGCTTTTTGTTCTTCAAGTATTTTAGATTAGTTATATTGTAATTTCGTTTAGTTTGGAGATTTAAGATAGTTAAAACGTCTACGATCGTTGTTATGCTTGAAGAAAAATATATATATATATATATATATATATATATATATATAGTTAAAACGTTTACAATTTGTGTTTGTGCTTGAAGTAGAGAATATATATAGTTAAAACATTTACAATTCGTGTTTATGCTTAAAGAAGAATCTATACACAATCAAAGTGGAGTTTTTCCATTTCCCCAAATGGATTATGCTGAAAGGTTTTCTAATTATTCCCACAGAAAAAGGTCGAAGAAGGCGGTAGACTTATGCCAGAGTTTGCAGATGTAGAAGAGCGTGAGTGGTTTTGATCATTTTCATATTTCTATTTCTTTCTCTTTGGCATTTCTTTTGTTGAAATGTCTATTTAGTCAAGAAGGGGAGCTTCTTTACCGGATAAATTTAAACTGAAGCGTTGAGGTCAAATTTTGATTTGCAGGTGAACTCTTCGAGGCTTTGAATTTGCAGCTTGAAAGTGATATTGATGTTGATCAAAGTAAGAAATATCCTCTATTCTTTCTTACTTGCTGCTTGTAATAAGTGAATGATATTTGATCATTGTATATCAATTGGGAGGATGAACAAAAGGATGGCTGTTTATCGTTCACTGCATACCTTTCTCTTTGCTAAATCGTAGTTTAGTTTGCCAAGAAAGTGTTAGTATGTATATGTGGAGGTATGTAAAGTTTGATAATCAAAGTTTTGAGAATATTAAATGTTACGATATTATGATGTAATATATCCATATAGAATAGTTACCTAGCTCAACCCTCCCATGTGGAATTTGAGAGAGGACTCTCGTAGAAGCTGTATCACTTTAGAATTAATAATCTTCTTCACGTCTTATATAAAAGTTGCTAACAAACCATCCGAAGACTCAAAAATTTCTAGCGAGTTTTTCTTGATTTACATTTAATTATTTACTTTTGGTTTTTAGTGAAATTGGTTGAAAGCTGATTAAATGTCCTTTGTTGTGGATAGTGCGGCACTATGAAGTGGTATATCTAATTCATGAAGATCACAAGGAGGAGGTTGAGAATGTCAATATCAAAGTTCAAGGTGATTTTATGATTTTCATTATCATATCTGACATTTTTTCTTGCAATGGGAGCTTAGCATTACTCGTACTTCCTGAATCGTCTTATCCCTTTCCGTTCTAGTGCTTAAATATATTTGCTCTTTGCTCAGTAAGCAAGTATGAGAGATTGTTACTCCGTTACATTGTTGAGGGTTTTACTAGGCCATATTGGCTATTTTTCAAAATCTCGTTTTATACCTTTTTACGGGCCTGAAAAAGTCGGATAAAGTGAATCCGTAATTGAAACATCACTCAAGCTGGACTCAGTAGGATAATTACATGCACAATCCCTCACTTATTGAGTAATTACCACGAGACCAACATACCCTTCTACATTTGACAACTCAAAAAACATAGGGTGGAGTTTTAATAATTTTTTTTTCACTAAGAGGTGAAGTTGTAGTAATTTCTCACACTATGGTGTGTTTTTCGTAATTATAGTCTCACACAGGGATTTTTTATGTAATCTACCCTTATGCCAAACAATAGGCGCTGAATCTGTATATTTGATCATAATCAAGGGGTGCCTTAGTAATTATCCCGTCTTTTTGTTAATTATCCCGTATTTTTGTTCTCTTACTTCATCCGATGACTTATCACAAACATGAAATGTTTCTCAAAAACTAAATTTTTTCACAGAATTTTTGAAGGAAAAGAAGGGAAAGATATGGAGATTCAGCGACTGGGGTATGCGTAGGCTGGCTTACAAGATACAAAAAGCAAAGAATGCCCATTACATCTTAATGAACTTCGAGCTCGAACCCAAATGGATAAATGATTTCAAGATTATGCTAGACCGAGACGAGAGGGTCATCCGACACCTTGTAATGAAGAAAGACAAGGTGGAAACAGAGGATTGTCCTCCCCCTCCCGAGTTCAATTCTTTATACACTGATACGAATGATGATGATGATGAGGAGGACGAGGATTATGACGATGAAGATTGGGACGAGGGCGATGAAGGAATTATATATGTAGATGATGATGTGAGTGAAATAGAAATTAGTAGTAGAAATAAGCAAGAAGCTCAGAAAGTTGGCAGATAATTTCTTGTTCATGAATTACTAAAAATTTTGTGATCTCTCTTTGTAGAATTCTATAAGTATTTATACTGTTTTTGCATTTGCTAAATTAATTATGGGGGAATTGAATGCTTCAAACTTCGTTTCAAATTAAGATATAAAGTTTAGGTTTGATGCTAAACCTGAAATAGTGAAATATGATTCAGCTAATCCATGGCATAGTGGAAGTTTGGAACAAAGAAAATTGTGAAGTCAATCAAAATTGTAGTGTAAAGTATATAATTCATATTGATGTACTTGATTGCTACATATTTCCATTCTACAAGGCAAGAAAAAATTGCACAAACTGCCCAAATCCTTTTCTTACTAGCGTAATCAATGTGATTTTGACGGGTTAGATTACATATGATGATATCAACATTTTATATATTTTGATGTACTCGGGTTACATAAAACATCCCGATGATAAAAAGTTAACCTCAGCGAATAGGATTTTGTAGTACTAAGTATGGTTGTAAGTCTTGAATTACATTAATGATATCAATATTATACATATGAGGGAGTTGTTGGATCATATGAAATATCCTGATACCGCAATACGTCGCTGTTTTACCCAATATAAGCTGAATTTTCCTAAGAGTATCCACAACTTTAAATGCGGATAGTTATGAAATGTCAATTTAACAGTTTAATTTCATTTTTTTTCTTCTCTCTTTTTCATGGACGATATTGGATATGCACTATATTACCCTAACATTGGATAGAAATCAGTGGCTGCAAACAAAGAAAAAAAGAACATTCACAATTATTGCTAAGTCTCTAATATACATCAATTTTGTTATCGTTGATGCATATTATACAAAGAAATACCAACAACATACGTTCATGATACAAAGAAAAAGAAAAAAAGAAACCTTTATGACTATACTTGACCAAATTTTTAATGTACATCAATTTGGTTATCAACTTATCATTGATGCATATTGCCCAAAGAAAGATAAAAAATAGATGTTCGTGATCAAGATTTGCCAAATTTGTAATGTACGTTAATTTTCTTACTTTTATAACAAAAGACAAAAATATAGACTTCGAGTTTACACCTTGCCAAATTCTAATATACATCAATTTTGTTCTTGTAGACGCATATTGTACAAAGGAAATGTTAGGAATTGTTGCTAGTGTGTTGATGTTGTAGGATTACACGCAGGGACGGAGCCAGGAATTTGAATAAGGGGGGGGGGGGGGGGGGGGGGGGTTTGAGATTGTTGTGATATAGATATACATTTTTTTTGGCAAATAGTCGAAGGAGTGAAAGAGGGTGCGGGGGGCATGGCCCACGCGGTACGGTACGCTATATTTGTGGAGGAAAATATACTAAAAAACTAGGTTCAATTACAACTTTTGACATATTTTATACTCTTATATCTCTTTCGTTATAGCCAGGATTTTGGGTTTGCGGGGGGCGAACTCAAAATAAAGGGAAAAAATATGATATTTTTCGATTTTGAGGGGGGGCGAAATCCAAATACCAAAAATTTTGTAAAGTAAAAAAATGATTTTTCAAAATTGAGAGGGCGACCGCAAACCCCCCCCCCCCCCCCCCCCCCCCCCCCCCCCCCCCCCCGGCTCTGTCCCTGATTACACGAAACATCCTAATTGGGAACGTTTGACCTCAACAAAATAGGGCTTTGTGGTATTAAGTGTGATTAATGACATCAATATTTTAGATATGATGATATTATCCGATAATATGAAATATTTTGATACGTCAATATTTTAACTCAAATATTCGGATACGTCCACGTTTTAACTAAAAACAATTGAACATTTCTAGTAACTAGTAAATAACAGGTTGCATTACACGTGAATGTAATATAATTATTATTGTAATTATCATTATGTTAGTGTTATTCTCTATTTGGTAACTTAGTGTTTTACCTTGTATAGGTTTTCCTTCATGTATATATAGTTTGTACTTGGGGTTTCTACACGAGTTCAATGAGAAAATTGTCTTCTCCCATATTTCTGCTTTCTCTGCGTTTGTTCCTGGTATCTAGAGGGAAAACGCCTAAACCTTGCCCCGCCGAAATAAACCTTATCCCTCGCATCACTTTCTTCAAGACGAATCTCACACACCGGATTCATGGCGGACAAGAAAGCGATTGACATATTATCCACGTTTTTCCTATCACCATCTGACAATCCAGGATTGGTGATAACGACGTGCGTCGTGAATGGGAAGAACTATGATATGTGGGAAAAATCGATGTTGAACGCTTTGAGAGCGCAAAAAAAACTAGGGTTCATAGATGGAACCCTAACAAAACCAAATTCTGACGAGGCCGAGGTACGAAATTGGGACACCTGCAATTCTATGCTAATATCTTGGATATTTAATTCGATTGACAAATCAATTCAACTGAGTGTGGCCTATGAAGAGAGTGCCAAGGCGGTATGGGATGATTTGAAGGACCGATTCTCGGTTGGTAAGGCACCGCATGTGCATGGATTCAAAGGAGAGATCGCATCACTTCGACAACAAGGGATGACGATTATGTGGTATTTTACAAAACTTAAGGGAATGTGGGATGAGTTGAGTAGCTACTCAAAAATCCCTAAGTGCACGTGTGGAGCTTCCAAGGAGTTCATCCGTGAGAAAGAAGAAGAAAAACTACATCAATTCGTGATGGGTTTAGATGATCCTATTTTTGGGACAGTCCGTTCGCAAATACTCAACATGGACCCTCTACCGAACTTAAGCAAGGCGTATGCATTGATCACGCGTGAAGAGAGACATAGAACAATTGTTCGTGGTCAGGAGGAGAAGGTGGAGGCCATTGCGATGGCTGTTCAGGCGAGTGGGAAGCATAAACCGAGTAATCAACTCGGACAGTCCAGGTCAAAGGAAAATAATGGAAAGAAGTGCGCTGGCTGCAACCAAAATGGGCACGACATCACAGAATGTTTTGAAATGATAGGATATCCTGAATTGTGGAAGGGACAAAGGGCTCGTGAAAGAAACGATGAAGCCCGTAAAGGAGGCCAAGGTAACTTGGCTGCCACCCCTTAAAACAGTGGCCGAGCAGCGGCCTTTCATGCAACAAGTGGAGATCAAAATTCGATGAATGCAATTCCGGGGCTCTCTAACGAACAATTTTAGAAACTCTTGACGTTACTTGAGCATGGGAATTCTGAAAAATTGTCCGGTAAGAATTGTAATGATTTTTCATGGGTGTGAGATAGCGGGGCTTCGAATCACATGACGGGCAACTTATCACTCTTATCAGATGTTGTGACCACTGATCCGATTTCCATTTTTTTGCCTAATGGGGCGCAGACCGATGCCACCAATCGAGGCAGTGTATTTCTGAATAAAAACATAATTTTGCGCAATGTTTTATATGTCCCTGAATCAACTTGTAGCTTGATATCTATCCGTCAATTAATTGTGGAATTGCAATGCCAGATTTTATTTACTGATAATCGTTGTATTATACAGGACCATGCCTCGAGGATGCCGATTGGAGTGGGTGAGCTTTGGAGGGGGGTCTACTATTTCAAGTGTGCAAGGACGACTTCGGTTTTGAAGACTGGTACGAGAGACTCCTTAGAAGTTTGGCATAGATGTCTAGGTCATCAAGCAAGTCAACATCTATCTTTTATTTCTGATATTGGTAGAATAGGATCAAAAGATATTGGCATTTGTGATACCTGTTTTAGAGCGAAGCAGACTCGTTCAGTTTTTCCTTTAAGTAATAATAATGCTAAGACTTGTTTTGAGCTTATACATTGCGATTTATGGGGTCCTTATTGTAAAGCTTCAAGTAATGGTTCGCACTATTTTCTTACTTTGGTTGATGATCATAGTCGTTCTATTTGGGTATATTTGATTAAGGAAAAACGTGAAGTTTACAGATTCCTTATTAATTTTTGCACTTTAGTTGAAACTCAATTTGGTACTCTTGTTAAGCATATTCGTAGTGACAATGGTTTGGAGTTCACTTCGATAGTGATGTAGGACTTTTATAAAAAGCGAAGAATTTTGCATGAAACGAGTTGTGCTTATACTCCACCACAGAATGGGCCTGTGGAACATAAGCATCGGCACATCCTTGAAGTAGCTCGGGCTTTATGGTTCCAAGCCAATCTGCTGATTCGTTTTTGGGAGAATGCATTTTGACTGCAGCTTAACTGATTAATCGAACTCCAATGGTTAAGTTGAAAGGAAAGTTGCCCTATGAAATTTTGTTTGAGATTCGGCCATCTTATGGACACCTTAAGGTTTTTGGGTGTTTGTGTTATGCTCGCTCTACCCCGAAACCAACGGATAAATTTGCCTCTCGTAGTCAAAGGTGTATATTTCTTAGGTATCCACATGGAAAGAAAGCTTGGCGCCTTTATGACCTTGATTAGCATGACATTTTCTACTCTCGGGATGTGTTGTTTCACGAGAATGTGTTTCCTTTTGTGGAGGCGTGTGAACATGTCACACCTCAAATTGTTACAGATGCACAAGGGGCTGATTTTGGGGTTCTGACTTAAGGGAGAGCAGCCCTGAATGTGAAGATAATAGTGTGGGAGAGTCCTCGCACGGTGAGACCGCGCCTGTGCTTGGAGTTAGACGATGTGGCTGCACCCATGCATGGCACTTATGATACGCATCGGCTCCTGATGTCTAAACCGACTCGAGTCACACGACCTCCAGCTAGACTTGACGATTATGTGGTTTATTCGACCGTGACTGGTATCGTACATGACCCCCCTCCCCCGACAGTCTTCACTACCCTCTGGCTCCTCAGGTACTCCTTATTCTCTAGCTCGCTATATCACATGTAAAAAAATTTCCTAGGGACACCAGGCTCTCTTACCTTCTATTGATTCAGTATCTGAGCCTGCGAGCTTTGTCGAGGCAGTTAAAAGTGCCAAGTGGCGTGATGCAATAGCATGTGAGATTTCAGCCCTTGAAACGAATCACATGTGGACTCTAGAAAATTTACCGTCCTAAAAGAAACTTATTGATTGCAAATGGGTTTTCAAGGTAACATATAACTGCAATGCAACTATTAAGCACTATAAGGCTCGGCTCATAGCCAAGGGATTTACACAAGTGGAAGGACTTGATTTTCACGAAACATTTACTCCTGTGGCCAAACTTGTCTTGGTTCGTATTTTTCTGTCTATTTCAGTTAAGCATGGATCGGAACTGCACCAAATGAACGTGAATAATGCATTCTTGCATGGAGATCTCGATGAGGATGTGTACATGTGCTTAGCACCGGGGTTTCATACTAAAGCAGTTGGAAAGGTGTGTCGATTGCGAAAATCCATTTATGGTCTGCGCCAAGCGTTACGAAATTGGTTCACCAAATTACATAAATCTCTTCTACGGTATGGCTTTATCCAATCTCGGGCTGATTACTCTTTATTCACCTATCGTCGTGGGGATATTTTTTTGGGATTTTTAGTCTATGTCGATGATATATTACTCATGGGCTATAATTCACAGGCTTGTTCGAAATTTAAGTCTTATTTACATAATTGCTTTCGTATTAAAGATTTGGTTGACTTGAAATATTTTTTGGGTATTGAAGTTGCTAGATCTTCAAAGGGGATTTTCTTATGTCAATGAAAGTATGTTTTGGACATTCTTTCAGAGATAGGACTTAGTGGTTGTCGTCCCGTAGAGACACCTATGGAGCACGACCATTCGCTGGGTTTGGCCGACGAGGCCATGGCCAAGGACAGTGAATCTTATTGTTGTCTTGTTGGTCGTCTTATTTATCTTACAATCACTCGACCGGATATTTCCTATGATGTGCATATTCTTTCTCAGTTTGCACAGGCTCCATGTCAGGAGCATTCGATACCTTAAGGGGCATCCGGGCCAAGGTATTCTGCTTTGAGCTGATCATGACTTTAATTTGCGTGCATTTTGTGACTCCGATTGGGCCATCTGTCCCATAACACATTGTTCGGTTACGGGATATTTTGTCACATTGGGTGATTTACCTATCTCATGGAAAATTAAAAAGTAAAGTACCATTTCTCGTTCGTCCGCTTAAGTGGAGTATCGTGCGATGGCAGCTGCCACCAGCGAACTTCTTTAGGTTAAGTCGTTTTTGGTCTCGTTGGATGTCCTGTTATCTAAACTGATGGTCCTTTTTTGTGATAGCCAATCGACTATACATATTGCTGCCAATCCCCTTTTTTCACGAGCGAACTAAGCACATCGAGATTGATTGCCATTTTGTTCGTGAGCAAATTCAGGACGGTGTCATTGTCACATCTCACATTCGTTCTCATCTTCAACCGGCTGACCTCTTCACCAAAGCTCTTGGGAGGTCTCACTTCTTAGCAAGTTGGGCATTCATGACTTACATGCGCCAACTTAAGGGGGAGTATTGTAATTATTACTGTAATTATTATTATGGTAGTATTATTCTCTATTTGGTAACTTAGTGTTTTACCTTGTATAGGTTTTCCTTAATGTATATATAGTTTGTACTTAGGGTTTCTACATGAGTTGAATGAGAAAATTGTCTTCTCCCATATTTCTGCTTTCTCTGCATTTGTTCAGAATCATATAACATCATTAAAATAATCATGTATATAGATATTGTTCAATTTGAAAATGTTATATGTTCAATAATTTAATAATAATTTATTTACATGAATTATTATTCGATAAACTATAATTATTTGAAAAATTAAATATTTATTGACATGAACAATTAAATAATACATGAAAGAACTAAGTTCATTGGAAATTGAAATTTAGATAATAATATAAAAAAATACATTATTATGTCAATTCATGTTTCATTGGTCCTTCTCGTGTTTATTTTTTATGGACCAAATTATCTATTCTTCTTTCCACTCATTGAGTAATTTGTGTACTTGCCACGTCTCTTCATTACGACTCCAAAATTGGATATATATATATATATATATAGATATATATAGATTTCTTGTTTCTTTCTTATTCGTTATTTATTTGTTTTTATTTTTATTTTTGTTTTTTGAAGAAACGTAACATGTCTCCTCTCAAGATAATTTATTGTGTTTTCGTTTTGAACCTCAATTACATTCTTTACAAAATCGCAATAGGTTGACATAGATAATACTTTTCTTTTTGCTTTCTTTGCTACTATTAGTATATGTATCTTTTTTATTTATAAAATGATGTTTTATTGATAAAAATGTTGGAGAACTTAAAAAATACTTATATTGCATACAAAAGCTAATTCACAATAGAGAAAATAATAATAACATAACTGAGATAATTTCATCTCATATCAAAAGAAGTTTATAGATACTCATGAATTTGACATGGTTATATTAATATGAATGTGTAGTAGACCAGATTACTATGATTAATTAATATTAAATTATCAATTTTTTTCTTTCGAAATTCAACATAGTTCTGAAATGTTCTGGACAAGTTTGTATCTAAGGAAATAAAAAATTTAAAATTTTATTTTGTATCATCAATAAATTTAAAATTTCAGTTTAAAGAAAAATCATCATAAACAGCTATTATTGACACTTTTAACTTTCTTTCTTCTTCATTTTTGACATTTTAATTTTAGTTTGTTGCGTTGTAATCAAATATGAAAATTGACTTGAATAATGTTGTTTACTCCTTTTCTTACTCTAAGGCTTTTTTCCTTTCGTTCTCTGATCTTTTTGGTTCATCATCTCTTCGTTTTAGTTCCTCATTCTATTCTCATAATCTTACCCGCAGTCCCCATTATAAGAAAATCATTTATTCATCAATTCTTATTTATTTGTTAACTACTCATAAATCGTCTATATTGATATGCGCCAAAAATGTCTAAGGGCACAATTGTAATTAAGTAGTCTCCGGTTTGGGCCAGGTTACCTCCTGCGGGTAAAATTTAATATAATTACATGGGTGAGCTCACATGGCTAGCAGCCCTTCACAAAATAAGCCTTCAAAGAGGCTATAAGAATAATTGGGCTAATAAGTGTGAAATACATATCATTAGTCTAGCATATATTCTGATGGGCTGGTAATAACGTTTCAGCCCGGGGCCCATATCAGACCCTATAAATACTCTATGAGAGTATGCATAATTCATTATCTACTCTCTACACAAAATATTGCTAGAGGAACCCACTGGCGTCTTTAGAGAATAATTCTACTGTCAAGACTTGATCCCATCATAGTGGGTACATAGGCAGCTTACCTATAGCGAGTGTAGTCTAAACATTAATCAGTCCATTGCCTTGTTTGTTGTGAGTTAGGTCGGATTCCCCCCCACGTGACAATCACATGAGGATTTCACATCCTTACAATTTTACCCCTCATCAGTTGGAGCCATCTGTGGGAACAACGGTCCAACCACTGAGTATGTAAGCTAGGTCTCAAGCACGTACCACAAGTGACAGGATCCCACTCTGATGGAGGACCTGTCCGGTCCGACAACCACTACAATAGCCATGGTGTCGCTAACAGACGCCTCCCCATTATTGAGCAACATATTCAAGTAGAGCTTGAGGCACAGAGCATTGAATTCGGGGTACGAGATTCGGAGAACCGAATCCCCTCAGGAGATGATGCTTTGGTGATCTCGGCCACAATCGCCAACTCCTCGGTCAATAAAGTTCTGATAGATAGTGGAAGCATGACACGCTAAAAGCTAACGTGCTATTGTAGCAAGTGCACTAGTCGTGTGTAGTAATAAATGGACGGTAAGTCTGAATTGTCGAACCACAAGGACTTGAATTCTAGTTTAAGATTTGTAATGAAGTGAATAAACAAAGTAAGAATAAATTCAAATAAAATTTGTAAAGAACAAGAACAAAGATGAGCAAGTGATTTAAAACCAATTATAAAGGGAGACTAAGGCACATGCTAGGTTCAAATTGATCAAATATACTTAATAAGGTTCTTGTTGAAGGATTACACTTATATTGTTATGGTGAGAGCTCCGAGGGTAGAGAATAACCGATGTTTCGCGTATAAACTCCTATGCTTAGATCGTGATTTCCCAAATATTCCTATCCGGAAATCTAACCACTAAACATGCAATAACTTACCAGAGCTCACTCGATTTGAATCGAACAACTTCACCCGAGAATCTTTACCTATGTGTAGGGCAATTCCTCATTAGTTGCGGGTCATGATGTGAATTTCTTGCACCATAAGTCAATTTTCTCCCGAAATATTCACCTAGGCATAAGATTCTAACATATAGTGATCAAGTATACGCAAGATAAGTAGAACATCAATTCACATCACATAACAATATAAGAATAACCTCAACAATTATCTATTATAAACATAAATCACAATTTGGCCTTACATGGCCCTAGTCTTACGAATTTAGTTCATAATTGAAAGCATAAAAGACATAAGAGGAATATTCATAGACATAAATGAAATGAAAAGCTCTTAAAAACTCCCTAAATGGTGAATGATGATGGATCTTGAAATTGAGCCTTCAATCCCCAAGCTCTTTTCCTTCCTCTAGTTTTCCCCTCTCTCTCAATGATGAAGAATGGTGATGATGGTGAAATCAGATTAGGGGTTGCCCCCCTCTCTCATTTCATTGATGAAGAATGAATGCAAGAGATTGTTAGCTTTATAGGTGTAGATTCTTCTTCCTCCCATGTGTTGTTCCTCTCTTGTGTCCTCCATTACTCTAAAGTGTGTAGTATAAAATTCCATAAAGTAAATCTACCAAGAAACACACTTATGACACCCCCTCAACACATGTGCTAACATTTTGGCTTTAAACATTCTTCCCCACAAAAGATGCTGAACTTTTGGCTAAAAGTAATCAAATTCCGGACGACGCGGCGCCCAGGCGTGGGTATTTTGGCGCCTAGGCGCGGTTTTGCGAAGTCTGGGCAGTTTTCTTGTTTTTCTGTGCAGCAATCGTATTTCCTTCATAACTCTTTCCACAGACCTCCGATTTGGATGATTCAAGTTCCCACGTGTAGCTAAGACATAGAGCTACAACTGTGTTGAAGGAAACTTTGTCCAATTCGGTCTCTAAATGTACAAATTGTGTGCTCAACCGCGGCAAGTGCTACGAAATCCGTGCCCAGGCGTGGATATGATGGCGCCGAGGCGCGGGAGTGCGAAGCAAATCCTCGGAACTGGATGTCAGATGCGCCTGGGCGTGGTTGGAAGGGCGCTTGGGCGTGGTAAGCCGAAAGTCTGAACCGTTTTCTTGGTTTTCAGCGCAGCAATCGTGTTTCCTTCATAACTTTCTCCACGGACCTCCGATGTGGATGATTCAAGTTGCCAAGTGAAGCTAACAAAGAGATCTACAACTTTGTTGAAGGAAACTTCCTCAAATTCGACATCAAAATATACATAAATTCTGTATTTGCGCGCGTTATTCCTCTATTGTAGTGATTTTCCACCTTTACTCGACAAGCACACAAATTAAACGCAAATGTGGTATAAATCATGCATAAACCAATACAAATCCAATAAATATGAGGCTCTAAAACATGTAAATTCACACCCTATCAACACCCCCAAACTTACCCATTGATCGTCCTCGAGCAATGAGAGCTATAAGACAAGATCAACATCATTCAATGCAAGAAAACAAAACAACTAACTAACTCACTTTCGTGGAGTAAACGATTGCACTTTGCGGGTGCAACAAGCCTTTAAACCCTTGAGTTACCTTAAATGACGAGTTATAGTCTCGTGAGGGTTTGCATGCGATATACCCACAAAATCTAACAAAATTTATCCAACCAAATCAATACACCTCAACATGATCAACAAGAATGAATGGCATAAAATCAACCTTTTAAAGTTTACAAATATATATACATATCAATTACTTTTGCTCATGTGACACCAATACTTGAAAAGACTCTCTAGGGTGTAGTGAAAAATAAATCTAAGGTATTATAGTCGAGAGGCATCCTTACCAAATTTTGGACATTAATCCCATATCTATCAACTTTCGATCAAACGCAAAGCACAAGAATTATAGAAAATCTCATAGCCATTTAAATTTCATTATCTCAAACATTCAACTTTCAATTCATATGAAATTTCCATTTAAGCTTCATTAAGGCTAGATCATGTGCAATGTTTTATTCCATTAGGCTTTCTATGACACCCATGTAGCAAGCTTTAGATCAATGACTCCCAAACTAGATAGTTTTGGGGCATTAAGTATAGAGACACTCCTAAGGGTTTAATCACTCAAGTGTCAAAGACCACGAAATAAAACTAGATCTTTTAAACAATTCACTTCTTTTTTTTTTTGGCTTGAGCTTAGCTCAAATTAGCATAATAGTACAGTATATAGGCATGAAACTTTTCACCTCCGGTACGTATTAGCCTAACCACTTTTGGTCATACCAAAATTCAACCTTTTCACTTTATTGTTTAGCATATAAAATTACTACTCAACTTATAACCTTATGAGAAATCTAAGTTAATATTTCCGGGAAAAATTCCTTAAGTGTCTCAAGATGGTTATCCTCTCAACTCCTCTACCCTCGATTTATGTGCATTGTGAATCATCTAAAGAATCAATCCTAGTCTAGTGTCTCCACGAGCAATTTCAAAGATATATATATTCCATTAAATTCAAATTATTTCAAGAGATCATGCCATTTCTCCAAGTCAATCAATTTCAATGCATCAATTGGAAGGACTAAATTTTTTTTTTTTTTATACTTGATTTTCTCACAACAAAGAAGCATATAAATATGATAGAAAACAACTTTCCCCCAAACTCAAGCTACAAATTAGGATTGCATCATCAAAGTTCAAAACAAGTACTCTTCTACCCCCAAACTTAAATCCAACATTGTCCCCAATGTTGTTATGACAAGCATACACAACGGTACAAGAACACTTACACCCAAGAATGTTGAAAAACATCCTTAAACTTCCAATGCATCCTTACAAAGATTCTCCTCCTCTCGAGTAAAATAAGCATCTCTAAACATGGGGTCCAAATGTGCATCATATCTAACACTTCAACTTTTCAAACCATCAAGCATAAGAAAACATACATGCCAAAAGTGCAAGCTGGAATACAACAAAAAGAAACAAACTAAACAAAACAAAAACGAAAGGAAAAAGAAAACAAAACTTACAAACTTAGGTTGCCGCCAAAGAAGCGCTCTTTTAAAGTCATTAGCTTGACTTTACCGAGCTATTTTAAGGCGGTTTCCGAATGAATGCCTTGTTCATTCTCCAATTCACTCTAAGGTATCGCTTCAACTTATGGCCATTGGTAGTGAAGGTTGGCCCATCATTTGTGCTACATACCATAGGTTGGGACCAAGCAATCATCCACCCCCGAATTTTTGTATGGTCCCTCAACACCTCAATTACTCTTTCTTCCCCGTGCGTTGGGTGATGGTGTGAACTTTCTTCACCCATCACTTTGACATATGCGGAGTCTATGATGTAGGGATGTAGAAGATGATTGGTTCGTTTTTCCTGAAAGTGCTCAACACTAAAAGGATCAAAAGCATCAATGTGTAAATACAAATTAAAATCAAGTGGATGCTCAAAAACCTCATAGCTATCACAAATAACCATGTCATCTCCTACACTAAAGGACAACTTACCATCATCGGCATCAAATACCGATTCACTTGTGGTTAGGGGAGATGGTAAAGGAATGTCAACAACCTTAGAAAGGATAGGAGTCAAATGCTCATCATTGGAGGAATTTGCTTTCGAATTTTTCAACTTCCTTTCATTCAATGTCACGGTGTTGCATTCCTCCTTTTGATCTATCTCAGTGGTACCAAGCAATGCCCATGGTACTTTCTCATATATGTCGCTCGTTAGTTGCTTGAGTTGATGATTCATCTCCTTCATTTCCCGCAATGCGTCCTTCATCATAAGGCGGAGCTCTCCAATGGAGTTATCACGTTGTTCCTCCAGCCTAGGAATTCTTTCTTGGTAATGTTGTGGAAAGAACCCTTGTGCATAACATGCTTCAACGACACTTTGCAGCCATAATTGATTTTCTGGTAGTGTCATATCTGGGAAATTGCTATCCTTTGCAAATTGAATGATGTTTTGCAGCCATAATTGATTCTCCGGAATGGTCATATCTGAAAAATTCCTAGCCATTGTGAGGTAATCGTGCGACAAAAAAAATAGACAAAAAATAAATACATAAAACTTGCAATAAAATCAAAAACTAAAATTAAACAAGTCCCCGGCAACGGCGCCAAAAATTTGACACGCTAAAAGCTAACGTGCTATTGTAGCAAGTGCACTAGTCGTGTGTAGTAATAAATGGACGGTAAGTCTGGATTGTCGAACCACAAGGACTTGAATTCTAGTTTAAGATTTGTAATGAAGTGAATAAACAAAGTAAGAATAAATTCAAATAAAATTTGTAAAGAACAAGAACAAAGATGAGCAAGTGATTTAAAACCAATTATAAAGGGAGACTAAGGCACATGCTAGGTTCAAATTGATCAAATATACTTAATAAGGTTCTTGTTGAAGGATTACACTTATATTGTTATGGTGAGAGCTCCGAGGGTAGAGAATAACCGATGTCTCGCGTATAAACTCCTATGCTTAGATCGTGATTTTCCAAATATTCCTATCCAGAAATCTAACCACTAAACATGCATTAACTTACCAGAGCTCACTCGATTTGAATGGAACAAATTCACCCGGGAATCTTTACCTATCTGTAGGGCAATTCCTCATTAGTTGCGGGTCATGATGTGAGTTTCTTGCACCCTAAGTCAATTTTCTCCCGAAATATTCACCTAAGCATAAGATTCTAACATATAGTGATCAAGTATATGCAAGATAAGTAGAACATCAATTCACATCACATAACAATATAAGAATAACCTCAACAATTATCTATTATAAACATAAATCACAATTTGGCCTTACATGGCCCTAGTCTTACGAATTTAGTTCATAATTGAAAGCATAAAAGACATAAGAGGAATATTCATAGACATAAATGAAATGAAAAGCTCTTAAAAACTCCCTAAATGGTGAATGATGATGGATCTTGAAATTGAGCCTTCAATCCCCAAGCTCTTTTCCTTCCTCTAGTTTTCCCCTCTCTCTCAATGATGAAGAATGGTGATGATGGTAAAATCAGATTAGGGGCTGCCCCCCTCTCTCATTTCATTGATGAAGAATGAATGCAAGAGATGATTAGCTTTATAGGTGTAGATTCTTCTTCCTCCCATGTGTTGTTCCTCTCTTGTGTCCTCCATTACTCTAAAGTGTGTAGTATAAAATTCCATAAAGTAAATCTACCAAGAAACACACTTATGACACCCCCTCAACACATGTGCTAACATTTTGGCTTTAAACATTCTTCCCCACAAAAGATGCTGAACTTTTGGCTAAAAGTAATCAAATTCCGGACGACGCGGCACCCAGGCGTGGATATTTTGGCGCCTAGGCGCGGTTTTGCGAAGTCCGGGCAGTTTTCTTGTTTTTCTGCGCAGCAATCGTATTTCTTTCATAACGCTTTCCACAGATCTCCGATTTGGATGATTCAAGTTCCCACGTGTAGCTAAGACATAGAGCTACAACTTTGTTGAAGGAAACGTTGCCCAATTCGGTCTCTAAATGTACAAATTGTGCGCTCAACCGTGTCAAGTGTTACGAAATCCGCGCCCAGGCGTGGATATGATGGCGCCGAGGCGCGGGAGTGCGAAGCAAATCCTCGGAACTGGATGTCAGATGCGCCTGGGCGTGGTTGGAAGGGCGCTTGGGCGTGGTAAGCCGAAAGTCTGAACCGTTTTCTTGGTTTTCAGCGCAGCAATCGTGTTTCCTTCATAACTTTCTCCACGGACCTCCGATGTGGATGATTCAAGTTGCCAAGTGAAGCTAACAAAGAGATCTACAACTTTGTTGAAGGAAACTTCCTCAAATTCGACATGAAAATATACATAAATTCCGTATTTGCGCGCATTATTCCTCTATTGTAGTGATTTTCCACCTTTACTCGAGAAGCTCACAAATTAAACGCAAATGTGGTATAAATCCTGCATAAACCAATACAAATCCAATAAATATGAGGCTCTAAAACATGTAAATTCACACCCTATCAAAGCACCGCAGAGATAATCTTTTCTGACACCTTCACACAGTTATCAACTAATAATGCCTAGCTCTGAGCGGTGAACACCCCACTAATCGGCTTCACAGGCGAAGTGATGGAAGCTCTTGGAGAGGTGGCCCTACCCCTATCTATGGGTACACTTCCTACAATCGAGACTAAGAAGGTAAAATTTCTAGTCATCAAAGCCCCCTCCACATATAATGTCATATTGGGAAGGTCGAGCTTAAACCTTTTTCGGGCCATTATATCTACTTTCCACATGAAGATAAAGTTCCCGACTCCTAGAAAAATAGGAGAAGTTTTAGGAGATGCACAACTGGCAAGAGAGTATTGCACCAACGCCCATATGAGACTCAAGAGGAAATGGCATGACTCGAAGCCTGGTGGTGCACGAGAACTAATAGAAATTGATATGATATCCCAAACAAAGGAGAAGCCGGCTAAGACCCCAAGAGAGGAAAAGGGCTCTCGAGGGGAGGCGGCTGAAAGTTTGAAGACGGTGGAGCTAGTACCCGGAAATCCTGAGAAAGCCACAAAGATTGGAGCGACCTTGGAGGTTTCGCTCGAAAAAGACCTAGTGTGCTTTCTCTGAGATAATATATACGTGTTCTCATGGAGCATGGAAGATATGGAGTGGATTGACCCCAAGGTCATGACCCATCATTTGAATGTCTACCTGGACGCTTGTCCCATAAAACAACGCAAGAGAACCATGGGAAGAGAAAGAAGCATAGCCACCAAGGAAGAGATTGAAAAATTGTTAGCTGCGAAATATATAAGGGTTGTGCACTACCCCGCATGTCTAGCCAACGTGGTGTTGGTAGCGAAGCCAAACAACAAGTGGAAGATGTGCATAAACTTCATAGATCTAAATAAGACGTGCCCAAAAGAGTCCTACCCTCTCCCTTGTATTGTTGGCCTTATAGATTCCACCGCAGGATGTGAACTATTAACATTCCTAAATGCAAGGTAAGGATATAATCAAATCTTTCTGGCACCCAAGGACCAAGTGAAAACAAGTTTCATCACTAACCAGGGGACGTTTTGTTACAATGTGATGCCCTTTGGGTTAAAAAATGCTGGCGCTATGTATCAAAGACTAGTCAACAAGATGTTTGAAGCACAGTTGGGTAGAAATATGGAGGCCTATATTGATGATGTGTTAGTCAAAAGTAGAAAGGAAGTAGACCATATACACGACTTACAAGAGTGCTTCAATTCATGTTTTTGATAATTTCGCTGAACAAAATCAATATCAAGAAAGGTGGTAATCTAATTACCTTTTCGATGAAATCCAAAAGCCTATCCTTTTGTTGACAAGCAATGGATCATTCCCTTACTCTTGAAGCTCGACCTCCTCTACCTCAGACTGGGTCCCTTAGGGTTTATGTGGAGGAAAAGGATTTTGTGTTTTACTATTTTTCACTCTCTAAGATGAAAAATTGACTTGAGTTGTGATTTTAGTTAAACATCTAGTGTTTAAATAAAAGACTACTCTTTGACTAAGGAGAAGAGAGGGGATGGCCGTGTATACCCTAGGGGATATGTGTACTGGGCTTTTCTTACTCCAAGCTCAGTGTTAAGTATTTAATTAATATTCTCAGTCCAATCCAATTCGTAATTAATTAAATACTAATCTTTTTATTAATAGTAATTTATTAATTCCAAATCAATAATACCATACTATTAATATTGATTGAATAACATAATTTAATTACAATAATTAAATATATTCATTATAATCAATACATACTCCTTTTGATAATTTTCACTCCAAGTGAAATTACCAAAATACCCTTCAAACAGTAAAACTCCTTTATTATATCATCTTTACATAGCGCGACTCTCTAGGCTCGTCTTGATTGGCATTGGGAGGATTCCAAGGATATAGTTATCACCAAGCAATCCCGTGAAGCTATACTAAAACCCAATCAAGTACGAGATGAATATTTCATCATGAACCTTTGTGTTATAAATATCATGAGTATAAACTCTTCACTGACACCGATCAAGTAAGAGTCATGGAACGTCAAACTCATAAAACTTGATACTGTACTTTATAATCACTCTGATGTGAAATTACCAAACTGCCCTTCATATCTAATATAAGTCAGTCATTAATGCTTTGGCCAAAGACTTTAATTTCACAACACCTATGACGTACAAGTTGCTTCTCGTTTACTTTCGAGACAGTGAATCTCCTATTGGCAGTCCATTTCCCATTGTCGAATGCACCAATTGAATCGTACTTCGAGGTTGACCCCACCAATAGGTGAATGGGCCTGACTGCTCTAATAACTTACTCAATGGTACGAGCACAATGTAAATGACTCCTCAGGTCTAAAGTTCACTCATACTATTATAAAAGTAATCCTCATCATTGACTGTCACTGAGCAAAAACCCATGTGTTAGAATTACAACGAGTCATGTTCAAATATGTTAACTCCGTTAACCATATTCATGCCACCAGCTCCCACTATCCAATTAGTGTGAGACTAAGCACTTTCCTTGTCAAAGAAAGTGCCATACTAGTTGAATCTAAACGCCCAATTTAGATTCTTTAACTCGCGAACCATCTTTATAAGATCAAGCACTTAACTCCACCAATGCTCCTACTTATCAAATAAGCAGTGGTGAGTACAACTTGATCTTAAGGACCTATTTGCTCGATACATTAAATGCCATAATTAGATTTATAAGAACAAATTCAATGCCTTTTATTAATCAATAATAGTGTTCATACATTATAAATAAAACGTCCTCTTAAATCTAATTTCTCAATGGCATGGAGGTCATAACACCTAACAATCTCCCACTTGCACTCAATGCCTATTGCTATTGTATTTGAGTCCCATCTTCTCAAGATGTTTTTCTAGCACTGCCGATGATAGAGGCTTAGTGAGGGTCAGTTATGTTTTTTGCTGAGGCTACTTTCTGCACGCCGATGTCTCTTCTTCCAACAATTTTTTGTATTATGTGATACCTTCTCTCTATGTGTTTAGATTTGTTGTGAGACCTTGGTTCTTTAGCTAGTGCTATTGCTCCATTGTTTTCACACCATAGTGGCAACGACATTTCCATGCTAGGAACCACTTGAAGTTCAACCATGAACTTTTATATCCAAACAGCTTTGCTAGCTGTCTCTGAGGCAGCTAGGTATTCAACTTCACATGTGGAGTTCACAGTTGTGCTTTGCTCGGAATTTTTCCAAGACACTGCTCCACCATTCAGAGTGAATATAAACCCAGACGTAGATTTTTGATCATCCACATCAGACTGAAAGTTTGAGTCAGAATATCCATCTACTCTCATCTCTCCATTTCCATATATTAGAAGCATATCCTTGGCTCACAGCCATCCAATGCTGCTCACCAGGATTAGCTTGAAACTGACTAACTACACTCATAACATAAGCTATGTCAGGTCTCGTGCATAACATTGCATCCATGAGACTTCCCACTACTGACGCATATGGGGTATTACTCATCTTTAGTCTATCCTCATCCGATTTTGGACGCATAGACTTAGAGAGTTTTAATCCATGTCCCATGGGCAGAAGTCCTCCCTTAGAGTTACTCATTACATAACTCTGAAGGACTTTCTCGAGGTAGAGCGCTTGGGAGAGACCTATCATCCAATTTGCCAAATCCCGATAGATGTGAATCCCAATGATGTAGGTTGCTTCTCCTAAGTCTTTCATGGAAAATGTGCTTGAAAGCCATTCCTTGACTGCTGTCAATGAGCCTATGCCATTCCCCATTAGTAATATGTCATCTACATATAACACTAGGAATGTCAACTTGCTCCCACTGGACAATTTATAGACACACAACTCATCTTCATTCTTAATGAATCTATAAGATTTCGCTTCTTGATCAAACCGTTGATTCCAGCTGCAAGACGCCTGCTTAAGACCATAAATGGACTTATTTAGTTTGCAAACCTTATGAGAATCTGCGTCGGGTATAAAACCTCTGGGCTGCTGCATATAAATGTCCTCCCCAAGGTATCCATTTAAAAATGCGGTTGTCACATCAATTTGCTAGATTTCATAGTCTAGGTTCGTTGCGATGGCAAGCAGGATTCAAATGGACTTGATCATTGCTACGGCCGAAAAGGTTTCCTCAGAGTCAATGCCCTCTTTTTGACTACCTTTTGCGAAAAGTCTGGCCTTTTAGGTGTCTACCTTGCCATTCCGACCAATCTTTCTCTTATAGATCCATTTATACCCTATCAGCTATACACCCTCAGGGAGATCGGTAAGAGTCCAGACTTGGTTTGAATACATCAAACCCATCTCTGCATTTATGGCTTCTATCCATTTTGCATAATCAATATCAGTCCCTGCTTGCTCGTAGCTAGAGGGATCATCTCCATGGCTTCCATTTCCTACAACAAACAAATATTGTTGTTCATGAAGGTAACCATATTTCTCAGACGGTCGAGATACTTTACTAGAGTGTCGCAGCGACAGTTTTTCTTTTGAGTTTCAGGGTCAGTTCTTTGTACTTGAATAGGTGTCTCCGAAGGGAATTCATTTGGTTCTTCTAGTAGAACTAGTCTCCTACCCGTACCTCCTTCTCTAATGAACTCGTCTTCGAGAAAGAATGCTTGCAAAGCCACGATTATCCGATGATAGTTTAGTAGGTAAAACAGATATCCCATGGAGTCAGTGGGAAAATCTATGAATCGACCCTTGAGGGATCTATCCTCTAGTTTCTCTACCTTAGTCTTCTTAACATATGCGGGGCAACCCCACACTCTTATGTACTTGAGATTAGGTTTCCTTCCACACCACAACTCAGACGGTGTTCCGGGAATAGATTTCGAGCGACATTTATTCAATATGTGTACTGCTATAAGCAAAGCATGTCTCCACAATGAAACAGGTAAATCAGTGTAGCTAAGCATAGATCTTGTCATATCTAATAGAGTACGATTTCTGCATTCAGCTACTCCATTTAATTGTGGGGTTGCTGGAGGAGTAAGTTATAACACTATGCCGTGTTCTTTTAAGAACTCATCAAACTCAGCACTCATATATTCGCCACCACGATCCGATCGCAGTGCCTTAATACTGTGCCCAATTTGTTTTTTAGTCATAATCTTGAACTCCTTGAACCATTCAACAGCTTCAGACTTATGCTTCATTAAATACACGAGTCCATATCTACTATGGTCGTCAGTGAATGTAATGAAATACTGAAAACCTCCGTAGGCCTCATCCTTGAAGGGCCCACAAACGTATGTATGAACCAAACCCAAAAATTTCCTTGGATCTTTCAAAATGTCCAGTGAAGGGTAACCTAGTCATTTTTCCTTTTAGACAGGATTCACATGTTGGATATGGATCAGATCCAAGAGGACCGATAAGCCCTTGTTTCACCAACTTGTGAACCTTGGATTCACCAACATGTCCAATTCGAAGATACCACATAAGTCTTTGGTTAGTACAATTCATACTACGCTTCTTAGTCATAGTGTTAACCGTGCAATGGTTTTGAACATTAATATAATACAATCCATTAACTAAAGATGTTGAGCCAACGTTTTTATTTTTAAAATAAATATCACAACCGTTGTCATTAAAAGTAAACAAGTATCCTTTCCTGACCAATACAAGAATAGAAATAATGTTCTTAAGCCCATTGGGCAAAACGAAGCAATTATCTAAAGTAACAGAATGTTCAGACATTAATGTAATAGAAATGCTTCCATTGTGTGTAGCCACGACACTGTGCCCGCTTCCCACATTGATCATCACTTCTCTTTTGCCCAGCTCCCTACTTGTTTCTAGATCCTGGTTCAAAACACAGATGTGAGCACTCGCTCTCGAATCTAGAATCCATGAAGTAGAGAAAATAGTCATAGGACAATTAGTTTCAAAAACAAAAAGTTCTATACCAAATTTGCTTTCAATTCTTGGTTTAGGACAGTCATGCTTCCATTCATCTACTTCCTTGCAGTGGAGGCATGTCTTTTCAACTCTTGAGCATTTGACTTTTAGCTCATAGTTTTCAGAAGCTATCCTTACTCCAAGTAGCCCAGTTGGAGAAGGTGCATCATCATCCCATTCTTTTCTCAATTGGGCTTGCATGTACACAAGCCTATCTTTAAAATCCATTAAGGATCCTCCCAAGTCATCTACCTCAAAGTTAGTGACAAAAGCAGAGAAGGACTTAGGGAGAGATAGAAGAATGAGATCTACTTGTAGACGAAAATCCATGCAGCTTCCCAGAGACCGAAGTCTTCTTATCATGGACATCATATTCAAAACATGACTTGCAACTTCATCACTTTCTCTCATTCTAGTTTGGAAAAGTTCTTTCGATAAATAATATCGAGTTGATTTTCCATGTTTCCCAAACATTTCCTCCAAATGAAGCATCATTGACCTGGGACTTTCCATATCAAAATGTATATGTCTCAATTCGTTGCTCATGGAATGTAACATATAGTCAGTGACCTTCTGGGCATCAGAGATTCATCTCTTGTATACTTTCAGAGCAGACTTTCCTTCATGAACCCCTGGTAAAGATGGACCATCTTGCTCCAAAATGTGCTCAAGCGATTTCTTCTTGAGCTCTACCCTTAGTGTTTTGGATCCAATCATTGTAATTTGGTCCAGTGAGGACATTTTTCTCAAGCAGAATGTTGAGTGGGTTAACCACTATAAAGAGTAATTATCAAATTGCAGAAAATACCAAGATTATGAATTAGATGCTTTATATTGTTTAAAACAAGTAATCATAAAGGACTTTTACAATTACTCGTCTCCCACTATTTTTCTCAATTATTGTACTCCCACTACAATAATCAGAAACCTCGTTGGATTGGTTTCATAGTGAGTGATTGAGGTCCTCAATATCTATATGGGTTGCAACCTTTTTTGATATATGGCCCATCTATAAATTGAGGTGGTGCCTAGTGCCAGTTAAACCATTTAACGATTCTATCCCTTTGGCTCATGAATCACTTAACCGCAACCTTTTTTGATATATAGGTGGTGATTCATCTAAGTCTATTCCCATCAACTCATATCAGTCTAACAACTTAATCCCGCCTTGAAACCTTTTTCGATATATGGGGCGAAATTCGCTTCGACCAAAGGCATTTAATGCACTAAAGAAGATCAAGCATATCACCTTTATATATGACCTCTTAATACTGGGACGGTGCCATATACAAGATGCAGCCATCTTGTTCTAAAGTGTGATGGAGAGTCAGGATATCAAATACTCTTTACTTAATATTATTTGATATAGGGAGATTTAATAACTTTGATAGTTATTATATTTTGGGTCTCTTTCCACATTAATTTATTAAGCACTATTTATGGAAATGCATAAGAAAATCGCCTAGCAATTTCTTACAACACACAGACACGTATGGGCTTTCATCTAGATTGTCTCGAGCCATCGAGTCAATTGGGGAGGGGTTCTAATCTATTACAAAGAAATTCTTGACTCCACTCCAAGCTTGCCACCGTCTTCTCCTTTTATTGGACCTATCTAATATTTTTATTATAATGGTACATGCCTATACAATTGATCTAGATAAAAATAAAGACACAAATTGGGGGGCTCAAACTCCGGACCAATACAACTTAGATAATAAAAAGAAACCAACTCTAAGCCCATACAAGGTGTCACCATCACATAATGATAAAAGGAGCACATAATCAAATTAAACACATATGTGATTATTATTAAATCTTATTTAATATTTAATTAAATCCAATATAATTAATATTCGAAAATAAATCCAATTTATTTTGAACTTCAATGTTAATGGGCCAAGCCCAAACATTTTACTTTAATCCAATTAAATTGGACTTTAGCAAAAAGAGCCCAATTATGGGTGGAATAATTTAAAAGCAAAATTAAACTCTAATCCAAATCAGATTTCAAATTGACCTGGGTCAACCCTATTTAATCCATGAAATAAAACAATCATAACAAGCTTTATTTGGTCATTTGAATCCAATTAAGTACCAATGATTAAATTTGATGATTCATTCTAAGTGGCTAATAAATCCAATTATTGGCCTTAGAAAAATCCAATTTTCAAACAAACTTATTAAAATTAAATCTAATTAAATCTTAATTAAAATCCAATTTTAAATAAAGTAATGAAAATTAAATCTAATTTAATTCTCAATTAAAATCCAATCTTAAAATTGAAAAAGATTTTATGGGGCTTTTAATTTTAAAATTAATCCACAAAAATAATTTAAAAAATGCTAATCGGGCTTGAGCCCAATTTTATTTTTAAAAGCATCCATTAGGTTCTAAATATATCTAATGGACTAAACGGGCCAAGTCCCAATTTAAAAATTAATTTTAAACTTGTAGAATTAATTTTCCAAGGTCCGGGCCCGGCCCCGACCCGACAAAAAGTAAAACTACACGTCGGGCCTAGCCCCACGCACTACGCTGCCCTAGCTGGCAGCGCCAGCCATCACTTGCACACACATGCACGGCGCCGTGTGATCCAATCGCACGACGTCATGCCACGCGCGGCCAGGCAGCGTGTGGCACTCTGTATAGTGTGGCACGGCTGCTGCCGCTGCCGGCTTTGACGTGTCGACGGCTATTTTTCGGTTTTCCCACCATGGTCTCGCCTCGACTTTTCCAATTGAATAATTTAATTATCAAAAACCCAATAGTTTAAACATGCAAAAATTAAATCATAACACCCAATTTTTTTACGTTTTTGCATACAATACGAAAAAACATAAAAACTCATATTTATATTCGTCTAACATATTAATATTCATATCATGCATTCATATTCATCAAATAACATAAACACATGTATACATGAAGAAATGATCAAAAATCGTGAATTTAGCTCTGATACCACTGTTGTGAATCGAACCAGTGGATAAATTTTTTTTTCTCTGATTCACATAGCCCGGATTCAATTCATGTTTTTAATAATTTCGCTGTACAAAATCGATATCAAGAAGGTGGTAATCTAATTACCTTTTCGATGAAATCCAAAAGCCTAGCCTTTTGTTGAGAAGCAACGGATCGTTCCTTCCTCTAGATTATCACGCGAAAGATGATATTCAACTCTTGAAACTCGACCTCCTCTACCTGAGACTGGGTTGGACGCCTTAAGGTTTATGTGGAGGAAAAGAATTTTGTGTTTTACTATTTTTCACTATCTAAGATGAAAAATTGACTTGAGTTCTGATTTTAGTTAAACACCTAATGTTTAAATAAAAGACTACTCCTTGACTTAAGGAGAAGAGGGGGAGCGACCGTGTATACCCTAGGGGATAGGTGTACTGGGCTTTTTCTTACTCCAAGCCCAGTGTTAGGTATGTAATTAATATTCCCACTCCAATCCAATTGGTAATTAATTAAATATTAATCTCTTTTTATTAATAGTACTCTATTAATTCTAAATTAATAATACCGTACTATTAATATTCATTGAATAACATAATTTAATTATAATAATTAAATATATTCATTATAATCAATACATATCCCTTTTGATAATTTCCACTCCATGTGAAATTACCAAAATACCCTTCAAACAGTAAAAACTCCTATATTATATCATCTTTACATAGCGCGACTCTCTAGGCTCGTCTTGATTGGCATTGGGAGGATTCCAAGGATATAGTTATCACCAAACCATCCCGTGAAGCTATACTGAAACCTAATCAAGTACGAGATGAATATTTCATCATGAACCTTTGTGTTATAAATATCATATGAGTATAAACTCTTCACTGATGCAACCCGATCAAGTAAGAGTCATGAAACATCAAACTCATACAACTTGATACTGTACTTTATAATCATACTGATGTGAAATTACCAAACTGCTCTTCATATCCAATATAAGTCAGTCATTAATGCTTTGGCCAAAGACTTTAATTTTACAACAACTATGATGTACAGGTTGCTTCTCGTTTACTTTCGAGACAGTGAATCCCCTATTGACAGTCCATTTTCCATTATTGAATATACCGATTAAACCGTACATCGAGGTCAACCCCACCAATGGGTGAATGGGCCTGACTACTCTAATAACTCATTTAATGGTACGAGCACAATGTAAATGACTCCTCAGGTCTAAAGTTCACTCATACTATTATAACGATAATCCTCATCATTGACTGTCACCGAGTAAAAACCCATGTGATAGGATTAGAACGAGTCGTGTTTGAATATGTTAACTCCATTAACCATATTCACGACACCAGCTCCCATTATTCAATCAGTGTGAGATAAGCACTTTCCTTGTCAAAGCAAGTGTCATACGAGTTGAATCTAAACGCCCAATTTAGATTCTTTAACTCGCGAACCGTCTTTATAAGATCAAGCACTTAACTCCACCAGTGCTCCTACTTATCCAATAAGCAGTGGTGAGTACACCTTGATCTTAAGGACTTATTTGTTCGATACATTAAATGCCATAATTAGATTTATAAGAATAAATTCAATGTCTTTTATTAATAAATATAATGTTCATACAATATAAATAAAAACCTCTCTTAAATCTAATTCCTTAATAGCATGGAGGGCATAACACCTAACAGCAGCAGCCCTAACTCAATTCATCTTAAGGTCAGTCGACAAAGGGTTGCCTTTCTTCAAGGCAATGAGGAAGACCAAGGGATTCGAGTGGGACACTTCGTGTTAAGTGGCATTCGAGAGGCTAAAAGAATACTTAGTCTCCCCGTCACTGCTCACCAAGCCCCTAGAGGGAGAGACCCTGTTCTTGTATCTAGCAGTTGCCCATGAAGCCGTTAGTGCGATGCTTGTTCGAGATGACAACGGGGATCATAAACCCATCTACTATATTAGCCGCTTACTCCAAGGAGCCGAGCCAAGATACCTCTTGATCAAAAAATTGGTCCTTGCCTTGGTATGGCGGCTAGGAAACTAAGGCCCTATTTTCAATCACACCCAATAGTGGTATTCACTAATCACCCCTTGAAAAGAACACTAGTAAGCCCAAATATATCAGGAAGGATGGTAAAATGGGCAGTGGAGCGCAGTGAGTATGGTATTGAATACCAAAGAAAGCCCGTCATCAAAGCTCAAGTCTTGGACGACTTTGTGGCTGAAATGATGGAAGACGAGGCTAGTTGCTCCTTGCTAGCTTGGACGTGTTCGTAGATGGTTCTTCCACCCACTCAGAGCAGGGCTGGAATTGTAATTGAAAGTCCCCAAGGGAATAAATTTGAGTATGCTTTCAGGTTTGAGTTCGGCGCCTCAAATAATGAAGTTGAGTATGAATCACTGTTGACAGAAGCCAAACTGGCTCTCACCGCAGGGGCTAAGAAGTTGATAGCCTATAGTGATTCACAACTAGTAGTGAACCAAGTGAAGGGCATCTATGAAGCTAAGGGGAAAAAGATGGCCCATGATCTAGCACTGGTTCAGAAAGTGCAAGACCACTTCGAAGAGTTCGACCTCAAATAGATCCCTAGATCTGAATATGAAGCCGCAGACCAACTGGCTAAGTTAGCAAGCTCAATAGCATCCATTAAAAATAAAAATATAATCTTTATCACCTCTGACAAGCTAGAGGTGGAAAGAGGAGGGCTAGAGGTGTTGTGTAGTGAAGTTGAGGAACCCAGCTGGAAAGATGAAAAAATTGATTATTTGGTTGCAGGGAGCCTACCTAGAAACCTCAAAGGCGCCAGGAGCGTTCGGTTGAGGGCGGCAGGATTCGTAAATGATAGATGGTGAACTCTGCAAGCAAGGTTTTTCACAGCCCTATCTAAAATGTTTAACCCATGAAAGGGCTAACTATGTGTTGTGTGAAATACACGAGGGGTATTGCGGAAATCACTTGGGGAGCAAATCCCTAGCGGCTAAAACTTTGAGACAAGGATATTTTTGGTCGACGGTATTAAAAGATGCTCGAGAGTTAGTTAGAAAATGTAGGAGCATTCCATCATTAGTCACCTCCCTAGCGCTGATCTACGACCTCTGGAGAGTGCATGCCCTTTCGACCAATGGGGACTAGACATAGTGGGGCCATTCCCTTTAGCCACCGGAGAAAGAAAGTTCTTGTTGGTTGTGGTAGACTATTTAACCAAATGGGTGGAGCCCGAACTGTTGGCCAAAATATCTGAGAAAGAGGTGATGAAATTCCTATGGAAAAATACAGTAACACATTTTGGCATACCCAGGTCCTTTGTCTCAGATAATGGCACTCACTTTCAGGGTGCGAAATTAAGGGAATGGTGCCAATAACTAAACATAAAGCAGTACTTTACTTCTGTCAGCAACCCTCAAGCTAATGGACAAACGAGTGATGCGAAGGGAAACTGGGCTGACGAAATCCCTGCAGTATTATGGTCATATCGCACTACACCTAAACCTAGTACCGGGAGACCCCTTTCAACTTAGTGTATGGAGCTGAGTCCATCACCCGGTGGAAATTGGAGAAAAAATCATGAGGGTAAGTCAATATAATTTCGCCCAAAATGAGCGAAATTTGAGAGAAAACTTAGATTTTATTACGGAAGTAAGGGATAGTGCATCAGCAAGAATGGCAATGTATAAGGCGAAAATGGCACGGACTGACAGCCGCCGTGTGTGCTCCCGAGGCTTCCTAGTGGGAGACTTAGTGCTCAAAAAGAAATAAGCTACGGATCCAGTTGTAAAGCTGGAGGCCAAGTGGGAAGGTCCATACCAAGTAGGTGAGATAGTAAACCCAAGTACACACAAGTTCATGATAGCTAGTGGCAAGGAAGTGCCACGTACTTGGAATATATCCAACCTAAAAAGGTATTATGCCTAGCAACTTCAGTAAGTTAGTACATTTCTTACATTTTCTTTATATTGGCGTTAATCTAATTCAGACAAACACACAAATGAGTGCTTACAGCACCTCCTTTAACTATTTTACCTTGAGAGTTGAGTAGTTTTAATTGTTATCTTAGATTAATAGGGCACTATTAGTGGGTTTACCTTTATTTACATATGTGTTTGAAGAAGGGAATAACATATCAATATAGCCCCTTGGAACTAAAAGTCTCCAATTGAGGCCGCATTTAATAATACACGACCTAATTAAAGGTCAATATAGGTGGAACAATGAAAGTCCCCTGAGCTAGCAAAGACTCGAGCGAGGCTTGTCCACCTTATAATCCTTCCAATGGTATCGAGAGGGGCTGAGGCTGATAAAGGTCCCCCCCCTCCAACAAGGGTTTTGGACCGAGATTATACAAATAAAATTAAGGTGATTACCAACGTCACACTGTAAATAACGATACACATGGCAACTTAACCTTGCCACCAAACACTCCACCCACGTAAAAAAGGGGAATGCGGGGCAAGGCCAAGCTCACAGTTAGTCATTATTTAACGAAAATTGACATTAGATATCAAAAACCACCCCATACAAATCTTACTCCTAAAAGTTTTACTCATAGTAAAAACATTAAGGAGTGGGGGGCAAGGAGAAGGGGTGGAAGAGTGGAACACGCCATAGGCACCCCACCGGGTGCATGAAGATCGCCCACTAAACCAAGCGACGGGGTTTGAAAAATAAAAGACTTACTTGAGGCTATGCTAAGACAAAAACAAGAATGCTACCAACGTTCAAGTAGCTTATAATCATACAAGCAAAAATAGTCTTACAAAGTACAAATAACTGGAAATGTCATAAAACCTAATGAGAATAACAACTCAATGCTTAAAGAAAATAGCACTATGTGCAAAGGCTAAATAAAACAAGTAAACAAGCTAGCCTTCACGAGGAGGATCACCCCCTTGCCTCTCAATGTCTGGCACGACCTCCTCATCACTGTCGTCAGGGTCCGTATCATACATCCACCTGAAATCATCCTCAGGATAGCGATAACTCTCCCGAAGAGCTCGATGGAATTTGCGGACCATCTTCCCCATAAAACCTAAGGCAATGTTATAAGCCTTTTTGTCGCACTCGCCAAGAAAATTGACCATCGCCCAAAAATTGTCCACCGCCAAATCTTTGATATCATGCAGGGATTTTCTGTCGGCCTCTAAGCTGAGAAAGGCTTGACCACAAGATGTCTCCACTTCAAGGCTCTCAATGGCCTTGTGATACTTCTACTCCTAATTCTTGGCTGCTTCCTCAGCCATAAAGGATTTAGAGAGAAGTGTCTGATTCTTGTGGAACAATTCTTCACCTTTTCTTCAAGTTGCTCACACTTGAGGCGAAGATTATGAGACAACTAAACTAACTGAGAAAATAAAAATGTCCAGGCATACTATAAAAATGACTATTCATAAGAATGGTTAAGCAATGAAAGAAAACTAAAATGAACTCACCCGACCCGTGCCGATAGAAATCTCTTCATCAATCTGGTCGGCTGATAGTAGGGACAGGCACCTAGAGTCATGGTCGGTGACAACAACCCTCATCGATGACCAAGGAGTCACCGAATCCCCCGTATTCCAAAAGGATTGGATCAGAGAGTCTCGGTTTACACCAAAGGTAAACAACCCCTTACCACGGCCGGGGGTACCAACTCACTGGTTAAATATCACGAATGCACTTCGGGAGAGGAGCTCGAGCTATAGGGATCCCAGAGGTCCGACCTCGCACACCCTCAACTGCTCCCTCCTCTGAAAATGACTTATTCCTAGGGTTAGTCAAAGAAGTACCAATAGGGAACCATGAGAACCCATGGCGCTGAAACCGACCATCATGGAATCAAAATCAAGTGTCGAAGATACCCTGCCTGGTAGAGAAGGACCAGACACCTCAGGGGCCTTGCCTTTGCCCTTCTGAATAGGACATATAGGCTTCAGGGTTCGCCGCCCTTACCTGTCACCATGAGTGACCTCAGCGGCAGGAGCACTGGTAGCATGTGACTTCTTAAAAGCTATCTGACCCTTCTTACCAGATTTTGCACGTCGCCTGGCACCTGAAACAAATATTTTCAACGGTTAAGATAATAATATATGCTACGTATACGATGCATGTACGTTGGCATTCAAGTCAATGTCAAGACAATATAAAATTAAATACCTCTGGTGTATATTTGTCCAATATCATAGTGAGACTCGAATAGATCGGCCCTCGAAAAGATAACCCTTAGTTATCTCTGAGAGGGGGTAATCTTGTGAGAAGAAACTCTCTCGCACCACCCTGCGGGGGTAAGTATAGGCAAGCTGTTTATAAGTAAAAAAAAACTTGGCTTTCCAATTGCCCTTGGAACTGACCTTCCCCGTTAGAAACCTATACGGATGCAAGGGATTAAAGTGCACAAAAGGCCCGCCTGGACTCATTCAGGCGTCAAAAAGGGCTTGGAAGGCATCAAGGCTCAACTCTAGCTGTAAGGCTCTAAACTGACGAATGAAACCCTCAAATAACGCAAAGCTATTGGGGGTCAACTAACTGATGCACACCTTATAGTGACTCAAGATCATCCCTAGCAAAGGGTGATATGATAAAGAAAACCCCATGCGGAAATACTCCAAATAAAGTGTCACATAATCCCGGGAAGGGTTTCAAATCCTACTACTCGAAATGGGCTTTACAACCTCAAGCTCAGTCGTCACGTGCTCAAAAAGTACACTCATATCGTCATTATTGATGGTGGTATCACAAGAGATGAGATCTATAGTGCGACCCCGTATAGATTTCTCGACTTGGGAACCATCGTTCCACTCCTCCAACTCCTCATACTCACTCCGCAAAGACACTGAGTCACCACGCTCGGAGTACTCCTCACTTGACGACGATGAGGAGCTCTCTCTTCCTGAAAAAGAAAAATCATAAAAAAGGCCATGGGATAAAGTACATGGATAAGGCACATAGGAAAGCCACAAGTCACCCCCTTCAAAGACCCGCGAGGTAATAAGCATCGGAGCAACACCCCAAAAGAGGTCGCCTAGAGGCGACGTGCCTTGAGGCGCTGTCTCGAGGCATACGGCCCAAAGGCCATGTGTCTCGTGGCACTGCCTTGAGGCATGATGCCTCGCGACCAGCCGCGACCCACGTCTCGGGGATCACCACACGGCGACCCCCCCCCCCAGTTCATAAAGCGTAATGCCCACCTTTATTTAATCCCCACGTGTGGATGTTCATCTACCTAACGGGGTACAAATCTTGATATAAAATACCTCCCAAGTTGTTGGATCTACACAAAAAACAATTACACCCACATTGAGAATAGTATAAAACATGTTTACCTCTACGGTAAAGAGGAAACAATCAATAAACTATGAACATCAAGAGCAATGGTGGAAAAAGATTACCTTGTTCTTGGTGGGTTTTCCCCATATTTGGATAAGAGATTATCTCCTAGAGAGAGAAATTTTGCAAAGGTGAATTTTTAAAAAGTGAGGAATGAATGGGGATAAATGTGAGAGTCACTATCTCACTTTTACTTAAGTAAAAGTAGGTGGTTAGCTTTTAAAGCCCCAAAATCCCATACTGTTAGGGATTGAACTGTGTGACCCGTTAAAATTACTTTTACTCCCGGGTATCCTTTACAGTACACTCGGGAGTGGGGGGCATTATGATGTGCGCCAAAAATGTCTAGGGGCACCATGGTAATTAAGTATTCTCCGGTTTGGGCCAGGTTACCTCCCACGGGTAAAATTAAATACAATTATATAGGTGAGCCCACATGGCTAGCAGCACATTACAAAATAAGCCCACAAAGAGGCTATAAGAATAATTGGGCTAATAAGTGGGAAATGCATATTATTAGTCTAGAATATATTCTGATGGGCTGTAATAAGGTTTCAGCCCAGGGCCCATATCAGACCATATAAATACTCTATAAGAGTATGCATAAGTCACTATCTACTCTCTACACAAAAGATTGCTAGAGGAATCCACTGGCGTCTTTAGAGAGTAATTCCAATGTCGAACTATGAAAAGACTTAATCCTATCATAGTGGATACGTAGGTAGCTTGCCTATAGCGAGTACAGTCTAAACATTAATCAGTCAATTGCTTAGTTTGTCATGAGTTGGCTTGGATTCCCTCTCCACGTGGCAATCACGTGAGGATTTCACATACTTATAATTTTACCCCGAATCATATATATAATAATTTTAGTCCTAATCTTCGTATCATAATTCTCAAATTTAACATCAATGTCTTTAATTGAAGCCCAATATAGTTTAGATCATTTTGTTTGTTGCAAATATTATTAAAAAATAATTTTATGAAGCATCAAATTAGATTAATCAATATATATATATATATAACTATATTTGATTATTAATTAAATATTTTCCATCTAGATTAAAATTGAAAATATAAAAAATAACAAAATTTAATAGTTTATTATTATTTGCTTATGCAACTACAATTAAGTGTAATTTCTTTTTCATATATGTAATATATAATTTTTTAAATGTATGAGCTATCAAAATTACTTTTTAATCATTTTTTGGCATTAATCAAATAAATAGTTATAAGTAAGTGGTAAAATTAATATATTAGATATTGGAAATGACCAAAACTGATAGGCACTATATACATATTCACTTTAATTTATTAAAAAATGATATTTAGAAATAAAATTATTTCTATTGGTATAATTTTTTGTAAACATTATTAAATCAATAATTAGATACATGTAATCTATCATGGAAGTGTTCTAACAGTTTAAAAATGTATATTACCCCCTGTGTTGTGGAAAAGGGGCTTATTGGCCCCTATGTTATAAAAATAGGCTAATTGTTGGTCCTAAGTGGCATACGAAAGGGTCTAGAGGGGGGGGGGGTTGAATAGACCCTGAAGTCTTTTTCGACTTCAAAAAATTTTGTATTAAAGTGTGGTTGGACGCTTGAAAATGTAGACACTTAGCCGAGCGTTTACCCGAAGACTGTTTTATAAAGTTAACTTAGACTTCAAGATTTGAATACTATAACCAATTAGGTTTAAGCGTTCAGTTCTTTGATCAGTGTTAGCACATCGGAATAGTTTTATAAGTCTTCTCTTTAAAAGTTTTAGTGTCACCAAAAGTCTCTTAGTTGCTTAGCCTTTTTGAATGTATTTACTTAATCGATTTATGCAATGATATGATGATAATGGAAATTGATGATAAGTAAAAAACACAATATTCGTTGAGTGGCGTAATCCCAACAACGTCTTTCTTTTCCTCGAACACTCGGAGGCAATCCACTAAAATGATTCTCAAAGAATCACACAGAATCTTCTACAAATTAGGGAGAGATGGATATTGATAACTTGAGCTCCTTGGTCACATAGATTTTTGCTCCAAGACACTTCTATCCCCTTACTTCTTTCACCCAGAAATAATGCAAGTATCCAACTTCGACTTCACACAGATCGCGAGGCTTGGATGAGGTTTTGTCTAACTGTTTGTTTGATTTTGATAAAGTTCAAACAACTTGGAATATTTTAGTAATAGTGTAGATTTCTTTGGAAAGAATGTTTGAGATATTGGTTGACTGTCTCATGGATTGAAGAAAAGCAAAGAGAATTTTTGCTTGAAATATTTGGGCTTTTCTTGAGTGTAATATTGAGACTTCAATGCAACAACATTTTGACTTGTAAGCTTGATGTTGTTCTATGTAGTTTGTTGGTGAAGTTCTATTTATAGACTTTCTCGGGTAAAGTGTCCGTTGGACTTGATTCATAAATCCTGAAACATTTCTTCAGTGCTTGACGGACGCTTAAGAACAAATCTTCATCTTCACTTGATTTTGGACACTTGAACTTCAACTTCACCTCTGATGGGCTCACCTAGAATTCTATCATCGACTAGGTATCTAATACTTGGTCTAAAATTTACAAAGATAAAAATTACAAGCCTAACAAAATACATCTTTCAGACGCTTATACAAATCTTCTAATAAAGTATAAACTTACATTTTATTTGGGGTCTAACATAAAACCTAATTGTCATCATCAAAACTTTAACATGAAATTTCCTAACAATTTCCCCCTTTTTGATGATGACAATACTTACTCTTTTATAGTTCAACAGTTAGACAACCAAAATACAAATGTTAGCGTTGAAAGGTTAGATAGTTACTCAAGGTTAGTTAGGCTTCAACGAGATGTTTTAGCTGAAAAATGCACTTCATTAATATAGCAAAGAAAGTACAGGCATTTTACAACTAAAAAGAAATAAAGAGACAAGAATATAGATATTGCAAATGCAGGAGCCTTCAGTGTCTTGAACGGGCGGTGCGTCTCCTAAACATCTCAGTTCTGATTGCTTCAGTAAGATTGTCTTCAAGTGCAATCATAGCAGCATGATCTTTTTCAATGATGCTCTTTTTTTCTATCTTCTGTCTCCCCTGATAAGCTACAAAACTCTTATCCCACTCACTTGGGTTGATACCAATATGCCTAAGACATATCCTGAACGCTTTGTTGAAATCTGTCATATGCTGCTCCTCGACTACAAGCTTTGGATCAGTAGGCTCTGGAAGAGGCGCTCGTTCAATAGGAACATCAAACTGTTCAATCAACGCTTGAGATGGCACTGGTAAATTAGCATAGAAGGCAATTGGAGGGAACCCAGAAGTTCTGCTAGGCGTTCCAGCTGCGGCTACCCAGGAGGGATATCTAGAATCAGCTCTAAGTGGAGGAGGAGGCGGAAGTGTAACTTGATGCTTTAGAGGCGGAGGAGGATCTTGAATTCTTGAACTAGAGGCTTTCCTCTTCTCCCCTTTCCCTTTATCTTCCCTCTTATTGTCATCATCAGTCTTCACAAAGTGTTCTATTAATAGACTGACTTGATTAGCAATATGAGCCATTGAAGCTTCTAAGGCGTCTATGCGCTTGTCAAAGTGCTCTTGCATGGCCAGTTCATTTGCCCTAGTAGCGTCATTTATCTCTTGAAATTCTTTAAGGCATTCAGCAACTGCCGTTTGAGCTACACCTCGCATATGAGCAACTTGGGCACTCATATTCTGACACTCAATTTTGGCTAAATCGGTCTTGATCCAATGGAGAGCTTCAGCGTTCTGAGTAGCATGATCACTCACTTTCTTCAACACCGATTTCAACAATGGTTCAAAAGATTGACTCACATCTAAAGGAACCGCTTGAGTAGCCAGTCGCTTGAACTTTGATGTGAACTTGAGTGAGTCAATAGATGGTTGATGTGCTGGATCAAACACCGTGCCTCGTGTTTTAATCAGAAAATCCTCAGCAACATCAGAAACTGCTGTAACAGTAAGAACAGAAGCGTCAGGTTGAACCTCTGATGGAGACACTTGAACTGGTTCCTCAGCAGACATTGGAATACTTGCCACTTCTGATGCAGACTCTTTAATAATTGTCACAGGCTCTTCCTCAAGCGCTGACTCCTCTTGACGAAAGTCAGTGAATTGGAAATTCAACCTGGCCAATGGTATGCTTGCAAGGAAGTCTGATGCACCATCAAGTAATTCATATATTCTTTTGTGTGAAAGACAAGATCCCTGAATAAATGTGCATAGAGGATTATCTTTAGCCCTGATATACATCAGACCCATGATGTCCAGCACATGCCTTGGAAAAATCCTTGACTGCGGCTTTGGAATGAGGAAGAGCATATCGAGGCAGTAGTGCAAGGAAAAGACAAGTATCCTATCTGATGGAAGACGCTGAAGGCGTAGAGCTTCAGGCACAAATATTCTATAGTACTCTTCCACATAAGGATAAATAGTTTTAGCAATGTCTTGATTCCATTCCAGCAATGAAAGGACATACTCGTAGTGTTCGCTCACTTCCTGTCTGATTGATGGGGGTAATGGATAATCATGAAAGGAGCGAATCCTAGAACCGTTGGGTTTATGCAAGTTCTCTGTGAAGATTTTGTAGAAATGAGGAATAGGGGACATGATCTTCATCATCAGCCTTAAATTCTCTTCACACTGGCTCAGAGTAACAGTTAAATCTGATATAGGCTTTGAGCCGCTTGTGGACGCTTGTCCACAGAACTGAAGTGGAGTATCTGCAAGCCTTCGTAACGCTTGGCGCAGAAAACTCTCTACTGGTTGTCGGACGCTTGGTAATTAATCAAGTGGCCCAACTCTCTGCTGACGCTTCTCCAGGCAATATTTGGCAAATTAACGCTTCTTGTCGTGCATGCCTATGCCGAATAGATGTGGAGCGTTGACCAACTCTTGAAAAGTAAACATGTTCCCCATATGTGCTTCAACCCAGTTCACTTCATTCATGTAGTAGTCTGTACGGGCATTCACTATGGCCCGAATTCCTTCGTGGTGAATGTCTCTGATAGATTCAAAATTGTGTTTATCTAATTGGTAGCTGGCATTCCATACACTTTTAAAATATTCATCAGCTTCCTCTTGAACCAAATCAGTCAGAGACGCTGGACGTTCACCAACGTAAGAGCTCTTATTCTTCCAAATCCGAAGTGGATTAGCTTTATTCAAGTTTGCAACGCTTTTCGCCACCCCGAAAAATGGGGATATCCCTCTTTGTTCAATAATTCTTCTGAGGGATTGAGAAACTCCACTGGTTGACACTCGTAGACTCTGATTTTGTAGTTTCTTGGAGCAAATCCAGATGGTCTGCTATACCCCATATCTAAGTAATAAGCTAAGTCTACATCAGCACCTGGAGTTCTCGCCTCTGGATTCCACTCATGAATCAAAACTAAAGCAGGAATCTGCAACTGATCAAGAGGTTCACCATTTGCAACGGCCATGAAATATGCTTTCTCTATATCTGTCAATTCTGCACTGAACAACATCTGGAAGATAGAGTTATATCGCTCTATCAACATTGCAACCTCATTCTCTGCAACTATATATCTCTCTTCATAATGAAGTCTTCTTCGCAAGCTGATGGCATGTAATTGATCGAATGATCAATGGATTTGAGAGGATCCAGCTTGAAGAAATATCTCGGTCTTGTAACGTCCTCAGCAATGCTCTGACCTTCTGAGTGTACCTTTGTTGTGACCTCTGAAGAAAGTAGTGGTTGGACCCCTTCCGATGTAGGTTCCTTGGCATTCATTGCAACGCTTGTTGCAATGTCTTTAGAAATGGCCACCATTTCTTCTAAATCAATAGCCAGATGGACATCAATTGGTGCTTGAACAGCAGCTGGAACAATAGCTGTAGCACAAGAACTATCCTCTATAAGAGCAGGATCTTCTACAAATGTAGGAAAAGAAACGTTATGGGAAGAAATAAACTTACCCTGGGAGGGAACTAGTCTCAACAGTAGCTTTCTGAGCGCTTGGCTTAACCTTCTCAGGCTTTTCAGGAGCAGGGGTGGGTTGACGCTTGCCTGTCCTGGGACTCTTGAAGATTTTCTTTACATTTACACCTTCAATCAGTTTAGGTGCTTGGACTGGGGGAGCAACTGGTTTTTCTTCAAAGTTGATGTTCTTGATAATCGATTCTAGCTTCCGTCTCTTGATTAACGGAACTTTGTCCTCCTTGTCCTCATCAGTTTCTTCCTCATTAATATCCTTTGGAGGAGTTGGAACTTTGGAAGTCTTGGACTTGCAAGGAGCCCTCTTCTTCTGCTCAGTCGGATGCTTCATGGCTTCTACGGGAGCAGGACGCTCAGCTTCCTCATGGGACGATTCGCGTACCACTTGACATTCAGATAGTGGTCTCGTAGCACCACCAAATCTTGGAGGATTGAGCAGATTTTTCAGAATCCTCTTCCCCAGCAGCTTGGCCTTGGCCAACGGAAGTCCCGAAGAATAAACACACTTGGCTCTATACAGAAGATCACTCAAAATAATACCATAAGGCTTGTTTGTTGTGGCTAAACAATCCCTAAACCTTCCAAACACATACTCGCTCCAGTTGATCTTGATGTCCAGGAGTATGGCAGTCATCATCTAAAATTGCATCGGGTTGACCTTATCGAAGGTTCCTACCCGGCGTTCGATAATCTTGCTGCAAAAGTCAGCCAACAGTCTGTACTTCGACACTATTTCTTTCTTCGAAGTGTGGCTTTTATGGTATATCATCATATGAACTCATCATCGACCACTCTTCTTGAATTTGTTCAGCAGGAATCGATTCTAGTGCCTCACCCTGATTAGGCAAATTAAAGTTTTTGGCAATGGAAGCAACAGACAGTATGAATTCCTTTGGAGAGTCCTTCTTAGAAAAGGAAAAGAGGCAAGAAATAGAGGTCTTGTCCTCTGAAACTTAGCAGTTTTCTAGAATGTATCCACTTCATGAGCAAGGAGATAGGAGTACTTAGTTAAGAATGTCTGAAGCCCAGCCTCTACAACAGAATCCATCATATCGATCATGTCGATATCATTCTGTTCGTACAAAAACTTCCAGTCCACCACAAGGCCTTCAGTAACCTTGATGGTGTCCTCAACAGTGCTCACTGATTTCTTGGGTCCCATTTGAAAGTGTTTTCAAAGAGATGAACTGAGATTTACTTTGAGAGAGAGTGAGAGAGAGAGATAGTAATTTTGCAGATAGCTTGAGTAAAAGTGAATAATTTTTCTACAAAGATTTGTTTTAAATGACACAATTGAATTTTTTTGAAAATTGTGTCTTTCTCGTCTCATTAAGATTTTACCACGTGTAAATTCATTGAATCTCAGCCATAAATGTTTTTAACCGCGGACAAAAAATACCGAAATGCTCGAGAAGTTACATTGGGTAACTCCCACATATAAAAGGTTTGAAGTCCGAGTTAAATTTTTTTAAAAAAAAGTTTGGTATATTCAGAGTGTAATACACGCGCTCATAGTACAGTGACACGTATACAAACATGTACTTACTCTGAACCGTCATTATTGAAAAGTTTTTAATTTATCCGCCTGTTTTATGTGATAGGAGCATGTGAATGGAGATCAAAATCAATTTTTGAGTCTATCCATCACGTCACTAGTCGTCTAAAAGTTATGCATGAATTTTATAAACATTTATATTAAGTGTCGAAGGGAATAAGTTCAACGCTTAACATATACGACTTGTAAGATTTAGGTTGACGCTTGAAATTAAATTCTTTTTATGTTTAAGCGTCCAACATATCATGCACAAATAACGATAAGCGTTGATGATCTATGCATATGAAAGTTTTTGATCATTGACGCATACAGGCATGTACAAGTACAATTTTAAGGTTCCCCCTAAATTTGATAACTTGTAACAACTTTTCAAAATTCTTTTCAGACATTAATAAAGTGGATTCCCCATAAATTATATGTCTAATGAAAGTATGATGCAAAATGATTAAGCGTTTAAATCAATCATACCTAATTCACTTCTCAAAGTGAGAAAACGTTGTTTATTGAGTGCTTTGGTGAAGATATCTGTCAATTGTTTGTCAGTTCCAATGAAGTGCATGGAGATATCTTTCTTTTGAACATGGTCACAAAGAAAATGGTATCTAATATCAATATGTTTGGTTCTGGAATGAAGAACAGGGTTTTGAGTCATGGCTAGGGCGTTTTGGTTATCACAATGAATGTGGGTTGGACCTAGGATTATACCATAATCTCTAAGTTATTGCCTCATCCATAAAATTTGTGCACAACAACTTCCTGCAGCTACATACTCGGCTTTAGCTGTAGAAGTAGCTATGGATTGTTGTTTCTTACTATGCTATGAAACTAACCTATCACCTAGAAATTGACATGTACCACTAGTACTCTTACAATCTATTTTGCAACCTGCAAAATCTGCATCTGAGTAACCAATTAATTTAAAAGGAGAGTCCCTTGGATACCATAAGCCCACATTTTGTGTGCTTTTTAGGTACTTAAGGATTCTCTTGGCAGCAATTAAGCGTGACTCTCTAGTATCAGCTTGAAAGCGTGCACACATGCATACCAAAAACATAATATCAGGTCTACTAGCAGTAAAATAAAGAAGTGATCCAATGATACCTCTATAATTAGTGATATCAACCTTCTTCCCACTTTCATCTTTATCTAACTTAAGCGTTTGGCTCATTGGAATTTTTGAAGATGATGCATTTTCCATACCAAATTTCTTAATCATATCTCCTGTGTATTTAGCTTGGTTAATAAATATGCCATTAGGGAGTTGTTTAACTTGTAATCCTATGAAGAAAGTTAACTCACCCATCATGCTCATTTCAAATTGTTCTTGCATCATTTTTGAAAATTTCTCACACAGATGCTTGTTAGTAGATCCAAATATAATATCATCAACATAAATTTAGACTAAGAGAATATCTTTGTCATTGGTAATTTTAAATAATGTTGTATCTAATCTGCTTTTGAAAAGCCTTTACAACTAAAGAAAATAGAAAAAGTGTCATGCCATGCTCGGGGTGCTTGCTTAAGCCCATAAAGTACTTTTTCTAGCTTGTAGACCATACCCTTACCATGCTTGTTGATGAATCCTGGTGGTTGCTCCACATATACCTCTTCTTGGAGTTTACCATTCAGGAAGGCACTCTTCACGTCCATCTGATATACCGTAAACTTGTTCAACGCTGCATACGCTAGAAACATACGAATTGCTTCAAAATGGGCGATGGGAGCATATGTCTCATCAAAATCAATACCCTCTTCTTGGCAATAACCTTGAGCAACGAGTCTAGCTTTGTATCTTATCACAGTGCCATTCTCATTCATCTTGTTTCTATAAACTCATCTTGTTCCAATAACTCCTTGGTGAGTTGGCCTTGGAACTAGCGTCCAAACCTTACTACGCTCAAACTGATTAAGCTCTTCTTGCATGGCTTCAATCCAACTAGGATCACTTAACGCTTCATCCACTTTCTTCAATTCCATTTGAGATAAAAAAGCTAGTGAACATGGCCTCATTGAATCTAGCGGCTCTAGTCCTCACAGGCGCTCCAATATCTCCAATAATTTGCTCAAGTGGATGATCACGTAGCCACATTCTATCTGGATGGAATGGGTTAAGAGGTTGAACAGGTGCTTGACGATCAGACACTTGACTGCCCTCTTACACAGACGCATCAAGTTCACAGATTCTACCTTGCTCTTGACGATCAATCTCTTCATGATCATCAGTAGTTCTTGCATTGTTATCCGAAGTAACCTCACAAGTAATCTTAGGAGGGGGCACTAAGATCTCATCATCGTTGTGACTATCATCATCAATGGTAATCTTAGACACTTGATGACACAGATCTTCAATTCCTACATCATTCACATTAACCTTGCTCGGTTCTTGGTTAGCATCATCAAAAACAACATGAATAGATTCTTCTACCTTCGATTTGACCTTATTTAAGATGCGAACATTCTTTCCATTCTTGGCATAGCCTAGAAAGATTCCCTCATCCGCTTTAGAATCAAATGTTTTTAGGCTTTGGGATCCATTATTATGAAAAAAATATTTTGATCCAAAGACGTGAAAATATGAAACATTTGGCTTACGTCCCTGCCATAGTTCATATGGAGTGTTCCCATGCTGTTTATTGATCATGCAATGATTTTGAGTGTAACAGGTAGTGTTATCATTTCGGGCCAAAACTTAGGAGCAATCTTGGACTCTGCTAACATCGTCCTAGCGGCTTCCTTGAGCGTTCTGTTCCAGCGCTCAGCAACACCATTCTATTGGGGAGTTCTTGGAGCTGAATACTGATGATGTATACCATTCTCTGCACAAAACTTCTCAACAACCTTGTTAATAAACTCAGTACCGTGATCGTTCCTTATTCTTGAAACCTTAAGATTTTTCAAAGTTTAAAGTTGCCGAATAAGCGTTGTTAACTTGTCGCATGTTTCATCTTTGGATGAAAGAAATTCCACCGAAGTAAATCGAGAAAAAATCATCTACTATCACCAAAGTATAGTTTTTACCGCTCACACTAATCGTTTGAACGGGTCCAAACAGATCCATGTGAAGTAGTTCAAGTATCCTAGAGGTAGATAGACAAGGTTTTCTCTTGAAAGATGATTTAACTTGTTTGCCCATTTGACAAGCGTCACAAAGGCGATCCTTGTGAAATGGTCCTTTCGGTAATCCCTCTACAAGATCTAGCATTATAAGCTGAGAGATTGTCTTAAAGTTGAGATGAGTCATTTTTCTATGCCATAACCAACCCATTTTAGATTCATTTTAACTCTTAGCAACGAAGCATGTTGGGTTGTTATCAGCTGTTGAACCCCAATCTACCAAATACACATTATTTGTTCTTTTACCTTTCAATTTAGTAGATTTAGTCTTAGCTTCATTTATATAACAACAGTCGCTTGAGAATTTAACTTCAAAGCCTTTATCACAAAATTGACTTATGCTTAACAGATTATGCTTAAGACCCTCAACATAATAAACATCACTTATCATGACGTTCCCCCTATGCACAGTACCTACACCTTTAGTTTTACTTTTGGAGTTGTCACCAAATATAACCTGAAGACCATTGGTAGCTCGATAGTTGATCAAAAGATCCTTCGAGCCTGTCATGTGCCTTGACGACCCACTATCGATGTACCAAACAGATGTATCGGCTCTAGCTCTAGGTAGCTACAATCAAAAGGGCAGTTCTAGTTCTTTTTAGGTACCCATTGTTGCTTGGGTCCTTTCACATCAGTAGCATTAGCAGGAACTAGAACTTTCGGAACCCATATTTGCCTGGTCTTCATTACGGGAAGATTGACCTTCTTGGGTTTTAGCTTGTTCTGTGTGTGCTTCTTAGGTGTATAATAATATCCTCGGTTACAATAGTAATCATAATCATAGTCATAATCATAATCATCATAGTATTGATAATATGACCTTGACCTTTGGGGATATTGATGCTGGTATTTCCTTGGCACTGGCTTAGGGTGTACTTTTGGTGCTTGACGCTTAGCGCTTGATTCACAGTGGTTAGGTTTATCGTTAGCCTTTTAAGCGTTTGGATGAACCCGTCTTTGTGAATCATTTACTTTCGCCTTACCCTTGCCTGAGTCAGTATTGACTTTCTCATTTAGCCTCGTACCATTGTCCTTCGATTCATTTGGTGTTTGACTCTGTGAACCTTTCTCAACAAAGAATACACCCTTTCTTTTGTTGTTCTCCGTAACATTAGATTTGTTTGGTTGTTTACCGAATTTATTGCATTCTAAACCAGTCTTTTCACCAAATAATCTTGTTACCTCAGTCACATTGTCTAGCTTTCTTGATGCTTTAGACAATGATGAGACGAGCTGCTCTGATTTAGCAAGTCTAGCAATCAGCTCAGCTTCTCTCTTGACGATTATATCAAGATCAGTTTTCAAATTAGTTATCTCACTCTCAAGTGATTTGTTCTTCTCAATGCATTGTTGCTGAACTTTCAACTCTGCCTTCAGCGTCACGTTATGTAACACCCAATACTCCCGGCTCCTAATTTCGTAGAAGTGAAGGTAAACATTACAATCACCGCTAATTAGATTTCGTGAATTATTTGATTGTAGTGATTCGCGTTCGACTAAAAATATTTTTCTACTTGCTTATATAACTATTATTAAATCTATATGTGAAATAGGTTAGTAATTTATACCTCATGGTGGAATAGTTGAAGCATTATATCATTTAAGGCATATATACATATATCTATATATAGATTTACCTTCATCAATTGTATAGTGCTAGTATTTAAATATGTCCATACCTACCTACATAGATATATAGGCACAAAACATGCACATATAAACATATATATACATATATATACGTACCACACATGCACTAATAGGAGAAGGAAGATTAAGTGGTGGCAATTTAAGGTAAGCACACATCATTATTGCCTAAAACGTGTCCCATAGAGGATTAGTCTCCAATTTTTTCTTTTCTACCTTTTTGACCAACACCTTCATATATACACCAATTCAGCCTTCAACTCATTCATCAACACGCCTGAAAACTCTCTGAAAATCAGCTTCCTATCTCACCTCAAATACATGAAAAGCTAAAGAAAGAAAATCCAGTAGGAGGAAGCATCATCCTTTCTTCTTTCTCTTAAGGTATATGGTAGTTAATCATTGATTTTCCATGAATATGTTATAGACTAAATGTAGTTCAAGCTGTATATGACCTGGAATTGAGAATATCATATCATATATATGTATTTAGTTAACTTCTATGGCATGATGTTCAGCTGTGTTTGGAACTTTCAGTTTCGGAAGTTACGTTTAAAACAGTAATGAGGTGCCTAAACTTGTGAGTTTGATTATAATAAATTTTCTGGAATAACTTGATTGTGTGTTAAACATCTCTGAAAAATTTGGTAAGGATTAGAGTTTTGTGGAATTTTCTAAAAATCGTTGAACAAAATTGCCAGTCTGTTCGGCGGAAGTGCAAATTGTTACTGTTTTGAAGATATTTCGTGTATCTGGAAATTTTGGTTTACTCTAAAACTTTTACAGTAGCTTGATACATGTGTTATAGAGATGTCATATAAATTTCGGAATTTTTCAGTAAACAGGGGATTTTACAAAAATATTTGAGTATAAGGTGTCTGTTCTGAAACAAATCTGCCGAGACGGTCCAGTTTCGTTGATCAATCCCCAATTTGACAAGGAAATTAAATCTAGAAAATTTATGTAGACTTTTACAGCATCCTATATGTTATCCTGAAAATTTGAGAAAGAAATTCCAATCCGAGAATATGTTAAAATTGTTGAAATATGTTGCGCATGTAAGGGAGCTAGTTGGAACTTAATTGCCTATATGTTTGGATAGTATGATATAACTTGTTGCATGGGATTAGCTTAAAGTGTATGGTTTTGTGAAAATGATAGTATTTTGTATCACAGGATACTTTCGTGATTCCGAGGCCGAGGCAACGACGCCGGTTTATTATAGTGAGGGTTTCTCTTATTCTTTCAACTTGATCTTGCTTACCATTTTTCGTTCCCTTTTAAATCATAGCCAAGTGTGACCTCATAAAGTTTCATTGATCAGACTCTTATTCTCATCTAAGGTAAGTGTCCAACCGTGTCCCAATTTGTAGTCCATCGTTCTTGTTTTCGCTCGCTCTCGCTCGAATACAAATCAGGTACATATTCTAGTAGGAAACTCGTTGAAACGATTATTCTTTTTGGCTCTATTCCGTCGGCTAAGGGAGCTAAGTGCTATACGGGACAAAGTGCCACGTGACGGCGGGGCCACCGCTTGAACCCGTAGGAGCCACCTCTAGAATCCCGAAGTCTGGCATCCATCCGCGATGTGTCATTTTCTTGATATACAGCTTTGATTCGAAAAAGCAGAGTGAAGGGAGCTAAGTGCTATACGGGACAAAGTGCCACGCGACGGCGGGGGCCACCTCTTGAACCCGTAGGAGCCACCACTAGAATCCGACATCTGGAACACTTCATAGAACGTAAAGGTGTGAAGCCTCCTGCTGGTATGGGACAGTGGAAGGTGGATCACGATCACATGATATGATTACAAAAGTACATGGGTTATGTCCTCTGATTCATGCGTAACATACTCAATTAATTTACCTTGTGATATGTTATTCTATTCTTTTGCTTGCCATCGTATATGTCCATGTCGTTAATAATTTTCACTGCAGATTCTATCTCTCATGATAAGGTAAGCAAGCCATTAGCCTACCTCACTGGGTCATCGGACTCACCCCTTTTCTTTCTCTTTCTAACTTTTCAGAAGAGCACGACATAGCAGGACCAGAGGGGGAAAATCTTGGCTAAGAAAGTTTTGAGGGTTCCCTAAAAGTTTGAGAGTCAGATGTAGTTGTATTGAATATCTTGTTCATATAATTATCTATCTTTGCTAGCTTGGGGTTTTGAATTTCATCTGAACTCTTATATGTAAAATATGATGTTATGTGGTTATGTATATATGTGGGTATCTTGAAATTTTGGTATAGTTCACGCTTAGCGTTAGCTCATGAAGGGATCGTCTCTCAGATTGAGCTAGCGTGGCGGTGTGGCGGGCTTCGGCTCCCATCCCCTGGCCGGAGGTTGCCACACGTTATCTCTTGTGAGTGCTGATATGATATCGAAATGATTTTGATATAATTTGGTAGCGACTTGACAATCTTTGTAATATTCATTGACTTTGTCAAGTAATTCATAATAAGAAAGAGGATAAGATAATTCAGTGTTTACCTCAGGGGACGCTTCATCATCTCTGGCCATGAAACAAATAAGCGCTGAGTCATCCACTGACTCATCATCATCACTACTTTCCTCTGATGACTCCAAATCTTCAGGTGCGAATGCTTGTTCTGACTCCGCTAGCAAACCTTGTTGGTGAAGGTTGCTCTTGAATTGATTTCTATCCAAGTAATCCTGCCTTGAAGGCTTAAATACGTTTGGATAAGGACAATTTACCTGGTAGTGCGCTGGTTTCCTGCAATTATAACAAAGATTAATTTTCATCTTTTGTTCATTTGTTAACCTTGCAGATTGTGGTTTTGAGACCACAGGCGCTGAGAAATTCTGAGTTGGAGACAGAGGCGCTTAGTATTGAACTGGCGCTGAGGGCTGAGGAGCAGAATACACTAGTGCTTGACACTGAAGCGCTGGTATAGGAGAAGGCATTTGATATGAATTTTGTCCTTGATACTTAGAACCTTTCTTTTCATATCTCATGAACTTCCTAAATCTATTTAGCAACGCTAACTCCTCTTCCTCACTGACATCAGATGATTTTCCTTTATTACCAGATTTTCCTTTGATTGATGCAATCAACGCTCCAGATTCAACTAATGGACTGCTTACAACATCACTTGCAGAATTTAGTTCAAATTAAAATTCCTTAAGCTCTGAAAATGCATTTTTTGGCGTTAGATTATCCAACATATTAGATTCTCTCATTGCGGTTGTTTTCATCCAGAATTTACTGGGAAGACTTCTGAAAATCTTAACCACCATTTCCCTGTTTTGTAAATCCATACCCAAAGATGTTAACTTTGTAACGAGAGCTATAAATCTTATGTCCAATTGCTCTAAAGTTTCATTGGGCAACATCTTAAAACTATTAAATCTTTTCTTGGCAATGGAAAGCTTGTTCTGTTTGATCTGTGCTGAACCACCACAAATAATAACCAACTTACCCCATATTTTTTAGTAGTATTACACGACATGATCTTGTTGAATAAGTTGTCGTTATCACCAAAAGCCGTATATAAAGCGTTATGACCAACATTGTCCAAATTCGCTCTTCGACGCTCATCTGGAGACCATTCTTGCTTTGGTTTTTCCACATAACCATCCGGGTTTCTTCTGTGGCTCCAGGCGCTCTAGTGATAACTTTGTATATTTGAATAGGTCCATCTGAAATAATATCGCACATGTCATCATCACATGAACAAAGATATGTAAATACTTTGACTTTCCAAGTGTCATAGTTTGACTCAGTCAATTTAGGAACTTTAGCAAATGCCATGGAAAATTTTAAAGCAACTAGTTTTCAAAAGGGATCTAAACAAGTTGTTATGCTTGGAAATTTTAAAATTTCAAATTTAACTGCTCTGATACCACTTGTTGGTTCCAAGTGGCAGACGAAAAGGTCTAGAAGGAGGGAGGGGGGTGTTAAATAGACCTTGAAGTCTTTTTTGACTTCAAAAAGTTTCGTATTAAAGTGTGGTTGGAGGCTTGGCTGAGCGTTCACCCAAAAACTGTTTTATAAAGTTAACTTAGACTTCAAGATTTCAATACTATAACCAATTAGGTTTAAGCGTTCAGTTCTTTGATCAGTGTTAGTACAGCGAAATAGTTTTATAAATCATTTCTTTAAAAGTTTTAGCGTCACCAAAAGTTTCTTAGTTGCTTAGACTTTTTGAATGTATTTACTTAATCGCTTACCTAGGATTGACGGGCACCTTTATCGTTCAACACTTAGATCATACAAGCTTTATTGATTCAATGACTCAATTAAAAATCTTTGACTTGCAGACTTATTTAGTACACAAGTATCAAACTCCTCTAGTGCCTTAGAGAGTTAACTCTTGTGTTCATGGACTTATAGTCGAGTATAATATATAAATGCCAATATATGAATAAACAACTAGAATGCCCTTTTATTAATTGATTAAGAACAATTACAATTTGACAATGTCCTATCATTTACTAATCCTTTAGTGGCATTTGAGGACATTAACCTAATATACTTATATTAGAGCTCCTCCTCTCCCGAAGCTCAGCCGGGACGTTTCTCCCGTGAGCTTAGGTACCCCTGGTCGTGGCAAGGGGTTGTTCACTTTTGGGGTGAACCTCGACCCTTGCGTTCATTCTTCCTGGGATACAGGTAACGTGGTCACCCCGTGGTCGATGTCGAGATCGGCTGTGAATGATTATGACTCCCAGCGCTTGCATATGCTGCCAGCAGATCAGATTGATGAGGAGATCTCCGCCGACAAAGGCCGGGTGAGCTTTGTTCTATTATTGTATCACTGCTTTATAATTTTCTACTAGTGGTCCCCTTTACAAAGATTTCTTGCCTTTGCTTTTTCAGTTGATCCTATTATCTCACCACCTTCATTAACGATATGAGCATTTTGAGGGAAAATTGAAAGATTGTTCAAAGAAGAACAAGAAACTTTTTTCAAAATCCTCTAAGGATGAGGCAGCAGTCGCATAGTAGGAGGCAAAGTATAAAGTTACCGTTAAGGACTTTGATGAGGAGGCCTCACGTGACCAAAGCTTCCTTGGCTCCTCAGTCGGTATGCAAACTTTGGCTGATGCCGAGGAATCAGCGGTGAATGAGTTTAGGGCGAGCGCCGAGTTTCTCAATGAGTGCAATAGGAAGGCATATGATATCGCCCTTGGTTTCATGGGGAAGACGGTTCGGCAGTGCCTTCGTGCTCTTCGGGAGAGCGGCCGCTATCCCCATGATGATTTTTTATTGGTGTATGAGGGGGTTGCTAATGACAGTGATGAGGAAGGCATGCCACCTGTCGAGGGACGTGGACACAGCTGTGCCCCTCCTCATGATAGCTAGTTTTTACATGTAGTGCTGTTAGATTTTCAAGTTGTCTTGACTTTTTTAGTTAGCCTCCACTACTCGTTTATTCGTACTTTGTATGACTAACTCTTAAGTACTTTACACTTTGAAAGACTATTTGCTTGCTGGTTTTATCTTATCATTGCTTATCTCTTGTTCGTGTGTTCTACCCCATGTTTGATCTGGGGAGTGAATAATATTTTGTTAAGTATTTATCAGCCAACTATTAGCTAGTTGCTTCTTTTACTTTTTTCTTGCTACTACTTGCCCCCTACTCCCTAACATGTAAATCATATTAGAGAGTAAGTGACCAAGTAGCGCCAGCGTCTCTTCGAAGCTAGGGAGTTATAAAGTTGTTTCTTTATTTGGCATGTGGTGCCTTATCGATAGTAAGAGCTCAGGCTTGCTTTGATGATGCCGACCCTAGCGATGATGCGGTGTGATATTTGGCAGCTATTTCACTTGGGTGACATTTGTTTTGGGGGGCTTAAATAGACACTAGTTTTATGCATTTGGCGCATGAGGTAAACTAGCACCTTTGCCATATTAGTAATGCTTTGGTGGGTGGATAATTTTAGCGTTTTTGGGTGGGCTAGCCACCTCTTTGCCATCTCCACCTCCTGCCCCCCCACTCCTTGGTGTTAGTTGTGACAAACACTTGGAGTAGCAAGGTACATTTGCACTATGTTCATTTTGTTTGAATTAGTGACATGGTTCGTGATAATAGCAGTCACTTTTTAATGGAGGCTTGGTCGCCTCTTATTTGTTTATTTTCGTATAATCTCATTCCAGAACCTTAATGGGAGTGGGGAGACCTTTTGTAGGTCCTCAACCTCTCTCAATATTACTGGAGGGATTATGGGGTGGCCCATCCTCGTTCGAGTCTTTGATAGCTGAGGGGATTTTTACGGTGCCACCCATATTGACCTCGAGCGGGGTTGCGAATAATTTTTATAACGCCTCTAGTGGAAACGTAATTAGCTCCCAGAGATCGTATCGGTATTTTTGTTCCCCAACTACGTAGGTGAAACGCTTAAGTATTTAAGGTCCTTGATAACATGATAACATAATAAGGGTGCTATAACCACTCAAGTATATGTTTGGCCAATGGCCAATATCACTAAATATTAACAGCAGTTATCAAGATAATATGTCCAGTAGCCAAAATAAACTAAGTAAAATATCTTTTGAGGTTGGATATGCCCCAAGTGCGTGGTACCTCTTTACCACTTGCAGTTATTAACTTGTAGGTACCGGGGTTGACTATCTCTCTTACTTGGTATGGACCTTCCCATTTGGCCTCCAGCTTTCTAACAAGGCCTGTGGTTTTCTTTTTTTTAAGCACTAAGTCTCCCACCTGGAAGCCTTGGGGACGTACCCGGAGGTTGTAAGCTCGTGCCATCCTTGTCTTATACTTAGTAACCATTGCAAATTTGTCATCTCTTACTTCAGCAATGAAATCCAAGTTTTCTCTTCGGCGCCGCTCATTTTGGGCGAGGCTGTATTGAATTACCCTCAAGCTTTTTTCACCAATTTTTACCGGCGTTATGGCCTCAGCTCCAAACACTAGGTTGAAGGGGGTCTTCCTGGTGCTAACTCTGGGAGTGGTGCGGTACGACCATAATACTGCTGGAATTTCATCCGCCCAACTCCCTTTTGCCTCTTCGAGCTTAGTCTTTAGGTGTTGTAAGATAGTGCGATTGGTGACCGCTGTCTGCTCATTAGCTTGAGGGTTGCTAACCGGAGGTGAAGTGCTGCTTAATATTCAGCTCTTGGAACCACTTCCTTAATTTTGCGCCTTGAAATTAGGTGCCGTTGTCTAAAACCAGAGATCTTGGGATCCCAAATCGAGTGATTATATTCTTCCATAAGAACTTCATCACCTCTTTCTCGGATATCTTGACCAGTGGCTCAGCTTCCACCCACTTGGTGAAATAGTCAATGGCGACCAGCAAAAACTTCCTTTGACCAGTGGCTAAAGGAAAGGGTCCAACCATATCTAGCCCCCACATGTCGAAGGGGCACGTACTTTCTAGCGGTCACATCTCGGCCCCTGGGAGGTGGCTTATGTTGGAGTGCTCCTGGTAGTTTCTGCATTTTTGCACTAAGTTTTGGGCATCTTTAAGCATCGTCGGCCAGAAATATCCTTGTTGCAATGTCTTAGCGGCGAGCGCCTTGCCCCCCAGGTGATTGCACAACACCCCTCATGTATTTCACACAACACATAGTCTGCTCTACCAGGGGTTAAACGTTTCAAGTAGGGTTGTGAAAACCCTCGCTTGTACAGTTTGCCATCTGTCATGACAAATCTTGCAGCCTCATTCTGACACTCCTGGCTAGTCTGGGGTCGTTAGGTAGACTTCCGGCCACTAAATAGTCAACTATCTCTTCTTTCTAGCTAGGCTCCTCTGCCTCCCACATAACACTTCTAGGCCTCCCCTTTTCACCTCCGGTTTGTCGGAGGTGATGAAGGTTATCTTTGTATTCTTAATGGAGGCTATAGAGCTCTCCAGCTTGGCCAACTGGTCAGCAGCTTCATTTTTAGCCCTTGGGACCTACCTAAGGTCAAACTCTTTAAAATGATCCATCATCTCTTGAACGAGGGCTAGGTATTGAGTCATCTTCACCCCCTTAGCCTCCTATACTCCATTCACTTGGTTGACTACTAGTTGTAAATCGCTGTAGACTATCAATTTCTTTGCTCCAGCTGCGAAGGCTAGTTTAGCCCCTGCCAATAATGCCTCAAACTCGGCTTCATTATTTGAGGCATCAAATTCGAACCTTATGGTATATTCAAATTTATCTCCATGAGGACTTTCGACTATCACTCTAGCTCCACTACCTGCACTGGTGGAAGAACCATCTACAAATAGGGTCCATGCTGGCAGGGAGCAGCTGGCCTCGTCCTCCATCATCTCGGCGAAAAAGTCGGCTAACACTTGTGCTTTGATGGCTGGTCTTTTCTGATATTCGATGTCGTGCTCACTAAGTTCCACTGCCCACTTAACCATTCTTCCTGTTATGTCGGGACTTGTCATAATTCTTTTCAAAGGGTGGTTAGTGAGCACCACCACGGGGTGTTACTGAAAATAGGGCCTTAGCTTTCTTACTGCCACTACTAAGGCGAGGGCTAACTTCTCGATGAGAGGGCATCTTGGCTCGGTCGACGGAGTAGGCGGCTAATATAATAGATGGGTTTATGATCCCCATGATCGTCTCAAACCAGCACAGCCCTGACCGCTCCATGGGTCACCGCCAGGTATAGGAAAAGCTTTTCCCCTTATAGGGGTTTGGTGAGCAGTGGCGGGAAAACCAAGTATTCCCTCAATTTCTCAAACGCCACTTGACATGAAGCGTCCTACTCAAAACTTTTAGCCTTGAAGAATGGTGGCCCCTTATCGGCTGATCGCGAAATAAATCTATTGAGGGCTGCTACTCGCCCCATCAATTCTTGCACCTCTTTCTTGGACCTAAGGGGAGCTAAATCTAAAATGGCTCTGATTTTCTTGGGGTTTGCTTCTATCTCTTTCTTACTCACCATGAAGCCTAAAAACTTGCCACCTCGTACCCCAAAAGTGCACTTGGCGGGGTTGGGCTTTAACTTGTAGCGCCTGAGCACTTCGAAGCATTCTTGCAGGTCGGGTACATGGTCTATTCCCTGTTTTCTCTTGACAAACATGTCATCTATATATGCTTCCATGTTTCTTCCCAGTTGTGCCTCGAACATTTTATTGACCAGTCTCTGATAAGTAGCACACCACCTGCATTTTTTAGCCCGAAAGGCATCACGTTGTAGCAAAAGTTTCCCTGATCGGTGATGAAACTAGTTTTCTCCTGGTCCTCAGGTGCTAGGGGAATTTGGTTATGCCCTTGCCTCGTGTTCAAGAAGGTTAACAGTTCGCAATTAGCTGTGGAATCAATCAATCAAGTCATCGATTCGGGAGAGAGGGTAGGAGTCTTTAGGGCATGCCTTTTTCAGATCTGTGAAGTCTATGCACATCCTCCACTTGCCATTAGGTTTTGCCACCAACACCTCTTTGGCCAGCCACTCTGGGTAGTGCACGACCCTTATGTACCCGGCGGCCAACAAGTTCTCTATTTCTTCCTTAGCAGCCATACTTATTTCTCTTCCCATAGTCCGCTTGCACTATTTCACAGAGCGGGCATCTGGGCAGCTGTTCAGATGATGAGTCATGACCTCGGGGTCAATCCCCTCCATGTCTCCCATGCTCTAACAGAACACGTCTGTATTACCTCGAAGGAAACGTACCAAGTCACCTTCAAGAGTAGACCCCAGGGTGGCGCCTACCTTGGTGGCTTTCTCGAGATTACCCGGTGCTAACTCTACCATTTTCAGGCTTTCAACTACCTCTCCTCGGGTGTCACTGTCGTCTTTCAAGGTCTTACTTAGCTTGCCTTCCACTTGGGCCACCATGTTAATTTCTATTAATTCACGCCCAACGTCTGGCCCCGAGTCACTCCGCTTCCTTTTGAGCGTGGCGAGGGCGTTGGAACAATATTCTCTAGCCAGTCGTTCGTCCCATTATGACTTCTCTTGTTCCGCTGGGAGTTGGGAACTTAACTTTCAGGTAGAAAGTAGAGATAACAGCTCGAAAAAGGTTTAAGCTCGGCCTCCCCAGTATAACATTATACTCGGAGCGGGCTTTAACCACTAGAAATTTTGCCTCCCTTGTCATACGTTTAGGGAATGTATCCAAGGATAACGGCAGGGTCACCTCTCTCTGAGCGTCTACCGATTTGCCTGTGAAGCCAACGAGTGGGGTTTTCACCTCTTGGACTTTGGCCCCATCAATAGACAGCCGGGTGAAGGTGTCAAAGAAGATAATATCTGCGGAGCTCCCACTATCAATGAGAACTCTGCATACCCAGGAATCTGCGATGGTGGCTGAGATCACTAAAGCTTCGTTTTAGGAGGGGATTCGGCTTTCCAAATATTGAACTCCGAACGTAATGCTTTGTGCCTCAGGCTCTATGTGAATGCTGTGCTTACTCGAGTCGGTGGCTACTGTAAGTGGCATCTTCCGAGTGATCTCATACACCATTTTGGTAAGGGGTGGAATCACTACTGGTGTCTTCTGAGGCGCCTGCAGCTTGTATTGGCGAACTACCCTTAGCATATTGCTGCTAGTATTCTCATCACTATTGTTATGTGCTCGATCTCTAGTCTGCATGCTCAGTGGTTGGACCGAGTTCCCACAGACGGCACCAATCTGATGATGGCAAAAATCGTCAGTCGTTGAATGTCACGTGTTTGACCACGTGTGATGGTGGAATCAATCCAACGCACGACAAAGTAGGTTGGGGGTTGATTGATGTATAGACTGCACTCGCTGTTTAAGTGAGCTGCCTACATACCCGATGAATATGGGATCAAGTCAGTTCGTAGTTCTGTATTGGTTATACTCTCAGTTTTAGCCAGTGAATTTTTTTGGAGAGAGCAGATAATGATCTTTTCCCAGCTCCTCTAAGGTATTTATATGGAGCTGGCAGTGGGCTTATGGGCCGTAGGCTTAACTTTACCAATAGCTCATCAGGCTTAATAATTAACCTCTTTATTGGCACTTGGATTAATAAAATAGCCTAAGTATTCTTGGTGGGTCATCAAACCCTTTTTGGGCTTGACTAGTATTTTACCCGTGGATTTTAACCCACGGGGGGAACTCCGGCCCGAGCCGGGGATACGTGTAATTACCGTAATGCCCTTAGACATTTTTGGTGCACATCAGAGTGTTATCTATTGCACAAGAGTTTTCTTGTACTCGTTTGTTAGTTTTTAAGATTTGTTATTTTGAAAAAACAAGATATAGGTGTTTCAATTATTATTACTATATCGTTAAAAATAGTTTAAGTTGTATTGTCATTGACGTTGTAAATTTGTGTTAATTGAAATAAATCGATCACTATTCCTAAAACAAAAATTGAAGCATATTTTTTTTTTAAAATATCATAATTATGTTAATAAGTTTCTGTTAAAAGATATGGCGGGGATCAGTTGTTTTAGTAATATAATATGGAGGCCGATGAATTGAAAGTACTTACGTCATATGTTTTTGGTAATAAATAGTGGGACCATGTCATGTCATCAATAAAATCTATATAATGATGATGTAGCATAGCTATTATTGTTTAATTTTGAATATTCAATATAGGTGTTCTACGTAATTGATTTATATATTATGATGCACGGATACTGATATAAAGATATGAATGTGGTAATACATAGTGGAATCATGTCATGTCATCAATAATATCTATATAATGATGATGTAGCATAACTATTGTTGTTTAATTTTGAATATTCAATATAGGTGTTCTACGTAATTGATTATATATTATGATGCACGGATATTGATACATGGATATAAATATAATACGATATGGATATAAAATACGACAAATATCAAAATTAGAGCATACGATACGTTGAAAATACGAATATAAATATAATAAATTTGAGTCAGTATGTTCACTAATAAAAATAAAAGTGAAATACTGACACTGGTCATTGTTTATAAGTTCAAAAATTTTTGAAGGTAACAAAAAATATTCATCATTTACGGTGTATTAATGTCATTTTATTGATACCAACATTTACATTCTTATCCAAATTTTTTTATAATAAGGTGTGAATGATAGGTTTCACGCGGAGCTAAAGAAAAAAAACATATTAAGAAGTGAAGCTAAAATGGTTTTTGCTTCTTTAAATTTTCTTTTTGTTTGTTTAATTTTTTAACGCACAGTCAAAGTCATTATTGTTTTTCTATTTTAACCTATAAAGTATTATATAATATTAAAAAAATACTATGTTCGGTATCCAAGGCGTGTCAGATACTTCAAATTTTGTATCGAATACACTATCTGAAAGTATCGAATACGTCATCCGGAAGTATCGGATATTGTATCCGAAAATTTCTTTTTATTCAATTTTTGGATACTTCAAAACAGTATCCGATACGTATCCTGGTGGTATCAGCGGAGTATCGTATCCGAGTGGTATCCGCGGAGTATTGTATCCGAGTGGTATCCGCGAAGTATTGTATCCGATACGATAAGATACTGCACGAATCTAATTTTTAAAAGTATTCGTGCACCATAGATTATATATGTTTAGGATGAAACTATGATAGTCTTCAAGCATATATGCTGCAAGATTGGCAAAATATAATCTTGAATGTTTTTTTTTTTTTTTTGGTCTTAGTTTGTACAATATACATCAACGGTAACAAAATTGATGTGCACTGTAAATCTGGCAAAGTATGTTCATGGACGTCTATTTTTTCTTTATCTTCTTGAATAATTGGCATCAACGGTTAACATGAAAATTGGTATATCTAAGAAATTTGACAAAGTATAATAGTGAGTTTTTCTTCTTTTTTTTAATCTCTTTCTTTGTACATATTAATCAAAAGTAACAATAAGTATAGTAAAAATTTGATAGAGTATAAGTTATACTGTATAACCATGAATATTTGTTTTCTTTGTCTTTCTTTATACAATATGCAAAGAATAATATCATTGATGCCTTTTCTCAATATTCATTATTCAATAATCTTCTCAATATAGTCAAAAAAGAGAGGAGAAGATGAACTTGAGTTGTTGAATTGACATATGGTGATTAGGGCATTAATTTAAGGGAAAATTGCATATTACCCCCTGTATTATCACTTTTTTGCTGAAAACCCCCTTGTGTTAATTTTTTTGCACAAAACCCCCTTGTATCAACCTAAACCATGCAAAACACCCCCAATTCGTGTTAAATCCGCGGAGAGTGGCATACACGCGTAGTGTATTTGATGTAGGTTTGGGGGTTTCATATAGGGTTTAGGCTAACACAAGGAGGTTTTCAGCAAAAAAATGATAACACAAGGGGGTTATATGCAATTTTCCCTTAATTTAAAGCCATGGATATTCTAGGAAAAGTCCAGCTTTTCTTTGGATGAAAAAAATAAAATAAAAAGTAGGAAGGACATATGACATCTTATAATTAGGCATTTAAGGCTAAGGATATTAACTTTTTATTATAAAATAAAAAAGTTTTTTGAAAATTTTAGGCCTTGTTTGTATGTGTTTCTGTTTTACTTTTTCCATTTTCATTTTCATCTGAAAATGGAAATACACAGTTTACTCTGTTTTCAACTGAAAATATTTTCATTTTCATTTTCACTTTTACGTTCCCGAAAAATTTTAATCATTTCTTTAAAATTATATTTCACATCACATATCACATTTTCTCTCTCATTCACCTATCACCATCACCTCTCTCTCTTCTCTCTCTCTCTCTCCCACCCATCTCATCCTCACTCTCTCTCTTTTACACGTTTGCATCTCCTCACTCTTTCCTCTCATTTACCAACTTTTGAGTCAAATACTTCTTTCTCTCTCATCTCTCTTACAATTAAAAATAATTTTTTTCTCTATTATCTTCTCCCAACTTTTTTATTCTTCCACACTCAACACAAATTATTTCTCCTCACATGTTTCACCATAATTTTGTTAGTTTCTAATTATTCAAGTAAATAATCCAAAAAATAATCATATTTTCTTAATATACACAAGATTTTACACGTTTCAAGACCCATTTGTAATATATTTGGTACGGATGTAGAGGCGGTTCGCCGGAGAAGATGAAGTTTGGCCGGCACATTTCGCCGGAAAAAGCAATAATTCTGGCCATGAAAGTTGATTATTCAGCATATTCGAACGGGAGTAGTGTCTCTTGTGTGGTTAGGGAAGGAGATGAATGACAACCCATTCAATTGAAAAGAGAAATTACAATTAGAGAATTTATACTAGTTTTTGGAATTGAATTTGATAGCATTAATTATAGCAAATTTTAGGCAGTTTGTTTTAGTGATAATGGTGTTTTAGTGATAAATATGTTCAAGTTTGTTTTGTAGAATAGTGTATTGTTTCCAAAATGGAGCTGAATTTGGTATTGCAAATGCAGATAAGCATTTAAATTGCTAAAAAATGATACTTATTGCAAAACATTCATTTACTTCATTGAACGGAGTAAGGCACGACTTTCGATACTGCTCTTCACCTCTTACATTTAAATATTATTTTTTTAAAAAAATGTGATATATCTTAACTTTTAATTTTTTGTATTAATTTATTATTTTTGAATATTATGTATTGCCTATAATATAGGCCAATGTATGGGCATTTGTAGAGCATTGCAAAGTCCCCTCAAGCACTTCTAAAAACTTTTATTCGGCCATTAATCAACTTTAAGAATAATATTATCATTGAAAAAACCACAATGCTTATTATAATTACTTAATATAATTTATTTATTAATTAATCACAATAATATTTCACATTATCATTAATTTTAATTAATTTAATCATTATACACATCATCAATTATCCAATCATCAAATCCAATACTATTTACATAATCATTACTTTTAACTAACTCAATCATTTTACACATCATCAATATTCACCATCAAACCCAACACTATTCATCCGATCATTACTTTTCAATCATTTCACACATCACACTCACAAATTTCAACCATTTTCAAAAACACAACTAAACACACCTACTTTTTTTACTTTTCTCACACGAAAATAAAAAACTCGTTCTCCAATACATTTTCGAAAATGACGGTTGAAAATGAAATAAAAACACATCCAAACAAAGCCTTAGTATACTTGAAATATCCATATGTAATTCTATATTTAATAGCAAAAGAGCCAGCAATAAATAATAAAAATAAATTTTGCATCTACAATTATAAGATATATAGTCACATGAGGACTCTATAATGAAATCACATATAGACAATAACCAGCTGCATACTTACATAAGGATACTACAAACTATTCATCATTAAAATACAAAAAACAGATAAATGAAAGTTTAATCTGCTTGAACTGGAAGTGACAAATTTATAATACAAATTAAGTACCTATAAATGGTTTATGGAATTTGTTTATATTTTAACTTTTAGTTGATTATATGAATATTATATTGATTGGAAAATTGGGTATCATTAGAAAAAAAAACATACAAACATATTGATAAGAGGCGTTTTTATGTGTTTTGAAGTCCGTTTTGTTTATGGTTTAGGTTCATTTATCACTTAACTCTTGCCACATTTGCGTTTAATCCGTGTATGGAGTGATTTCAGGTTGTAAATGGATGTAAACGGAGAAAGGGGGGAAAAACGACGTATTAAACAAGTTCATGTCAAGATGCTTCGTAGACTGGCGCCCAAGCGTGAGATTCACCACGCCTAGGCGCCAGCCAAAAACATCAGGACATGCTTCGCAGACCGGCGCCCCAGCGCGATATTCACTACGCCTAGGCGCCGGCTAGTGAAGTTTCGCAGCACGGCGCCCAAGCGTGAAAGATCCCGTGCCTAGGCGCCAGACGATTACTGAAGACAAAAGCTGCGCAGACGTACGCCCAGGTGCCAAACATTCCACACCTAAGCTTGAACCCTCCTCCGCCCAAGCGCCAGAAATCACGCCTGGGCGTCTCCCTTACTTTTTCCCTAAGACAACAGTGCCACGTCGGCCGCGCCTGGGCGCTGTCATAACCGTTTTTGGAACTTATTTATGGAAATTTTCAGCACTGAATAGGGGTTCGAATTTTGGAGTTGGGAGGCCATTTTTTGAGATTAGAGCCATCTTTTCATCACTCTAAGAAGGGGAAGAAGGGAGATTGAGCTAGAGATTGTAGCTACAAGCAATGATTCATCCTCATTTAAGCCTTAAGGAGTTTTACTTGCATTTCATTTACATGTTTATGTTAATAACTAAGTCTATGTTTGTTCTAGATCGTCTTGACTTATTGATGATGAGCTGATTTTGTGGAACTAAGGCCATGTGAAGGCTTAATTTACAAATCAATATATGTGAAGTTAATTTTCGTATTAATTCTCCTGTTGCTTTGTGTGTTGATTTTGTGCTTTTATCACAATCATGTGCTTGATCACCATATGCTTGTTATCTTGCCTAATCTAGTCATTCGAGAGAAGATAGATTAGGGTTCAAAGGAATAAACACATCATCCGAAATAAATGTGGAATTGCCCCTAGAAATAGGTAGAGATTTCCGGGTGCTGTTAGCCGGGTTTATCCGGGGAAGCTCTAGAACTTTAATGTGTGGCTATTGATTAGATTCTCGGATAGACATATTTAGAGAACCGTCAATTAATCATAGGATTATTATGTGCCGAGACATCGGGTAATAGTTAATTAAGGAGTTTCCACCAAAGCAATAGGAGTCTAATAATTCGAAGAGTAGCTCACGTATATTGAGGAGTAGATTAGGTTGGAGCATGTGCCTTAGTCAATTTATCGATCTTGAGTTTTAATCTATAGTCCGTTCTCCTTTGTTCTCCATTTTGCTTCTCATATCATTGCAATTTACTTTTGTTTTAATCTTCTTAATTTGAATTGTCTCTTATTTTCTCGCTAATCATAAACTAAAAATTCAAGTCTCCGTGGTTCGACAACCCGGACTTATTTTGTCCACTTTTATTACTACACACGACTAGTGCACTTGTTATTCAAGCACATTTAGTATTAGCGTGTCAAGTTTTTGGCGCCGTTGCCGGGGACTTGTTTATTTTTTTTTAGTTTTTGATTTTCATTTTACGTTTTCATAATTCTTAGTTGTGTTTACTTCTTGCTTTTCTTTTATTTTTCGTATTAGTCTAATTTAGTTTCTCTTGTTTTATTGATAGGTTGGGTTGTGGTGCATGACCCGCTCCTCCAACCAGCCATTATACGGTTTCGAGCCAGAAATAGAACGTGTTCTTCGTGCTAGTAGACGAGCTCGAGAAATGGCCCACAACTTCAATCCTATTCCAAATGGGAACTTTCCCGATATGAATCTTCCGGAGAATAGGGAATGGTTGCAAAACCTATTCCAAGCTATGCAACCGGCACCTCCACCACCTCCTCAATCGGTTCGAGGTAATCAACCACCACGGGTACACTCTACTCCGGGACCCGTTATCTTTCCGTAATTTGCTACTCCTAATTTCCACATTCCCTCTCATATGTTCGGGATGGTGCAAGCGGAGCCATTTTATGGTGACTCAAGGGACTCACCTCATGACCACCTTGATCACTTTGAGAATGTGATCTCGACCATGCAATTCAACCTAAGAGATATTGATGCCATTCGCCTCCGACTATTTCATTTCTCTTTAAAAGATGAGGCTACTCTTTGGTACAAGTCATTGCCCCCACAATCGATTGGAACATGGGACGATCTCGTGGATGAGTTTCTTAATAAATTCTTCCCTCCATAAAAAATCAATGAGCTTCGAAGCGAGATTAAGGGGTTCAAACAATGAAGGAATGAGTTCTTAGCATCCACGTGGGCAAGGTATAAGAGTATGCTATGGAAGTGCCCCGATCACAATTATACCCGAGACGAGCAAGTGCAACATTTCTACAATGGAGTACGAACTCGGATTCGCCACCGTCTCAATGCGGGAGCCGGTGGTGACATTTTGGGCCTCGATAGTAGAACCGTGTGGATGAAACTTGAGCAAATGGCAAGGGAGGATAAGCTATACCCCGAAGATGATGACGAGCCTCCTCCACCAAATCGAAGGGTTGCGTGTGTTCAAGACTTAGAAGAAGTGGGTACCCCAGAACCGGAGGTTGTAGACGTGAACTTTGTTGGGAATCACAATCGACAACAGTTGAATTTTCACATTCCCGAAAACTTCCCGAAGAGACCAAACCGCGCACAAAACGCACAACCAGGCATCTACCAACCCCCGAGGCCTCCTTTCAACAACCCGCCTCCGAGGCAAGGCAATCCCAATGTACAAGGGCAAGGGCAAGCACGACCTCCTACTGTCGATGAGCGACTCAATGATCATATAAGGAATTCGGACACGTCGATCAATGAACTCCGAAACATGATGAAGGACATGTTCATGGAGATGAAGGATATGAGGACACAAATAGGGCAAATCTCCTCCGCGGTAAATGGTAGAGCCCCGGGGACTCTACCAAGTGACACGGAAAAGAACCCGAAAGAACAATGCCACGCCATATCTTTGAGAAGTGGGAAACAAGTTGAATGTGATCCTGTCATCATTCCCGCGCCCGAGCGCAAGGTTATACACGTCCAGGTGCCAGATGTTCCACGCCCAGGCGCCGGTACTAGCGTCCAGGCGCCGGTACTAGCGTCCAGGCGCCGTTCCCTGTCTCTTTAGGTTCTAGCTCTTCGAGTCCAGCGTCTTCTCCTCCTATTGAGATCCGTCTTCCCTTCCCAAATGCACAAAAGAAGAAAAAGAAGGAGATGGAACCAAGTTTCCTCCGTATTCTATCTATTCTTCGTGAGGTGAAGGTCAATATTCCTTTGGTGGATGCTATTTTGCAAATGCCGAACTATGTGAAGTTTTTCAAGGATATTCTCTCCAACAAGCAAAAATGGGAGGAAAACGAAACTGTTTACTTAACCGAGGAGTGCTCGGCCGTCTTACTCAACAAATTGCCTCGCAAGCTCAAAGACCCCGGGAGCCTTACCATACCATGCACTATTGGTGATCTTATTTTTCACAAGGTTTTTTGCGATTCGGGAGCAAGTATCAATCTCCTCCCCTACTCTATCTTCAAGAAGCTCGGTCTAGGGAAGCCCGAACCTACCTCGATATCCTTACAATTGGCGGACCGTTCAATTAAGCATTCGAAGGGCATCATTGAAGATGTAATTGTGCAAGTGGAAAAATTTTACTTTCCGGTAGATTTCGTGGTGCTCGACATGGAAGAGGATGTGGAAGTACTATTGATTCTAGGGAGACCCTTCCTCGCCACGGGTAAGGCAATCATAGACGTTGCCGATGGTAAGTTAACTCTTCATGTGGGTGACGAAAAGGTTAAATTTGATGTATTTAAAGTGCTTAAACATCCATGTGATCATGATTCATGCTTACGTATCGATGCATTTGACACTTTGATTGGTGAGACATCTCAGGAACACATGGTAGATGACCCGCCAGAGGCATGTCTTTTGCAATCCATAGATGTCAATTCGGCGAGTGAGGAGAAATTGGAAATTGTTTGTGGACTAGAAAAACAACTTCCTTACCATGTCATGGGGATTGAAAAGTTAGAGCGATCGCTTTCGGCTCCTCCCCGCCCTTCCATTGAAGTGGCCCCTACCCTTGAGCTTAAACCGTTGCCTTTACATTTGAAATACGTGTTTTTAAATGATAATAAGACACTGCCCTTAATTGTCTCATCTTCTTTGATAGGAGAACAAGAGGAGCAACTTGTGGGAGTTTTGAGGGCCAACAAGAAAGCTTTCGGATGGGCAATTGTGGACATTAAAGGCATTAGCCCCGCTATTTGCATGCACAAAATACTCATGGAGGACTCCGCCAAGCCTACACGTCAACCACAAAGGAGGTCCAATCCACAAATACAAGAGGTAGTAAAGAAAGAGGTTATTAAGTTGCTCGACGCAGTTATAATCTACCCTATCTCTGATAGTGCATGGATAAGTCCTACTCATGTAGTTCCTAAGAAATGAGGCATAACTGTGATTAAAAATGCAAACAATGAATTAATTCCCACACGTATGCTTACCGGGTGGCGTGTATGCATCGATTATCGGAAGTTAAATGATGCCACCCGGAAAGACCATTTTCCCCTCCCTTTCATCGACCAAATGCTCGAAAGGTTAGCCGGGCACGATTTCTATTATTTTCTCGATGGTTACTCCGGCTATAATCAAATTGCCATAGATCCCGAGGACCAAGAGAAAATGACTTTCACTTGTCCTTATGGCACATTTGCTTATAGAAGGATGCCATTTGGTTTATGTAATGCCCCGGCTACCTTTCAAAGATGCATGATGTCAATTTTTCATGATATGGTCGAGGAGTTCCTTGAGATTTTCATGGACGATTTTTCTATTTTTGGAACATCTTTTGATGCATGTCTAGATCATTTGACCCGTGTTTTGAAACGTTGTGAGGAAACCAATCTTGTTTTAAATTGGGAGAAATGCCATTTCATGGTTCGGGAAGGGATTGTGCTAGGTCACAAGGTCTCTCATAGAGGGATTGAAGTAGACCAAGCAAAGATTGAGGTCATAGAGAAACTTCCTCCTCCTACCTCGGTTAAGGCCGTGAGGAGTTTCCTTGGGCATGCCGGTCTCTATAGGCGGTTTATCTTGAATTTTTCCAAAATTGCAAAACCATTGTCTAACTTACTTATTAAAGATGGACAGTTTGATTTCGACTCTTCTTGTGTGCAGGCATTCCTAACTTTGAAGGAGCGGTTGATATCCGCCCCCATCATGGCACCTCCCGATTGGAGTTTACCCTTTGAGTTGATGTGTGATGCTAGCGACACCGCTGTGGGGGCGGTACTTGGCCAACGAAAGGGGAAGGTATTTCAAACCATTTATTATGCTAACAAAACTCTTAATGAGGCGCAAATGAATTACGCAACCACCGAAAAAGAGTTACTAGATATAGTATTTGCATTTGATAAATTCCACTCCTATCTCGTTTTAAACAAGGTGATTGTGTACACCAATCACTCCGCCCTTAAGTATTTGCTTGCCCAAAAGGATGCCAAACCTAGACTTATTAGGTGGATTTTGCTTCTCTAAGAATTTGACATAGAAATCAAGGATAAGAAAGGAGTGGAAAATGTGGTTGCCGACCATTTGTCTAGAATAGAGACCCCTACTCCCGAGTGCATGCATGATAAAGCAATTTGTGAGGAGTTCCCCGATGAGCAATTGTATGCTATTCTTCATAACGATACTCCTTGGTATGCCAATTTTGCAAATTACCTTATCACGGGAGTTCTTCCTCCGGTTATTACTTTTCATCAAAAGAAGAAATTCTTATTTGATGTGAAGTAATACTTGTGGGATGAACCGTATCTATTTAAGATTGGTGCAGATGGCCTAATTCGAAGATGTATTCCCGAGAAAGAAATAGCATCGGTTCTAGCTCATTGCCATGACATGTCGGTAGGTGGCCATTTTGGGCCTTCTAAAATAGTGGCTAAGATACTTCAATCAAGTTTATTTTGGCCCACACTCTCTAAAGATGCATTTTTGTATGTCCAATCTTGTGATAAGTGCCAATGAACGCGTAATATATCTAAAAGAAATTAAATGCCTTTGAATAGCATGCTTGAGTGTGAGTTATTTGATGTCTGGGGTATTGATTTCATGGGACCTTTCCCGAGTTCTTGTTCAAATAAGTATATTCTTGTTGCGGTCGACTACGTCTCTAAATGGGTTGAAGCCGAGGCTTTGCCCACTAACGATGCTCGGGTGGTTACGCAATTTTTAAGGAAAAGAATTTTCTCTCGTTTCGGAACCCCCAGAGCAATCATTAGTGATGGGGGCACCCATTTTTGCAACAAGCAATTCGAACACTTATTGAAAAAGTACGGGGTAAGGCATAAAATTTCAACTCCTTACCACTGTCAAACAAGTGGGCAAGTGGAGGTGTCTAATAGGGAAATTAAACGCATTCTTGAAAAAACGGTCAATGCATCTAGGAAAGATTGGTCTCTTAAGCTAGATGACGCCTTATGGGCTTATAGGACTGTGTTTAAAATCCCAATTGGCATGTCCCCTTATCGCCTCGTTTTTGGAAAGACATGTCATCTACCGGAGGAGCTTGAGCATCGTGCATTTTGGGCTATCAAATTTCTCAATTTTGATTCTACACTTGTAGGTACACATCGATTGCTCCAATTACATGAGCTCGAGGAATGGCGCCACCAAGCTTATGAGAATGCTAAACTTTACAAGGAACGCACAAAAATGTGGCATGACAAACACATTCTTCCCCGCAAGTTTCAAGAAGGAGAGAGAGTTCTTCTTTACAACTCTCGACTCTGACTTTTTCCCGGGAAGCTCAAGTCACGGTGGTCTGGCCCATTTCTTATATCCCACGTATATCCCTCGGGTGCCGTCGAGCTCACAATGGACACTGGGCAAACCTTCATGACAAATGCTCAAAGATTGAAGCCTTATATGGGGATTGATGGACCACGGGACAAGGTGTCCATCCGCCTCAGGGATCCTCCATGATCTTATGTCTCAAGTCGAGCTACCGACTATAAACTAGCGCTTCTTGGGAGGCAACCCAAGCTCTCTTTTCATTCTTGTCTTTTCATGTTTTTAGCTAGTTTATTTTATTTCCTTGTGTTTCATGTCTTTTTGTTGGTTTTAATCGTTGCGTTTTTTTTTCTTTTTGTGTTGCAGGAAATAGACTGAAATTTCAACCCTCTGATTCCACGCCTGGGCGCCGCTCGCCATAAGTTAGCAATTCCATTCGCAGACTCACGCCTGGGCGCCGTTTCACATCACGCCTAGGCGCGCGCATGACCCACGCTCGAGCGTCGCCTCATCCACGCCCAGGCGTTGACTAATGATAAGAGGTGTTTTTACGTGTTTTTAAGACCGTAATTCTTATGATTTGGATTCACTTATTGCTTAAATCATGTCACATTTGCATTTAATAGGTGTGTTAAGTGAATACAGGTAATAAATGAGAATACATGAAGAAAAGGGAAGAAAAACGATGTACAAAACAAGTTCAAGCATGTTTTTCAACACCTAGGCGGTTTATGCATCTCCTACCACATTCGAGCAATAATTCCGTATATTTAGAGACCGACTTAGACAAAGTTTCCTTCTACAAAGTTTTAGATGTATGTCTTAGCTTCAAATGGGAACTTGAAACATCCAAATCGGAGGTCTATAGAGATAATTGTGAAGGAAATACGATTGCTGCGCCGAACAGAGAAGTACATGTGCAAGGATACGCCCCAGCGCTCTCCTAGTCATGCCTAGGCATGGATAGTCGGAATGTTACTCCTTTTCAGCCTAAATTCCAGCATTATATGATGGGTAAGAATCACTTTTGGCCATAATTCAGCACATGTGTTGAGGGGTTGTCATAAGTGTGTTTCTTGGTAGATTTACTTTATGGGCGCCAAATCAGAAACAACCTCCATGTTGAAACGTAATTTAGGTATACTTAGCGACCGAATTGGACCAAATGTCCTTCTGGAAAGTTGTAGATAGATGTTTTATCAGAACATGGGCACTTGAATCATCCAATGTGGAGATCTTTGGAGAAGTTTATGAGGAAAATACTACGACTGCGCTGGAAAGCAAGAAAATGGCAGCATGCATGTGTTTTGTTGAAGTTTTCACATGGTTATGCTTGGTGGAATTCTTAAGGGCCGAAAGTTCATCATTTTTTAGCTAGTTGGAATCTTAAAAGCCAAACTTTAAGCATCACCTTAGGTGGAATTCTCATTGGGGAACTTTAATGCGAATTCTTAATGCATACTTTAGTGGAATTTTGGCTATAAAAGGAGGGGGAACCCATACTCTTCATCATTCACTATCAATTTCAGATTCTTGGAGGAGAGGAGGGCAGCCGCTAATCTGATTTCTCCACCATTCATCACCATTCTTCATCACTCTTGGAGGGGAAAACTAGAGGAAGGAAAAGAGCTTGGGGATTGAAGGCTCAACTTCAAGATCCATCATCATTCACCATTTAGGGAGTTTTTAAGAGCTTTTCATTTCATTTATGTCTGTGAATATTCCTCTTATGTCTTTTATGCTTTCAATTATGAACTAAATTCGTAAGACTAGGGCCATGTAAGGCCAAATTGTGATATATGCTTACAATAGATGATTGTTGAGGTTGTTCTTATATTGTTGTGTGATGTGAATTGTGTTTTTGTCTATCTTGCATATACTTGATCACTATATGTTAGAATCTTATGCCTAGGTTAATATTTCGGGAGAAAATTGACTTAGGGTGCAAGAAATTCACATCATGACCCGCAACTAATGAGGAATTGCCCTAGACATAGGTAAAGATTCTCGGGTGAAGTCGTTCGATTCAAATCGAGTGAACTCTAGTACATTAATGCATGTTTAGTGGTTAGATTTCCGGATAGGGATATTTGGGAAATCACGATCTAAGTATAGGAGTTTATACGCGAGACATCGGTTATTCTCTACCTTAGGAGTTTTCACCATAACAATATAAGAGTAATTCTACAACAAGAGCCTTTATAAGTATATTTGATCAATTTGGACCTAGCATGTGCCTTAGTCTCCCTTTATAATTGGTTTTAATTCATTTGCATAACCTTGTTCTTATTGTACACGTTTTTACATTTAAGTTACTTTTATTGTAGTTGTTTTTTTTGTATAAAATCATAAACTAGAATTCAAGTCTCCGTGGTTCGACAACCCGGACTTTTCGTCCACACTTATTACTACACACGACTAGTGCACTTGCTACAATAGCACGTTAGCTTTTAGCGTGTCAAGTTTTTGGCGCCGTTGCCGGGGACTTGTTTAATTTTAGTTTTTGATTTTATTGCAAGTTTTATGTATTTATTTTTTGTCTATTTTTTTTTTGTCGCACGATTACCTCACAATGGCTAGCAATTTTCCAGATATGACCATTCCGGAGAATCAATTATGGCTGCAAAACATCATTCAATTTGCAAAGGATAGCAATTTCCCAGATATGACACTACTAGAGAATCAATTATGGCTGCAAAGCGTCGTTGAAGCATGTTATGCACAAGGGTTCTTTCCACAACATTACCAAGAAAGAATTCCTAGGCTGGAGGAACAACGTGATAACTTCATTGGAGAGCTCCGCCTTATGATGAAGGACGCATTGCGGGAAATGAAGGTGATGAATCATCAACTCAAGCAACTAACGAGCGACATATCTGAGAAAGTACCATGGGCATTGCTTGGTACCACTGAGATAGATCAAAAGGAGGAATGCAACACCGTGACATTGAATGTAAGGAAGTTGAAAAATTCGAAAGCAAATTCCTCTAATGATGAGCATTTGACTCCTATCCTTTCTAAGGTTGTTGACATTCCTTTGCCATCTCCCCTAACCGCAAGTGAATCGGTATTTGATGCCGATGATGGTAAGTTGTCCTTTAGTGTAGGAGATGACATGGTTATTTGTGATAGCTATGAGGTTTTTGAGCATCCACTTGATTTTGATTTGTATTTACACATTGATGCTTTTGATCCTTTTAGTGTTGAGCACTTTCAGGAAAAACGAACCAATCATCTTCTACATCGCTACATCATGGACTCCGCATATGTCAAAGTGATGGGTGAAGAAAGTTCACACCATCACCCAACGCACGGGGAAGAAAGAGTAATTGAGGTGTTGAGGGACCATACAAAAATTCGGGAGTGGATGATTGCTTGGTCCCAACCTATGGTATGTAGCACAAATGATTGGCCAACCTTCACTACCAATGGCCATAAGTTGAAGCGATACCCTAGAGTGAATTGGAGAATGAACAAGGCATTCATTCGGAAAACGCCTTAAAATAACTCGGTAAAGTCAAGCTAATGACTTTAAAAGAGCGCTTCTTGGGAGGCAACCCAAGTTTGTAAGTTTTGTTTTCTTTTTCCTTTCGTTTTTGTTTTGTTTAGTTTGTTTCTTTTTGTTGTATTCAAGCTTGCAGTTTTGGCATATATGTTTTCTTATGCTTGATGGTTTGAAAAGTTGAAGTGTTAGATATGATGCACATTTGGACCCCATGTTTAGAGATGCTTATTTTACTCGAGAGGAGGAGAAGCTTTGTGAGGATGCATTGGAAGTTTAAGGATGTTTTTCAACATTCTTGGGTGTAAGTGTTCTTGTACCGTTGTGTATGCTTGTCATAACAACATTGGGGACAATGTTGGATTTAAGTTTGTGGGTGTTTAGAAGAGTACTTATTTTGAACTTTGATGGTGCAATCCTAATTTTTAGCTTAATTTTAGGGAAGGTTTGTTTGATATCATGTTTATATGCTTCTTTGTTGAGAAAATCAAGCATGAAAATTTTTTAGTCCTTCCAATTGATGCATTGAAATTGATTGACTTGGAAAAATGGCATGAATTCTTGAAATAATTTGAATTTAATGGAATATATATCTTTGAAATTGCTCGTGGAGACCTTAGACTAGAATTGATTCTTTAGATGATTCACAATGCACTTAAATCGAAGGTAGAGGAGTTGAGAGGATAACCATATTGAGACACTTAAGGAATTATTCCAAGAAATATTAACTTAGATTTCTCATAAAGTTATAAGTTGAGTAGTAATTTTATATGCTAACAATGAATTGAAAATGTTGAATTTTGGTATGACCAAAAGTGGTCAGGCTAATACGTACCGGAGGTGAAAAGTTTCATGCCTATATACTGTACTATTATGCTAATTTGAGCTATGCTCAAGCCAAAAGAAGTGAATTGTTTAAAAGATCTAGTTTTATTTCGTGGCCTTTGATACTCGAGTGATTAAATCCTTAGGAGTGTCTCTACACTTAATGCTCCAAAACTATCTAGTTTGGGAGTCATTGGTCTAACACTTGTTACATGGGTGTCATAGAAAGCCTAATGGAATAAAACATTGCACATGATCTAGCCTTAATGAAGTTTAATGGAAATTCCATATGAATTGAATGTTGAATATTTGAGATAATGAAATTTAAATGGCTATGAGATTATCTATAATTATTGTGCCTTGTGTTTGATCAAAAGTCGATAGATATGGGATTAATGTCCAAAATTTGGTAAGGATGCCTCTCGACTATAATACCCTAGATTTATTTTTCACTACACCCTAGGGAGTCGTTTCAAGTATTGGTGTCACATCAGCAAAAGTAGTTGATATGTATATATATATTTGTGAACTTTAAAAGGTTGATTTTATGCCATTCATTCTTGTTGATCATATTGAGATGTGTTGATTCGGTTGGGATTGAAAATTTGCTAGATTTTGTGGGTATATCGTATGCAAACCCTCACGAGACTATAACTCGTCCTTTGAGGTAACTCAAAGGTTTAAAGGCTTGTTGCACCCGCTAAGTGCAATCGTTTACTCCACGAAAGTGAGTTAGTTAGTTGTTTTGTTTTCTCCCATTGAATGATGTTGGTCTTGCCTTATAGCTCTTATTGCTCGAGGTCGAGCAATTGATAAGTTTTGGGGTGTTGATAAGAGGTGTTTTTACGTGTTTTTAAGACCGTAATTCTTATGATTTGAATTCACTTATTGCTTAAATCATGTCACATTTGCATTTAATAGGTGTGTTAAGTGAATACAGGTAATAAATGAGAATACATGAAGAAAAAGGAAGAAAAACGATGTACAAAACAAGTTCAAGCATGTTTTTCAACACCTAGGCGGTTTATGCATCTCTTACCACATTCGAGCGATAATTCCGTACATTTTGAGACCGACTTAGACAAAGTTTCCTTCTACAAAGTTTTAGATGTATGTCTTAGCTTCAAATGGGAACTTGAAATATCCAAATTGGAGGTCTATAGAGATAATTGTGAAGGAAATATGATTTCTGCGCCGAACAGAGAAGTACATGTGCAAGGATACACCCCAGCGCCCTCCTAGTCATGCCTAGGCATGGATAGTCGGAATGTTACTCCTTTTCAGCCTAAATTCCAGCATTATATGATGGGTAAGAATCACTTTTGGCCATATATGTTGAGGGGTTGTCATAAGTGTGTTTCTTGGTAGATTTACTTTATGGGCGCCAAATCAGAAACAACCTCCATGTTGAAATGTAATTTAGGTATACTTAGCGACCGAATTGGACCAAATGTCCTTCTGGAAAGTTGTAGATCTATGTTGTATCTGAACATGGGCACTTGAATCATCCAATTTGGAGATCTGTGGAGAAGGTTATGAGGAAAATACTACGACTGCGCTGGAAAGCAAGAAAATGGCAGCATGCATGTGTTTTGTTGAAGTTTTCACATGGTTATGCTTGGTGGAATTATTATGGGTCGAAAGTTCAGCATTTTTTAGCTGGTTGGAATCTTAAAAGCCAAACTTTAAGCATCACCTTAGGTGGAATTCTCATTGAGGAACTTTAATGGGAATTCTTAATGCATACTTTAGTGGAATTTTGGCTATAAAAGGAGGGGGAACCCATACTCTTCATCATTCACTATCAATTTCAGATTCTTGGAGGAGAGGAGGGCAGCCCCTAATCTGATTTCTCTACCATTCATCACCATTCTTCATCACTCTTGCAGGGAAAAACTAGAGGAAGGAAAAGAGCTTGGGTATTGAAGGCTCAACTTCAAGATCCATCATCAATCACCATTTAGGGAGTTTTTAAGAACTTTTCATTTCATTTATGTCTGTGAATATTCCTCTTATGTCTTTTATGCTTTCAATTATGAACTAAATTCGTAAGACTAGGGCCATGTAAGGCCAAATTGTGACATATGCTTACAATAGATGATTGTTGAGGTTGTTCTTATATTGTTCTGTGATGTGAATTGTGTTTTTGTCTATCTTGCATATACTTGATCACTATATGTTAGAATCTTATGCCTAGGTTAATATTTCGGGAGAAAATTGACTTAGGGTGCAAGAAATTCACATCATGACCCACAACTAATGAGGAATTGCCCTAGACATAGGTAAAGATTCCCGGGTGAAGTCGTTCGATTCAAATCGAGTGAACTCTAGTACATTAATGCATGTTTAGTGGTTAGATTTTCGGATAGGGATATTTGGGAAATCACGATCTAAGTATAGGAGTTTATACGCGAGACATCGGTTATTCTCTACCTTAGGAGTTTTCACCATAACAATATAAGAGTAATTCTACAACAAGAGCCTTTATAAGTATATTTGATCAATTTGGACCTAGCATGTGCCTTAGTCTCCCTTTATAATTGGTTTTAATTCATTTGCATAACCTTGTTCTTATTGTACACGTTTTTACATTTAAGTTACTTTTATTGTAGTTGTTTTTTTGTATAAAATCATAAACTAGAATTCAAGTCTCCGTGGTTCGACAACCCGGACTTTTCGTCCACACTTATTACTACACACGACTAGTGCACTTGCTACAATAGCACGTTAGCTTTTAGCGTGTCAACTGAACACCACAGGCCACTTGAGTTTCGCATCACCACGCCTAGGCGCCAGCTTACGCGCGCCCAGGTGCCGCATTGGTGTTGAGTTTGTATTCAGTCAATTTTTAGGTCAAATCATCATCATCTCTCTCTCTCTACACTCAATTCCGCCGAACACCTCATTTTCGCCGAGTTTCACCGCCGACTCGTCGCCATTTCGCCGCCAGAACTACTACGGTATATCTCCGGGCATTGTGGGTCACGGTTGTGCGTCAGATTTGCTTCATATCGACCACAAAGTGAGTGATTGGTTTGCCCCTCTCTTGAATTTCTGAATATTTCGGCCGTGTGGGGCTCTATTGTGGTTATCATTTCGCTAGCTGTATCTCGTTGTGGCCAGATTTCAGTGATTAGTTGTGGTCAGAGTTGAGTTTTGGGTTTTAAATCGCAAATTTGGGGCTTCTTGTTGCTTTATGCGAAAATTGGGGGTGATTTCGGTTGGGTATAGTGTATTGTGACCATTGTTGTTTCGGTTCTTGGAGCTTCTATTTTCTGCATATAGAGCCGACTGTTTTGCTTAGACATTGTGTGCTGAGATTATTTTTGGGTTGTTGATTTGTTGTCAGTTGAGGCGGATTCTGGTTGTTCAGTTGTGGGTGTTTTTGGGTTGTTGATTGTGGTACCGTTACGCTGCTGAAATTTTTGAACATGCCTAAGACATCTTCTAAAAAATCAAAGGGTAAAAAAAAGGTTGGGGAAGGATCCTCCACCGCTTCCGAGCCCTTAGCTGATCTACATGATCCATTGGCGCTTTCGCGATCCTCCAACCCGAAACAGGAGTTGATTTTCAATGGGTTGTTGAATCGGCTAGTTATCAAAGAACGGTCTTTTGCCCCCAGTGCTCGGATTGCAATGAAAGCCAGGATTGAGTTCCATAAATTGGACTATTTTTGTGGCCCTTTGGAGCCTATCCGACTCCCGTGGATTTAAGAGTTCTATGGTGCCGTGGCTTATCTTTCCATCACTAACAAAGCGAGTTGGAAGGCCCACACTATCGAGGTTAGGGATCACCGGATCAATTTTGACACCATTGGGCTTAGTACATGCCTCGGGATGACAATTCCCCAGATTTGTGGGTATTTGGATCTATACAAGTTAGATGGGACGTACACAGTGTCACTCGACGAGGTTCTTAGTGTCATCGCTATTGAGGGGTCGACTTGGCCAGAAGGCGATTCATACTTACCCCGTCGGATCTTGCTACCTGAAGCTGCTTTTTGGCTTGACTTCATTCGTTTCAACCTCTTTCCAAGCTCTAACAGGTTGGAGTTGAACAAAGATCGAGCGTTGCTTATATTCGCCATTATGACGGAGCGACCAATTAATTTTGTGGGGTTGATCCACCGGACTTTATTAGGGCATATCAAGAGGTTTGGTCTCGAGTTCCTTCCACTGGTTGACCCGACACAGTCTAAGAGGAAAAGAGGAGAGTCATCCAATCTGAAGAAGATCCCGTTTATATTTTCGTCTCTCATAACGGCCTTGTGTTCAACCTATGGTGTCAGACCCCTTCGGAGCGAGACTACAGACCCCGCTGGCACTCCTCTTCCCTTCTCGGACACCCTAGCTTCAGCCCATCCGTCTAGAGCTCGTCCGACTCAAAGCACCGGATCCCGCCACACCACCTCGACTGATGTGGAGACCCTTTGGTCTGATTTACAGCAGTTACGTACATATATGCATTCTATGATGAGCGAGGGGTGTGCCTATATGCATCAGCTCTTTCTAGCGCAGGATGCCTTTTTGGGTCGTGGCCTTTTTGACTACTCTATTCCACCTACTTTTGCGCGCTCCGATGTTCTTCAGCCGGATGATATGGTGGGAGCTGGTGCTTTGGTTCTTAGAGGAGAGTCTACTGAGCTTGGCGGGGGCACTGATGATATGCTTGATGTGGACGAGATAATGGGTGGTCACACGGACGAGGGTGGCCGTGAGCAGCGAGATGATGATGATTTTGTTGATCGTTTTATTCATGAGGATGATTAGCTGTATTGTTTAGTCTATTTCTTATTCCTTTTTGTCGGATATTAGTTCTGTTTTGTTGTTTAGATCTTCGTTTTATCGGATTTATGCAGTTTTCGTGATGTTTATTTGCTGCCTTGATATATATTAGCTGTTTGTTCTTTTTAGCCTTTGTTGTTGTTGGCTATTTTTCATTTCTCGTTCTATCCATTACTTCACGTCTTGTATGGCTAGCATCTGTTTCTTGTATAGTGTTGATAGCTTGGCTTCCACCGTGTGTACCAATCTTGGATTCAATTGCTTTAGTGGACTCGGGTTTGCTGTTCAGCAACCTTATGGTGATGTGTACTTTACTCCTTTATTTTTCGAACATTAGGGACAATGTTCATGTTAAGTGTGGGGGGGGGGGGGGGGGTTGCTAGACCTGTTGTAGTCCTGTTTATCCATGTTTTATATATTTTTTGGTCCAAGTTTGGGGGGGGGGGGGGGGGGGGGGAGTGGTACCTCTACATGTGAATCGGGTGCATTTTTTTAAAATTTTTGGATAGAATTTCAACCCTTCACTTGATGCATTGAGAATGGTTAATTTGGATCAATGACATGTTTTCTCTATCGATTTGGATTTTAATGACTATACACATCGTCTCCTTGATTGTGGGACCCTAAACGAGACTAGAGTATCCTTAAGATGATTCACATATGCACATAAGTCGAAGGTAGAGGAGTTGAGTGGACAATCATTTTGAAACACTTAAAGGCTTGATCCCGAAAATGTCAACTTAGAATTTTCACATGAGTTATGAGTTGAGAATGTTAACTTGGTATGTTTAACAATAATAAAAGAGGTTGAACATTGGTATGACTGCAAAAGTCAGGCTTAATAGATACTGGGGGCGAAGAGCACCATGCCTAGAATACTGTACTATTACGCTAATTTGAGCTAAGCTCAAGCCAATGTAAGTGCTAAGTGTGAATGAGGACCTAGTTTAAGCTCGTTACAAGGGTGTCATAGAAAGCCTAAGGGAATCAAACATTGCACACGGTCTAGCCTCTAAGGTTTTGAATTGAAAGTTGCATAAGTTAAAGCCTAAAATGGATAAAATGATGAATGTTGTGTGGCTATGAAGTTGCATTCAATTCTCGTACCATGTGACTAATCGAAAGTTGATAGATATGGTATTAACGCTTGAAAAGTGGTAAAAATGCCACTCGACTATCATACGCGAGATTTATTACACTACACCCTTGGGATGATATTTTCGATGTTAAGGCGTAACATGAGCAAGGGTGTGACGTGTATATATATGTGTAATTTTGAGCTTAAGCGGATGAATTCATGTCATTGTGCTCTTTTTAATCATATTGATTTGCATACTTGTGATCAGGGTTGAAAATCTTTCGATTTTGTGGGTATATCGCATGCAAACCCTCACGAGACTATAACTCGTCCTTTGAGGTAACTCAAGGGTTCAAAGGCTTGTTGCCTTCGCTTAATGCAACCGTGTACTCCACGAAAGTGAGTTAGGTAGTTCCTTTTCTTTCTTTTTGTCCCTTCCGCGTTTGATGATGTTTTTATATCTTATTGTTTTATTGCTCGAGGACGAGCAATTGATAAGTGGGGGGGGGGGGGGTTGATAAGAGCCTTTTTTACGTGTTTTGAAGTCCGTTTTGTTTATGGTTTAGGTTCATTTATCGCTTGACTCTTGCCACATTTGCGTTTAATCAGTGTGTGGAGTGATTTTAGGTTGTAAATCGACGCAAACGGAGAAAGGGCAGAAAAACTACGTATTAAACAAGTTCATGCCAAGATGCTTCATAGACTGGCGCCCAAGCGCGAGATTCACCAAGCCTAGGCGCCAGCCAATTACATCAGGACATGCTTCGCAGACCGGCGCCCCAGCGCGATATTCACTACGCCGGCCACTGAAGTTTCGCAGCACGGCGCCCAAGCGTGAAAGATCCCGCGCCTAGGCGCCAGACGATTACTGAAGACAAAAGCTGCGCAGACGCATGCCCAGGCGCCAAACATTCCACTCCTAAGCTTGAACCTTCCCGCGCCCGAGTGCTAGAAATCACGCTTGGGCATCTCCCTTACTTTTTCCCCAAGACAACAGTACCACATCGGCCGCGCCTGGGCGTCGATCCACCCGCGCCTGGGTGCTGTCGTAATCGTTTTTGGAACCTATTTATGGAAATTTTCAGCACTGAATGGGGGTTCGAATTTTGGAGTTGGGAGGCCATTTTCTGAGATTGGAGCCATCTTTTCATCACTCTAAGAAGGGGAAGAAGGGAGATTGATTTAGAGATTGAAGCTACAAGCAAGGATTCATCATCATTTAAGCCTTAGGGATTTTACTTGCATTTCATTTACATGTTTATGTTAATAACTATGTATATGTTTGTTCTAGATCGTCTTGACTTATTGATGATGAGCTGATTTTGTGGAACTAAGGCTATGTGAAGGCCTAATTTACAAATCAATATATGTGAAGTTAATTTTCGTATTAATTCTCCCGTTGCTTTATGTGTTGATTTTGTGCTTTTATCACAATCATATGCTTGATCACCATATGCTTGCTATCTTGCCTAATCTAGTCATTCGAGAGAAGATAGATTAGGGTTCAAAGGAAACAACACATCATCCGAAACAAATGTGGAATTGCCCCTAGAAATAGGTAGAGATTTCCGGGTGCTGTTAGCCGGGTTTATCCGGGGAAGCTCTAGAACTTTAATGCGTGGTTATTGATTAGATTCTCGGATAGACATATTTAGAGAACCGTCAATTAATCATAGGATTATTATGTGCCGAGACATCGGGTAATAGTTAATTAAGGAGTTTCCACCAAAGCAAATAGGAGTCTAATAATTTGAATTGTCTCTTATTTTCTCGCTAATCATAAACTAAAAATTCAAGTTTCCGTGGTTCGACAACCCGGACTTATTTTGTCCACTTTTATTACTACACACGACTAGTGCACTTGCTATTCAAGCACGTTAAGTATTAGCATGTCACATATCTTATCAGATATAGAATTACTGAGTTTGGTCAACATATATAATAGTGCAAGCACACATTTAAAATAATATATCTTTAGAATTGTGTTCAGACTAAATTTTTAAAATATTATACTAATATATACATCTTTTATTTTGATATTTAATCATTTATTCCTTTTTAAGGGTTAACTTAATGTCCATGCTTATTTAGACATTCAACGCTTTCATAATATTTGATCCTATAATATTTGTTAATGCTACATGTGCATACATATTTATATTCTATCAATTTATACTATATTATCGTGTTATAGATTATTTGAAAATCTGAACTCTAAATTTGATAATTTGTTGATTGTCTATATACTTGCATTATGGAATACATATATGTTTGTTATGGATTATTTGAAAATTGATATTTTTAAATGAGTAAAAGGCATATTAGCCCTCTGTGTTTTTGGAAAGAGGTACATTACCCCCTATATTATTAAAAATGGCTGATCACCCTCTTGTGTTAATAAAAAAGTGGAAAATAACACCTAAACTCATTTATTCAATCAAAAAAGATAAATATATCCTCAATATAATTATTATGTGATATATCTTCATCTATTTTTACTTTTAGTTTTTAAAATTATAAAATATAATGTAGTTCTATACACATAGTAGATTATAAATAATTTTGATATGTAATTTTGTATTAACTCAAAATAGTGTAAAACACTGAAATAAATAATATGTAAACTTTAAATTTTATATTTTTTTATCTTATATGATATGCATATACTAAAAATTTAAATTGGTAAAGAAAAATTTCAAATAGCCATTATACACCATAAGTATATTGAACATCATACTATTTGTATGTTACATTAGTATCATATTTTAAGATATAAGTTATGACATTTATAATTAAAGAATACGTACAAAAATAAATATTTTTAATTTTATATATGTTAGAACAACCTGGTATATTACTAAATATAAATGCTACATATACTTAATTAATAACTATTGCTTAAAATTATTACAAATGATAAAATAAAGTTGGGTAATTTTTTAAAATAATTTATTCAAAATCCATTGCCATATGCATAAGGGCATATTTGATATTTTTATGATGTTAGGTGTAATTTGCCTCATTTCTGAAAACACAAGGGGGTAATTTGTGTTAGGAAATTTCATGTTAGAGTTTTGATGATGACAATTAGGTCTTATGTTAGACCCCAAATAAAATGTAAATTTATACTTTATTAGAAGATTTGTATAAGCATCTAAAAGATGTATTTTGTTAGGCTTGTAATTTTTATCTTTGTAAATTTTAGACCAAGTATTAGATACCTAGTCAATGATAGAATTCTAGGTGAGCCTATCAGAGATGAAGTTGAAGATAAAGCGTCCAAAATCAAGTGAAGATGAAGATTTGTTCTTAAGCGTCCGTCAAGCGCTGAAGAAATGTTTCAGGATTTATGAATCAAGTGCTCAATTGCTCAAGCGTTCAAACAACGGGATTCACCTGAAATAAATTTTCAAGTCATGAAGGACTTAAATGCAATCATCAACGGATATTTATTTCCAACGGGAAATAAATTCAAATGCATTAAATGTTTGATAAGAGCATTAAATGTGATAAGCTATTGTGACTTGTGGACAAGCCACCTTTTGACTAGACTGTCAGAATTTCAAAGTTCAAAACCTGCTCCTGTCCAATCGGAACCAGCAGAATTTCAGGGAAATGGGACTAAAGCAGTTCACGCGCTCAAGTGAAAGTCACGTGCCTGAACATGTGTCCAACGGATACTTTACCCGAGAAAGTCTATAAGTAGAACTTCAACAACAAGCTACATAGAACAACATCAAGGTTACAAGCCAAAACGCTGTTGCATTGAAGTCTCAATATTACCGTCTCAAGAAAAGCCCGAATATTTCAAGCAAAAATTCTCTTTGCTTTTCTTCAATCCCTGAGACAGTTAACCAATATCTCAAATATTCTTTCCAAAGAAATCTACACTATTACTGAGATATTCCAAGTTGTTTGAACTTAATCAAAATCAAACACACTGTTAGACAAAACCCCATCCAAGCCTCGCGATCTATGTGAAGTCGAATTTAGATACTTGCATTATTTCTGGGTGAAAAAAGCAAGGGGATAGAAGTGTCATGGAGCAGAAATCTGTGTGACCAAGGAGCTCAAGTCACCACTATCCATCTCTCCCTAATTTGTAGAAGATTCTGTGTGATTCTTTGAGAATCATTTTCTTCATAAAATACTGGGATGAATATTCAGAAAAAGATGGGAAAAATTAAATATTTTGTAGATATTGTTCTGCACTTTACGATACTCAATAGCCGATATCTATAGAAAAAAGAATTCTTAGTCTTGTAAGTTGTCAAAAGTTTATTATTTCTTATTACAAAAAAAGTTTTGTTTCGAAAACAGATAATACACAGGTTAAAACTTTTATTAAAAATAATTTACCGCCCCGACCAGAATATAAAAGATTAATTAGGTGGCAAACTATACTATCTGAATATCAATTTGATATTGAAATTATTAAATCTGACTCTAATGTCTTAGCAGATTTCCTAACACGAGATGGAAGAAATCAAGTCCCAGATACTTCTACAAATCAGTGACTCAGAAGAACAGATAAATTCTGTTAAAGAGAATACATCTGATATTTTAGACATTGCTTATGCCCCCAGATTACTTTCACAAGTCTAAGATTTATTAATCTCCGAATGTAAAAGTATTAATAATTGGATAAATAATTTTGAAATAAACTTGCAAAAGATAAAAAGTTTATTAAAACAGTTATCTACAAAAACTGATGATAAATCTACCGACGAATCAGTGGAAGATATTTCTCTAAGACCCATGAAGATTGATACCCCTAGGCAAGAAAATGCTTTCAAAATAAAAGTTTTATCCGAAATAAGCTCGGGAGTTGAAAGTCAATATCAGATAATGAGAGAACTTTTTAATCTCTCTAACAATGATTATCGATATATTGATTTTTTGGGAATTTATCTGCGAGTAAATTTTTATACAAGATAGCTCCCCTGAGGAGATAAGAAAATGGTACGATTTTGGTACCATTAATTCGATTTATTTAAGTAGTTCAGATTTTTCAGAGATAAAATTATTACTATACTGGATAAATGAGAGAGTAAAGGATTATTATTTTAATAATCCTACTGTATCTCCAAAAGATATTTTAATGATAAAATTCTTTTCAGCCGTTCCAGATTTATATCAAGAAAAAAGATTTCCCGCCTATCATTTTATTCAGATAGGGAAAGCATTTCCTTATACAGTTCAAACTAATAATCAAAAAGAGTTTTTTAAATTTGATGAAAAAGTATCCATTATCGACGAGCTATTGGAATAAGAATTGTTCTTCAAAATATGGAGAATAGTTTCAAAAAAAGGATTCTGTACTTATGGAGGAAAAAAGATGCATTCATCTGTTATGATAAGCCCAGCAAAAAAGACCCGCGAAGCTGCCAGCAGATATTTGCAGACAAAGATAAAATGGCTAGACTCTGGAATCATTGAATCAAGTCCACAAGCCCAAGCTAAGATCTGTCAATTCAGACAGCATACTAAAGGGACGTGCCAAATTTGCTCACCAATGAAGAATCGACAAGAAGAAGACACGTCAGGAGTATTTGTCACCACTGACAGTGACTAAAAGTAGGTGAATCATATAATACGACAAAAGGAAAACTCTCGTACTAGAGAAAGAACACGTAGGTAGACACGTTTAGTATGCTGTTAAAGATAAAATAAAAATGTAATATTAAAGATAAAAGTTGCGTGTCTATGTACTGTTCTAGATAAGATAAGAATGTACTATTGTAAATAGCTTAGTCAGCACATATCTAAATTAGTAAGGCGTTTTAAACGTCTATAAATAAGAGTTGAAGGCAAAGTTGAAGGCAGATTTAGACACTTAGAACTCTCTTGACAAGCCTTCAAACAATCCTTGTAAAAACACTCCTTTGTAACATTATGTTGGAATAAAAAACTACTTCTTCTCCCAGATATCATATACGAGTATTTTATTATTCTATCTTCATTTAAAATAAAAGAGTGCTCAATATTAATCTTTTCTCTCAAAGTGATACGCCTACACGTAGGAAACGAAGGTACGCTGTGCTGAGTGCTGCTGAAGGAACCGTTGGGAAGTTACCTGTTTTTAACAGAGGCAGGTTGGGGCTGAAATGCCTGGTAAAAGTCTCATGGTGTGACCCGGTAGCATATTGGTCAAAGACATTTTGAGGTAAGGAAGCGTGTTGGACCTCTAAGTTTTAAATGCTTGATGAATAATAAATTCTCTATGTGATGTTTGGTAGAAGAAATTTCTTCATATGATCTTTTATATAATTTTGCCTAACAACCGATATCTTTACTTCTGTTTTGATAATTTAGATAATAATATGTTTCCGTGTTTAATCATCCATATTTATGATAATTCTTATTCTACTAATTTGATTAATTTTCATAATATTATTAATATAATACGATATTTTGAAAACTTTGATTTTGAAAATCTTTACAACTCTGATATTGCCGTACTTGCTTCCGGTGCCATCCCAGATGGTATCAGAGCCATACTCGATAATTTACCTGAAAATATCCCTTTAAATTTAGAAAGTAATGAGATCTTTTTACCCTCTGATGATATTATTAATTTAGAATGTGATGAAAGTTTTGATTATCTTGATTATATAGTTGAAGATGACGATTGGATTTATAATTCTGATTAAGAAAATGTCAGGAAATAAATTTAATATGATTAGTTTAGGAGAACATCCTATTAAAGCAGATCGCGATATGCAGGAATTATAGAAAACTATAATCTATTATGGAGATCAGATTAGATTAGAACTAGAAAAAGTATCGACTTTAATAAGAACTTTAATTCAAGATAAAGAAAAAGTAATAGAAAAAGAAAAGGAAATCATAAATCTTGAAAAAGTTGGTTCTTATAAAGAAAAATCGCTTTTTACAAAACCAACGTCTTCTATGAGTTATTTAAAATATCATTTAGAGAACCTAAATATACCTAAAGGATATAAAGGTAATAATGAGTAGTGAAGAAGAAGAATTTTCTGATGTTGATAATTTAATTACTCAGATAGGAAATCTAGATATAAATGAAACTAATATAAATAAAAACTTTATTAATCTTAAAGCTGATAATGTAGAAATGACAACTGATTTTAATCCTAATATAACAGATATACCTAGTACTAGTGCAAATCCTCCTAAATTTGAAAGTTTTAGTAAACCCATAAGAGGATATGTAGGTTTAAGTACTACATCTCAAATAATAGATAGATACACTCCTTTTGATAAAATGAAAGGTGAACCGACTAATCCTTTTGGAATATATTTAGACTTAGACTGTATAAATAATACTGAAGAAGCTATAGATAAATGGGAAACTGCTTTAAGAATATCAGTCACTATTAACAAAATGGATATACCTACCACAAGACATTTTATTGAAAGAAGTTTGCTTAATAGTGCTTTAAGATATTGGCAAAATCTACCTACTGAAATAGTTACTACTATTTTTGAAGACGATAATCTTTCTAATATAATAACAAAAGTTGTTGAAACACTCAAATTAGAATTTTGTGGAGAAGGTAACTTCTTTAAAGATGCACAAAGTGTTGAAAAATATATGATAGCTCTTATGAGACTACAATTATGCAATATTTGTGAAATTGATAAATATATTTGTGTATTTCAAGATTATTATTATCATATATATAACCAAGTTACTAATATGAATCACTTTTAACTTTATTCTTTACCAAGATACCTGGGGACAAAAATTAATTGATACTTATAATGCTGGAGTAACAGATACCTTAGGAAAACGAATAAATCATGTACGTGATAAGATGAGTGAATGGTGTGGAGATGCTCTATTAGCAAAATTAACACGGGGATTAAGAAAACGAGTTACTTTATGTTGTGATAGACCAAAAATGCCCTTATTAATTGGATGTGATAGTCCTTATTATTATGGAAAAATTAAAAGAAAATATAAAAAGAAAAAACAATTTAAAAGAAGATATTTTAAAAGAAGAAGAGCTCAATTTTATAAGAAACAAAAATATAAAAAACCTAAACAACCTTTTTTCAAACGAAGAAAGAAAAGTGTTAAAGAATGCAGATGTTATTATTGCAAAGAATTAGGACATTATGCAGATAAATGCCCTAGAAGGCAAGAATTTATACAAATTAATGATTTTGAAGAATTAAGTACAGACGAAAGTATTTTTTATTTTAACCGAAACCGAATATACTAGCTCATTCGATAATGAATGAGATAGAAGCCAGTTCTTCAGCACAAGATGAAAATGTTACTATAGATAGTACTATAAAACAAATTGGAGAATATAAACAAGAAATATTAATTGATAAAAGAAAATTACAAAAAATACAAAATAAAAAATTTTCCTTATCAAATTATTCAGGATTCAGAGTTAATATCCTAGAAAGATTAGGAATTAAGCCTCGAAAACATTATCTATTTTATGGATTAAGCATACATGAAAAAGCTTTAGAAGTCTCTTTAATTTCAAATAAAGTTATGATCCCTTTACTTGACAAAAAGGATTTACAAGAAAAAATGATAAAAATAAAACCCGAAATAAGAGAAAAATTAGGATGGATTCATATAGGAGCAATTTAGATTGTAATAAAATCTAAATTTAGAGAAGGATTAGATACACCAATTTATCTAGCAATAATGGATAATAGAATAAAAAATAGAGAAGAAGCCTGTTTAGGAATATTACGAGGAAATTTATAGTATAAAAAAATTAAAATTTAATATTTATCCCAAAATATCCTATCATCTTAAAGATAAAGATTTTAATAAAACATTAAGTTTAATACAAAACTTTAAAAGGAAAGATTTCTTTCATCAAAATAATCGACCTTATTCTATCACATATATGATATCTTATGCTATATCTAATTCTCATCATTCTGATTACTTTGCCATAAAAGATACTATAGAATTTCCTGATTTATTTAATAATATTAGTTATATACAATTACCTACTTTACCACTGATACAGGAAATAGAAGATACCCCTTTAGAATTAGATTTACAAGATAATAAACAATTAATAACTTCTAATACTTTACCACCAAAATTAACTTTTACTTCTAAAGAAGTAATAAGCAAACCTAGAAGATCTATGTCAGCAAAACATTCTGATCTATCTTTAATTGTAAAAAATGATAATTTCCGAAATTATAAAATAAAAGGAGAATATTATAATGGGATAACTTTTGAACCTGTAAATATTCTTATAGATACAGGAGCAAATGGAAACTATATAAGTCATAACCTATGTAAAAGTTTACAAAGATATACTTTAGAGAACCCTCATGAATATATAAATTTTAATGGGGAAAAACATGAAATAAATGAAATAGTAGATACTATATTAAAATTTGGAAATGAAACTATTAATCTTCGATTATTAATAGAAAATGAAGGAATGAATGATACTTTAGAAATCATGTTAGGTTTAACATTCCTAGATGGTGCCAAACCATATCAAATAAATGAATATGGGATAAAATTAACATATAATAATAAATTAATATATATACCTAAATGACTAGTCCCTACAGTATATATATACATATAGCAATCACATATAAAGATTATAAAGCAAAATACTTTGCAACCTATATTGCACCGACACTACAAAAAATCACCACGGGCGGTGTGGGGCGCGTCCCGACACTGACACGGCTTCGACACGCCTCCGACACGGTTGTCCCGTGTTCCTTAATTAAAAAAACTAAAAAAAATATTCGCCTATGTAAGCCAAATTGCTTTCCAAAAAAATATCATCAAAATTATATAGTTGAAGATGACGATTGGATTTATAATTCTGATTAAGAAAATGTCAGGAAATAAATTTAATGGCACCGGAAGCAAGTACGGCAATATTAGAGTTGTAAAAATTTTCAAAATATCGTTGTTGTATTATAAGATGAGTAGTTGATATTTGCATATCATGTTTTAAAAAACAAGTTAATTTATATAATTATATATATTAAAAAAATAAATTGGACAAATTAGTAAAATGCCGTTCCCCGTGTCCGTGTCGTGCCATTCCCCGTTCCCCGTGTCCGTGTCGGTGCATCATAGTTTGCAACTTATATAGATAATGATTCCGGATCATGCCTATGTAAGCCAGATTGCTTTCCAAAAGAATATCATCAAAATTATATAGTTGAAGATGACGATTGGATTTATAATTCTGATTAAGAAAATGTCAGGAAATAAATTTAATGGCACCGGAAGCAAGTACGGCAATATCAGAGTTGTAAAGATTTTCAAAATCAAAGTTTTCAAAATATCGTATTATAGTAATAATATCATGAAAATTAATCAAATTAGTAGAATAAGAATTATCATAAATATGGATGATTAAACACGGAAGCATATTATTATTGAAATTATCAAAACAGAAGTAAAGATATCGGTTCTTAGGCAAAATTATATAAAAGATCATATGAAAAAATTTCTTCTACCAAACATCACATAGAGAATTTATTATTCATCAAACATTAAAAATTTAGAGGTCCAACACGCTTCCTTACCTCAAAATGTCTTTGACCAATATGCCACCGGGTCACACCATGAGACTTTTACTAGGCATTTCAGCCCCAACCTGCCTCTGTTAAAAACAGGTAACTTCCCTACGGTTCTTTCAGCAGCACTCATCACAGCCTAGCTTCGTTTCTTACGTGTAGGCGTATCACTTTGAGAGAAAAGATTAATATTGAGCACTCTTTCATTTTAAATGAAGATAGAATAATAAAATACTCGTATATGATATCTGGGAGAAGAAGTAGTTTTTTATTCCAATATAATGTTACAAAGTAGTGTTTTTACAAGGATTGTTTGAAGGCTTGTGAAGAGAGTTCTAAGCGTCTAAATCTGCCTTCAACTCTTATTTATAGGCGTTTAAACCGCCTTACTAATTTAGATAAGTGCTAAGCTATTTACAATAGTACATTCTTATCTTATCTAGAACAGTACATAGACACGCAACTTTTATCTCTAATATTACATTTTTATTTTATCTTTAACAATATACTAAACGTGTCTAGCAACGTGTTCTTTCTCTAGTACGAGAGTTTTCCTTTTGTCGTATTATATGATTCACCTTACTTTTAGTCACTGTCAGTGGTGACAAATACTCCTGACGTGTCTTCTTCTTGTCGATTCTTCATTGGTGAGCAGATTTGGCACGTCCCTTTAGTATGCTGTCTGAATTGACAGATCTTAGCTTGGGCTTGTGGACTTGATTCAATGATTCCAGAGTCTAGCCATTTTATCTTTGTCTGCAAATATCTGCTGGCAACTTCGGGGGTCTTTTTGCTGGGCTTATGATAACAGATGAATGCATCTTTTTTCCTCCATAAGTACGAAATCCTTTTTTGAAACTATTCTCCATATTTTGAAGAACAATTCTTATTCCAATAGTTTGACGATAATGGATATCTTTTTCATCAAATTTAAAAAACTCTTTTTGATTATTAGTTTGAACTGTATAAGGAAATGCTTTCCCTATCTGAATAAAATGATAGGCGAGAAATCTTTTTTCTTGATATAAATCTGGACCGGCTGAAAAGAATTTTATCATTAAAATATCTTTTGGAGATACTGTAGGATTGTTAAAATAATAATCCTTTACTCCCTCATTTATCCAGTATGGTAATAATTTTATCTCTGGGAAATCTAGACTGCTTAAATAAATCGAATTAATGGCACCAAAATCGTACTATTTTCTTATCTCCTCAGGGGAGCTATCTTGTATAAAATTTACTCAGGAATAAATTCCCGAAAAATCAATATATCGATAATCATTGTTAGAGAGATTAAAAAGTTCTCTCATTATCTGATATTGACTTTCAACTCCCGAGCTTATTTCGGATAAAACTTTTATTTTGAAAGCATTTTCTTGCCTAGGGGTATCAATCTTCATGAGTCTTAGAGAAATATCTTCCATTGATTCAGCGGTAGATTTATCATCAGTTTTTGTAGATAACTGTTTTAATAAACTTTTTATCTTTTGCAAGTTTATTTCAAAATTATTAATCCTATTATTAATACTTTTACATTCGGAGATTAATAAATCTGAGACTTGTGAAAGTAATCTGGCGGCATAAGCAATGTCTAAAATATCAGATGTATTCTCTTTAACAGAATTTATCTGTTCTTCTGAGTCACTGATTTGTAGAAGTATCTGGGACTTGATTTCTTCCATCTCGTGTTTGGAAATCTGCTAAGACATTAGAGTCAGATTTAATAATTTCAGTATCAAATTGATATTCAGATAGTATAGTTTGCCACCTAATTAATCTTTTATATTCTGGTCGGGGCGGTAAATTATTTTTAATAAAAGTTTTAACCTGTGTATTATCTGTTCTAAGAATAAACTTTTTTGGTAATAAGAAATAATAAAACTTTTGACAACTACAGCTAAGAATTCTTTTTTATTTATATGATATCGGCTTTGAGTATCTGTAAAGGTGCCAAAACAATATCTACAAAGTATTTCATTTTTCCCATCTTTTTTCTTTAATATTCCTCCCCAGTATTTTTCTAAGCATCTGTTTCTAAAATTAAATGATCCTTATCTGCAGGTAATTGTAATCTAGGTAGTGAGCACACAGTTGTTTTATTTTTCTTACCTGGTTTTTTAGTGTTTTATCAAAAGAGAATATTTTTTTTTCTTTAATACTTCCTGTAAAGGAGATCGTAATTTGGCAAGGTTTTTTATAAAATCGGAGGCATAATTAAGTAATCCCAAAAATTTTTGAACTTGTTTTTTGTCTTCTAATTTATCAGGAATTTTTTTAAATTTTTCTAAAATATGACTTTGTAATTCTATTCCAGAATTATCTATATTCATTCCTAAAAATTCTATTTTTTCTTGTATTAACTTAGATTTCTTTTGTGATAAAGCTAATCCATTCTTTAGACATAGATTACAAAAAATATCTTAATGAACTAAATGTTCTTCTAGATTGTTTGAAGCAATAAGTATATCATCAATATAAACAAATAAGAAATCATAATCTTTAAAAATATTATCCATTTTTCTTTGAAATATCTGAAGGGCATTCTTTATTCCAAAAGGTATTACTAACCATTCATAATGTCCTTGTGGAGTTGAGAACGCAGTATATTGAATGCTATCAGGATGCATTTTAATCTGCCAAAATCCACTTTTACAATCAAATTTGGAAAATATTTTATCAAAAAGAGTGTATCTATCTATTATTTGAGATGTAGTACTTAAACCTGCATATCCTCTTATGGGTTTACTAAAACTTTCAAATTTAGGAGGATTTGCACTAGTACTAGGTATATCTGTTATATTAGGATTAAAATCAGTTGTCATTTCTACATTATCAGCTTTAAGATTAATAAAGTTTTTATATATATCAGTTTCATTTATATCTAGATTTCCTATCTGAGTAATTAAATTATCAACATCAGAAAATTCTTCTTCTTCACTACTCATTATTACCTTTATATCCTTTAGGTATATTTAGGTTCTCTAAATGATATTTTAAATAACTCATAGGAGGCGTTGGTTTTGTAAAAAACGATTTTTCTTTATAAGAACCAACTTCTTCAAGATTTATGATTTTTTTTTCTTTTTCTATTACTTTTTCTTTATCTTTAGATTTATCTTGAATTAAAGTTCTTATTAAAGTTGATACTTTTTCTAGTTCTAATATAATCTGATCTCCATAATAGATTATAATTTTCTTTAATTCTTGCATGTTGCGATCTGCTTTAATAGGATGTTCTCCTAAACTAATCATATTAAATTTATTTCCTGACATTTTCTTAATCAGAATTATAAATCCAATCGTCATCTTCAACTATATAATCAAGATAGTCAAAACTTTCATCACATTCTAAATTAATAATATCATCAGAGGGTAAAAAGATCTCATTACTTTCTAAATTTAAAGGGATATTTTCAGGTAAATTATCGAGTATGGCTCTGATACCATCTGGGATGGCACCGGAAGCAAGTACGGCAATATCAGAAGCATCAGTTTCTACAATTTTTTTCCAATTTGGGTTAGCTAACATTAAACACGGTAAAATTTTTACCTTTTCTTTTATCTTTTTACAGCATTAGTATGCTGTTCTGACCAAGGTTTTGATTTCTTTTTTAATCTATCATATAAGATAGCTATATCTTCAGCAAGATTTTTATAGTAGGCTGAAATATAATTCAAACTTCCTAAAAATCTCTGTAATTGGGTTTTTTCTATAATTTCATCAGGAAATTTAGAAGTAAAATCAATACTTCTGTTTATAGGAATAATATTACCTTTTTCAATATTATGACCAAGAAATCTTACATTTGTTTGGAATAAAGACATTTTTGTTTTGGATATTACCAATCCATTTTGACTAATAATTTTTCTAAAAATATCTAAATGTTTAAAATGAGATTCTATATCCTTTGAGAATACAAGAATATTATCTATATATACGATAATAAATTCACTATAAGGGGTAAAAATATCATACTTTATTTTTTGGAATTCTGAAGGGGCATTTTTTAGACCAAAAGGCATAACATTCCATTCATAATGTTCTATAGGAACATTAAAAGCAGTTTTATATCTATCAGACTTATTAATTTGGATCTGCCAATACCCTGATTTTAAATCAAATTTAGAAAACTTAATTGCATCATATAACCTATCTAAAAGATCTTTTTTTGTTAGGAATAGGATGTCTAATCCATTTTAGAACCTTATTAAGAGGCTTATAATTTATAACGAGTCGAGGAACTCCTCTTTCCTGTTCACTATGTTTATTAACATACAATGCAGTACATGACCATGGAGATTGTGAATGACATTAATTTTTTATCAAGCAAGGATTGAATTTCTTTTTTACATAATTCTAAATATTCAGAATTCATTTGACAAGGTTTAGCCTTAGTAGGAATATTTTTCTCATCAAAATCATTTTCATAAGGAAGATCAACAATATGTTTCTTCCTATCCCAAAAAGCATTTGGATGATCATTACAAATTTCTAAGCAGAACTTATAATGAAGAAGTTTTATTTTATCCTGTAATTTAGGATTTTGAAGTTTTTCTTCAATAGTTAAAATACTAATTTCATTTTTAAGAAAATTTAATTGATTTTCTTTAGCTTTAATATGTTCATACATTCCATGTAAAACTTTTGTAAAAGGTTTTGTTATAAATTTCAAGTGTATAGGCTTATTATTATAAGTACCTATAATTCCTTCTTTATTTACAGTTATAAAAGGAAACATTTTGTGATAAAAGGGGAACCCAGTATAACTTGATTTGAAATATTTTTAACAAGTAAAAAACTTGTTGGAATACAATTTTTATCAATACAAACAAAAGCTTTTGGAAGCTTAAAACTGATATCTAGTTTCTGCCCTCCAGCATGGGATAAAGAATGAGTAGTCTTTTGAAAATATCTAGTAGGAATTAGTCCTTCCTGAATAACATTTAAATCTGCACCATTATCAATTAAAGCAATAAATTCTTTTGAGAAATAGTTGTCTATTAAAAGAGTAATTTTTACAGTCCATTTTTGAGAAATTATTTGCTCAAAAGTATTTAGAAAATTATCATTTGAAAATTGAAAATTATTCATATTAACGATATGTTCCTCTTGATGAAGAGAATTAGTTTCAGAATTAAGTTCTAATTTTGCAATTCTATTATCAAGAATTTTATTTTCTTGTTTTAAGGAATCAATTTCCTTTCTTAAATGATTCATTTCTATTATAATATCATTTAAGGATGTAGGAGTTGTAACAACTTGTCTTTCTTTGAGAATTTTATAAACTTCAGTCATAGAATATGGTTCAAGAGAAGTTATTACTTCCTCTCTAATATGTCTAGTATCACTAGAAGTACTGGGAGTATTATCTATTTGATCAATTATTTTTTATCTTAAATCAGAATCTTTAATATGTTTAAGTAACTCAAATATATTTTGGCTATCTAAAACATTTATTTCCATATCTTGAAATTGAGATAAAAGTTTATAATATTCCTCTTCTTCAATATTATTAATACAAGGTTGTCCTTGTTGACAAGGTTCACATTCTGACTCCGATGTAGATTCCGATTCAGATATTATAGATTCATTATCTAGAATTTTAATTTTTTCAGAGTTACTACTATAGTCAGAATATGATTCTGTCTCTGAATTATTAGAATTTTCTAAATTTAATAATATTTTTGATATTTTCTCTTTAGTATCATCATCTATTTGAAGATTATTAATCTTCTTTTTGGTCCAACAATTTCTTGCGTAATGACCTGTTCTACCACATTTTCGGCAAACAATAAATTTTCTTTTATATTTTTTATTTTCTTCTCTTTCCTCTTTTCTTTTTAATTTTTTCTCCCATTTCGTTTTAGAATATTTTCTCTTTCTTTTAGGATATTCCACTTGTTTATCCTTTTTCTTTCCTTTCATATTTTTATACTTGGAAGGTAAATTCATTCCAAATTGACTGCAAAATTGTCCTAATTATTTTCTTTCTATTAGATTCTGTCTTTTTAATTGTTGATTTAATTTAATTTCATTACAAAGATTTAATCCTTCTTGAATGCATGTACCGATTAACTTGCCATAAGTATAATTATCATAAGGGATTGACATTAAATTACCTCTTAATGTTCTTCTTACTCTTTCCGCAAATAAGTGAGGTAATCCATCTATAAATTTAGATTTCCAATGAGAACTATTGCTCTCAGGTAATTCCATGACTCTACTTAAGAAAGTATCTTTATACCATCTAAAATCTGTTAGTGTTTTAGACTTAGATTTTGTAATAATGTTCTAATAGTTTCACTATTATCAGAATATCTTCCAGTGAAATGTTCAACAATATTAACAATTAAGGTATAAACTGAGTTTTCAACTAGTTGATTATTTTCCTGTTTTACAGTATTTAAAATTTTATCTCTATTATGTTGAGTTAAATAATGATCCCACCAACTTTTTAGTTGGCTTGTAAACCCTACAATTATCATTTTTGCAACATTTCTATCGGTATTACCATTACTTTTACAGATAGTGGAATACATAAGCATTCTATGAACAACATTATATATTTGGTTTTCAGAATATCCATCAATATTCCATTCATAAATATTTCTTCCACTATAACTATTATTAAGAACATATTCTTGTTCTTCATGTAAAACATCCATAGGAGAAGGTCTCCTGTAATAATATAATCTTTGACTGGGTTTTGATGCCCATTTTTCATTATTAATTTGTTCCTGAATATTCAGTCTTTCTTCTAAATTGTTATCTAATGCATTTATTGTTAATTTTTCTTTTAATACTTTTTCAACTGTTGATGCAAGTTTATTAATATTTTTATCAATACGAGATCCTTCTTGTAATGTTTTAGCAAAATCCTCTTCTAAAGTATTAATGGTCAATTTACTAAATTTTTCTTTTAAGAAAATTTCTAATTTTGATGCAGATTTTAATTTAAAATCTTTGATTTCAGGAGGAGGTTGTATGCTTGGAGTAGCGATATGACCAGTATTAATAATTTCAAGATCCTTATCAGAATTTTTTGGTTTATCTATAAGATTTATTATCTTATTGACTCTATCATGTAAAGAGGGTATTTGTTCTCCTAGAACATTAAGAAATATGTTAGCATAATTTTGTTGTTTTATAAGAACATTTATGTGTTTACATGTAATTTGTAATGTATCATTTTCAAATATTTTTGAAAAAGCAAGAAAATTACAAATTTTTCCTTTTTCCATTTGAAAAGCCTGACAAGGAGGATAAATATCTTTATTAATTTGTCCATTTAAAAGTTTATAATTCCTTTCTATAACAGAAATATATTATTCCACATAAGTAGACATAAACCAAGGGACAAAAGGTATTAAAGAATTTTTTTCAGAACAAGTATTATAACATTGTTTTTGTATATAATTTTGTTCAATTAAATTAAAATTATCAAAAAACCAATTTCTAAATAATTCCCATCGGGGTAGATTAAATTCTTTCTTAATAGTTTTCCTGGCTTCAGAACCAGGACTAAAATCAATTTTATAACTCAAATCCATTAATAAGGTGGCATACTCATCTCAGACATTGTCTCTGCATGCTTAATATTAGCCTGTTTATTATTATATCCTTTTACAATATTTTCTTTATTAATATATAATTCATCAATTTTAGAATTTCTTAAAGATTCTTCATTTTCTTCTTTGTCGTCTCTAATTTGAGAAGTAAAAGCCCTAGAAGGAGTTTCAACAATATAATCAATAGGAGAGATGTACGAGTGTAGAGATTGTGATTTAGACCTAGACAATCTTAATGAAGAGTCTAGAAACCTATTAGTATTATCAAATTGTAAATTTATAGTTCCTTCAGGAGTTTGTATAACATCTATAAAATTTGATTGAGTTTGTTGTTGTGGAGGTATTGCTCTTTCAATTATCCAATTTTCTGAAAAATTTATTTCTTCCCATTTAATTGATCTTCTTGTTATAATATTAGATTTACTAAAATTAGTTTCAATTAATATTGTTTCATTTAAAGGTTTATCAACTTTTTTACAATGAGGATTTAAAGTATATAAGGGCTTAATTGGATGACATATCAATCTCGGAGAATTTTTTTTCATGACAAAAGTGAGAATTTTTTTTTTTAGGGATAAGAAATGTTGTGTTAGAAATGTGGTTGGATGAGTTTTTTTTAGAGAAAAATATGTAATGATTATGGTTGATGTGATATGTTTTTTATTGTGAAAGTTTGTTTATATTAATGTTTAAATATAATTTTTCATAAACATATCTTAGTCAAATTCATCGATTTAGTCATCAAAAAATAGGCAAAATGGATCTTATTTTGCTCGTTACGTTATTTTACATTAGAATATGTAATTAATTTGATTTTCGGTGTTGAACAATAACCGGACCAAACCCTTTTAATTGGTGAATAAACTGTCAAATCATGAATAGTAAAAATGTATTTTTTTCTTTTTTTCCAAGAATTTTTTATAGAAACTTTGAGATTTTTATTCAAAAAAATTCTCATGATATGCCAACCAAACATATTTTTGGGAGAAAAAATGTTTGAAAAATATTTTTTTGGAGATGGAGTGTCCATCCAATTAAAGCCTAAAAGTTTATAATAAATTCTATAACAAATACATATGATTTCCGAACTAGATACATAATTATAAGCATGAGTCTTAACATTCAAAGTTAAAGCATCAAGAATATTAATATCAGATAAAGATATTGTAAATTTGGATAAACATCAAAATATACTGGACCATGGGCCAAACTAGATTGTATAATTCCCATTAAAGATTGTTTCCAATTTAAATTTCTACCTTCTCTTAAGGCTGCTATAAAACTTTCAGGCAAACCTTCTAATGTAAGCGGTTTAAACGCAATTTGCACTAATCCTATATGAAGGGATTTATAAGTATTTTTATAAGGAAGTATATCCTTTTCACTCAATAATTTAATAATCATTTCTTCATTATACAGGAAAATAGATTGTTCAGTGGTTTTTACCAACCGTTTTAATCCTAATTTTTCAAAAGTTCCTAATTTATAAATTATTTTTGGTTCAATTCTGGGAATAGTCCACTTATTAAGTAGATCTAAGTCCCTTGGTAATTCAAATTCAAGATTAACACTATTTTTTACAGTATCCTGATTTCTAATCATTGCAATAATCAAGTTCTTTGTGATAAATTATATTCTTACCCAACATGATTTCCCCCTAAAACATGGCTCTGATACCATCTATTTGAAGATTATTAATCTTCTTTTTGGTCCAACAATTTCTTGCGTAATGACCTGTTCTACCACATTTTCGGCAAACAATAAATTTTCTTTTATATTTTTTATTTTCTTCTCTTTCCTCTTTTCTTTTTAATTTTTTCTCCCATTTCTTTTTAGAATCCTTTTTCTTTCCTTTCATATTTTTATACTTGGAAGGTAAATCCATTCCAAATTGACTGCAAAATTGTCCTAATTGTTTTCTTTCTATTAGATTCTGTCTTTTTAATTGTTAATTTAATATATATACGAATATACATATACATATGCATAATATATATATATATGTACCAACAAGGTCCAGCACAGTTGGTAGAATGTTGGATTCCTTGAACATTTGTCCAGGGTTCGATTCCTTGCGGTCTGTATGGAAAAGGCTTTGTTAGGAGAGGCAAAACCCACTTCGGTGATCTCTACGCCTCGAAGGGAAATAGTCTTCGGCGTCCGGTTGGGGGAAACCCTGGTATATACCAAATATATATATATATATATATGTGTGTGTGTGTGTGTGTGTGTGTGTGTGTATTAAAATATATACATCAGTCCATCATGATATATGAATGAATAATACATATATATGTATTATAATACGTTGATATATATTATTATTCATATATATATATATATATGTATTATTTATAATATATATAACATGTATAATATATATGCATCAATATACATAATATACGTAATTTATAATATTAAGTGCATATTACGTATATAATATCTATATTTACGTATACATATACATAGGCATAAAAATTAATATGTATTTGTATATTATGAAATGTGCATCAGTATATAATTATATATACATACATAAAAAGTCAACATAGATATTAGTATTATTCATAATATATATATATATATATATATTACATAAAAATAATATATATATATATATACGTCAATATACATAATATATAATAAATACGTATATTATATGTACACACCTACGTTATACACCTATTATATATAAGAATATATGTATATAATACATTCTATATATATATATATGAGAATGAGAGAGAGAGAGAGAGAGAGAGAGAGAGAGAGAGAGAGAGAGAGAGAGAGAGAGAGAGAGAGAGAGAAAAGTCTCTCTCTAACCCCCAAAACAAGGACAAGCTGTTTTGGGGGTGTTTGGCCAAACATGGGTTTCCATGTTTGGCCAAATTGTTCTGGTCCAAACAAGTATTGGGCTGGGTTTTGGAAACAAACAAAGCCAGAATTTCCCACATACATTTGTTACCTAACATTGGAAATGAAAAGTAGTCTGAAGTTGGAATGCGTGTCTAGGGATTTTCGTTGAGGTGTAAGTTTTATTAGGTGTAAGTTTGTATGAAAGACTAGCTGGGCCTCTTATCAAAAAAAAGAAAAGAAAAGAAATAAGACTAGTTGGGCCCAAGAAATTTGGGAGAAAAGTTTGTGGCTATTAAAATAAATTGGCTTTCAATTTGAATTGGTTTCAATGCTGAGGTTAAAAATGGAATAAAAATAAAAATTTCCCTATAAGTCAATAAAAATCAATTGAAACATATTCCTATTTTCTTTTTTGACTGTCAATAATTCTTTTTCATGTAATACCAAAAACAAAACCGGATCTTTTTTCAGCTTTATTCATGTGGTGGCTTATCATTTGTATACAACAAGAAATATGTATCCGAGTAAGGCTTTGGTATAGTTGGAGCTTTTCACGAATCATATTTAGTATTTTTTATACGATTGTTTTAAGCAACATGTTCGACCGTATATTACTGATTTTTATTTAGCTTTATCTTAGGCAGTTGAATGAACGTGCGTTGTAATCTTGGATTTATATTTTGCGAAATTGCATTAACTTTTGGATTTAGCTTTATCTTAGCCAACAGAATGAATGGCCACGCGATGAACTAACCAGATATTGTGTTCTGTCGTCACATATGTTTCAACCCAAACAAAACACAATATTACGCTCTATGGAACATATTGAATAATTTAGTGGTTGACCCGACCCCACAGAACGAGTCATCCACCGTCTATTGATGCCACTTGTTCATTTACTACAAATGCCCAACAACCAATTGTACAGGGTGTGTGCTATAAATATCCCCTCATAACATTTATGAGGGGCTGGAATCTTGAAAATATTCTCTCTAGTTTTAGCCTCGTATCTCCAGAGTGACGAGTCTATAGACTAAGATGTACGATCCTATACACATATAAAATTTGAAGTTAGAATCGACATTCGAGTATGACCCTGGCTACTAACTTTAATATAGAACTACGTTGACTTGATCCTAATTAGGTACGTAGGTAGCTTAATTATCATTGAGTGCAGTCTTAAATCATCATAATTATATACTCGCTTATTGGGTTCGACTCTTCTGGACTGGTAGATTCAAATCCCCGGATTTAGGTTAGATCAAAATCCTTACTTGATGATCCTCCCAAAGAATCTGGGCTTTTTTCATTTACCGTCCCTTTACTGGGACTGACATCCTTAAGAATCATTCCACTAAGATCGAGTTTGATCAAATCTGAGAAAAAAACAAGATAATATTATAATTCAGTCTCTTATATGATTTTGTAGGCACACTGGATTTCTGGGAGGGATACAAACACTTACTTTTGCTGATTTTAATACATATTGTATTAAACATTTTGTATTTTAATAAATACAATTGTTGACTGGATGTTTGCTGATTTTAATATAGTATATACTTTCAAATATGCTAAAATTATGAATTCACCTGGGCTTTTGCTTCCATCAGCGAGGTTGGGAGAGCTTTTGCTTCCCTTAATCTGTGGGCGAAGGCTCACTTCAGTGAATTTGGGGCTCCCATTTTTGGCTGTAATTGTAAGTAAAAAAGAATTACTAATCCCCAAATCTGAAATACACAAAAAATCTCAAATCTATAGGAAGAAATACACAAATACACAAATCTTAAATAGGAAATACACAATCCCCAAGTTTGAAATACACAAAAACTCTCAAATCTACAGGAAGAACTACACTAATAGACAAATCTTAAATAGGAAATACACAATACGATAACTGACCTGACACGAAGCATATCAATACAAAAGAAATATTATTCTATTAAATTAGACATCACAATTCAACTACGAACCCAGATCTGATGCATATCAATACAAAAGAATTATTATTCTATTAAATTAGAAATCACAATTGAACTACGAACACAGATCGAAATATTATATTAGTAAATTGGAAAATAGAATTTCCCATATACATTTGTTAGCTGTTATTGGAAATGAAAAGTAGTCTGAAGTTGGAATGCGTGTCTAGGGTTTTTTCGTTGAGGTGTAAGTTTTATTAAGTGTAAGTTTGTATAAAAGATTAGCTGGGGCCTTTTATCAAAAAAAAAAGAAAATAAAAGAAAAGAAAAAAGACAAGTTGGGCCCAAGAAACTTGGGCGAAAAGTTTGTGGCTATTAAATTAAATTGGCTTTCAATTTGAATTGGTTTCAATGCTGAGGATAAAAATGGAATAAAAATAAAAATTTCCCTATAAGTCAATAAAAACGCATTGAAACATATTCCTATTTTCTTTTTTGACTGTAATTCTTTTTCATGTAATAACAAAAAAAAGCCCGGCTCTTTTTTCAGCCTTATTCATGTGGTGGCTTATCACTTGTATACAACAAGAAATATGTATCCGGGTATGGCTTTGGTATAGTTGGAGCTTTTCACGAATCATATTTAGTATTTTTTATACGATTGTTTTAAGCAACATGTTTGACCGTATATTACTGATTTTTATTTAGCTTTATCTTGGCCAACAGAATGAATGGCCATGTGATGAACTAACCAGATATTGTGTTCCGTTGTCACATATGTTTCAACCCAAACAAAACACAATACTACGCTCTATGGAAAATATTGAATAATTTAGTGGTTGACCCGACCCCATAGAACGAGTCATCCACCGTCCATTGATGCCACCTATTGATATCCTACAAATGCCCAACAACCACTTGTACAGGGTGCGTGCTATAAATACAACCTCATAACATTTATGAGGGGCTGGAATCTGGAAAATATTCTCTCTAATTTTAGCCTCGTATCTCCAGAGTGACGAGTCTATTGACTAAGAAGTACGATCCTATACACATATAAATGTAGAAGTTAGAATCGACATTCGAGTACGACCCTGGCTACTAACTTTAATATAGAACTACGTTGACTTGATCCTAATTAGGTACGTAGGTAGCTTAATTATCATTGAGGGCAGTCTTAAATCATCTGAATTATACTCGCTTGTTGGGTTCAACTCTTCTGGACTGGTAGATTCGAATCCCCGGATTTAGGTTAGATCAAAATCCTTACTTGATGATCCTCCCAAAGAATCTGGGCTTTTTTCATTTACCGTCCCTTTACTGGGGCTGACATCCTTAAGAATCATTTCACTAAGATAGAGTTTGATCAAATCTGAGAAAAAAAACAAGATAATATTATAATTCAGTCTCTTATATGATTTTGTAGGCACACTGGATTTCTGGTAGGGATACAAACACTTACTTTTGCTGATTTTAATACATATTGTATTAAACGTTTTGTAATTTAATAAATACAATTGTTGACTGGATGTTTGCTGATTTTAATACAGTATATACTTTCAAATATGCTAAAATTATGAATTCACCTGGGCTTTTGCTTCCATCAGCGAGGTTGGGAGAGTTGCTTCCCTTAATCTGTGGGCGAAGGCTCACATCAGTGAGTTTGGGGCTCCCATTTTTGGCTGTAATTGTAAGTAAAAAAGAATTACTAATTCCCAAATCTGAAATACTCAAAAAATCTCAAATCTATAGGAAGAAATACACAAATGCACAAATCTGAAATAGGAAATACACAATCCCCAAGTCTGAAATACACAAAAATCTCAAATCTATTGGAAGAACTACACAAATAGACAAATCTTAAATAGGAAATACACAATACGATAACAGACCTGACATGAAGCATATCAATACAAAAGAAATATTATTCTATTAAATTAGACATCACAATTAAATCACAATTCAACTACGAACCCAGATCTGAAGCATATCAATACAAAAGAATTATTATTCTATTAAATTAGAAATCACAATTAAATCACAATTGAACTACGAACACAGATCGAAATATTATATTGTAAATTGGAAAATAGAATTTCCCACATACATTTGTTACCTGCCATTGGAAATGAAAAGTAGTCTGAAGTTGGAATGCGTGTCTAGGATTTTTTCGTTGAGGTGTAAGTTTATTAAGTGTAAGTTTGTATGAAAGACTAGCTGGGCCTCTTATCCAAAAAAAAAGAAAAGAAAAGAAAAGAAATAAGACTAGTTGGGCCCAAGAAACTTGGGCGAAAAGTTTGTGGCTATTAAAATAAATTGGCTTTCAATTTGAATTGGTTTCAATGCTGAGGTTAAAAATGGAATAAAAATAAAAATTTCCCTATAAGTCAATAAAAACTAATTGAAACATATTCTTATTTTCTTTTTTGACTGTCAATAATTTTTTTCATGTAATACCAAAAAAAAAAAACCGAATTTTTTTTCAGCCTTATTCAAGTGGTGGCTTATCATTTGTATACAACAAGAAATATGTATCCGGGTAAGGCTTTGGTATAGTTGGAGCTTTTCACGAATCATATTTATTATTTTTTATACGATTGTTTTAAGCAACATGTTCGACCGTATATTACTAATTTTTATTTAGCTTTATCTTAGGCAATTGAATGAATGTGCGTTGTAATCTTGGATTTATATTTTGCGAAATTGCATTAACTTTCGGGTCTAACGCTGCCAAATGGTTACCTCCAACTTCAAAGGTTTTTTTAATGGTCGAGTCGACCATGATACTTATGCCTTTTCGAGTCGAATTTTTGCTCATTGCATTTGCAGCATTTGTGTTTGATACCTAGTACTTTGCAAATCTTACTAATTCTTGAGTCTAATATTGCAGAATTCTTCGAGTCTAACATTGCATTAAGACCTTCCAAATTTTCGCATCTAAAACTTTATCTCGCGGGTCGATCATATTGATACTCGACCTTTTACAAATTCAAGCCAATCTCTCGGGTCATCATTTGATATTGTTGACCTCCAACTTTGAAACTTTTCAAATTCTCGGGTCAAACATGTGGAGCATTTGACTTCTGACTTAGTAATTTTATGCCTTTCCACGTCGATGATTATATTGAGTTCGATCCATAACATGCAATTTTTTCCCGGAGATTCTCGATTCGAGTAGACACATTGTATAAATATTTGGCCTTATCATGGCATGTCTTGAGTGGATAGATCGCCTGGTTTTCTCCAAGGCTCGGGTTGAACACATTGGAATTGAGGTCACTATTAAAGTAGAGCACATTAGATCACTACTCTCATGAACATAAAGTAGCTCAATGCTACATAATCCTAATATAATGACTAAAGTTCACTGCAACAAAAATAATATAAGTGATAAAAATTGAAGCGAAAATTGTCATTAGATATACAAAATGAGTGTCAATAATTTTTGTTTGGTCACAATAAGGAATGTTAATGACAAAAGTTTTTCTAAAGTAGTTACTATTAACAATTAATGACACATATATAGTGACAACTTAGTGCAAAAACAAATAGAATGACAACCATAATAATTCTCACTAAGTTGTTACTAATTGTCACTAATGACAATAATTTTTTTGTCAGTAATTATCAAGAGTGACAAGTTTTATATAAATCTTGTCACTATTAAACATGTAAAACCAATTATTATGACAAAACAAGAATTATTGTCGCTAAAATATTGTAATTAGTAACAATTTTGATATCGTCACTTGATATTTTGTTATTAGTATCTTATATTTTGTGGTGGATTGGTATTTTATAGGTTTGTGAAACAGTGTCCAAAGAGATCCACACAATTGTCATCATCTAAACTGGTCACGTGCGTATTCCTCTTTAGTTGTGCACGTGATGACATGCACCCGTTTGGGTTGATGGGCCAATCCAACTAGCTAGGGTCGAATATGTTAGACCCAGGTCCGCAAGCCAAATCGACTCGACCAGGCAGAGCGCATCGGGGCCATTTCAGTAACTTGAGCGAGCATGATGATTTATCTCACATCAATGATATATTTTTTGTTACAACTTTATATATGCGACAAGTGTGTATATAGATAAGTGATTTGATAATAACCAATTGAAGTGTTGATCAATAGTTTAATTATAATAAGATCAATAGTTTAATTCTATTTAATAAGTTGACGTGATGCACTTTATAATATCATACTAATGCATCCTCTTATATAAATACTCAAGAGAATACTTTTCATCACAACCACAAGTTAGGTGTCTTAACTCATGTATACATGAAACTGTTGTGCTTCCAATAATTATATTTATATATTTGATAAAAAAAATTATTTATATATTGTGATAGAAAAACAAATACGAAAAAAACATGTCTCGACAAAAAGTAGCTAACATTTGGTTCGACAATGGAAGCTGACTAGTGTTCTTTTGACACGTTAAAACTCCAACATGGAGTTTATCTATTTTTCCCCACCCCATAAATATTTCCTACACTCACTGTAAGGGATCTTTAGGATATTCTACAGATAAAAGTAGGACAACAATATTGATTCGATAGGACAACAATAAAATTAGCTGAGGCGAGTTTCTCCTGCTTTCTCACCCTGCTTTCTCTCTCTTGAGAGAAGCTAGGGTTTCTCCTCCTACTGCCGCCATCTCAAGCAGTTGTTAGGACTCTTTTCCACCACCATTTTGGGTGGTTCTTTTTTCCTTGACCATATCTCAAGGGGGTCTTTTGATGGGTTCCCCCATCTTGATGTATGATTGGGGGACCTTTTTCACACTCCAGATTTGCTCTTGCTCATTTTAGCAAAGGAAATTTTTGTGTCGCCGGATTCTCTTGCATCGATTATATCATCCGTTTCTACGGTGGTTCCTTCTAGTAAATTTGGGAGTGATTTTGCTTTTTCGTTATGTTTTTATTATTCTAATCTGTTTTTCTTTTATGCATCGTATGTTTGTTATGTGTTTTTGGCCAGTTTGAGATGGTGTCATCGAGACGTTATTCACATTGAAGTTGAACAACAAAGGAAAATTTACATTTGGGGTTTGGGATTCGAGTGTCGTCCATGTTCCTTCAATTTTTGGAGGAGAATTGGATTGGGTTTGGTTTTCGCATCCTTCTCGGAGAGTGCCAGCTTTTTCTGGAAAACTGGCCCAGTCATCCCTCTATGTCGGGAATCTGGTTGGGTTGTTTTCCTACCTTTTTTTACTTATTTTTTGTGTACAGTTTGCCCCAAATGTTAGATTTAATTTTGTTAGCTTTGATGGATATGATGGATGTTGTGACGATGATAGTATATTGCTTTTGTATTTTTGGATGTATTTTGTATTGGGTTTTTGCCCATGTTTAATATAATCTTGTGATATTATTTATCAAATAAAAAAAAATTGATTCGATAGCTTTATGGTATGTGGGTATAGCCTAATTTTGATAAACCACATAAATATTTGACATGATCTTGTTACACATACGTGAAATCTATACTATTATAAAATGAAAGCCTATATTGTCTCACAATTGACAATTATGTCTAGAGTATTTACAAAATATAACCCTCAATTTTCCGCAAAACCGAAATCATCAACATATATTGAAGGGCAAAAATGGGACAAAATGCACAAATCAAGCAGTTCGGATACCATTTTTTTTCACTTTTCCAACTTTTACCCTTAAATGTATCCTACACAAACAAATAAAATCAGGTTATATGCGTAACTTTCCAGTGAAATCTGAAGCCGCGCTCTCAACCCACCACCCCCTCATCTCACATTGCAAGTTTTGCAACCACCCATGTCTGTCTCTAACGCTCGGTTTCTTTTCCTTTTTGTTTCTTTCTCAAAAGAAGTCATACACGATGAAGTACTGTGAAAGTTTTGGACGGGCAAATTGGGTGCACGATCATTGGAGGGCTTCTTTACGGCTAGGTACAACAATTCAAAATATATTATATGCATAGCCACTAATCAGATATTGTGTTCCGTCGTCACATATGTTTCAACCCAAACAAAACACAATATTATGCTCTATAGAACATATTGAATAATTTAGTGGTTGCGGGAATACAAGACACGAGATTCTTAATGTACCTGTATCATATCCTGTCTCACACCAATTTTTTTTTCGCTACCTCTTGGATTATATGTGTTGCGAAATTGAGATTTTGGATATGATAGAAGGCTATCATGTACTCTGATCCAGCCTATGAACCAATCAAAATTTGACCCATGGACTACTGCCACACAAATGACACTCGTTGATTTCTTCAATATTTAGTCTCCACATTCCCAGTTGGGTGTATAGAGTCAGATTATCTGAGCCTCGTAATCTAGCTTTGCTATAGAGTTCTAGTGGAAGATACTTTGAGAAAACAGAGGTAATAACATATTAGAAATAAGTTCTGTGTAAATTTACAGAAAAATCTCAAATACACAATCTTGTGTCAATTTGAAAGGGAATTTACTAGTCGGTTTTCAAAACATGACATCAATAATTTAAAAAAATTGAGATTTGCTCCGGCTTCTCTGTTCATCTTTTTTTTATCGCCGAAAATTGCTATCGGATCAAATGAAAATCTAAAACCCAAATTATCAACTGGCAAAAATTAGTGTTTAGGGAATAGGAAGTTCCCAAATTAATAAAGACACAATAATTTTGAAATATTTAATGAAAAGGGACTCCTAAAGATTAGATTTTATTAAGAAGACAATTTTACTAGGAGCACACCTCTTCACGTACTTTTCTCTAGAGAAGCCCTAAATATTCTACGTCTCTTATCACAAAAAAGAAAAAAAGAAAAAACTAACACATACAAGAACGACAACATTCTTTTTCTTTCTTGTCAACACAAAATCTGTATGTCCGGTACATTTCTTTGGTATCAAATAAAGTATAATATTGAATGTTAAAATATTGAATGTTGATCTCTGATGTGTATTGTGTAATGGTTTATTATGAACAAAAAATTCTTTCTTTTGATTGATTATGTTCGTTTTACAATGAATTAATAGAATTATATGCATAATTTTGTAAACTAACAATGACAAGTGATTAATTATAAGTATAAATTATGGAAGAAGCGGCGCAACTGGTAAAAGTGAGTTTAGGATGTAAGGTTATATATATGTATGTATATCATTATAAGTTTTAACTAAGTTGCATATATTTATAGTATACTATCATAGTTACTCATGAAAAAGATGGTGCATGTGTCCTTACATTAATAAATTGATATATTTTCGTGCTACTGACATGTTTTAATTTCTAGTCTTTATGCTTATATCTTATTTTTTAGCTACTGACTACTTTTCTAGCCATTTTGTGTAAATCTTATTTTCTTAATTTTTGATTGATTACATGTAGGAAACATGGAATCAATAGGGAATCAGTTATTTTGTTTCTGTCATTGGGGTGGAAGAAATGAAATGAGTCCCGATGGTTCCTTGATATATAAGGGTGGTGTAACTGATCACATATAGTTGCATACGAATATGTGTTATGAAGAATTTAAGACAATGGTATTTAGGCGACTAGGAACTGAACCAGATGAAAAAGTAGTGCACTTCTCCGTTAAATATGCTCCAAATCAACTAATATTGTTGAAGGGTCAAGTTGGACATGATACACTAATGCAACTCAATGATAAATTTCACATATTTATGTATCAAGCGCTAGAGATATTCATGCCGATACTTCAAGTAATGCACAAAATAATAGGTATTTTTCTCTCGAAAGAAGAGCAATAATTATGTATTTATAATACTCTTTTATCCAATATTAATGAAAAAATCTTGCTAACAAATGTTTACCTAGTACCATTCAAGGAACGCAACCTACTGAAAATGAATCCAGCAGTGCCTTGTCAACTGATATATGTTATTTTTACACTAGTTTTCCCCCATTTATCGACTTAGTTTTGATTGTTTTCTTGATAATTTGATCACATATGATGCTTTGATCCTTGTCTTCTCATATTTTGTAGAATAACATAACATTTGGAGGAAAATAACGAGGATTGAAGGTAAATCATGCATAAAGATACAAACTGTCTGTGCAGTGATAGAGTTTATTGAATAGAGTTCTCTGCCCATGTCCAAATTACACACTTGATTTACCAATGGAAAGATAAGAGGCAAAGGTACATTTCTTATGTTGAAGACAAAGATCAGATATGTAGGGAAGGAGGTGAAAACGTTATCGGAAGAGACGTCTTACGATGGAGTTTTCTCATTCAGTGACTTGTGAGACAATTTTGTCATCTTTATCGTTTGATTTCGGCCCTAGTGTCTTCTGGAGAGTTGTAGATCTTTGTTTTAGGATTCTACAGCAACTTGAATCAGTGAATTTCGATATCGGTAGAGAAAGTTATGCGAAGTTTACCAAAACTGGCTGGAGCAGCAGGGGACGAACGCCGAGGCGTTCATCCTCGAACGCCGCGGCGTTCACATGCAGTAGCCAACGCCGCGGCGTTCGCGGCAGTGGGTTGGCCTATAAATACCCCTTTTAGCCATTTTTTACCCTAATGCACCTTGGATAGCAGCTGCCACACGAAAATAGAGAGAGAGGGAGCTTAGAAGAGAAGATTGAAGGTCAAAACATGGAGAATTCGACAAGGAATCCACATCTCCACAAGAATTAGGGAGTTTTTACATATTTGTTTCTTGAATTTGTTCAAATCTCCTATGACTTGTATGATTTATATTTGCACTTTTGACATGAATATGAGCTAACCTTGTTTGATTGAGGCCATGGATAGGCCATTTATGTTATTTTGATTGTTGTTTTGTTGGTGTTTATTGGATTAATTTTTGTTTTAGCTATGTATTCAATATTTGATCTCAATTCTACATTTGCTTGATCACCAAGTGTTTGATAAAATGCCTAGGTTAGAGATCGAGAGATAATAACCTAGGGAAGATATAAACATTGAATACCCTATAGTTAAACCGACTAGAGATAGACTCGGTTTCTTTAGGTGGCTTTCCATTCACGTGGGGAATTCCTAGACCCTAAATGCATCCTCGTTAATCGGGTTTTCATATAGAGATATATAGGAAATTGTTACCAAGGGTAGGGTTGCTATGCCAAGAGATTGGGTAGCACGTACGTTAGGGAATTTCGCCTTAGCTAAATCAATCTAATAATCCAATAGAACCTAAATCACAATCGAAATGCATAATTGGTTGAACCATGTGCCTTGATCGCTTCTCTCTATTGTTTCCTCCCTTTATTTGGTGTGACATTGCCTTAGTTTATTTTCTAGTATTTATTAATTAGTTAATCAACCTTTTATCGACCGATTTAACTTAGAATTGAGTAATATAGTAGTCTTGGTACTTAGATTATAGTTGTCCCTGCGGATACGATAACCCCGGACTTAGAAATCCACTTTACTACTTACGCGACCTAGTTCTCTTGCTAGGATTTTGTCGTATCATCAACTGATATGGTGTCATATGGAGATAGGCGGATACCTCATGCTAGTTCTGTTTGGGATGACATAATTGTCGGTGAAGGACAAGCTTTTGAGAATGCAGAAGCATTTTGTTTGGCAATATAAAAATACTCAATTGTTCACAGATTCTCATACAAATTTAATCATAATAGAGCAAGATACATGAGCATCCAATGTGTCATTGAGGGTTGACCTTGGAAAATATCTGCTGGACGCGATGGTGGATCAGAGCGTGTTTCAATAAAGAAATTCAATAGTTTTCATTCACATTCAGCTGCAGATTTAATAAATTTCAAACCGAGGTTTAGTTCAAAGTTAATGGGAGACATTGTTTCTGATAAGATATCGAGTAATTATAGTTGTCTTCCAAAACAAATTTGTCATGATGTATGGGGTGATCATCATCTAAAGATGTCGTACCATCAAGCATGGGCAACAAAGGAGAGAGCAAAACAAATGCTAGATGGAAATGTAGAAGACTTTTATAAGCTAATACCTTGGTTTTGCAATAGATTGAAGGAGGTTATGCCAGGTACTATTGCTGAATGGTCATGCTATGATGATGGTACCTTTAAGCAACTTTTTGTGGGTTATGCATGCTCTATTCATGGTTTTACTATTAGATGTAGACCGCTAGTTTTTATCAACGGATGTCACTTAAGTGGTCCATATCGCGATACATTATTGGCTGCTTCCGCATTAGATGCCAACAATGGTTTGTACCCAATTGCTTATGGTGTAGTAACTGGAGAAAATGAAGAAGATTGGTTTTGATTTTTAAAGCACTTGAAGGATGTAGTATCTAACTCTGAGGTCGTTATCATCTCTGATAGAAATCAAGCAATCATTTCAGTGGTAAATGAACTATTTGGTTCGGAGAATCATGCGTATTGCTACCGGCACGTGAAAGAAAATTTTAGTGCTTATATCAATTGAAATCCCAACTTTAAATTACAAAGTGCTGCAAAAGCTCTGCCCTCAAGAATCTGGATGATATTGCTTATGCGAGAACCATAGAGAAATATAGCAATGCTTTAGTGAGAATGAAAAACTTCCAGTCTTATTTGTATGATTGGGTAGTCTCTAATGGTCCAGAGCATTGGTGTAATGCATTATTTTTCAAGCCTCATTGGGATCGTATGAACACAAATCCAGCTGAGTCGTTCAATGCATGGATGGGAGAAGATAGATTTCTACCAATTGGAAAAATGATGCAAGCGCATTGCAAGAATTATGCTAGACTTTTGCTAAATAAAGTGGATGACATGCGCAATTGGAAAATTCCAGTAGGGAATAGGATCGAGAAAAAATCATTGAGAATCAAAGTTTTGGACAAGGATTGCTTGCATCACCTAGACCTCCTTATGAAGTTGAAGTAAGTGAAAGGCGAAATGGAAATGTTGTAGTTAACTTTAACAATGAAACTTGCACATGTCAAGAATGGTAAATGAGTGGTATCCCATGTCCACATGCATGTCGTGCCATTACACTAAAAAATTTAAATGTTTATGATTGTGTCGCCAATTGGTACAAAAGAGAGACACAAGAAAAAATATACTCGAAACTCATGTCAGGTATTCCAACAAGTGATATGCTAGATACGAATGATGTCTTTTGTGAAACTACTGACATGTATTCTAGCTCTAGCTCCCAAGGAATGACTGGATTGCTTCCCCCCAAAACAAAGCGAGCTCCTAGAAGGCCACGTAAAAAAAGAATTAAGTCCCAATTTATGAGTGTAAGAGCCTTGCAATGTTCTCGTTGCAATCAAATCGGGCACAATAAATCAACTTGCAAGGAACCTATTTGATGCATTTATCCTTAAATTCTTTGTACAATTGATGATATTAATTTCTAAAATTAAGTTGTTATATTTGCTTTGTGACATTGCATTTTATTATTGAATGTTTGGAACTTATATTTGAAATTGATATTTACATTTTCTTTTTGTCTTGTAAATTTGGTTGTACATGTATACACTTTGCAATATCATATTTTTCTAATTTATGCACCAATATCAATATCTAGTGGCATTAATAATGTAATATTGTGAAGCTACACCTAGAATAATATCCTCAGGTCCAATGACGCCTGGCATCTTAGGTGGAGACTTGTTTATATAGGTGCATTCATTTGACCCGAGGTAAAGGATTGCCAATCCAAATTATTCAGATGTGTTCACTGAAAGTGACTCTTTAAATGCAATCCAAATGATCGACAACCAAATGATGGAACTAGATTAGCTATACAAACAGAAAATATGTGATGTGAGGAGCATTTTGGATGGCTGGCCGAAATGGAAATGAAGAAAATTCCTAGATCTTGTAATTTTACTTGAGTACGTGTGTGGTTCTTGTTATTGTATATGTATTAATAAAAGATTTTGGTGTGCTCTTAGTAAAATTCTCCTTTTAATAAAATTTAAAAGTTAGGAGTCCCTTCTTATTAAATAGTTCAAAATTATTGTGTCTTTATAAAATTGAAAACTTCCTATTCCCTAAACACAAATTTTTCCTTATCAATTTCTCTTTGTTTGAAGAAGGTATATATTTGAGGATTTTTTTTTTGAGGATAAAAGGCAATATATTATACGACTATATCAGCCAAAACCATGTTCAACAGATCAGGAGGGATATTAGAATCATCCCCCGAAAACACAATGGAAGCATCACGTGCTAAACAATGCGCAACCGAGCTACCCGAAGGACGAATAAAAGAAAAACTAACATAAATAAAAGAAGCAATATACGAACGAATATCAGAAATCAACAAACCCACACAAGATAAATCCTTCGATGGTGAATAAATTTTTTGAATGAGACATAGGCAATCCCCTTTGGTAATGACTCACCTCCACCAGCATGAAATAGCCATCCGAATAGCTTCTCTACAAGCTAAAGCTTCACCCGTTTCAGTTGAAGATTCAAAGTGAAGACGTCCTCTACGCCAACCTAGCACTTTGCCCCCAAATTCTTGGGCCATCACACCAAAACCAGTCCCCGTCGAATTAAAAAAATAGCACAATCAAAATTCAGCTTAATAGAATTCTCATCCGGGAGATCTCCACTTTGTTAAATCAAACATCGATTCCCCTAAGGAAACTGGAAATTCCGCATCATTAAAAAAGACCGGATCATAGGAGCAATAATATCTATTTTGATAAAAAAGATTCAGAAGGTTTTCTGAGCTTAGCTCTCGGCGCACGATAGCCGTTTACTAACGTGCACCACAAAAACTGACATGGCTCGCCGGAGAGGGAGAAGGCTGGCGGAAGTCTTGGCCAGCCCAGTAGTGCAACAACTTCCACAGGTAAACACACCACCACATACGATTCATGAGATAGGGCAAAGTTCAAACGGAAATCAGGGATCTGTCGAAGAACATGTCACAATAATTGAAGATTAGGAGCTCGAATTGGAGGAAATTATAGAGGATGCAGAAACGGAGATGGAGTTTCAGGTGGTTAAGGACCTACCCAGCCAACACGCGTTGCAGGAACAGAGTGGAAAACCAACTGCGCAGAAAGGGGTAAGGACTTGGTCAGAGCTATTCACAGGTAACAGAGATGAAAGTAGTGGGCTAAAACTGGATTGTATTCAAAGTGAGAGTGATGAGATAGTGCTGACAGTGGAGGATGTTGAACCAGAGCTCCAATACTGGAAATATTCAATTTATGCATTGATACTGAGCCAAAATATGTCTGTAAATGTCATGGTGAATTTTTTAAGGGTTCGATGGAGAGGGCTTGTCATGCCTAGGGTTGTGAAGCATGAGGATGGGTATTTTATACTCAGATTTGAAACAGAGAAGGACATGATGAATGCTATGAATAGGGGGATTCAATTCTTCTACTCTAAACCGATGATATTGAAGCGATGGGAAGAAGGTATGAACCCAAATGATGAATTAAAATCAGTGCCAATTTGGATGAAATTGCCTAAATTGCCGTTGGGCATGTGGGGTGCAACCAGTTTAAGCAAGATTGCAAGCAAAGTGGGAGAACCATTGTATACGGACGAGATGACAACGAAGAAGCTAAAATTGGAGTATGCAAGAGTTCTAGTCAAGGTTGAGATTGGGAAAACATTGCCTGACATCATTCAAATTAGAAATGAGAGAAATGGCACTGTTATTAACCAGGAGGTGAGATATGAATGGATTCCTCTTATGTGTAAAAAATGTAAAGCATGGGGACATGGGGAGAAGGATTGTCCAAAACCTGTGCAGCAGGTTTGGCAAGTGAAGAGAAAGGAGAGGGTCAATATTGGTAGTACTGAGGTGGGGATACAACAGCAAGATATGGGGGAGGATATTGCTCCTACACAACACACTGCCAGTAGAGAAGTGCAGCCATTAGGAAGCCAGAATCAGAGGGGGGAATGACAAACTCAAATGGCAGAATGGCAAGAGGTGAGAGGCTTAAGGATGAAAAAAGGGAATGCATGGCCTATCAGGACATCTAGTATTGAAGTCAAAATGCCCTGACAAATTTGTTCCAAGTTTTGAGCCAAGCAGGTGCTGAAGTGGAAGGACAACAGTCTCAAATAGTTAAACCACCTGACATATGAATATAGGTACATGGAATGTTAGAGGCTTCAATACAGTTGAAAAACAAGTAGTTGTTAGACGACCGATTGAAGCAAATAAATTGGATATAATGGGGATAGTAGAAACTAGAGTTAAGCCTAAAAATTATATGAAAATGGTAAGGAAGTTGGGTAATGAATGGATAACTGTGAATAATTATGTGATGGCAATGAATGGTAGAATATGGGTGAGTTGGAGGAAAAATCGAGTGGTTGGGTCAGTGTTGAAAGTCACTGATCAGTTGGTCTCTTGTCGAATGCAAATTGGGAGCTATAAATTTATCCTAACAATAGTGTATGCACAAAATGAAGAGAGTGGTAGAGAGGGGTTGTGGAATGATTTGAGGAGTATGAATTATGGAGAACCATGGCTCTTGATGGGAGATTGGAATACTACATTATACCATAATGAAAAGATGCAGAGTGATGGATCTTATTCGGGGGGAAATGAAGCAATGCAAGCTTGCTTTGAATATGTTGGTTTGTCAGATATTCCTTATACTGGGGGATTGTATACTTGGAGTAACCACCAAGATCTTAGTACTAGAACATACTGCAAGTTGGACAGAGTGGTGGCAAATGGGGAGTGGGAAATGACTATGGAGGATTGTCATGTTGAGTTCAAGGACAGTGACATATCTGATCACTGTCCCATGATATTAACAATGCAAAAACAGAAGATGGGGAACCCTATGTTTAAATTTTTGAATGGGTGGAGAACACATCCAAACTTCTACAAGATGGTGGAAGAGGAATGGCAGAAGTACATAAAGGGTTGCAAAATGTATAGGGTGGTTGAAAGATGCAAAGCTCTTAAGCTTAGATTGAAAGGGCTTCATAGAGAAGAATATTCAAATATTTCAGAAAGGGTGAGAATTGTGCAGGAGAAATTGAGTGATATCAGAAGCAGGCTTAACCATGAACTTTTGGATAGTGAATTGATTAACGCTGAATTAAGATTAGCAAAAGAATTGCAGCAGACTCGGAAGATGGAAGGGGAGTTTTTAAGGCAAAGAGCTTCTGTGAATTTTCTACAGCAAGGAGAGGAATGTACAAAATATTTCTTTGCCAGGGTCAAGGAGAAAAAAGAGAATGGACAAATAAAGGGTATTAAGAATAATGCTGGTGAGAGCTTAACAGATCCAGGGCAGATTCAAAATGCAATATTACAGTATTACAAAGACTTGCTGGGCACAGAGAGTCAGAATACTAATGTGGTTGACTCTGCTATTGTGAGACATGGATACATTTTGACTGAAGAAGATAAAAGTTTCTTGAACAGGCCAGTGACAGAGAAAGAAGTGAAAGAAGCAATTTTCTCTATACCTGAACAAAAAAGCCCAGGGCCAGATGGGTATAATTCGTGCTTCTTCAGGAGTACTTGGCAGATAATTGGAACAGAGGTGAGTCAGGCAGTCATGGATTGTTATGTTAAAAAAAGGATGTTGGGCCAGGTAAATCATACTCTTCTGCATTTAATTCCAAAAACGAAAAATCCAGAAACAGTGGGAGACTATAGACCAATATCTTGCTGCACTGTTTTGTATAAAACTATATCAAAATTGATTTGTAATAGACTGAAGAGGGTTGTTCCTTTATTGGTTGATCAGGCGCATGGGGCGTTCATTAGGGGTAGGTCTATTGTGGAAAATGTGATCCTATGCCATGAGTTGGTCAAAGGATATGGTAGGAAGAACCTAACCCCTAGAGCAGTTATGAAAGTGGATATCATAAAGGCATATGACTCGGTTAGTTGGGGTTTTTTGGAGAAAATCCTTCTTGCTAATGGGTTCCCAGTAGAGTTTACACAGTTAATCATGATGTGTGTGACCACAGTAAGTTTCTCCATAGCTCTGCAGGGTGGTGTGTTTGGGCATTCAAAGGAAAGAAAGGGCTTAGACAAGGAGACCCTATGTCTCCTTATCTATTTATCCTTGTAATGGATTATTTATCTAGAAGTTTCAAACAATTGCACAATGCCCAGGGTTTCAAGTTCCATCTAAAATGCAAAAAAATAGGACTCATTAATCTCTGCTTTGCAGATGATTTAATGATGTTTTGTAAAGGTGAAAAGGAGTCAATTGTGCATATTACCAGCTGTTTTGAGAAGTTTTCAGAGGTGTCTGGTTTGAAAACAAATTTGGGGAAGAGCCAGCTGATTTGTGGTGGTGTAAATAGAAAGGAAATCTAACAATTTCTCACCTTGACAGGGTTTGTGGAAGGGAAGCTGCCTCTGAGATACCTTGGAGTTCCCTTGGTATCCTCAAGACTTACTGTAAACAATTGTAAAGGTTTAGTTGAGAAAATAATGGGTTGAATAACTTCTTGGACAACAAAATACCTATCCTATGCGGAAAGAGTGATGCTTATCAAATCATTTATTTTTGGGGTGCAATTATATTGGAGCCAAATTTTCCCCCTTCCTTTGCCTGTGGTGCATGAGATTGAGAGATTATGTAGAGCTTACCTTTGGAGTGGAAAAGTTAGAGGAAAATATTAAGAAGTAGTAAGCTGGAAAACAGTCTGTTTGCCTAAAAAAGAAGGAGGTCTGGGGCTGCTGTCTTTGGCTGGAACATGGCAACAATATTTAAACACATTTGGAACATAGCCTCTAAAGCAGATACCATGTGGATTAGATGGGTTCATTCATACTATATAAAACAAGGTGGTATTTGGACAATTACAACTAAAAGTTCACATTCTTGGTATTGGAAGAAATTGCTGGCAATTAGAGATATATTTCTGGAAGCAGTAGATGCGGCTCAGAATAAGTGGAGAGATGGGAGATTTTCCATTCATAGTGCTTACTCGTTTGCTCTGGAACACAGTGAGGATGTTGACTGGAAAGGGATAATTTGGGGCAAGGGACCAGTGGCAAGGCATAGGTTCATTGCATGGCTTGCATTTTTGGATAGGTTGAAAGTTAAGGAAAGAGTGATGAGATGGAAGAATATAGAAGATCCAAAGTGCCTGTTTTGTAATAGAGAGGAAGAGAGCCGAAATCACCTGTTTTTTGAATGTGAGGTAGTGCATGAAGTAATGAAGAAATGCTGGCTGAAATTGCATATGCGGTGCAGACATATAACTTGGGCTGCAAATACTGGTTGGATTAAGAAGATAAGTAAAGGTAATACTTTACTAAGTAGGAAGAAAAAGGCACTATTTGTTGCAATGATTTATCATTTATGGATAGAGAGGAATAGACGTATGTTTAATGTAGGAGTAAGTAATGTTGATATTATGGTAGAAAAAATTTGGTATACTGTAAAATGTAAGTTTGATATGTAGAGACTCAGGTATGCCTGGAGTATTTGTACGTTTGGTTATCATCAATATAAGCTTACCATGTTCCAAAAAAAAAATAATAATAATATCTGGTGGGGTGTCTTTATTCTCCATAACCTTTTGGTTTCTATGGAACCAAAGATACCATTGTGAAGTCAAGAATATAGCATATTGTTCTTTCTCCAGTTGTGCATGGCAAAATCTGAACTAATCCTCTATCGATTCCTTCTCGCAAAGAACAATCCGTGACAACAGATCCATCAACGCCCAAAGTTGGCGAGCATATGGGCATAGATGGAGGCAGTGAGTAAGATCTTCCATATCTGAGTCTCATAAAGAACAGCCCCACGACGCCTCCAGCTTACGTTTCAACAGATTTGATGAAGAGGGTAAATCCTCTTTGCATGCTTTCCATGCAAAGACCTTTATTTTTGGTGGGACTCGTGATCTCCAAATAAATTTCCATGAAAGTGAAATTGGTTTCGAGTTACTTGACGACACCCTCCTGCACCTGTTGATCTTCTTAGCCAAATGGTATACACTACGAACCGCAAAAGTTCCAAATTTTGTCCCATTCCAAATAAGCCAATCAATATTATGCCGAGACCCCAGAGGTATTGATTTTATAATATCTGCATCCTCCCTCCAAAATCACATGTCAATGAATTCCATATTCCAACATCCCGTGTTTTGATCAATGAGGTAGTTAACTTTAGTCTCCTATGAGATAAGCCGATCCCTAGTAATAGCCCGAAAGTCCATGGTTCCGGGTAGCCAAGGGTCAGTCCAAATAGAGATCAATTCTCCATTACCTACACGCCATCGACACCCATGTCTAACTACATGCTGAGCTTCCAGGATTCTCCTCCAAGTATAAGATGGTTTTGCTCCTAATTTCTTAAACAGGAAATCATCATTAGGAAATTATTGAGCCTTTAGTAACCGACTCAATAGATTATCAAGATTTTGGATAAGTCTCCACACTTGCTTAGCCAACATTGCTAGATTAAACGCCTTTAATTCATGAAACCCTAGACCACCTTCATTCTTCTTCTGACAAAGTTTTTGCCATGCGAGCCAATATATCTTCCTACCCTCTTTATTAGTCCACCAGATTTGGGCCATAGTAGATTCAATTTCCTTAAGAAGATAATCAGGTAGATGAGAAACCCCCATCGTATAAGTGGGAATTGCTTGAATAACAGCTTTCAATAGTACTTCTTTACCCGCTTACGAAAGAAACTTCGAGCTCCACCCCCTAATCCTTCCATGAATTCTATTATGTATTGATGCAAAGACCTCCCTACGTGATCTTCCCACCACTGCTGGAAGACCTAAATATTTTTCATGCTTATCCGTCAAGCTCACCCCTAACACTGTGGCCAGACCCTTTGCCTTCTCAATAGATACATTCTTGCTACACACTGATAAATCCATATTTTACAGTATTTTATGCCCCATTGTAATATGATTTGATCGTTACTTTGATCATTTTTTATCCCTCATAATGCTTTGATTGGTATAAATTTTGTTTTGTAGGATAAAAGTTGATTTACACATGAAAGACGAGAAAAGAGATCCAAATTGAGCTTGAAATTGAAGAAAGAAACAAACAAAGATAGTTGACGAAAAAGTTTACACAATGCTCATAGAGAAATGAGGTTTTCGTCCTCTTACAGGCCGAATCAGACTAACGTTTTTTCTTCAATATTGTGGATCTGTTTCTTAGCTTCGTGTAGCAACTTGAAGCACCTCAATCCGACATTTGTAGAGAGAGTTATGATCAAAATACGAAAGCTGTGAATTCTGCGTCAGAGGACCGCGGTCTGATAAGAGTTTGTGCCGCGGTCCAATTCTCCCGAAGCCCTAAAACTAAGTCCGCCGTTTTCTTCCTTTTTAACACACTTTTCTCTTGGAAAACACTTACACATGCTCTAAAACACCAAGGGGGAGCCATGGGAAGTCCTAAGGAAGCTTGAAGAGCCATCATCATCCTCATCATCATCATTTTCATCATCAAAGCTTGGATTCACACTTTATAATAGGGAGTAATTCAACTCTTTCTCTTGATTAGTATTTCAATTATGTCTTGTAGAGTTGTTGAATCACTTGTTGTTGTAAGTATGAGATAAGTATTTTTGTGATTGGGTTATGTGAATACTTTGTGATGTTTTGTGTTTAATGAATCATTAATTTTCGGATTTATTACATTCTTGTTACATGTTTGATTTTATGCTTAATGCTTGCATATGCTTGATCACCATGTGTTTGATAAAATGCTTTGTCTTGAGACCGAGAGGAGATAGATAAAGGGAGATCGAAAATCAAACATCATAACGTAACAATTGACTAGAGATAGAATCGATTGCGTTGTGTGGCTTTATGTGATAAGATGACCCGATTGAATGTAGGATTTTCGTAAACAAGGAATTCCTTCGAACCTAAATGCATGTTAGTTAATTGAATCTTCACTATAGAGATATAGGAAGTTGTTAACTAGTATAGGCTTGTTATTTCAAGAGATTGAATAATAAATACATTAGGGGGTTTCCCCATAACAAGAGCGTTCTAAAAATCCGGATAATTGAGAGTTCATGAACATAGAATAGAACATAGTAGGATCATAACCCAATCACCTCTTCCCATTTGATTTATTACCTTGATAATCATTTTAGTTATCTTTAGTTATTCTCATAGTATAAACACCTATCATCTTATAAATTGATTTAGCTTAGAAATAGGTAATATAGCAATTACGAGCATTGAATCCAATTGTCCCTGTGGAGACGATACACCCCGGGCTAAATAGTCCACTTTATTACTTTGCATGACCTAGTATACTTGCTAGGATTTCGCGTGTCAAGTTTTTGGCTCCGTTGCCAGGGACAATTGCGTTATTTGATATTGTAATTCACTTATCTTCTCTAAGACTAAGTTGCTGTTTTTCAAGTTGCTGTTTTTGTGTGTTTAGTTGCTGATTTTGTGTTTTAAGTTGCTGTTTTTGTGTTTTTAGTTGCTGTTTTTGTGTTGTAAGTTGCTATTTTTGTGTTTCAAAATGCTGTTTTTGTTTTTTTAGTTGTTGGTTTTGTGTTTTAAGTTGCTGTTTTTGTTTTTTATTAAGTTGCTGTTTTTGTTTTTTTTAGTTGTTGTTTTGTTATGTTTTTTTTATTATCTATTTTTATTCTTGAATAGATGAGCATCAATGACTTTTATTGGTCAAAACAAGGATGGGATGAAGGTGCCGAATACGGGAGTCGAGTGCAAGATTTATGTTCGTGGTGTGGAGACGCTCATCATAGCGATTATTGTCAACACGGATGGAGAAGTTAGCAAGACTTGCCATTGAGTTATTATGTTATGAGAGATTCACAAGCATACCTGCAACAAGATAGGTCCCCCTTTCTAATGCAGGGAGAATTTGAATCGGCTAACTTTCAGAACCATGGGGATTATCAGCAACAATGTGATAGGGACCCAAGTTTTGAGGAGTTGATGATCCAATGGATGAAGTCGAACGATGAGCGGATGAAGTCGAACGATGAGCGGTCTCAAAATCTCGAAGCATCTATAATGGAATTGCAAACACAACTCAACCAACTTTCCAACTTATTGACAGAGAGATCATCAGACACTTCTCAGAGTGGCACAGAGGAGAATGATGAGGTATCTGATACAGAAGTTGAACAAGTTGTTGATTCGACACCACATTGTCTACAACCTATTGCTACACCAGCACTACCTTCAGAATCTATGTGTGGTGAAGTAGATACAACATCACTGGAGCACCTTCAATTCAGCATAGGGATCCCAAAATCCACTCCATCAAATGACCAAGAAAAAGGATTAGAAATATTCAAGAATCCAACGCCACCTACCATCATATCTCTTGATTTCTTAAGAATGTGCATCAATAACCAGAGAGCTAGAGTGGTGGAGGTTGAAGACAAAGTTTACAACTTTAGTGGCCCGTTCGAGGCATACACTAAGAACCCAAGTGATACTACGATTGAGAATGAGGAGATTCGAAGATATACAAGTCACTAGGATATATCACCACTAAAGTTGTCAGAATCAAGGCTCAGGGAGTTAGGCCTGGCCACATACTTATTAAAACTATCAATGGAAGACTCCCCATCTTTAAAATTCACTTTTAGTTATTTACAATTTTATTACATTTTTATAAAAGTGAATCTGAGCTTATATCTTAGTTTTTCAGGATTTGTGAATGTGATGGGAAATGAGAAGCCTTTACGCAATTGGAAAAAGCACAAAAAGGCTCATCTATACAAAGTTGGCATTGCTCCTTATGATCCACCATGAGCAGTGCAAGGGAGTCGAGCTACCGACTTTAAACAAGCGCTTCGTGGGAGGCAACCCACGTTTTACATGCTTTCTTTCATTTCCGTTATTTTTTTTTTGTTTGTTTTGTTTCTTTTGTTTTAAGTGTTCTAAGTTGTTTTGATGATGCTTTTTGTCTCTTCTTGTTTTTCTGACTTCATAGATGGCTAGACTTTATTGTCAGACTCTTCGCCTTGTTGCTCTTTCGCTTTTTGGACATCACTTAGCTTCAAACATCAGGGACGTCTTTCCTTCCTTTACTTTGCATTTGTATCTTCGCTCATTGGGGACAATGTGCTAGATTAGTTGGGGGGGTGGGGTAGACGTCCTAATTTTATTGTGATGTGGTGATATGGTGTAACTTGTACTCATTTGTTAAGTTTCATGCTTGATTTGGGATTAGAAAACTGTGATAGTCAATTATTTCATATTCATGATTTGTTATACTTTTGCTTGGAGCATGATTCATTTGAGTGTCTCTACTTCATCTAAGATGAAATCATTTGTCGTATTTTATATGTGAAGGCCTTTTTAGCCATGCTTATGTGAATTGTTGAGGATTTAAAGCATTGAGCGTTCAATTTTGTCAACTTTGAAATGTGTGTTGAGTGTGCGAAGTCATGAAATGATTTAGGCCATCTTTCATTTTCTTTAACCTTACAATTGGCCTTCACGATATTACATAATCTCTAGACCTTATTTTGAGCCGTATTGATAAGAATGGAGTGTGTTTAGCACACTAAAAACCACCATTCGATTTTCTTTCGCAAGCCACACCAACCACCCTTTAGCCTAAAAGAAAGAAAAACAAAGTCTATTTCCCAAGTAAGAGAGCATATAACTTCATATCATTTGGTTTTAATTTGGGTTTATGCTTTGTTTTGGGTGTCGAATCTCATGGATTAATGGGTTAAAAGGTGTGTTTGTTCTTGATGATTTTGAGAAATTCTGAGGTCTTGAGTTTATGTGAAATAAAGAGAGGAAAATAAAATGTTGTAAGTTGGCTAAAGAGTCGAGAGATTGGAAGTTACCGAAAAATATATTATGTGAGCTCTCTCTCGACTTGGCTACGAACTGAGCTTCAATGTGATTTATTTGGTTTGGGAATCATTTTTCCACCCATAGCATCAAAAGAAACAAGTTTTGGGGTTATGAGTTCAAGGGGAAAAGAAATCAGAAAGCTATAAGTGACGAGATGTGGAGATTTATTCGGTTGATAAGTGAGTGTTTAGCTCGATGATATTGAGTTGTATGCTTTCTTGAGTTTAGTCACTTTATCCATATATTCCCGTCCAAGCCATTACCTAGCCTTACGTTACAAGCCAAAAAGACCTTTTGATCTTGACTTTCACATTTCATGCACACCGATAGGTTAGCAAAGTTTTGAAGTGTTTTAATGTTTTTATTATCTAATGAGTTAACATAATCTTGTTTAAAGTGTGCTCTTGGCATAAAAATGGATATGGAGTTCATGATTTTGAGATGGAATCGAAGATGTTTTGGAGGCTTTCAAATTGTTGAGTGTTCTAGGTAAAGTGTAACTTGTCATAATCATTTTCGAGGGTTTAATTCATGTATGTGCTTGATTATTGAGACATGAAACCTTTCAAGATCCCAAAGCAAGTTGTAAAATCTGAACTTATGAGTACTTACTCGCCATTTATTGATCGAGACGATCATAGCCTAGTTGGGGGGTAGTTGATAAGTCCATATTTTACAGTATTTTATGCCCCATTGTAATATGATTTGATCGTTACTTTGATCATTTTTTATCCCTCATAATGCTTTGATTGGTATAAATTTTGTTTTGTAGGATAAAAGTTGATTTACACATGAAAGACGAGAAAAGAGATCCAAATTGAGCTTGAAATTGAAGAAAGAAACAAACAAAGATAGTTGACGAAAAAGTTTACACAATGCTCATAGAGAAATGAGGTTTTCGTCCTCTTACAGGCCGAATCAGACTAACGTTTTTTCTTCAATATTGTGGATCTGTTTCTTAGCTTCGTGTAACAACTTGAAGCACCTCAATCCGACATTTGTAGAGAGAGTTATGATCAAAATACGAAAGCTGTGAATTCTGCGTCAGAGGACCGCGGTCTGATAAGAGTTTGTGCCGCGGTCCAATTCTCCCGAAGCCCAAAAATTAAGTCCGCTGTTTTCTTCCTTTTTAACACACTTTTCTCTTGGAAAACACTTACACATGCTCTAAAACACCAAGGGGGAGCCATGGGAAGTCCTAAGGAAGCTTGAAGAGCCATCATCATCCTCATCATCATCATTTTCATCATCAAAGCTTGGATTCACACTTTATAATAGGGAGTAATTCAACTCTTTCTCTTGATTAGTATTTCAATTATGTCTTGTAGAGTTGTTGAATCACTTGTTGTTGTAAGTATGAGCTAAGTATTTTTGTGATTGGGTTATGTGAATACTTTGTGATGTTTTGTGTTTAATGAATCATTAATTTTCGGATTTATTACATTCTTGTTACATGTTTGATTTTATGCTTAATGCTTATATATGCTTGATCACCATGTGTTTGATAAAATGCTTTGTCTTGAGACCGAGAGGAGATAGATAAAGGGAGATCGAAAATCAAACATCATAACGTAACAATTGACTAGAGATAGAATCGATTACGTTGTGTGGCTTTTTGTGATAAGATGACCCGATTGAATGTAGGATCTTCGTAAACAAGGAATTCCTTCGAAACTAAATGCATGTTAGTTAATTCAATCTTCACTATAGAGATATAGGAAGTTGTTAACTAGTATAGGCTTGTTATTTCAAGAGATTGAATAATAAATACATTAGGGGGTTTCCCCATAACAAGAGCGTTCTAAAAATCCGGATAATTGAGAGTTCATGAACATATAATAGAACATAGTAGGATCATAACCCAATCACCTCTTCCCATTTGATTTATTACCTTGATAATCATTTTAGTTATCTTTAGTTATTCTCATAGTATAAACACCTATCATCTTATAAATTGATTTAGCTTAGAAATAGGTAATATAGCAATTACGAGCATTGAATCCAATTGTCCCTGTGGAGACGATACACCCCGGGCTAAATAGTCCACTTTATTACTTTGCACGACCTAGTATACTTGCTAGAATTTCGCGTGTCACACACCATGGAAGATTTTTGCATATTGATCTCCTGACCCAATGCCATAGCATACTTATGAAGAATTTCTCGAATAACCCACATCAATTGGTCATCTTCTTGGACAAAAATTAAAGTGTCATCTAGGAAAAGCGGATGGGAAATAGTCGGGGCCCCACGAAAAATAGTAATCCCTTGTAACTCTCCATTATTCACCTCCACCTGAATTAATCTGCTAAAAACCTCTGCACATAAGAGAAACAAATAAGGCGACAGAGGGTCTCCCTGACAAATTCCCCTCTGTGGATACAAAAAACCAAATTGAGTGCTAGATAACATGAAGGAATATGTAACAAAATGCACACACATCATATGTAAATCCACTACTCTCGAATCAAAACCAAACTTGACTAAAAGCCTCTCATTAAAAATCCACTCCACTCGATCATATCCCTTCCTCATGTCGAGTTTAATTGCTGCAAACCCATCTGGATCTGAATCCTTAGTCTTAAGAAAATGATTAAGTTCATATGCTATAAAGACATTGTCAAAAATTAGCCGACCAGGAATGAAAGCGGATTGGGATTCAGAAATAATATCATTTAGCAAAGGCTTAAGTCTATTAGCAATGCATTTAGAGATAAGTTTGTAAACCACATTGCAAAGACTTATAATTCGAAATTGAGAAACAGTTTCAGGATTATCGATTTTTGGAATAAGAACTATATGTGTGAAATTAAATCGAGGGAGAAAGGAATGATTATTCAAGGCATCAAGAACACAAGTAGAAATATCATTACCTATCACATGCCAGAAATGCTGGAAAAAATAGGGGACATGCCGTCTGGCCCGAGGGCTGAGAGGGTGCATCTGTTTCAGAGATGTACTAACTTCCAATGTCGTGTATGGGGAGCAGAGAACTCTATTCATTTCTTCAGTAACACGCTGCTGGATAGATTCCAATACTTCGACCAACACTGCCGAAGACGGATTTATTGAAGAGAAAATATGTTGGAAGTAATCAGATTTAACCTTGTGAATATCATCTTTTTTATTACACCAATTACCCTTCCCATCCTTAATACGAGTAATAGAGTTTCTTTTTAAATGATCAGAGGCCTGGGCATGAAAGAAACTCGTGTTACGATCACCATCATGCATCCATAATGCACGGCTCGTTTCGTGCAGTGGATTCTGATTGTTTTGAAATAGAAGTGATTTTTCTAGCCCTTAGCTCAACTATAAGTTTTTCAAGCTCTTTTAAGCGATTTTTAGATTTGGTCAGAGTTTTTATCCCAATTGATAAGCCCAATCCGACACGAGTTAATATTAAGCTTGACCGAATTACCCTTCGATGAGTCAATACACAGATCCCATTTATTTTTAATCACATTTTCGCAGTCACTCTTTCTTAACCATACAGATTCAAATCAAAAATGTTTTTTATTCTTTGGGGAAGGAGAGACGGAAGTAGGGGGTGTGCGGAGCAGGATAGGGCTATGATCAGATTGGATGACATATAAATGAGTAATAGAAGCATTTGGATATAGATAGCACCAATTAGAATTAGCAAACCCTTGGTCAAGATGGGCCCGAACCGTATCAGGAAACTTGTGATTATTAGACCAAGTGAATTTATCCCCATAAAAACGGCGGTCATGTAAACCCGAATCAGGGAGAGCATCACAGAAATCTCGCATTTGCCAAAGGGGACGATCGTGCTGACTATCCTGTTCATTCGGGGATAAAATTTCATTGAAATCTCCACAGACAAGCCAGGCAAAGAAATGACCATTAGCTAATTTATGAAGGGGACGCCAACTCTCCTTACGTAAAGAAGTTGTAGGGTTCCCATAGAAGCCCGTAAAATGCCAAGCAAAAGACTATGGCGACATATGAACCGACACATCAATATGGAAATAAGAATAAGACTGAAGGATAATATCAAAAATTTTGACCCACATGAGACCTAGACCCCTCGAGGAACCCGGGACTCAACACAGACACCAAAATGACCTAATCTAGATTTGAGAAAATCAAAGAAAGCTGTATTAAATTTAGTTTCAGAAAGGAAAACAATAGATGGGCAGTGAAAACGGATAAGATCTGTTAGCTCTTGAAATGCCAAGGATCCACCCAGACCCTGGCAGTTCCAACTCAAAAGATTCACTGGGCTTGGCGGGCCTGATTCTATGTGACTTCCGAGATATGAAGATTAGAACGTTTAGGGATTGGTTAGATAGTTTCCACAGAAATTGGGGAAATATCGAGCATTTTTCTTTTCAAAGAGCTAGGAGTGGATTTTTTTGATAACACATTTTTTCCCTTTACTCGGATTTTTTGACACCACCGAAGGAACAGGAGACACCAAAAATTAGAGAGGAATATAAATAAGAATTGGAGATGGTGGTGGATTATTCAACTCAATGGATTGAACTTCGTCTCTATCCTGGTCATGGAATAAGCGCCGCTATGAGGCGGGGGGATTAGGCGTTTGAACCACTACCTGTATTGCTTGAGTTTCCCTAGTAGGAGATTAGATGGTGTAAGTAGTAATCGGACTAGACCCTGGAGAAGAAAGAATATGTTCAATAGTCAGTTGAGTCACCACTTGGGATGGGGATACAATCATGGGGACTATCGTGCCCATTGTAGCTGCATTATGGTCATTTGATGGAGAAACACCTGAAGTGCCTCCCTTGTTCCAAACCATGACAGCTATAGTAGGAGACGAAATCCCTTTATCGCGCCCCAAACTCGGATGAGTGCCACATCAAGATTTTTCAGGCGAAGCAGCTAGACTTCTCTCCTTAGAATTTCCAAAAGCCCTAGAATGGTTATCATAGTTCTTATGAGGAGGAGAGGAGTGAGTCTTATGGTGATTACCAGATTTGCGCCAACTCGCCACTTGGGAGCTACGAGACAGGCTCGAATAATGCAGTGGGAATGCGTCTAAACTCCTTCTAGAAGAACAATAGGATTGATTCATCCTAGAAGAGGCACAAAGGAAAGGCCACAATGGGAGCTCTTTTTTTGGATCTTTAAAATCTGCTTTTGTCGATGACTCACATAAATTAATGACATGACCCATGACACCACATATGTAGCAAAATTTGGAAGATGCTCATAGAGTATGTTATCTTAAAATTATTTGAGCTAGCTTTAAAACTCTATAGACGGCGGAGGGGTTTTGTAACATCAAGAGCAACTCTTATACGAAGGGTAGATCCCCCTGAGACTCCATTCCTAGAAAGGTCTACTAACCGATAGGTTCCAAGAGAATTACCAATAAAGGATGCCATATCCTCATTCATTTTGCTAAGAGGCAGCCCCCTGGCCAAGACATAAAACTCAACCCACATAAGAGAAACAGAAGGAGGATCATCATTTTTTTGGAGAAGTTTTAAAACCAGAAGATCATTATCATAACACCAACGACCCCCACCCATGACATGGTCTAAATCAGACTGACATTCAAAATTTAATAAGAACCGACCATTATCAAGTTTTTGCAAAATTGACCCGTTTACTAGGTTTAAAAACGTTAAGCATAGTTTCTCCGAAAGCTACAAAGCTATACCTAGTTCCCGAGAGGAGATTACCAACAACCACTCCGTCAAAGGGGTTAGATCCCATTTTCCAAACAGGTTCAAGTATTTTAATTTTTTATTTTTCTAATTCAGAGAGCGATATCCGTTCCATCGGGAAAATTAAATTAATAATATTAAAAAAAAAGAAAAATCAGAAAATGTGTGAAAAGGGGAGGGGGGGGGGGAATCAGAAAGTAGCATAATACGACATAGGGTATGTCGTCTCTTCCAAGAGACGACATACCCTATGTCGTCTCTTACCATGTCTTTTTTTTTATATTTATTTAATGTCTCTCATTAAATCTTTTTTTTAATTTATTTTTCTGTTGTTTTTGCAGCAGCTTATTTTGGTTGCAAATTTGCAGCCTTTGTCGTTGACAAAGGATGCAAATTTTTTATTTAATTTTTATTTTATTTTTGGTATAATAACTTTGCATGTATTTGGCATAAAAAAAAAATTTCGTCATTTTTGGGATGATTTTTCAATGTTTTTTGTACATTTTCAGGCTTCGACTTCAACACAAATAATGTAGATTGACTCACAAAGTTTGTAACGGTGTGAGAATTGATTTATTTCGATATCCGGGTAAAAAAATACAATATGTTATAAAAGAGACACATATACGAATTTTTTTAAAAAAATATATTTTTTTATCTTTTTTTTGAAAAAAAAAAGAGACACATGACGAAAAAATATTTCTTTTCGAAAAAATCGTATATGTGTGTCTCTTTTTTAACATGTTGTATTTTTTCATTCGGATATCAAAATGAATCAATTCTCTCACCGTTACAAACTTTATGACTCAATCTATATTTTTTGTGTTGAAGTCGAAGCCCAAAAATATACATAAAGTGTCAAGAAATCAAAAAATATTTTTTTTTCAAAAATTCGTATATGTGTCTCTTTTATAACATATTGTATTTTTTTATCCGGATATCGAAATGAATCAATTCTCACACCGTTACAAACTTTGTGAGTCAATCTACATTATTTGTATTGAAGTCGAATCCCAAATGTACAAAACACATTGAAAAATCATCCCGAAAATGACGAAAAAATATTTTTTTTCATACCAAATACATGCAAAGTTATTATACCAAAAATAAATAAAAAATTTGCAACATTTGTCAACGACAAAGGCTGCAAATTTGCAACCAAAATAAGCTGCTGCAAAGCAACAGAAAAAAAAATTAATGAGAGACGACATATCTTATGTCGTCTCTTTAAATAAATAAATAAATAAAATAAGAGACGACATATGCTACTTTCTGATTCTCCCCCTTTTTCACACATTTTCTGATTTTTCTTTTTTTTATATATAATATTAATTTACTTTTTCCCCGTTCCATCCTATTAGTTTCTTCCTCCATAAAACCAGATTCCACAAAGTAGGACACAAGATTGAAAACCTTCCAACCAGTTCACCAAAAGAGAGTAAAACATGTCTCGTTCCCGTACACTGCAAAACAAAGGTAGAACAACATGAGAAGCAAAGCAAACTGACAAAACCCTAGCAAAAAACAGTAAATACAAAAATAAAAAAGATAGAAAGAAAGCCTCAGATCTTAAGCAGATATAGGGAGGAAGGATCGAGGGATATAGGCAGTGGTGTTATGGCTTCGGAACTACAGCAATATTTGACTCAAACTCTTCCCAGACCATGGTTCAAAGTATCGGCCGATATACATAACCGGATCGGACCCCTCCGATCCGATAAATTCCGACGATACTCTTTGTTACCCGCTGTGTATGGTATCGTCGATATTATCGGATATTGGCCGATAATATCGGCGATATCATGATAATATCGGATATTTTTTGCTTAGTTGCAGAGCTGGGGTAATGGTTGTTGAAGGCGGAGCCACCGACGAGCGATTCTCTAAGAGGGGGAGTGAAACTTGATGAAAATTGAAGAACTAAGTAATATTGAAGAAAAGGGATGAAAAGAGAAAAAAATAACATAAACGGAAAAAAAAAGAAAAACATAAGAAAATAGAAGAGCATACCAATTACCAGGGGATGGAGGTGGAAGACGATGAGTTGCTGGGTTTCAGATTTCAACTCATTTTCCCTAATTAATGTAAAGTGGGATGATAGCAATTTTAGACCCCAATTGCAGAGGGGTTGCAATATTAGACCCTTTATGTTTGCTTTTTCTTTTCTCTTTATTTTTTGCGGCTAAATCAAGAGAAAGGTCCAAAATATCCCTGCTTTGTCAGCCCCTATCACTGTTGCATTTTTAAGAATTTACAAATTAAGTCCCTTATTTTTAAGAATAGTTCCTTTGGTCCTTTAATATTTAAATTTGGTTTATTTAGTCCCTAATATATGAAAAACATCATTAAATAAAGTAATTACATAAATTAAGAGCTATTAACAAAATAATTACAGAAATTAAACAAGATTACTGTTCACCTTTTAGATTATGGATTAAAATTCACATTTTATCATTCTCAAGTAGAGGGTTGCTCCGAAAATCCGGTTGCTTCACCAACGAAGACTTATGTTGGACAGAAATGATGTGCCTATCTTACTCTTTTGAATTTAAAAATGTAAACTTGATTCATTTTAAAAATTTTAAAAACTTAGTAACCTTGTTTTGATAAATAGCTCGAGAAAACCTTTCTGATGTGGAAGATCAGATAAACTGCGACCACAGAGCATACTCAGAATACTCAAGCTTTGATACCATTTTGCTTGCACAGTGGGGGGAATTATCCCGCACATTTTGTCTCCCGACCAGTAACACCGAGACGGTAAACAAAATCTTCCCAAAGCAGTATCAGAGATTATTGAAAACAATAATTTGTATAGCGGAAACATATTTTTGAGACGATGAAAGAGTAGAATGTTACTACTGTTCATCATCATTTTTAGCATTTTTAATGTTTTTGTATTTTTGATTTTTTAATGTTTTTGTATTTTTTGAACATGAGAGAGTTATAACATTTTTAATTAGTAGGGGAATCCCGTCCCTAGGGGTAGTTTACTCACTATGCATTATAAAGCACATAAAAACTTACAAGATATTATTGCGCACAAAGAAGATATTTTATTACAAGAAAGGTAAGAGACTCTCTAGCAACCAAGAAGTGTGGGTTGGAGAGTGTTCAAGGGGCAATTTTTACAACTGAGGGATGAGGTCCTTTTATAGGCCTCGGACATGAACTAAATTTACAACAAAATGAAGAACAAACTTGGCATCCGAGCTGCCATTATTACAAACAGTGTCTAAACAGTAAAAAGTACATAGGTGGCAATAGTGAACAGTTAATATGGTACAAAAGTTGCTGAGATTGTTGCTTTGAATTTAGTGCCTTGTTTGATAGCTGAATTATTACTGCAAATTATTGTCCTTGCTGCTGATACATTTATGACTTTTGTCTGGGAGATGCATTATTTTGCTGAAACTTTGAATGCTGTCTTCATGAGCTGTCTCTTTAAATTTGTCTTGTAGCTGAATTATTGGTGCTGCTAACCATTATTGCTGAACTGTTGAAGCTTTTGTCTTCTAGTATGTATCTCGACTGGTTCCTTCTATATCTGGATTATATTCTGAATCAGGATTATACATATCAGGATTATATCTTGGTGGGTATTCCACACTTGTCATTGCTCTTTTTCCTAATGTAGTAAGGCGAATTTTGCATCTGGTCTTGGCCGGAGTAAATATGCTATGATGAGGTGCCTGGAAAATAAGCTTGAGGTCTGAATCTGAATTGGGCATCATATACTGTCGCTGCGTTTTCTTCCGTATTTCTGATAGGAGTCATTTTTACGTGTTTTTAAGCCCCTTTGCGTTTATGTTTTAGGTTCATTTATCACTTGATTTTGTCACTTGTGCGTTTAATTCGTGCATTAAGTGATTTCAGGCCTTAAGTGGATACAATTGAAGAAAGGGTGGAAAAATGATGTATAAAACAAGTTTACGCCAAGATATTTCACACCTCCACGACCAAACAAGCAAGAAATAAGTTGGAGTTAGCCAAAATCATGTTTTAGTACCATTTCCGCACACCTGGGCGCCAAATCAGAAACAACCTCCACGTTGGAACGCCATTTTGATATTTTTAGAGACAGAATTGGATGAAGTGTCCTTCTACAAAGTTTTAGATCTATGTCTTATCTTTACATGGGTACTTGAATCATCCAATTCGGAGATCTGTGGAGATGATTATGAATAAAACACTATCCCTGCGCTGGAAAATACGAAAGTGGCAGCTCATGTTCTTGTTAGGTGGAAAACAAGAGAATGGTAGATGCAAATTCTTGGTAGGTGGAAAGAAAGAGAAGGGTAGCTCAAATTCTTGGTAGGTGGATTTTTGGGTATTTAAAGGGGAGTGGGGAGCTCACTTGAGATCATCAAAAAATCATCCTTTGAGAGTGTGAGGACGAAAATCAGGGGTTTGGGGGAGCATTCTCTTGGTTTTGAGTCATCCTATCATCATACTTGAAGAGCTAAGAAGGGGAAAAGGAGGGATTCAAGCTTCCAATCAAGAATCGATCATCAATCCAAAATAGGGAGTTTCTTAGTTTGATATTCATCTTTATCTATGAGTAATTCAATGTTTTTATTGTTTTCCCAATTTCAATTATGAACTAATTTTCCCTTAACTAGGGCCATGTGAAGGCCAAAGTTATGAGTATATATATATGATATTATTCTTCGTATTAATTCTACAATTGCTTTGTGTTTTGATTTTGTGCGTAATTACTTGCATATGTTTGATCGCCATATGTTTGTCATATTGCCTAACTTAATAGTTTGAAAGAATATAAGTTAGGGTTCAAAGAAATCATCACATCATCTGTAAAAAATAGGGAATTGCCCCTAGAGATAGGTAGAGATTCCCGGGTGCAGTTAGCCGGATTTATTCGGGGAAATTCTAGAACTTGAATGCATGATTATTGATTAAATTCTCGGATAGACATATTTAGAGAACTGTCAATTTATCATAGGATTATTACAGCCGAGACATCGGGTAGTAATTAATTAAGGAATTTTCACCAAAGCAATAGTAGTCTAATAATACGAAGAATAATTCATATTTATATTAACAAGTAAATTTGGTTGAAGCATGTGCCTTAGTTGTTTTATCTCATAAGAATCTAAATTTATTTGCTAAGTCTCGTTTTACATTTTTATTGTAAATTAATCACAATCTTTTAATTCAATTTTAATTGCTTTTAAATTCCTAGCTTTAAATAATCTTGTCTCTGTGGGATCGATAACTCGGACTTAAAGTCCACTTTATTACTACACACGACCAGTCCACTTGCTGTTTAATACACGTAAGGATTTTTCGTGTCAAGTTTTTGGCGCCGTTGCCGGGGACTTGATTTATTTTAGTTTCGGATTTTATTGCAATTTTTAGCTTTAATTTCTTTTGTCGTTTTATTATTTTCTATTATTCTCACTGTTATTTTCTATCTTTAAATTTCTGTTGGTTTGCTTCTTTGTTTCAAACAGGTTGATCTTTTGGTGAATGACTCGAACCTCAGGAGAGGCTTTAGAGGAATTTGACCCTGAGATCGAGCGTACGCTTCGTGCACACCAGAGAAATCGAGCTATGGCTGGCAACTTCCCTGATATGAATCTGCCCGAGAATAGAGAATGGTTGCAAAATCTGTTCCAAGCAATGCAACCGGCACTACCAGCACCACCTCCATCTGTTCGTGGTAATCAGCTAGCCCGTGTACACACTACGCCGGGGCCTGTTGTGGTCCCCAATTTTGCCACGCCGAACTTCCACATTCCACCTCACATGTTTAGCATGGTTCAGGCTGAACAATTTTATGGTGATCCGAAAGAGTCACCTCATGACCATCTAGAGCACTTCGAAAATGTGTTATCTACCATGCAATTCCACCCAAGAGATCTTGATGCCATCCGCCTCCGATTATTCCATTTTTCGCTTAAGGATAAAGGGACTTTGTGGTATAAGTCGTTGCCCCCACAATCCATTGAAACGTGGGAAGAGTTAGTCGAAGAGTTTCTCAACAAGTTCTTCCCTCCATCAAGGATTAACGAGTTAAGAAGCGAGATCAAGGGTTTTAAGCAAAAACAGGATGAATCGTTAGCATCAGCATGGGCAAGATACAAGAGTCTGCTTCGAAAGTGCCCCGATCACAACTATTCAAGAGACGAGCGAGTGCTACATTTCTTTAATGGAGTCCGGTCTCGGATTCGTCACAGACTTAATGCAGGAGCAGGCGGTGATCTTTTGGGTCTCGATAGCAGAACAGTGTGGGCTAAACTAGAGCAGATGGCACGGGATGATGAACTGTACCCTGAAGATGACGATGAGTTTTCTCTACAAACCCGAAGGGTTGCTGTTGCTCAAGAGGTAGAACAAAATGTTAATCTAGAGGCAGAGCCAACCATTAGTGATGTGAACTATGTCGGAAATTCAAACAAGCCTCAATTGAGCTTCCACATACCCGAGAATTTTCCGAAAAGGCCAAATCCCGCACAAAATTCACAACAAGGCATCTACCAAGCACCGAGGCCTCCGTTTTACAACAACCAAACTCAAAGGCCTGGAAATTTTAAGCCACAAGGTCAAGTTCCAAGACCTTCGACTGTCGAAGAAAGATTGGCGGCTCACATGCAAAAATCAGACGAATCATTCGCAGAGCTTCGATTGATGTTACAGGGTGTTATGACGGGAATGAAAGAGATGCAGCACCAATTTGCACAATTATCGGTTGATGCAGGTGGAAGAGCACCCGGGACACTGCCGAGTGATACAGAGAAAAACCCAAAAGAGCAATGCCATGCCATCGCTCTGAGAACTGGCAAAGAATTGAAAAGTGCACCTCCCAAGCAGTCCAAGTCCGCACTTGAAGAGGACAATGTTCAAACTTTTGATAAACTTGAAAATTCAAATCTGTCTCCCAAGTACGTACTTGACCAGAACCAAGTAAGTACTTCACACAGCTCAAGTACGTACTTGGGGCAGGATCAAGTCCGTACTTCACAGGCAGACAGGGCGTCTTCTGAAACTTTGACTCCTTCTTTGTCTAATCCTATTGAAATACGTCTCCCTTTCCCCCTAGCACATAAAAAGAATAAGAAAGATATGGATAAAAGTTTTCTTACGATTTTAGAAATTCTTCGAGAAGTTCGAATTAATATTCCTTTTATTGATGCGATTTTGCAGATGCCCAATTACATCAAGTTCTTCAAGGATATTCTATCCAATAAGCAGAAGTGGGAAGGCAATGGAACGGTGTGCTTGACTGAAGCATGCTCAGCAGTGGTGTTGAACAAGTTGCCACAGAAACTCAAGGATCCAGGGAGCCTCACAATTCCTTGCACTATTGGGCAACTCAAATTCGACCGAGTGCTATGTGATTCGAGCGCCAGCATAAATCTTCTTCCTTACTCGTTGTTCCAGAAATTGGGTTTGGGGAATCTAAAGCCAACCTCGATGAGCCTCCAACTTGCAGATCGATCAATCAAACACCCGAAGGGAATCATAGAGGATGTCATCGTGCAAGTTGACAAGTTTTACTTCCCGGTGGACTTCGTGGTTCTGGAGATGGAAGAAGATGTTGAAGTTCCTCTCATCCTAGGAAGACCCTTCCTAGCCACAGGTAAAGCTATGATCGACATAGCCAATGGTAAGTTAACTTTGAATGTGGGTGAGGAGAGAGTTACTTTTGACGTATACAAGGTTATGAAGCATGTTGGTGATGATGCGTCATGTTTAAGAATAGATGCTTTTGATCCTTTGATTATTGAGCACTTTCAGGAAAACATCTCTGATGATCCACTTGAGGTATGCATAATGAACTCCACGGATGTTGAGTCGGCCAGTGATAAACAACTGGAAGTTGTTCATAGCTTAGAGAGGCGTGCACAATACCCCACGAAGAAATTTGAGAAGTTGGATAGCCCACTGTCTAGCCACTCCAAACCATCTATTGAAGAGCCACCAACTCTTGACCTAAAAACTCTACCCTCTCATCTTAAATATGTTTATTTAAATGACGATGAAACCTTGCCACTCATCATTTCTTCTTCTCTTACAGATCAACAAGAAGCAAGGTTACTGGAGGTGTTGAGAGATCACAAAAAAGCCTTTGGATGGAAGATTGCTGATATCAAGGGGATTAGCCCAGCCATCTGCTGCATAAGATTTTAATGGAAAAAAGCTCAAGGCCCACTATACAACCACAAAGGAGGTCTAATCCTCAAATTCAAGAAGTGGAAGAAAGAGGTAATCAAGTTACTCGATGCCGGCATTATCTTCCCTATCTCTGATAGTCCATGGGTAAGTCCAACGCAGGTAGTGCCCAAGAAAGGAGGTACGACAGTAGTTCGTAATGACAATAATGAGTTAATTCAATCTAGAATTGTCACTGGTTTTAGGGTTTGCATAGACTATCGTAAATTGAATGAATATACCCGAAAAGACCACTTTCCCCTCCCCTTTATCGATCAAATGTTAGAAAGATTAGCCGGGCATGAATATTACTGTTTTTTGGATGGGTACTCCGGCTATAACCAAATTGCTATTACACCCGAGGATCAAGAGAAAACTACTTTCACTTGTCCTTACGGCACTTTTGCTATAGGCGTATGCCTTTTGGCTTATGTAATGCACCTGCTACTTTTCAAAGATGCATGATGGCTATATTTCATGACATGGTCGAGCAATTCTTGAAATCTTCATGGATGATTTTTCTGTTTTTGGCTCTACATATGATAGATGTTTGCACAATCTAACCTTAGTTTTGCAGAGGTGTGAGGAGACTGATCTAGTCTTAAATTGGGAAAAGTGTCATTTCATGGTACAAGAAGGAATTGTTCTGGGTCATAAGATCTCCCACAAGGGGATTGAGGTGGATAGAGCGAAAATTGAAGTGATAGCTAATCTTCCACCACCCACCACGGTCAAAGCCGTGAGAAGCTTTTTGGGACATGCCGGGTTTTACAGGCGTTTTATTTCAAATTTTCTAAAATTGCTAAACCCTGTCTAACTTGACCATGAAAAATGCAGTGTTTGACTTTAATGATGCATGCATGCAGGCCTTCCTCACCCTGAAGGAGAAATTAATCTCATCACCTGTGATGTCCGCCCCAGATTGGAGCCTACCATTCGAGTTGATGTGCGATGCGAGCGACATTGCCGTTGGAGCTGTACTAGGTCAAAGGAAGGGTAAAATCTTTCATACTATTTACTATGCTAGTCGTACCTTAAATGAGGCCCAACTCAATTATGCTACGACTGAAAAAGAGCTTTAGCTGTCATTTTTGCTTTTGACAAATTTCACTCCTATCTTGTGCTTAACAAAGTAATAGTATACACTGATCACTCGGCCTTGAAATACTTGCTTGCTAAAAAGACGCAAAACCTAGACTACTCAGGTGGATCTTATTACTACAAGAGTTTGACTTAGAAATAAAAGATAAAAAAGGATCTGAAAATGTAGTAGCTGATCACCTATCTAGACTAGAATTAGTGGATAAGAAAATGGATGAGACCCCAATAGGAGATGAATTCCCCGATGAACAGCTTTTTACTCTTTCTTCTATTTCAATCCCCTGGTATGCTGATTATGCTAACTATAGTTGCTGGAATTTACCCCCTGATTTGACATTTCACCAAAGAAAGAAGTTTTGAAAGATGTTAGGCACTATCTGTGGGAAGAGCCCTACTTGTTTAAAATTGGTGTCGAGGAATTATCAGGCGTTGTGTACCCGAGGAAGAAATGACCTCCGTCTTGGCTCATTGCCATGACATGGTGATAGGTGGCCACTTTGGCCCATCCAAGACTGCTGCCAAGGTTCTGCAATCAGGTTTTTTCTGGCCTACTTTATTTAAAGATGCACACGCTTATGTTCAAAAATGTGATAGATGCCAAAGAGTAGGTAATATCTCTAGACGACATGAAATGCCTATGAATAATGTGCTTGAATGTGAATTATTTGATGTGTGGGGTATAGATTTTATGGGACCTTTCCCTAGTTCTTGTTCCAATAGGTATATTCTAGTCGCTGTTGATTATGTGTCTAAATGGGTCGAAGCTGAGGCTTTGCAAACTAATGATGCTAGGGTTGTTCTTAGATTTCTGAAAAACATATTTTTGCACGATTTGGAACCCGAGAGCAATTATAAGTGATGGAGGCACACATTTTCGTAACAAGCAATTTGAAAACTTGTTGAACAAATATGGTGTTAAGCATAAAATCTCGACCCCTTACCACCCTCAAACTAGTGGGCAAGTCGAAGTGTCTAATAGGGAAATTAAACGGATTTTAGAAAAAACGGTAAATAGCCATCGAACTGATTGGTCTCTGAAATTAGATGATGCATTGTGGGCTTACCGTACTGCTTTTAAAACCCCTATTGGCATGTCCCCATATCGTCTTGTATTTGGAAAAGCTTGTCATTTACCTGTCGAACTTGAACATCGTGCTTATTGGGCTATCAAATTCCTGAATTTCGATACAAGTGTTATAGGTAATAAGAGGTTGCTTCAACTGAATGAGCTCGAGGAGTGGAGACATGAAGCATACGAGAATGCAAAACTGTACAAAGAACGGACCAAGAAGTGGCACGACAAGCATATTCTACCCCGGAATTCGAGGAAGGTGAGAAAGTTCTTATGTACAACTCTAGACTCAAGCTCTTCCCAGGCAAGCTCAAATCGCGTTGGTCGGGACCCTTTCGAGTCACCCGAGTGTATTCTTCCGGAGCTGTGGAGCTTATCACTGAGGATGGACAAGTATTTTTAACCAATGGACATAGGCTGAAACACTACTCGGGCACTGACTGGAGCGCAGACACATTATCTGTCAAGCTCCGAGAACCATCGACTTAAGTCGATCCTGAATAGTCGAGCTATTGACTATAAACAAGCGCTTCTTGGGAGGCAACCCAAGTTTGTAAGTTTTTTTTTTTTTTTTTTTGTTTGTTTAGTTTGTTGTTTATGTTTATGTTCAAACATGCACTTTTGGCATGTATGTTTTCGTATGCTTGATGGTTTGAAAAGTTGAAGTGTTAGATATGATAGACATTTGGACCCCATGTTTAGAGATGCTTATTTTACTCGAGAGGAGAAGAAGCTTTGTAACGATGCATTGGAAGTTAAAGGATGTTTTTCAACATCCTGGTTGTAAGTGTTCTTTTACCGTTACGTATACTTGTTGTAACAACATTGAGGACAATGTTGGATTTGAGTTTGGGGGTAGAAGAGTGCTTATTTGAACATTGAAAATGCAATGCTAATTTTAGCTTGAGTTTGGGGGAAAGTTTGTATGATATCATGTTTAAATACTTCTTGTTGAGAAAATCAAGTATAAATTTTTTTTTTTTTATCTTTCAATTGATGCATTAAATTGATTAACTTGAAAAAAAAAATTGCATGATTTCTTGAAATAATTTGAATTTAATGGAACATATATATCTTTGAAATTGCTCATGGAGACCCTAGACTAGGATTGATTTCATAGATGATTCACATTGCACAATAAATCGAGGGTAGAGGAATTGAGAGGATAACCATCTTGAGACACTTAAGGAGTTTTTCCCGGAAAAATTAACTTAGATTTTCATAAGGTTATAAGTTGAGTAGTAATTTTTTTATGCTAAACAATGAATTAAAAAGGTTGAAGTTTGGTATGACCACAAGTGGTCAGGCTAATATGTACTGGAGGTGAAAAATTTCATGCCTATATACTGTACTATTATGCTAATTTGAGCTAAGCTCAAGCCAAAAAGAAGCGAATTGTTTAAAAGATCTAGTTTTATTTCGTGGCCTTTGACACTCGAGTGATTAAATCCTTAGGAGTGTCTTACATTAATGCCCCAAAACTATCTAGTTTGGGAGTCATTGATCTAAATGTTACATGGGTGTCATAGAAAGCCTAATGGAATAAAACATTGCACATGATCTAGCCTTAATGAAGTTATTGGAAAGTTTCATATGAATTGAAAGTTTGAATGGTTGAGATAATGAAATTTAAATGGCTATGAGATTTCTATGATCTATGCTTTGTGTTTGATCAAAAGTTGATAGATATGGGATTAATGTCCAAAATTTGGTAAGGATGCCTTTCGACTATAATACTTAGATTTATTTTCACTACACCCTATGGAGTCTTTTCGAGTATTGGTGTCACATGAGCAAAAGTAGTTGATATGTATATATATTGTGAGCTATAAAAGGATGATTTTGTGCCATTTATTCTTGTTAATTATGTTGAGATGTATCATTTGGTTGGGATTGAAAGTTTGTTAGATTTTGTGGGTATATCTTCTGCAAACCCTCACGAGACTATAACTCGTCCTTTGAGGTAACTCAAAGGTTTAAAGGCTTGTTGCACATGCTAAGTGCAATCGTTTACTCCACGAAAGTGAGTTCGTTTGTGTTTTTGTTTCTCCTTTTGGTTTGATGATGTTTTTCATGCCTAGAACTTTTATTGCTCGAGGTCGAGGCAATGATAAGTTGGGGAGTTGATAGGAGTCATTTTTACGTGTTTTTAAGCCCCTTTGCGTTTTGTTTTAGGTTCATTATCACTTGATTTTGTCACTTGTGCGTTAATTCGTGCATTAAGTGATTTCAGGCCTAAGTGGATACAATTGAAGAAAGGGTGGAAAATGATGTATAAAACAAGTTTACGCCAGATGTTTCACACCTCCACGACCAAACAAGCAAGAAATAAGTTGGAGTTAGCCAAAATCATGTTTTAGTACCATTTCCGCACACCTGGGCGCCAAATCAGAAACAACCTCCACGTTGGAACGCCATTTTGATATTTTTAGAGACAGAATTGGATGAAGTGTCCTTCTACAAAGTTTTAGATCTATGTCTTATCTTTACATGGGTACTTGAATCATCCAATTCGGAGATCTGTGGAGACGTTTATGAAAAACACTATCCCTGCGCGGGAAACACGAAAGTGGCAGCTCATGTTCTGTAGGTGGAAAACAAGGAGAATGGTAGGTGCAAATTCTTGGTAGGTGGGAAAGAAAGAGAAGGGTAGCTCAAATCTTGGTAGGTGGATTTTTGGGTATTTAAGGGAGTGGGGAGCTCACTTGAGATCATCAAAAAAAATCATCCTTGAGAGGTGAGGACGAAAAATCAGGGGTTTTGGGGGAGCATTCTCTTGGGTTTTGAGTAATCCTATCATCATCCTTGAAGAGACAAGAAGGGGAAAAGGAGGATTCAAGCTTCCAATCAAAGAATCGATCATCAATTCCAAAAATAGGGAGTTTTAGTTTGATTCATCTTATCTATGAGTATTATATGTGTTATGTTTTCCAATTCAAGTTGAACTATTTTTTCAATTTAATAATCATTTTTTCATCATACATGGAAATAGATTGTTCAGTGGTTTTTACCAACTGTTTTAATCCTAATTTTTCAAAAGTTCCTAATTTATAAATTGTTTTTCGTTCAATTCTGGGAATAGTCCACTAATTAAGTAGATGTAAGCCCTGTGGTAATTCAAATTCAAGATTAAGACTATTTTTTTACAGGATCCTAATTTCTAATCATTGCAATAATCAAGTTCTTTGTGTTAAATTATATCCTTACCCAACATGATTTCCCCCTAAAACATGGCTCTTATACCATCTATGCCCAGGGACACAAATGATTCCAAAGAGAGATAGCTATTATGGAAGATTTGCTGGACCTAATGCAGGGAGTAGTAAATCGAGGGACTCCCAGTTTCTCTCAATGATACTTTTGCAAGGGTCACCACATATTCACAAACTATTTTCACAATTTAGTAATCCGTTAAAGAAATTAAACCATCAAGAATTTTCATACAAACGCCCAAAATGCCAAACATCACGGCAACAATATGAATATCATTCTCAATGATCCAATTTCAGCCAGTTTACTAAATTAACCCATTAGAGTCCATACCATAACAGAAATCCCTTTTTAGAATTATCAATCCATGTTTTTTAAAAAAATCATGAGAGTTTAGATATAAGTTAACACAAAAGGATTTAGAGGCTCATCCTTAACACAAATTAAAAATAAAATTAAACTCTAAGATAAATAAGAGAACTTACAAGATAAACTCTTCTTTTTATTACAGCAACTTCAGTAATTTACAAGAACTTGGTATTTTACACTGGAGATGGAGGCTGAAACAAGTGAGGGAGAGGGATTTTTAGAGAGAGAGAAAGCTAACAAATTTTTAAACTTCTAAGACTTACTAAATGACTACACCTTAGGCCCCTTTTATAGAAAGATAAGGAAGGGCGGTGGATCTCAAAGCTAAATTAAACATTTTTTATACTATTTACACAGTGATTTCACTATTGAAACAGTAATATTACTGTTATGAACAGTAGTTTGTTATGAACAGTGCCGAATAAATAGTGTTTTCCATTCCTGATCAGGATGTAATCTTTATCTGATCAGCTTTACTTCTTGGTTTTCCCTCGGGAAGATTCTTCCTGCAATTTCTCCATGATATGATCAAAATTGTCTTTTATTGAAACATCATCAGGGTCCTGAGCGTCTTGGAAATTCATTAAATCTTCATTATTATTTTTACTTGCAAGGGCCATGGAAGCATCACTTCTGTCTTCTTCTTCTAATTATTTAATTTTTTATAGTTTATAACCATTCTTGCTTTTCCTCTTAATATCTCTGCTCTAACCATAAATGCTAGTGAGCTATAAGGTGAATTACTTTCTCTTATTAATTTTAAATTTATCAATGATTCCAATGTTTTAGCAAATTTCTTAACCAGAGATGGAAGAGATCAAGTCTCTGATACTTCTACAGATTGATGATTCAGAAGCCCAGATAAACTCTGCAAAAGAGAATACTTCTGATATTCTAGATATTGCTTATGCACCCGCATTACCTTCACAAGTTTCAGATCTGTTAATTTCTGAATGTAAAAGTATCAATAATAGGATTAATAATTTTGAAATAAATTTACAAAGGATAAAAGGCTTATTAAAACAGTTAAAAAATGAACCTATAAAAACTGATGATAAATCTAGCGATGAATCAATGGAAGATATTTCTCTTAGACCTATGAAGATCGGAACTCCCATAGCAGAAACTACTTTCAAAATAAAATCTTTAGCTGAAATGAGCCTAGGAGTTGAAAGTCAATATCAGATAATGAGAGAACTTTTTAATCTCTCTAATAATGATTATCGATATGTTGATTTTTCTGGCATTTATCCCCGAGTAAACTTTATACAAGATAGCTCTCCTGAAGAGATAAGAAAATGGTATGATTTTGGTGCCATTAATACGATTTATTTAAGCAGTCCAGATTTTCCAGAAATAAGGTTATTACCATATTGGATAGTAGAGGGAGTAAAGGATTATTCTTAATAATCCTACTGTATCCCCAAAAGATATCTTAATGATAAAATTCTTCTCAGCTGGTCCAAACTTTTATCAAGAAAAACGATTTCCAGCATACCATTTTATTCAGATTGGCAAAGCTATGCCTTACACGGTCCAGACTAATAATCGAAAAGATTTTCTTAAATTTGATGAAAAAGATATCCATTACCGCCGTGCTATTGGAATACGAATTGTTCTACAAAACATGGAAAATAGCTTCAAACGAGGATTTAGGACTTATGGAGGAAAAAAGATGCATTCTTCTGTGATGATAAGTCCAGCAAAAGACCCCCGAAGCTGCCAGCAGATATTTGCAGACAAAGATAAAATGGCTAGACTCTGGAATCATTGAATCAAGTCCACAAGCCCAAGCCAAGATATGTCAGTTCCGACAGCATACTAAAGGAACGTGTCCGATTTGTTCCCCAATGAAAGGAAGACAAGAACATAAAGAAGACACGTCAGGAGTATTCGTCACCACGGATAGTGACTAAAGAACAGGCCCGGTATGTGAGTCAGGCAAGACGACAAAAGAAGAAGATAGTAGAAAGATACGAGTCATATAAAAGGACAAAAGGAAGATTAGAGAAAAGGTTACGTGTCGAGTATACTTTTAGAAATAAGATAGAATTATACTGATTAAAGATAAAAATGTACTGTTGTAAATAGCTGAATCAGCACTTATCTAGAATAGTAAGGCGGTTTATACGCCTATAAATAAGAATTGAAGGCAATGGTAGAGGGGGACCGAGGGGAGGAACTCCAGATTTTAGACACTTAAACTCTCTTCATAAGCCTTCAAACAATCCTTGTAAAAACACTCCTTTGTAACATTATGTTGAAATAATAAACTACTTCTCCTTCCAGATATCATATAAGAGTATTTTATTATTCTATCATCATTTAAAAAAGCAAAGAGTGACCAATATTAATCTTTTCTCTCAAAGTGATACGCCTACACGTAGGAAACGAAGGTAGGTTGTGCTGAGTGATGTTGAAGGAGCCATAGGGAAGTTACCTGTTTTTAACAAAGGCAGGTTGGGGCTGAAATGCCTGGTAAAAGTCTCATGGTGTGACCCGGTAGCATATTGGTCAAAGACATTTTGAGGTAAGGAAGCATGTTGGACCTCTACGTTTTAAATGTTTGATGAATAATAATTTCTCTATGTGATGTTTGGTAGAAGAAATATCTTCATGTTATAATGATCTTTTACATTATTTTGCCTGATAATCGATATATTTATTTCTTTTTAGATAATCTAAAAAATAGTATGCTTCCATGTTTAATTATCCATATTTATGATACTTCTTATTCTAATAATTTGATTAATTTTTATGATATTATTAATTTAATACGATATTTTGAAAACTTTGATTTTGAAAATTTCTATAACACTGATTTTGTTGCATTTGCTTCCGGTGCCATTCCAGATGGTATCAGAGCCATACTCGATAATTTACCCGAAAATATTCCCTTAAATTTAGAAAATAATGAGATATTTTTACCTTCTGATGATATTATTGACTTAGAATGTGATGAAAGTTTTGACTATCTTGATTATATAGTTGATGATGATGATTAGATTTATAATTCTGATTAAGAAAATGTCTGGAAATAAATTTAATATGATTAGTTTAGGAGAACATCCTATTAAAGCAAATCGTGATATGCAAGAATTACAGAAAACTATAATCTATTATGGAGATCAGATTATATTAGAATTAGAAAAAGTATCAACTCTAATCAGAACTTTAATTCAAGATAAATCTAAAGATAAAGAAAAAGTAATAGAAAAAGAAAAAGAAATTGTAGATCTTGAAAAAGTTAGTCTAGAAAAGATAAAATCACCTTCTACGACTCATATGAATTATTTAAAACATCATTTAGAAAACTTAAAAATACCTAAAGGATATAAAGGAAATAATGAGTAGTGAAGGAGAAGAATTTTCTGATATGGATAATTTAATTACACAAATAGGAAATTTAGATATTAATGAATTCGATAAAATAAAAACTTTATAAATCTTAAAGCAGATAAACCGGCAGAAATGACAACTGATTTTAACCCTAATATAATAGATATTCATAGTACTAGTACCATCTGAGATGGCACCGGAAGCAAGCGCAGCAAAATCAGAGTTGTAGAAACTCTCAATATCAAAGTTATCAAAATATCGTATTATATTGATAATATCATGAAAATTAATCAAATTAGTAAAATAAGAATTATCATAGATATGGATGATTAAACAGTGAAGCATAATATTATCTAAAAAGAAATAAAAATATTGATTATCAGACAAAATGATATAAAAGATCATTATAACATAAATATATTTCTTCTACCAAACATACCAAACATCACATAGAGAAATTATTATTCTTCAAACATTTAAAACTTAGAGGTCCAACACGCTTCCTTACCTCAAAATGTCTTTGACCAATATGCTACCAGGTCACACCATGAGACTTTTACCAGGCATTTCAGCCCCAACCTGCCTCTCTTAAAAACAGGTAACTTCCCTATGGCTCCTTCAGCAGCACTCAGCACAGCCTACCTTCGTTTCCTACATGTAGGCGTACCACTTTGAACTAAAGAAATAATATTGGCACTCTTTTAATTTTAAATGCAGATAGAATAATAAAATACTCGTATATGATATTTGGAAGAAGAAGTAGTTTTTTATTTAAACATAATGTTACAAAGGAGTGTTTTACAAGGATTGTTTGAAGGCTTGTGAGGAGAGTCCTCCGAAGTCTGAAATATGAAGTTCCTCCAAGGTCCCCTTCCAACATTGCCTTCAATTCTTATTTATAGGCGTATAAACCGCCTTACTATTCTAGATAAGTGCTGATTCAGCTATTTACAACAGTACATTCTTATCTTTAATAGTACAATTCTATCTTATTTCTAAAAGTATACTAGACACGTAACCTTTTCTCTAATCTTCCTTTTGTCCTTTTATATGACTCATATCTTTCTACTATCTTCTTCTTTTGTCGTCTTGCCTGACTCACATCCCGGGCCTGTTCTTTAGTCACTATCAGTAGTAACGAATACTCCTGACGTGTCTTTTTTATCTTCTTGTCTTCCTTTTTTATCTGTATGTATAATATTTAATATGCTTATATTATATATATATATATATATATTACATATATAACAAGTGTCATGTTAACATATGTATTATTAATATACTATATATGTGTTACATACATACAATACATTCTATATATTATGTTTATATATAATTTATATTTATATTATAATATATAATATATTATATGACTATATACTGTAATGAGTATACGATAATATATATATATATATATATATATTAAAATATATATATTTCACATATACAATATTACTTTGCATATATTAAATACATATGTCATATTATATATATATGTAATATATACGTATATTATAAAAGATATATAACATATTATAGAAATATATATATGTCAGAATAAATTTTATATTATATGTGTTCTAGTACACGTGTGTGTGTGTATATACACCAATTACAATACATAAATATATACATATAATATTATTATTCTATATATTATAATCATTTCAAATTTATAATATATACCCAATTGGTTTTTAAAATGGTGGAAATTCTATGGCCCCAAAAAGGAAATTTTGCTAGAAATCCTTATAGGATTATTTGAAGAATGGAAAACATATTCTCCAAAATTTTTAGAACTATCACAATCTCAAAAATCAGAAAAAATCGAGAAATTCCACTTTTTTATGGAATTTTCAATTCCTTGGATCTGGAAATGGCTTCCCCAAGTGGATCATGATGAGGATAATATCCCCAAAGTTATTACCTTTGGATGATGTCATAGAAGTATCACTTCGTTCTTCTTCGATCCAGTCTTCTCTTCTATTAATTTTGTCTTCATTTCTTCAAGATATTTTTCAATGAGTTGTTCTTTTGAACTGGTGCCTTCTTGCTTTTTGAGCTGTTGAGATATTTCCGCAATGTTGATCAGGGGAATTTGCATCTTCTGCTGCTTTTTATGATACCGCCTTTTGTATTCCTCTATTTTCTTTTCAATTTTATTTATAGTATCTATACATTTTAATTCTTTGATTTCAAGATCCTCTCGCATCATGGTATCCCAGAATTTTGTATAGGATAATCTTATAAGTATCATAAAAAGCAGCAGAAGATGCAAATTCCCCTGATCAACATTGCGGAAATATCTCAACAGCTCAAAAAGCAAGAAGACACCAGTTCAAGAGAACAACTCATTGAGAAATATCTTGAAGAAATGAAGACAGAACCAATAGTTAATATGCAAACTCTTCAATTTTCAAATGATAATTTCTTAAATACTCTGGAACAAATTATGTCCCAAAAATGGACTGTACAAATAACTTTATTAATAGATAATTATTTTTCTCAAGAATTTATTGCTTTAATTGATAGTGGTGCTGATTTAAACGTAATACAAGAAGGATTAATTCCTACAAGATATTTTGAAAAAACTACTCATTCTTTATCCCATGCTGGAGGACAAAAACTGGATATCAGTTTTAAGCTTCCCAAAGCTTTTGTTTGTATTGATAAAACTTGCATACCCACAAGTTTTTTACTTGTTAGAAATATTTCAAACCAAGTTATACTTGGATCACCTTTTATAACAAAAATTTATCCTTTTATAATTGTAAATAAAGAAAGAATTATAGGTACTTATAATAATAAGCCTATACATTTCAAATTTATCACAAAACCTTTTACCAAAGTATTACATGGAATGTATGAACAAATTAAAGCAAAAGAAAATCAATTAAATTTTCTTAAAAATGAAGTTTGTCTTTTAACCATAGAAGACAAATTACAAAATCCAAAATTACAAGATAAAATAAAACTTTTACATAACAAATTCTGTTTAGAAATTTGTAATGATCATCCTAATGCTTTCTGGGATAGGAAAAAACATATTGTTGATCTACCATATGAAAATGATTTTGATGAAAAAAATATTCCTACTAAAGCAAGACCTTGTCAAATGAATTCTGAATATTTAGAATTATGTAAAAAAGAAATTGAATCTTTGCTTAGTAAAAAATTAATCTGTCCGTCTCAATCTCCATTGTCATGCACTGCATTTTATGTTAATAAACATAGTGAACAAGAAAGAGGAGTTCCTAGGCTTGTAATTAATTATAAGCCTCTTAATAAGGTTCTAAAATGGATAAGACACCCAATTCCTAATAAAAAAGATTTGTTGGATAGATTATATAATGCCATTATATTTTCTAAATTTGATTTAAAATCAGGATATTGGCAAATTCAGATTAATAAAGCTGATAGATATAAAATTGCTTTTAATGTTCCTATAGGACATTATGAATGGAATGTTATGCCTTTTGGATTAAAAAATGCTCCGTCAGAATTTCAAAAAATAATGAATGATATTTTTACTCTTTATAGTGAATTTATTATCGTATATATTGATAATATTCTTGTATTTTCCAAGGATATAGAATCTCATTTTAAACATTTAGATATGTTTAGAAAAAATTATTATTCAAAATGGTCTGGTAATATCTAAACCAAAAATGTCTTTATTCCAAACGAATGTTAGATTTCTTGGTCATAATATTGAGAAAGGTAATATTATTCCTATCAATAGAAGTATTGATTTTGCTTCTAAATTTCCTGATGAAATTACAGATAAAACTCAGGTACAAAGATTTTTAGGAAGCCTGAATTATATTTCAGCCTATTATAAAAATCTTGCTGAAGACACAGCTATTTTATATGATATATTAAAAAAGAAACCAAAACCTTGGTCAGAACAGCATACTAATGCTGTGAAGAAAATCAAAGAAAAGGTGAAAACTTTACCTTGTTTAATGCTAGCTAACCCAAATTGGGAAAAAATTGTGGAAACTGATCCTTCTGAAATTGGTTATGGTGGTATTTTAAAACAAATTAATCCTATTACAAAACAAGAAAATCTTATCAGATTTCATTCTGGAAAATGGAATGACAGTCAAAAGAATTATGCTACAATAGCCAAAGAAATTCTTGCCATAGTAAAATGTGTATTAAAATTTCAAGATAATTTATATAATCAACATTTTGTGAAAAAAACAGACTGTAAAGCAGCCAAGTTTATGTTTCAAAAAGATTTTAAACATGATGTTTCTAGGGGTGTGCATTTCGGTTAACCGAACCGAAACCGAACCGAAATTTCGGTTAACCGTAATTTCGGTTCGGAAAAATCCGAAACCGAAACCGAACCGAAATGGTTCGGTTTCGGTTCGGTTTTAACCGAACCATTTCGGTTCGATTTCGGTTAAATTTTCGGTCAACCAATCTTAGCCCAATTTTTAGCCCAAATTTATTTTAGCCCAACTTTTTTTTATTTTAGCCAAACTTTTTTGTTTTTGGGCTCAACTTTTTGGTTAAAATGATTTGCCATGAATTGTTGGGCCAACTGTTTTATTTTAGCCCAACTTTTTAGCCCAATTGATAATGAATTGTTTAATTCATTAATTGTTTATTTTTTGCTCTTTGAAAATGCAAATATGCAATAGATTAATATATAATATGATTGTATAAATTATAATAAGTACTTTGTTTTAGATTGCAACAACAAATAATTAAGTATTGTTTTTCACTTAAGTATAGAGCTAAAAGATTATATAATTAGAAGTATTATCATATTATATAATTAAAACAACTTTATGTCTTGAGAATTGAGATTATCATCTAAATTGAACATACTAAGCACATGCACAACAAATATTAAAAAATCCGTCCAACCACACACTTTGAATCATCAATGGACCGTCAAGACAAAGCCATGACCACGAGTCCACGACCATCAACAACTAGCAAACAACCAACAAGTTACAAGCTGCATAAAAATCAGTATTATCAAAAGTAATATTACAACCAACACGTTGACTGTGTGTGTGAGAACTGAAGCGCTGTTGCCTGTTGCGCAGAGGCAGAAAGAGAGAGAAATGAGAGTTGAGAGTGAAGGCTTCAAGGCACGCACGCAGATAAAGAAGTGAAGAATTAGGCTTGTTTTTTTGGAATTTACACATTAGCCCCCCCACTATATAAATTATAAATAGAAATTATATTTATATATTATTTTAACAGTACACGATTTCGGTTTTCGGTTCGGTTCGGTCGGTTATCCTATCCGTGACCACCCCTAGATGTTTCTAAGCAAATGTTTGCTAAAGGCGCATCTCGCTCCTTTTGATTTTAAAATTATTTATAAAAAAGGAGAAGATAATAATCTTCCAGATTTTCTGACTAGAGAATATTTATCATGAATTTTGCAGGATCAAGATTTTCAGAATATTCCTCTATACAAACAATGCAAAAATTATATATTCACAATTTATATGGTTGTTCAGTATATTATGTTCTTCCCCATCATCGTCGCTACTTAGGAAGAATTGGGGTTCCTGATCCAATTAATGATCCTTATTATTTAAAAATATATGGAGATGCTAATTGCATTAAAAGACTTCAAATTAGAAGATATTAGCTTCAGAAAAGTCACAAATATTGGGAAACTGAAATCAATTCTCCTGAGTTCCAAATGCAGAGTTTAACATATAGAAGTTGTGCTCTAAAGCACAAAAATCAATGCTTATTATGGGAATTACAATTTGTCAATGGCTTGCTCAATAGACTCTCTGCTTAATCAAAGAATTTTAATATGACAGAAATGCAGTTTCATGGAAGAGGACTCTCCTCTTATAGAGGCAGAGGTGGTCGTGGAAGAGGTTAGGATAATATTCTGACACAACATGGAAGAAAGAAGCTAATAGCAGCTGATTTATCATCAGCTCAAGATCCTTTATATAAGGAATTTCTTGAATTTAAGAAACAAAAAGAGGGTCATACCCAAGCTTTTCCCTCATATTTTAAAATTGTGGGAAATGAAGATGAGGAAGCAGATGTCCATAATATGGGCTATATCCAAAATGATGACAAAAGAGTTATACTCTTTCTTACTGAAAATGATTTGAAAAGGGATAATAAGCCCTGGGAATTGCTTGAAAGATATTTAAACACTCATAGTGCTACTTTTGGAAGTTATAAATTCCAACAATATTATGAAAATATTCTCCAAAATAGTGGCCTATGTGAAATAAACCACTATCATAGTGGCAGTAATGAGGAAATTTATAAATTTTCCAAAATAATTGTTAAAAGGATTATATCCATAGAAGAATGGGGAATATCTCCATTCAAAGAAAAACAATTTTATTTCAACAATACTCCTATTAAATATAATTATTGGGAATATGTTGAAGCATTTGAAAAAGTTTTCTTATATGAAAACCCGAGCCATAGTCATACTTGGTTCATCAAAATATGCGGAGAGATTTATAACCACTTTATACCCAATTGGTTTTTAAAATGGTGGAAATTCTATGGCCCCAAAAAGAAAATTTTGCCAGAAATCCTTATAGGATTATTTGAAGAATGGAAAACATATTCTCCAAAAATTTTAGAACTATCACAGTCTCAAAAATAAAAAAAAATCGAGACATTCTACTTTTTTATTGAATTTTCAATTCCTTGGATCTGGAAATGGCTTCCCCAAGTGGATCATGATGAGGATAATATCCCCTCTATTATAAGATTATCCTATACAAAATTCTGGGATACCATGATGCGAGAGGATCCTGAAACCAAAGAATTAAAATGTATAGATACTATAAATAAAATTGAAAAGAAAATAGAGGAATACAAAAGGCTGTACCATAAAAAGCAGCAGAAGATGCAAATTCCCTGATCAACATTGCGGAAATATCTCAACAGCTCAAAAAGCAAGAAGGCACCAGTTCAAGAGAACAACTCATTGAGAAATATCTCGAAGAAATGAAGACAAAATTAATAGAAGACTGGATCGAAGAAGAACGAAGTGATACTTCTATGACATCATCCAAAGGTAATAACTTTGAAGATATTAATTTCCAGGATACACAGGATCCAAATGACGTGCCAATCGAAGACAATTTTGATGCAATATTGGAGAATCTCAAAGAAGATTTGCACCGAGGGAAATCCAAGCAGAAAAAGTGACAGAAAATTATCAAGAATAGTGAAATACTATTTGGAACTGTTCATAAGAGTATCACTTTATCCAAATTCACGGTGATTAACACTTTATTTTTTCTTTATTTCCCAATAATTAACTGCTATCTCATTACTCTCATCTTCCATTTGAGACGTGGGGTTTCATTCTCTGATATCACTCTTCTTGGGGTAAACGATCATTTCAATTCTCTCTGCATTTTTAGCCCATTGTTGGAGCAACTAGATTGAGGCCAAAGTTGTGTAAGTCTCTTTTCAGAATTATCTATATATAGTTCGATCGGATACTCCGGTATTTGCTATTGTTTCTTTGGGCATATATAATAATGGTTATGGAAAATTAGTTTATAATTTATAGAACCTCATTGTGTTTGTATTTTGTAGTTGAATTGTTTGCATAAGGCAGAAAAAAATGCATTATCTTTTACAGGGTGAATTCAATGTTTAATTTACTAAAAAATAAAAAAATTCATTGCACTACAGGTCATAAATAAGTAATGAATTTTCCCTAGCACCATATGTTTAGTTTCGCCCTCATTTTTTTGGTTGCCCACTCGGTTTAGAGAAGCTTTGCCCCGATTGCATCCGAATCCGACCCGGGTCGCACACTTGGCAGTGGTGGGTGAGTCTCCCAGCGGAGGTTTTCTGCATTCACAAGGTCTCAATCCAAGACATTCCTTAAGCGGAACCGAGTTGCTTACCACTCGGACCAACTCCATTGGTTTAGTTTCGCCCTCATTACATCACAGTAACCATAACTCAATTTTTTTTTATTACTAAAATATAATTTGTAGTCTAATCAAATTGAACATGCTCTTATGTCAAATTACTCACGTGAAAACTCATATTGTCCTTTCTTTTGCAGATTTCTTTAAGCAGTTTGGTATAATAGAATTACAAAATTTCAAGGAATGGGAAGGTTAATTTCTTTTGTACGACTGTTTGCTATTTGTTTATTTATGCGGATCTCTTTTTTTTCTGATAAATATTTATGCGGATCTTGATGTTGTGTGAATAGTATGGGAGGGCTAACGGTTCGAGTTTTCGGGTATCCACCCGACCCGATTGGGTTCGGATCTATTGGGTGGGATTTTTTGCAGAAATTCGGGTATTGGGTATTACCCAATACCCGATTGGGATTTCGGGTCGGGTATCAGGTAGGAAATTCCTACCCGATATACCCATTGGGTACCCGAAATGAACAGTAAAAAATATATATATAAAATAAATATGTACCTAACTACTAAGATAAATATGTACCTAAATATATATATATATATAATAAATATGTAATAAGATTGTTGTTTAATTTGTGTTAGACTTGGACACTTGGGCTCAACGTTAATTTAATCAAATGAGTTATCTTATCTATTTTCAATTCTCATTTCATGTGATAAATTGTTGAATAGTTGTTATAAATTGAATAGGTTGATGCTTTACAAATTTGTAACATTGTGAAAATTTTCAGTTTTTTGGTTCCTCAGTGTATATAAGTTGAGTTATTGATGAATTAAATAACTACATAACTAGATGTAATTTTTTGATCAAAAAAAAAAATAGATGTAATTCAATATTATGTTTTATATTTCTTAGGTGTTGCTCAATTATAACATCTTTCAATTGGGATAGAGGGAAAATATATATTCATTGAGACTATAGTCTATCAATCTTAGGCTTTCATTAATTAGTTAGATAACTTTATTTAATTGAAAAAATAAATTTACGTTATATCTTTTCAGTGTGCACACACATCGACTGTGCTCCGACCGCTAGTATATATTATATATCGATCCACTTGCTTAAAAAGTTGAGTCCAGATTCAATGTAATCTTCCTGGTGAGTGGTTATCGTAACGTGCGGGGTGGAGATTGTCCCTAAATTTCTTTCCAAGTGAAATTTTGCAACAGAGAACTCCTCAAAATTGTATTTGGAATCGGAAATTTTTCATCGGAAACAAAATAAAAGCAGCGAGATTTTGGAATGCAGATGTAAGACCTCGGAGTGGACGAAAGCGAGGAGATGGAGTTTTGGAGTCGTTTCGGGAGAGAAAGAAGTCGTCGTTAGAGAGGGAAGTTTTAAAGACGTGAGTTTGTGGGTCTTGAAAAAATATCATTGAAACCTTCCTCACTTGCTTGTTTCAACAACTATTAGGGGGATAAAATTGGAACAATGACAAAATTGGTATCCGAACTACAACTGAAGTGTGTAAAAGTCACATTAATCCTCAGTGCAAAACAGCTGGTTTTAGAGGAAAAACAATTTTAAGGACAATTTGTGTAAATTTAATCAAAATAACTTCCATTTGCGAGGTAAAATGACCTTTCTTTTTATAATGGTATAGATAATGGTATATATATATACTAGCAGTCGGGGCACACCGTCCATGCGTTCATGAATTTCTTTTTGAGTAAATTAAATTAGTCGTGCATATAGAATCAAAATTGTAACCATCTTGATGTCATTTTGCCATTAAAAAGTCATATAGCAACATGTGGAAAACAATACTGGAAATCATTTTGTCATCAAAAATCATACAGCAACATGTGGTAAATGGTACTCGCATACACAAACTTATGTTCATTGTTATCAACATAAGAATATATTTAACTTGCTTCCATGATATTTTTGGCAAGTTTAAAATGCAGGTGCATAATTTGGTTAACCATGTTCAATTCCAGATTCACAAACTATTTCCACCACAGATACTTTTGCAAGGATACTTTTGCAAGGATCACCACAGATTCACAAACTATTTTCACAATTTAATAATCCGTCAATGAAATTAAATCATCAAGAATGTTCATACAAAAGCCCGAAAATGCCAAACAACACGGCTAAAAACGGCAACAGTATAAACTTCATTCTTGATTATCTAATTTCAGCCAGTTTACTAAATCAACCCATTAGAGTCCATACCATAACGAAAATCTCTTTTCAGAATTATCAAACCATGTTTTTTAGAGGAATCATGAGAGTTCAGATATAATTTAACACAAAAGAATTTAGCCTATAAGGCTCATCCTTAAACACAAAGTAAAAATAAAATTAAACTGTAAGATAAAAAAGAAAACTTACAAGATAAACTCTTATTTTATTGTAGCAACTTCAGTAATGTACAAGAACTTGGTACTTTACACTGGAAATGGAGGCTGAAGCAAGTGAGGGAGAGGGATTTTAGAGAGAGAGAGAGACTTTCTAAATTCTAAGGCTCTTTCCAACTTGCTTCTACAAAGGCCAACCCTTCTATTTATAAGAAGTGGAGGCGGCGGATTTCAAAACTAAATTAAACATAGTTTATACTATTTATACAGTGATTTACTGTTGAAATAGTGATACTGTTATGAACAGTACCCGGCTATGAACAGTTCCAAATAGTATTTCACTATTCTTGATAATTTTCTGTCACTTTTTCTGCTTGGATTTTCCTCGGTGCAAATCTTCTTTGAGATTCTCCAATATTGCATCAAAATTGTCTTCGATTGGCACGTCATTTGGATCCTGTGCATCCTGGAAATTAATATCTTCAAAGTTATTACCTTTGGATGATGCCATAGAAGTATCACTTCATTCTTCTTCGATACAGTCTTCTATTAATTTTGTCTTCATTTCTTCAAGATATTTCTCAATGAGTTGTTCTCTTGAACTGGTGCCTTCTTGCTTTTTCAGCTGTTGAGATATTTCCGCAATGTTGATCAGGGGAATTTGCATCTTCTGCTGCTTTTTATGATACAGCCTTTTGTATTTCTCTATTTTCTTTTCAATTTTATTTATAGTATCTATACATTTTAATTATTTGGTTTCAGGATCCTCTCGCATCATGGTATCCCAGAATTTTGTATAGGATAATCTTATAATAGAAGGGATATTATCCTCATCATGATCCACTTGGGGAATCCATTTCCAGATCCAAGGAATTGAAAATTCAATAAAAAAGTAGAATGTCTCGATTTTTTCTGATTTTTGAGACTGTGATAGTTCTAAAATTTTTGGAGAATATGTTTTCCATTCTTCAAATAATCCTATAAGGATTTCAGGCAAAATTTTCTTTTTGGGGCCATAGAATTTCCACCATTTTAAAAATCAATTGGGTATAAAGTGGTTATAAACCTCTCCGCATATTTTGATGAACCAAGTATGACTATGGCTCGGGTTTTCATATAAGAAAACTTTTTCAAATGCTTCAACATAATCCCAATAATTATATTTAATAGGAGTATTGTTGAAATAAAATAGTTTTTCTTTGAATGGAGATATTCCCCATTCTTCTATGGATATAATCCTTTTAACAATTATTTTGGAAAATTTATAAATTTCCTCATTACTGCCACTATGATAGTGGTTTATTTCACATAGGCCACTATTTTGGAGAATATTTTCATAATATTATTGGAATTTATAACTTCCAAAAGTATCACTATGAGTGTTTAAATATCTTTCAAGCAATTCTCAGGACTTATTACCCCTTTTCAAATCATTTTCAGTAAGAAAGAGTATAACTCTTTTGTCATCATTTTGGATATAGCCCATATTATGGACATCTGCTTCCTCATCTTCATTTCCCACAATTTTAGAATATGAGGGAGAAGCTTAGGTGTGACCCTCTTTTTGTTTCTTAAATTCAAAAAATTCCTTATATAAAGGATCTTGAGCTGATGATAAATCAGCTGCTATTAGCTTCTTTCTTCCATGTTGTGTCAGAATATTATCCTGACCTCTTCCACGACCACCTCTGCCTCTATAAGAGGAGAGTCCTTTTCCATGAAACTGCATTTCTGTCATATTAAAATTCTTTGATTAAGCAAAGAGTCTATTGAGCAAGTCATTGACAAATTGTAATTCCCATAATAAGCATTGATTTTTGTGCTTTAGAGCACAACTTCTATATGTTAAACTCTGCATTTGGAACTCAGGAGAATTGATTTCAGTTTCCCAATATTTGAGACTTTTCTGAAGATAATATCTTCTAATTTGAAATCTTTTAATGCAATTAGCATCTCCATATATTTTTAAATAATAAGGATCAATAATTGGATCAGGAACCCCAATTCTTCCTAAGTAGCGACGATGATAGGGAAGAACATAATATACTGAACAACCATATAAATTGTGAATATATAATTTTTGCATTGTTTGTATAGAGGAATATTCTGAAAATCTTGATCCTGCAAAATGCATGATAAATATTCTCTAGTCAGAAAATCTGGAAGATTATTATTTTCTCCTTTTTTATAAATAATTTCAAAATCAAAAGGAGCGAGATGCGCCTGCCATCTAGCAAACATTTGCTTAGAAACATCTAGGGGTCGATTTCGGTTTTTCATTTTCAAAAAACTCGGTTTCGGTTTCGGTTCCGAGCCTCTGTTTATAATAGGCTGAAATATAATTCAGGCTTCCTAAAAATCTTTGTAACTGAGTTTTATCTGTAATTTCATCAGGAAATTTAGAAGCAAAATCAATACTTCTATTGTTAGGAATAATATTACATTTCTCAATATTATGACCAAGAAATCTAACATTCATTTGGAATAAAGACATTTTTTATTTAGATATTACCAGGCCATTTTGAATAATAATTTTTCTAAACATATCTAAATGTTTAAAATGAGATTCTATATCCTTGGAAAATACAAGAATATCATCAATATATACGATAATAAATTCACTATAAGGAGTAAAAATATCATTTATTATTTTTTGAAATTCTGACGGAGCATTTTTTTAATCCAAAAGGCATAACATTTCATTCATAATGTCCTATAGGAACATTAAAAGCAGTTTTATATCTATCAGCTTTATTAATCTGAATTTGCCAATATCCTGATTTTAAATCAAAATTTAGAAAATATAATGGCTTTATATAATCTATCCAACAAATCTTTTTTATTAGGAATTGGGTGTCTTATCCATTTTAGAACCTTATTAAAAGGCTTATAATTAATTACAAGCCTAGGAACTCCTCTTTCTTGTTCACTATGTTTATTAACATAAAATGCAGTGCATGACAATGGAGATTGAGACGGACAGATTAATTTTTTACTAAGCAAAGATTCAATTTCTTTTTTACATAATTCTAAATATTCAGAATTCATTTGACAAGGTCTTGCTTTAGTAGGAATATTTTTTTCATCAAAATCATTTTTATATGTTAGATCAACAATATGTTTTTTCCCATCCTAGAAAGCATTAGGATGATCATTACAAATTTCTAAACAGAATTTGTTATGTAAAAGTTTTATTTTATCTTGTAATTTTGGATTTTGTAATTTGTCTTCTATGGTTAAAAGACAAACTTCATTTTTAAGAAAATTTAATTGATTTTCTTTTGCTTTAATTTGTTCATACATTCCATGTAATACTTTGGTAAAAGGTTTTGTGATAAATTACAAATGTATAGGCTTATTATTATAAGTACCTATAATTCCTTCTTTATTTACAGTTATAAAAGGATAAATTTTTGTTATAAAAGGTGATCCAAGTATAACTTGGTTTGAAATATTTCTAACAAGTAAAAAACTTGTGGGTATGCAAGTTTTATCAATACAAACAAAAGCTTTGGGAAGCTTAAAACTGATATCCAGTTTTTGTCCTCCAGCATGGGATAAAGAATGAGTAGTTTTTTCAAAATATCTTGTAGGAATTAATCCTTCTTGTATTACGTTTAAATCAGCACCACTATCAATTAAAGCAATAAATTCTTGAGAAAAATAACTATCTATTAATAAAGTTATTTGTACAGTCCATTTTTGGGACATAATTTGTTCTAGAGTATTTAAGAAATTATTATTTGAAAATTGAAGAGTTTGCATATTAACTATTGGTTCTTCTTGAAGAGAATTAGTTTCAGAATTATGTTCTAATCTTGATATTCTATTATCAAGGACTTTATTTTCTTGTTTTAAAGAATTAATTTCTTTCTTTAAATGATTTATTTCTATCATAAGGTCATTTACTGATGTAGGAGTGTTTACTACCTGTCTATCTTTTAATAATTTATAAACTTCTGACATAGAATATGGTTCTGGAGAAGTTATGACTTCCTCAGGGACATTTCGTGTGTTAATAGAAGTACTAGGAGTAGTAGGAATATTGTCAATTTGATCAATTATTTTTGATCTTAAATCCGAATCCTTTATATGTTTTAGTAGTTCAAAAATATTTTGGCTATCTAAAACATTTATTTCCATATCTTGAAATTGAGATAGAATTTTATAATATTCTTCATTTTCCAGATTATTAATACAAGGTTGACCTTTACTACATGGTTCACATTCTGACTCCGATGTAGATTCCGATTCTGATATTATTGACTCATTATCTAAAACTTTAAGCCTTTCAGAATTACTACTATCTTCAGAATATGATTCTGTTTCTGTATTATCAGTATCCGAGTTTAATAAGATTTTGGATATTTTTTCTTTTATATCATCACCTATTTGGAGATTATTAATTTTCTTTTTGGTCCAACAATTTCTTGCATAATGACCTGTTCTACCACATTTTCTACAAACAATAAATTTTCTTTTAAGCTTGTTTATTTTCTTCTTTTTCTTCTTTTCTTTTTAATTTTTTCTCCCATTTCTTTTGAGAATTTTTTCGTTTTCTTTTCAGATATTTAAATTTTTTATCTTTATTCTTTTCTTTTAAAGGTTTAAGTTTATGAGAAGAAGGGATATTCATGCCAAATTGACTACAGAATTGGCCTAATTGTTTTCTTTCTATGAGGTTTTGTCTTTTTAATTGTTGATTTAATTTTATTTCATTACAAAGATGTAATCCTTCTTGGATACATACCTCCAATTAATTTACCATAGGTATAATTATCATAAGGAATAGATATTAAATCACCTCGTAAATTCCTTCTAACTCTTTCAGCAAATAAATGAGGTAACCCATCAATAAATTTAGATTTCCAATGAGAACTATTACTTTCAGGTAATTCCATGACTCTACTTAGGAAAATATCTTTATACCATCTAAAATCTGTTAGTGTTTTACACTTAAGATTTTGTAATAATGTTCTAATTGTTTCACTATTATCAGAATATCTTCCAGTAAAATGTTCAACAATATTAACGATTAAAGTATATACTGAATTTTCAACTAATTTATTATCTTCCTGTTTAACAGTGTTTAAAATTTCATCTTTATTTGCTTGGGTTAAATAATGATCCCACCATCCTTTTAAATGACATGTAAATCCTGCAATTATCATTTTTGCAACAGTCCTATCTGTATTATTATTGCTTTTACAAATGGTAGAATACATAAGCATTCTGTGAACAGCATTATAAATTTATTTTTCAGTATAGCCATCAATATTCCATTCATAAATATTTTTGCCACTATAACTATTACTAAGAATAAATTCTTGTTCTTCATGTAAAACGTCCATAGGAGAAGGTCTCCTATAATAATATAACCTTTGACTGGGTTTATTTGCCCATTTTTCCTTATCAATTTTATTAATTGTATCAACATTTTCATCTAGTGTATTTATGGTTAATTTCTCCTTTAGTACTTTTTCAACTTTTGATGCAAGTCGTTGAATATTATTATCAATACGAGATCCTTCTCTTAGAGTATTCTCAAAGTCTTCTTCTAAAGTATTTATTGTTAATTTATCAAATTTGTCTTTTAAGAATTTTTCTAATTCTATAGTAGATTTTAATTTAAAATCTCGAATTTCAGGAGGAGGCTGAATACTGGGACTTGCAGTGTGACCTTTTCCATTATGACCAGTATGACTAGTACCAATGATTTCAAGACCCGTTTCAAGAAGTTTAGATTTATCTATTAATATACTTAGTTTATTTATTCTATCATGTAAAGAAGCTATTTGTTCTCCTAACACATTCAAAAACATATTAGCATAGTTTTGTTGTTCAATAAGAAAATTAATATGTTGACATTTAACTTGTAAAGTATTGTTTTCAAATATTTTGGAAAAGGCAAGAAAATTACAGATTTTCCCTTCTTTTTCCATTTGAAATGCTTGTGAAGGAGGATAAATATCTTTCTTTCTATTACAGCGATATATTGTTCAACATATGTAGACATAAACCATGGAACAAAAGGAATGAGAGTATTTTTCTTAGAACAAGTTTTATAAAATTGTTCTTGTAGATAATTTTGTTCACTTAGATTAAAATTATCAAAAAACCAATTTCTAAATAATTCCCATCTAGGCAAATTGAATTCCTTTTTAATATTTTGCCTAGCCTGAGAGCCAGGACTAAAATCAATTTTAGGCCAAAAATCCATTAAAAAGGTGGCATACTCATTTCAGACATTGTCTCCGCCTGCTTAATATTATTAGCATGCTTATTATTATATCCTTTTACATATTGTCTTGATTAATATATAATTCATCAATTCTAGAATCTCTTAACGATTCTTGTGTTTCCTCTTTTTCATCTCTTATTTGAGAAGTAGATGCCCTCGAAGGAGTTTCAACAATATAATCAATAGGTGAAATATAAGAATGTAAAGATTGGGATCGAGACCTAGATAATTTTGAAGATGGTCCTAAAAATCTATTTGGATGTTCAAATTGTAAATCTATGGTCCCTTCTTGAGACTGTATTACATCTACCAGATTTGACTGTATTTGTGGTTGTGTAGGTACAGCTTTTTCAATTATCCAGTGTTCAGGAAAAGCAATTTCTTCCCATTTTATAGATCTCCTTGTAATAATATTAGACTTACTAAAATTTGTTTCAATTAATATAGTTTCATTTAAGGGTTTATCAACCTTTTTACAATGAGGATTTAAAGTATACAAAGGTTTATAATAAATTCTATAACAAACACATATAACTTCTGATCCAGAAACATAATTATAACCATGAGTTTTAACATTTAAAGTCAAAGCATCAAGAATATTAACATCAGATAAAGATAATTGTAAATTTGGATAAACATCAAAATAAACTGGACCATGTGCTAAACTAGATTGTATAATTCCCATTAAAGATTGTTTCCAATTTAAATTTCTACCATCTCTTAAGGCTGCTATAAAACTTTCAGGCAAACCTTCTAATGTAAGTGGTTTAAACGCAATTTGCACTAAACCTATATGAAGAAATTTATGAGTTTTCCTATAAGGAAGTATATCTTTTTCACTAAATAACTTAATTATCATTTCTTCATTATTCAAGGAAATAGATTGTTCAGTAGTTTTAACCAATTGTTTTAAGCCTAATCTTTCAAAAGTTCCTAATTGATAAATTGTTTTTGGTTCAATTCTAGGGATAGTCCACTTATTAAGTAGATCTAAATCCTGTGGTAATTCAAATTCAAGATTGAGACTATTTTTTACAGTATCCTGATTTCTAATCATTGCAATAAGCAAGTTTTTTGTGTTTTGTGTTAAATTATATCCTTACCCAACATGATTTCCCCCTGAACAAGACTTAATTCCAAAGAGAGATAGCGCTTATGGAAGATTTACTGGACCTAATGCAGGGAGTAGTAAATCGAGGAACCCCCAGTTTCTCACAAGGATACTTTTGCAAGGGTCACCACAGATTCACAAACTATTTTCACAATTTAATAATCCGTCAATGAAATTAAATCATCAAGAATGTTCATACAAACGCCCAAAAACGCCAAATAACACGGCTAAAAACGGCAACAGTATGAGTTTCATTCTTGACTATCTAATTTCAGCCAGTTTATTAAATCAACCCATTAGAGTCCATACCATAACGAAAATCTCTTTTCAGAATTATCAAACCATGTTTTTTAGAGGAATCATGAGAGTTCAGATATAATTTAACATAAAAGGATTTAGCCTATAAGGCTCATCCTTAAATACAAAGTAAAAATAAAATTTAAAATGTAAGATAAAAAAGAAAACTTACAAGATAAACTCTTCTTTTATTATAGCAACTTCAGGAATGTACAAGAACTTGGTATTTTACACTGGAGATGGAGGCTGAAGCAAGTGAGGGAGAGGGATTTTAGAGAGAGAGAGAGAGAGTATCTGATTTCTAAGGCAAATTTTAATTCCCATCCTAAACATTGTTCTAGATGGGTTTGGACACTATGTTGATATGTTATATTTTGCATAGAAAATTCAGGATGATTTCTTATATCTTGCCAATACTTAATGCTTTTCAGCAGATAATATCTGCGCCTTTGAAGCCTTTTAATACCATTAGAATTATGGAAATTTGTAATATAATAAGGATCATGGATTGGGTTAGGAACTCCAATTCTTCCCAAATACCGTTGATGAACTGGTTGGATATAGTATACAGAACAATGTAAATTATGAAGATAAATATTTGGCATTTTTTCTCTATAAGAGAAAGGTTCTGGGTATGTCAAACCTGCAAAATTCATGATAAATATTCTCTAGTCAGAAAATCTAGAAGATTATTATCTTCTCCTTTTTTATAAATAATTTCAAAATCAAAAGGAGCGAGATGCGCCTGCCATCTAGCAAACATTTGCTTAGAAACATCATGTTTAAAATCTTTTTGAAACATAAACTTGGCTGCTTTACAAAATGTTTTTATCACAAAATGTTGATTATATAAATCATCTTGAAATTTTAATACACATTTTACTATGGCAAGAATTTCTTTTGCTATTGTTGCATAATTCTTTTGACTATTATTCCATTTCCCAGAATGAAACCTAATAAGATTTTCTTGTTTTGTAATAGGATTAATTTGTTTTAAAATACCACCATAACCAATTTCAGAAGCATCAGTTTCCACAATTTTTTCCCAATTTGGGTTAGCAAGCATTAAACAAGGTAAAGTTTTCACCTTTTCTTTTATTATCATGTTATGTTAATTGGGGTTTTATAAATTATATAGTGGATTTTTGTTATTATGTTCTAGTTGATTTTTTACTAACTTTGAATGCAAATCTGATTTGTTCTAGGCATCTCATGAGTATGTTCGATATATGTATGTATATCCCTATGTGTCTAGTTTCATATGAATAAAACGGTTCATGAATCGGAGCTTTCCACAATGAGTTATGAATTTTCTCGTGAAGACGCGCACAGCTGTTTTGAAAATTGACAGATTTTTCTCTAACTTTGAATCCAAATATTCTTTTTTCTAGACATCTAATGAGTATGTGAGATATATGTGTGGATAACCCTATGTGTCTAGTTTCATAGGAAGAAAATGGTTCATGAATCCGAGCTTTCTACAATTAGTTATGAATTTTCTCGTGAAGACGCGCACAGCTTTCTGCACAACCGAGAAGCTCCAAAAACTTTATATCGTGATGCTTTAATTTATTTGTAGTTTTATGTGCTTTTGGATCCAATTGGTGATCAATATTTATAATATGATGCTTTATTTGTAGTTTTTTATGTGATCTATGTGATCCAACTGGTGATCAATATTTGTAGTTGCTCCCCTGGAAATATGATGTTTTATGTGATCCAACTGGTGATCAATATTTTTGTATCATTTTGTGTTCGTTGTGGGTGAAAGATTAGAGTGTTGGGTTTGTTGTGGTTGAAATTGGTAGTATTTTTTGCGTCGTTTCCCTGTTGAGATTTTAGCGGATCGTAAGATTCGACTTCTGTTGGTTACAACCCACTGAGAAGATTAAGTCGAGAACTTGGTAGAAATATTTGCGTCGTTACTCTGCCGAATTTTTTATAGAATAATGCGAAATAAATTAAAAATAAATTTATTTAATTAATTTAACTATCAACTGATATTAAAATTATTTAATTTAATTAAATTAATTGAGAATTTAAATGGATCGAAGTTGGATTGTAGCGGATCGTATGTCGGAGCAATATGGGAAAGGGGTGAAAGAATTCATCGACTTTGCGGTTGAGCATGCATCGGATCCGACTAGGATTAGTTGTCCGTGTTTACGTTGTTGTTTTGGAAAGAGAATTAGTCCACGTGACTTGGAAGATCATTTGGTGTGTAATGGAATTGATAAAAGCTACACACGATGGACAAGACACGGTGAAAGCAGTGCCACCTCAGCTGATTTGGGTGATACATCATATCGATCAGTAGATTTGACATGGATGATTATGAGCCTGATCGTTTGGAGGAGATGACCAATGTGATTGAGGAGGATTTGCGAAATTTTCCCAAGATGTTCGACAATTTGACAAGTGATTCAAAGACACCCCTGTATAGTGGTAGTAATTTCACAAGATTGAAAGCAGTCCTAAACCTCTACAAGTTAAAAGCTAACAATGGGTGGAGTGATAAGAGTTTCACAGACTTACTTGGTCTATTAAAAAGTATGTTACCCGATGATAATGTGTTACCTAATCGTACTTATGAGGCTAAGAAGATGTTAACTGCAATTGGCATGGGATATGAGAGGATACATGCTTGTTTCAATGATTGCATCTTGTTTAGAAAGGACTATGCATCATTGACGGTGTGTTCCAAATGTGGCACCTCACGGTACAAGAAGAATGGATCTGCTCCTGTCAAACCAGCATGGTATTTGCCCATAATACCTAGATTTAGACGCATGTATAGTAGTGAAGCGTTTGCCAAGGACTTGACATGGTATGCTGATAGAAGGCTTGAATAAGGGATTGAAGATAACAAGATTAGACATCCTTCAGATTCTCCTCAATGGAAAAAGATCGATAATGATTTCCCTGAATTTAGGGAAGAACCAAGAAATTTACGCCTTGTATTGGCTACAGATGGAATGAACCCACATGGCTTGCAAAGTAGCTCACATAGTACATGGCCGGTGATTTTGATGATCTACAACCTACCCCCTTCGCGATGCATGAAGCGAGAGCATATTATATGCCTATACTAATTTCCGGGCCGAAACACCTGGAAATGATATAGATGTCTACTTGGCCCCTTTAATTGAGGATTTGAAGGAGTTGTGGGAGACTGTATTAAAGTGTATGATGGGTTTAGAAAAGAGAGCTTCAATCTCAGAGTTTGTTGTTTGGTACAATCAATGATTTTCCAGCAAGAGCTAATCTCGAGGGATATGGTGTACATGGCAATGTGCATGCCCCATATGTGTCAAGAGTACAGATCAATATAGACTCCCACACTCTCAGAAATATGCATTCCAAGGGCATCGAAGATGGTTGAATCGAGAACATCGATATCGTCGGTGGAAGAAAGCTTTCAATGGGAGCATAGAAGAATGTCGAGCTCCTAAGTGTTTGACTGGTGAAGGGTGTTTGAGAATGTAAAAGACTTGGATATCAAGTTCGGAAGATTTTTGCAGGCGGCCTTGCTAAAACTGGGTGGAAAAAAAAGGTCAATTTTTTTTGAGTTGCCGTATTGGAAATCTTTACATGTTAGACATTTTCTTGATATAATGCATATTGAGAAAAATGTATTTGATAGTGTCATTGGTACTCTTCTAAATGTGCCCGGCAAGACAAAAGATGGAGTAAAGGCAAGGTTGGACTTAGTTGAAATGAAGATAAGAGGTAAATTGGCACCAACAATGAAGGGAAAACGTACTTATTTACCTCCAGCAGCTCACACACTATCTAGAAAAGAAAAAATTGCATTATGTGAGTTTCTTTGTGGAGTGAAAGTTCCCAAAGGTTATTCTTCGAACATTAGCAGTCTTGTATCAATGAAGGACTTGAAGCTAAAGCATATGAAGACTCATGATTGTCATGTACATGGATCATTTGCTACCAATTGCTTTACGGGCCATTCTTCAAAAAAGGTGAGAGAAACGATAACTAGATTGTGTTTCTTCTTCAAAGCAATGTGGAGCAAGGTGTTTGATCCTGAACAATTGCCTGCACTTCAGAAACAACTTGTCCTCACTTTGTGTGAGCTTGAGATGTATTTCCCACCCGCATTTTTTGATATAATGACTCACCTACCTATTCACTTGGTTAGAGAGACACAACTTTGTGGACCAGCTTTTATGAGATCTATGTATCCGGCTGAGCGTTATATGAAGGTATTGAAAGGCTATGTGAAAAATCATAGCCGGCCGGAAGGTTGCATTGTTGAGCGGTACATAGTTGATGAAGCTATTACATTTTGTACAGAATATCTGAATGATTCTAACGTTGCAGAGCTTCAAAAGTCTCCTGTTGTGGGGGGGGGGGGGGGGGGGGGGGGGGGCAACAGAAGGAGAAAGTGTAATTGGAAAGCAATTAGTGAGTGTTCCTAGCACACAAAAGGATCAGGCACACCCTATATGTGCTCCACAACACCGATGAGGTTGAGCCATATGTTGAAGAGCACAAGGACCAACTTAGGAGAATAAATTCAAGTAAAAATGAAAGTTGGATTTCAAGAGAACATAACAAGAGTTTTATCGATTGGTTCCGAAAGTGTATTCAAGAGAAACAAAATGAGAATTCACTTTCAGTTTCAGATAAATTGGCACGGTTGTTGGTGGGCCCGGGCAGATTCGTATTTTGTCATTCGGGTTATCGTATAAATGGTGTCACGTTTTACAAAAAAGACCAAGATGAACGGAGTATAATGCAGAATAGTGGGGTGAGTCTTGTAGCTGAAGCAATGCATATCTCAAGTGCGAAAGATAATAGCCCTATCTATGCCACTTTACCATATTATGGGGTGATTGAACGTATATGGGAGCTGGATTACAGTTGGTTTCGGGTGCCTGTATTTGGGTGTAGGTGAGTTGACCATAAAAATGGTGTCGATGATAGTGAAATAGGTTTTACTCGAGTAGACCTTGAAAAGGTGGGATACAAAGATGAACCTTTCATTTTGGCATCTCAAGCTAAACAAGTGTTTTTTGTCACCGATCCTGTCGATAAGAGGTGGTCCATTGTTTTATCGGTAAACAAAAATACTTGTATTGAGGATGATGGCCTATATAATGAAGATGATGGAGGATATCCTATCTTAGGTGGTTCACAATCCACAAATAGTGACGGTGACTTGGATATCAGTGATGATGAATTGTATATGCGAGAAGATCACCAAGAAGGGATATGGATTAATCCATCTGTTCGTCGGCGTACTAAACAAAATGGTCGTACTGAGGGATCACAAAAGATTAGTAAACCAGCGACAAAAAGAAAACGATGAAAGGTATTTGAACTTATTTTGATAATTATATGAGTAACTTATTTAAACTCTTTTGTTAACTATGCAGTTAAAGTGTAAATTATATTGAACCCGCTTGTAATATTATATTAGTGAATGAGTTACACTAACTTCTGTATTTTTTTGCTTTTGTAGGTCGATACCGTATACCACCACAGTCACCCTCTCCTCTGCCACTACCACGACGACCACCACCAATGTAAGCTTATCAATATTTGGTTTTGTACTTTTTGATGTGATTTATATGATCTAACTGGTTAATGATGTGATTAATGCATATATATTTGTTTGCGTTTGTTGTTGTTGAAATATTTGAATTTTCACTTATGAAATCTTGTAGATGGATTCTGGAGGTGCTGCAAACCCAAGTGTTGAAAGTGAGAAACGTAGAGGTATTATAGCAATGAAGAAAGTAATAAAGGCCAAAAGTAAAGGCATAAAGCTACAAGTTGGTTGGAACGAGCATGGTCAACCAGTTGACCCAAATAAATCAACTTTTGTTGGTTACATTGGCGTGATAGCTCGTGACAGGGTCCCTATTACTATCAGTGATTGGCGCAGCGTCTCTGCAGCAATAAAATATGCCATTTGGAATGAAATAGCTGTAAGTTAGTTATTATATATTATGTTTTTAATTGGTAAATGTAGTTTTTTTTCTCTCTAAATTAACAATTTTTTATATACTTTGTTCTTTGTTTTTTATAGTTGGCCTTTGATATTGACGAAAGTAGACAGAAGTTTGTCTTAGCCGAGGCTGGGAAGCTAGCTCGAAACTATAGGAGCTACTTGACCAGAATCTGGGTAGAGGATGATGATGGGAACATTAATTCAAGCCCACCCGAAAAATATCGTATATCTCAAGAAGATTGGACAAAATTTGTAGAAGTACGCCAAAGTGAAGCTTTTCAGGTAATTATTTTAATTTATGGTTTCATTTTAATTTATTTGAAACTATATACATTGACTAATGCCTTGATTATATAATGAACAGCAACTACGTAAGGAAAATCGGGAAAGAGCAAAGGAACTTGAATATCCTTACAGGCATCACGTCTTGGATATGCTCAAGTGGAGCATATGAGGTACGTAGTTCGTTACAAGTTTTAATTCTAATCAAATTTCTTACAAATTTTCTAATCAAATTTCCTTAATTACAAATTTTCTAATCAAATTTATTTCCTTACAAATTTTCTTATATAGAAGCAAAAAAGAAAGGATGCTGGGTCAGATGTCACAGAGGTGACACGAGCACTAGTGTGGATGGTTGGACATTTTGACAGCCAGAACAAGATTGATAATGTCAATGTTAAAAGAATAGTGGAATCAATGGTGAGTTATTTGCAATTTTAGTTATATAGTGTGTTGTATGTTTTTTTAAAAATAATTTTATAATAACAAATTTTTGTATTTTTATAAAATGTATTATACAGTGAAAGCTTATCACAGGAGGGTAGCCACAGTGGACCCGAGAAGACCCGGAATGATATACTGGCTATAGCTCTTAAAAAGAAGGAGCATCCGGGTCGAGTTAGGGGTGTAGGCTTTGGGGTATCCCAAAAGATTACTTTTCGGATTCAAAGCCTTCAAAAAAATACGGTGATTGATAGCTTGCAAGACACGGTTCAAATGCTCACTCAATCACTATTCGAATTGCGACGCGAGTTTGACCAGCATAGGGCGTCTGGGGGTCGCAGCAGCCACATACAGAAGAGGCGGTTCTTTGAAAGATAGCTGCCCAGAAGTGAAAAACCTTCCTCAGGTAATTAATGAAAAGCATATTGTTTAGTGATAATGTAACTTTCAATCCTATATTTCTGTATGATATACAACATTTTCTAATATAATGGTATATATATATATATATATATATATATGTAGGATGTGGTGCAGTGTCAATTAGCACTTTCTACACCGTGTTATCGTTTGGTGGCAAGAGGAACAATGTACAATCAACCAAAGGATAGAACATTGCATACATGTCCATTAGCCTCCCACCTCGTGAAAGTGTCGATTAACATTGCAATTGAAGATATTGCACCCTTACCAGTCCCTCTCGATGATGAAGGAGTGTTCACAGTATCTGAGGCTGTGGGATACATGGTTGCTTGGCCTAAGAGTCTTGTGATTGTCAGTGATGCATCAGTCCGTAATTATTAATAGCTAGTCATTAATAAATTATAACAATTGTTTAATGTTAATAAATATACTTTCATTGATAACGCCCACGTTTTTTTTTCTTTTTCTTATAGTCTCTCGAAAAATCCAAATCATCACTCGGAAAAAGTGAATCAGCTACGACGAAGCACTCACGCTGTCAAAATACCCCCTAGTGGGCCCAACCACTCCGTCTACTAGTGTCCAACCCTCCCTGCTCCACGCCCGAATTCACTTGCATTCTTGAATCTTTGGGATGATTTCGGCTGATAAACTATCCGTATAGACTACCCGAAGGAAATCTTCAAATATCCCCTGTCCAGAATAATTGTGCGGGAGAGATCGGTGACCTTTCCTGCATAAAGCACATATAGATCCTCTATCATTACTGCTTACATCAAGTAAAGTTTTTAAATATTAAATTAATAAAAAGTCAGCTTTTAATTAAATTATTTTACTGCAATAATTTGCACAATGTTTACTTTTTGTTCTCAAATGTCTCTTTTATGCTCAATTGTACAGGTGTT